>QVRM01002323.1:32500-632500 GCA_003439945.1 Dermanyssus gallinae
GAAGTAATACTAGCTTGAAGTAATAGTACCCGTCATCGTCGTCAACGGCGTCGCCATCATCATCATCATCATTATCACCACTATCATCTTCGCCGCCATAGTCTTAGTGACGATACTTCCCTTCCTTACGCGCATAGTTGACACGACCAAGTACGAGGAAATGTTCTTGAATGTGTTGCCCACCGTTGCCACTGCCGTTGCCACTGCCGTTGTCGCTGTCGTCGTCGTCGTCGTCGTCGCTTCTGCTGGTGCTGCCGCTGCTGCTGCTGCTGCTTCTTCCTCCTGTTTCGTTGGATAGTGCGGTTGCTTAGCAATCTTGCGCTCAAGATTCATGGAGTACCGACAGGGAGGCGGATGACCACCGTCATATGTCGTCGGCGTCTGCCGCCGCGTTCATATTGTCAGCAATTGCGTACGTTTTGCAGCCGCTGGAACAACAACAACAACGACAACAACAACAACAACAACAACAACAACAACAACAACGACAACAATGCATAGACTAAGTGAATACCAGTAGTTCACCGGAAAGCAATTCTGGCACAAAGCACAAGTATATCTGCGTCTTCTCATTTCTATTAAAGTCACAATTTATTCAGAATCATATATAGTACAGTGTTAAGCGTCTAGCTATGCCAGCCAGTCATGCATTACTATAAAGCGCAGACGAGGCATCAATGGTGTTTTCATGATCAGAACTGGCATAATTAGAAATAGCACTTTGTGTCTCGCGCTATATTTATATATATATATATATATATATATATATATATATATATATATATATATATATATATATATATGTATATATATATTTATATATATATTTATATATTTGCTGTTGATATATATATATATATATATGTATATATGTATATATTTATATATTTGCTGTTGTAGCTGCCCCTGGATATAAACACCTTTAAAGAAAGGTGAACATCAACTTGAGCGCCGGCGCCGTTAAGAACTGCAAAACGTTTTACTGCTTTAGTTGTTGTTGCTGTTGATGCTGCTTCTACTGACGTGGTAACAGCAGCCGTCGAAGCGTTGGTGTCTGCTGTCCGAACAACACAATACGAGTGTTCAGTCAAGTTAGCTATGTATGCGTCACGTTACATTGCATTACGAGGCGAATCACGCCGCGTTACGTACTATGGCGCTGAGGTGAGGTGAGATGAGGTGACCAAATGCCGCGCTCAGCCTCACGATGACGAGTTGCCAAGCGGAATGACAAGCATTCTACGACTACGATTAACGTGTCCGCCGCCAAGTGACGTTGACCGATCCGACACAAAACACAAAGATAGAAGCATACGCAGAGGGCAGCATCTCGAGCCGGAGAACAACAAGACAACTACAAAAACCCGGCAGAGAGAGAGAGAGAGAGAGCGAGCATGAGTGAGATAGAGAAGATCACCGAACGTGATACTGCCGTGACAGCTGTATGGACGTGTGTTACTACTGCGCTTTGTGTTTGCGTATAGACGGGTATCTATTGTACGTGTGCATATATATACGAATATAGTATATATATATATATATATATATATATATATATATATATATGCATGATGGTGCATTTGTGTGTATGGTCGACACTAGCCGCACTTTATGGCGACATTCTCGTCGCTTTCGCCGCCTTCGCTTTCTTCCGTCTTGTTTGTCTTTAATCACTTTCCACCTACAACTACTATATATATATATATGTATGTGTAAGTATTATTTACTATTCCTTGTTGAATATCATCTTTTAGTGCGCTCACTCGGTAGTATGCCATACAGCGTGGTGCCGGCTTCGTATACTATTGTACTATTACTATGGTATCATTATATAGCTTGTTTACAAACATCCTCGTTTGCAATACATTGTACTATTAATTGAATCACTATAGTTATACAGTACCTAATTATCACAATATATATATATATATATATATATTTTTAATGCTTTTTTTAATACTATAGCCATCTCAGTTGTAAAACTAATGTAAGCTTATCGAAAACACAGTATATATATATATATATATACTGTGTTTCGATAAGCTTACTTATATATATATATATATATATATATATAAATATATCATCATTTATTGAAGTGTAGCAAGATATACATCTTTGATGTAAGAACATGTGCACAACCCGCTGGGGCATAACTCAAGGCACTAGGTCCAAGCTTGGGCTGGTCCACATATATATACTAAACAAAGTAGAGAAAAAACCACAGACTCTGTTACTAGGAGTCGGGGGTTTGATCCCGGCTTGGCACATACATTTTGAAAGCAATACTTTGTAACATATATATATATATATATATATATATATATATATATATACACATCTTATACATATATCTGTATAGGTATATGCAAAGCATGTATGCAGCTCTTCGACAGGAGGAAGTTGCAGTCGACTGTGGGCGTTAGTGGGCAAGAGACAGAAGCATGCGTGAAATGACGCACGGACAGACAGACGGACGTCGTTCAAACGACGCGACAATTGTCGTTGTGGCTACTGATGCCCTGTAATCATAAGAAGACGACGCAGCTAGAGTTCGCTTCAGGAACCTCAGCAACAAACAGCAGCACAATGTGATGGTGGTGATAACAGCGGCCCGATAGGAGCAACGACGCAACGAGGAGCAAACAGGACAAAGCAACAACAACAACAACAAGAATAGCAACAACGGCAACACAAACAACGATACCACACACAAACATAAAAATATATATATATATATATATATATATATATCAACATTTTCGCCAAACAATATGGTGTAGTTTAAACAAGTTTGCCGGCCACATCAAAACAAAACAGCGACACGGATGACAATGAGTATAACAACAACAACAAAAACAACTATAACAGCAATAACAACAACTCCGACAACACGTTTGTACGCAGGCGTAACCACATATGCATACTAATATAAGAATGCAACTTGGCGAGTACAGCGGAAGGGTTTGTTCGAGCGAAGATTTAATTTTTGGCTTGACATAATATTAATAATAATAATAATAATAATACTAAACAATACTACGAAACTTCGCAAAATTAATTGCATAGATATAGATATTTATCGAATCGTCATCATCAATAAGTCGTCACGTACCTAGGGGTGAAGCCAACGTAACGAAATCGTTTTCCTTACGCTTTCTAACGTCCATGTGACTACAAGTCGCAGTTTTGTTGTTTTTTGCAGTAATGATAATAGAAATATCAATAGAAATAGCTAATATATAACGCTTTAAATGTCGCCTTTATGGCTAGATAATTGTAACGTGACCTATAATTAAAAATATGTATTGCACGAAACGCCGCTAGCAAAGAAGCGGACTTGTAGCCAACGGGCCCGAAAAATCAATCGAAGGCGTTACAGTAGACTAGCAATAGAAAGAAGTGTCCGTATCCTCGGTGCATGTTCTAACTGGCTATGTGTAAGGCAAACGGTGTGGATCTGTATGCGACCAGCTGTTTGAATCTTTGCTAACAACAATTTAGTAGGATGCAAATATTCATACTATTACCATTTAAAACGACTCCATGGAATCAGTGCGAATTTGTGCAAAAACATTCCTTCTGTGCAAGATGGGAGGAGTCATAGAAAGACTGACGTTGTTTCCAACAAGGTAATCGCAGTCGTAACAAACAAGAGAACGAGACATGCGTATGTTGTTCTCGTGCCATCCGAAATGAGTTGATTACCCCTGAATCGTGTATGAAAAAGCTTGTCGAAGCTGACAAATCCGAAACGCCCAGAGGGAGTTGAGGCAAGTTGACCCTTACGGCATGAGGGCGTCATCGCAGGTACCTCAAAGGATTCCTCACACGTCCCACGCTGCCACCGGCGGCCGCAGCTTGTGTGCGGTTTTGAAAGAGCCCAATTTATCTACGATTGTGGATATGAACGATGCCCACGAAGTTCCGTAGCAAGGGGACGACTTCCGTGTGAATTGTCTTCCATCGGTCGTTTCGACGACGTATTTGCCGCGAGCTGAACTACAACAAAGTTCAGCTAATAACGCAAGCTTTAGACCACCGCCGCCTTAAGAAAGGCGGTGGTATGTCCACTCCACGGAGGCGTTAGGTGGATACGATGCTGGTTGATGGCGTTTCTTGTGGGCCCGCAGCGAGGTCGGGTAGAGGAAACCACGAGCCCAAAGAGATCCATTGAAAGTGAGGCACACTGTGCCTATAAGTCGGTGGCTATTTCAGCCTTCGCCTGTCTGCTTCCGTTTTCTATGCGAATTGTTTTCTTTTTTTTCTTTCTTTGCGCTATTACAGAGGTTTCCGATGGTCTATTTCTTCACTTGTGTGTATGTGTGTCTATTGGCCCGCTTCATTTGTTGACACTGACAGTGGGAACAGAACGATTTCAACCAAAGTTTTTGGCGTTGTCTCGGATGCTTTTACTTTTTGTCGCTGCTTAGCCAGTTACTGGCCAGCGTTATCTGCTTACCTCTTTCCTCTTACTACTATCGAAAGTGACGACAATAACGACGAAGACAACAACAACAATAACACAACAACAACAATAACATCAACTTCAACAGCAACAACATGAACACCTCGCACAAACCTTTTGCCACCTCCGTGGGAACAAAGCTATGCTATTCGCTAAAATATCCATGATCATCGCGTTCTTTTCGCTGATGCCACAACCCTGATGACATGGTATGTAAAATTAATACATTGAGTGAACTGGGTCCTTTTTTTTTTGCCTTCACTGTAATGGGATTCATTCGACTGATGGTGTACTCGCACTACGCGAATCACTAATCTTACGCTTACGTCCGATCAATCGAAGGTACCACCGACCTTCATCCCGTCGTATCATACGCGCTGTTGTACTGGCCCTATATCATACATCTAACTGCAGTTATCGCGTATACACAATAATGACGCTAAGTCCTACAAATTCCTATACCTACTTCGCTTTCGGGTGTCCTTAAACGTGTTGCAGCAATGAAGACTGAGGAAGGAGCTTTTGCTAATCTTCATCTGCTCCGAGCGACATGATCAGCGACGGGGGTAGCACCAGTTACAGCAACAACAGCAACAACAACTTTGCAGCAGCACAATCATAAGGAGAAACCATAGCAGTTGTAAAAACGATCGTTGAGAAAGCAGAGACGCGACGTAAATAATTACAACAGCACAAAGATAATAAAGTAGCAAAAACGGTACTACCCAAGAAGGGCCCTAAGCATAAGAATAGTAACAAGTGCAACAAAAACAACAATGGTGACACAAATAACGTTGGCCGGCAGTAAGCCTATCGTCACAACAACAGCCGCAGCAACAACAACAACAATGCCAGCCGCGGGAACAATAACAAAGATGAACGCAGCGATCAAACCGACACAACAACAACAACAACAACAACAACAAAAACGCTTTTGCCTGAATAGTAGACAATGGTCAGGGTAAGAGCAACGCTAACAATAAAGCACTATGATCATGAGAGTAACAACGGTTCCTGTAAAAACAACAGCGACAAGAACGGTGCCGGCCATAGCAATAAAGCTTGCTAGTAACAATATCGATAATACCAGCGGCAGCAGCAGCAGCAACAACAACAACAACGAGATTAGCAACGACAAAAACAACAACAACGAGATTTGCAACGACAATAACAACAACAACTACAACATATGAAAACAACAAGAAACAAGGTACATGAGAACGAAAGGAAATACAGAGAACTCAATCCGCAGTTTATCGTCAGGCCAATTGCCATAGAAACTTACGGACCCATGGGTGAAAAAACGTCAACATTTTTCAAGGAGCTTGGAAAAAGACTAAACGCAGTCACAAGGGATCCTCGTTCTGCAGAAATCCTACTGCAGCGAGTATCGATCGAGCTTCAGCGGGGAAACGCGGCGTCAGTCGAAGGGTCCCTTTCCTCCGCCGAAGGGTTCCCTGAGGTCCCGTAGGAATAGAGATGTTCCTGATACTATGTTGATTAACTAAAACGAGGTATATATCTCTTGCAGATTCAGAAACAAGGTACAACCGACAGTAAACTCGGTAACAACTAGAACAAGATCAGCGTCGACAACAGCAACAACAAAGACAACGACTGACAACAACAACAACAAAGACAACGACTGACAACAACAACAAATCCACTCTGTGCGTACTGTATCGACAATAATGTAATTTGAACGGATAAATTCGCATTAAAGGCTTTCGGAGTAGTTGCGGTAGTTGTATGAAAAATGAACGTTACCGACGAGGAAGAAGACCCTGCCTATGACACGACGTGTGTAGTCAAAAACGTTCTCCCTAGAGGTTCCACTCTCTTTCTCTCTCTCGCTCTCTCTAGGCGAGTGGGGGGCCATTGGTGAGCTAACTTAACGCGAAGAATTCCTGGCAAAATAAATCGCGTACGTCATATCATTAGACGTTGATCATAGACTCCATAAGTTTCTTCAACGTTGTTCTTGTTGTCGTGTTATGGTGTGACATATAGTGTTCTACGTGACACGGAGGACACAACTATGCGTCGACGGCTATCTATACGAGGCTACACGTACTGTTCTGACGGTAACTGACGAGAGTACTGGGAACGACGCCAGAGAACACGCCAAAACACTAGAGAGAGGGAATGAGAAATAAGGGGGGGAGAGGGAGGAGGATAGCGAGAACACGCGCGAAAGAAAAGAAAGCTGGTGAAAGACTGCAGGGGGCAAAGCTAAAATACGCATCATAAAAACAGGTACGAACAAGAAAGAGACAGACAGACAGAGAGAGAGAAAGGGAAAGTAGAAAAGGCGGTGGGAAAAAAAACGGGCACAGGAAAATAACATCCCAATAAAAAGGTAATGACAAAGATCGCGCAGAGACACGTAGCAGCCATACATAGGCACGCTGCAAAGGAAACGAGCAGACGAGAGAGGGATAGAAAGAGAAGACTGTGTGAAGTGAAGCAAAGTTAATCCGTTCGTAGGGGCGCAATGAGAACGTTGGCGGAAACCAACGACCACTACGAGGCGAAGCAGGATACGCCAGTTATTTTCGCCTACTCTCGCTGTGACCTCTCTCTCGTTCTCTCTCTCTCTTCTGACTGACCATCGTCACTACAACCACTTGCCAACCATTGGCCAAATAACAATGTCTAGCAGAAACATCAGTAGCAACAACAACAACAGCAACAACAACAACAACAACAACAGCAATAACAACAGCAACAACAACAAGAGCAATAATAATAATAACAACAACAACAGCTGGTGGTGGAGTCCAACTCTCTCAGTAGGCCGAACCCCAGTGGGAGTCACGACGAAAGCAGAACAAACAAGGAGAGCAGGATGATGATATCATATCGACGCAGTTATTCATTGATAGGCGAGTGGGGGGAGCTTTGATAGAAGAAATAGGTGGCTTGCTAAATGTATAATTGGTAAGTGGCGCTAGTTAGAAAGAAAGTCCGGTTTTGTATGTCGAGTAGGTGATGATAATGATCATTACTGCGATTATGGTGGCAGCAAGAGAGGCAGCGACGTTTATGCTGTCTACGATGACGACAACGATAGCAACAAAAACAAGAAGGACGGCCACAACGAGAAGAACAATAAGAGTAGCAGCAGCAGCAACAACAACAATAACAACAATAGCAACAATAACAACAACAACTACAGCAACTAGGACGATGACTGGTAAGACGAAAAAGAAAATACGACAATGATAACGGTTATGATGACCACGACGGCGACAATGAGTTGAAAAAAATACAGACAAACAAATATATATATATATATATATATATATATATATATATACATACAGATATATATATATATATACATACAGATATATATATATATATATACACAAGTGCCAACGCGCCGCTCGCACACGCATGTCACATGAACGTCAACAATGAATGTGAAGACAGTGAGGAAGAAGGCAACCAACGCTTTTGGCGAACATGGCAACGCGTTATCAAGCTTCACCGCCTCAGTATCTGCTATTCAACTGTTTGTTGCTGTTGTCGTCGTTGTCGTCAACTGTCGTTGCTGCTATTGTTGTCATTGTTGTTGCCGCTACTGTTGCTGCGGCGGCGGCTGCTGCTGCTGTGCGAAAGTTGCCTAGTTAACAGGAGACCACGAAAGTGCCAACAACAATAACAACAACGACGACAACAACAACAATAAAAACAATGACGAAGACAACAACAACGGCTTGTGGCGACGCCCGTCGCTGCCTTCAGCCCACCGTCCGACACAACGGGAAGATGACCGCCGATTTGTCGGTTTCACTCACCGCGCGCATCGCCACTGTTACGACGGAACATCAGCACCTCACTGAGCTTCACTTTCAGACACTGTTGACCGACGAAGACTGAGGACAACCAGCGCGCGAGAAGCGCGCATACAAAAGTAGGTGAAGGCGGTCCGCTACGAGCGACCACAGCGCAGTTCAACTTATAAAGACTATATATACATATATATATATATATATATATATATATATATATATATAGAAGGGAAGAGAAAGAGAGAGAGAGACCTATATCTACATTTGACGAAATGCTTGTTATACACCGCGAGGAATACAGAAGGCCAAATCCTGTAAACACATGCCTGTACTTGTGTATCTATGTATTTGTTTTCGAGGCATTTTCAAGAGTTACAAGGCTTCATAAGAAAAGCAAGTCGTTGGTATACAGTCGTTATGTGTTTCGTTGACATCGAACCGCCGATTCGAGATTCTACGGTCACGGATCATCTCCCTCACGTCATCCCAGAAACATTCGACGCTCGCAATAATCCTACACATTGCGAACTATCGTTGCATCGCACTATCTACGATACGACATCGGACAAACTGTCGTCTCGGAAATCAGCACAACAAAGTGCTGGACATTTCCTTGGTGTTAACTCTATGGGCAATGCTGTCGACCTTAGATCAAAGTGCAGCTCTTTTATGGACTTGTCGGGTAGTTTCTTGCTAATATGCTATTGTTACTATTTTTGCTAGTCTCTAGTTGTACGACTTCATGTCGGTGTAGAACTTTATTAAGCATGCCGTGATATCTAGCTCTCCGAGTACGGCAAGCTCGATAGGCTCCAGCGCATTCCTTGCTCCGATAGCCTTCCGGTAATGTTTTTAGCGTGACTTCATCACATTAAGATGACTTCACGGTGTAGCTTAAATGGAGAGCGTCGAAGCTTGGTATTTAATACCTCAGCATCATGTCGACAGAATTCTGTATTTCGGCACTTGGGCCTGAATCAAATTATTGATTGAGTCAAATATTACAAGCAAGTGCCTGGGTCAAACAATGATAATACTAATAGTCATGAAACGAAAGTAAGCTACGACTGTAGCGGTACCACAGTTGAAGACAAGAAGCGCCCTACGAAAAGTTCGACCATTCGGTTTTGAATCTAAAATCCTGATTTAGACAATGAGCTCTTTCTCTCTGTTTCATTAGATTGCGCAAGTTGTTGCACGTGACTTCGTATTTATATATATATACATGCATTTGTACATGTTGGCTAAGGGCAATGTTCTTACCCGCAAAGAGCATCGACCGCTACTGTAGATCTCCATGACGAAAGACGACAAGGAGTGTCAAGGAAAACCGAAAAAAAAACGAAGCGAACGGAGAACGCGAACATACACACAGAGAACGCAAGGCAGCGTGTCAGCAGATTGAGCATGATCGCAGAAATCAGCCCGGACTCGCCAGCACTTAGGGATGGACCGCGGTAGACGCGCTATAGACCGTCACACGCGAAAGGCGAAAAATCGTCAATGTCTGTCGATCACCGCTTTTACCCAACGCATTAAGAGCTCGACGTTTTATCAGACGATGACACAATCTTTAAAATAGCGAATCCAGAGATATGTCCACTATCCATGTTGTTGCGCTGGATGATGGCGGTGATCGTGAATCCGAATGTCATGTTTAAATTAATGACAACAGCAACAACAACAACGGCCATACTTCGATAGAAGAGAAGCAAAAAAAGCTAGGCAAACGACGCTGAAAAACGCGATTCCCATTCACGTTCGGCCTCTGCCAACAGAATAATTGAAAGAGACATTTAGTCGTTCTCACCGTGTTCTCACACCAAGCGCACCCACTTCTGAGATAATCTCTTCAGCTGATACGGCTTCAGCATTCTTACGGCCGGAAGCAAATCCTATCGGAAGTGTATATATATATATATACATGTTTTTAGAAATATATTTATTTAGACAACGAGTCTTTCAATAGCCGCTATTTCTAAAGAGCCGCCTTGCTATGTAACTAATCTTTGTAAGATATTGAAGCATCTGCAGTGATTTTTTATCAACGCTATCGCCCTCTAAACAAAGTACAAATAGTAATATAAATTAGTTAAACAATAAAAAGCTTAATGGAAAATCGTCGACTCAGAGGATATTGGGCGAATTAGCTGTATTTAATCGCGTAGTCCTCGGGCTAGATGTAGCGTTTAAAGCGACTGAAGCTTATCCTCGAGGGCGTATGTTTTTTGGAATATTTGCAAAGAAGTAAAAACGTTAGTCTGGTCCAGACAATCTCATAGCTTCGGCCACGGGGCTGCAAAAGGATGATTCTTCCACCCCTACCCCCTTGTTTTGCCTGAGCATGAAAGAGCTAGTTGACCCCTCAACAGCTCACAAAACATTTGGTACCTGGCGATGACGTGCTGGGGGGCGATGTAAATATGGTTGCCGACGACGTTCGACGCGTGCTTGATTTTCGTGAGACTTTGGGTTTAGGAACTGAATCCCAAGTAATGTGAGATCTATGTCACAGGCGACAGTGCCCGACCTTCGCACCCTCCAGCCCTTATTGCCGGGATGTAAGGTTACCCTCGACAATGACCTAGAGCTTTGGGGAGTCCCCCTCCGGTCGCAAGGGCTCACACGCGCCATTCGAAAAATGGCAGAGCAAACCAAAGGACGTTGCTGACAACGTCGCCCTGCTCGGTGCTCGCGGCTGGGGATCCCGGATCCGTTCGTCTCCTGCTGGGCCAGCGATAGTCTCTTCTTCTGATCCGAGAGCAACGCCATCGCACCCTTAGACGAAGCAGGCATTGCTCAGTATAGCGCCTCGGTGGCATTCAAGACCACCCAGGACCTCTCCGCCGACGATGGTAAGCGCCCTCGCCGACGATGGTAAGGATAACTCTTACTCCCTTCAGAAACGGCAGGATGCTTGTCTGGAACGCCACAGTCATCGACTCAATAACACCTTCAATGGTCCGTAGCAGCGGGTCACGCTGGTAATCTAGCCTAGACGAGGAAGCTCGCTAAATACGCCTCAATAGGTTAACCACATGAGTTTCAACCGCTAGCGGCCCAACCGCTAACGTCAGTCGCAAACTCCTCCATAGGGTCGGTGAGCAATTGAGCCTTGCAACCGGAGACACGAGATCTGAGGCTCCCTGGAGACAACGCCTCGACCTCGACGTACAACGCGGGAACGCAGCGTCCGTCCGGGGCACGCTGCCGAAGTGGTCCTAACACAGTCTGTACGAGATAGAGTAATATTCCAAGCGCACACGTTCTCGGGAAACAATTGTCGCCCCATTTGCATTTTCAACAGTTATTTCTCATAACGTATATATATATATATATATACATATATATACGCGCATAGATACCCACACGCAAGCACGTAAATTCTTAATGGAAACACTTACTTTCTTGTTCACTTGCCACTCCCTCCTTATCGTTCAGAGGATTAAGTATATAGTTTGGCTTCTTGTTGCTTTACTAATTGATGGTTTTTAACTCAAGACGTCACGCGTAGCTCACTCGTTTACGTCGCTGTCTGCTGGCCGGGCTAACGGCGTGTATGTTTATGCAAATGTAAACAAAAATTATTTTACCCGAGCACACATATATATATATATATATATATATATATATATATATATATATAGGAACAATCAAACTGTTTGCCTATATATATATATATATATATATATATAAAAAGAACAATCAAACACTTTGCTGCCTCCGTGTAGCTTTGTTCTACGTGACCGCGGGAGACGGTGCTTCTTACATTTGTCGCCTGTGTACATAAACAAAAACAAAAACAAGAGGATAGAAGCAGGTAGACTGGAAGAGGCTGACGTACCAGCGGTGACTCCGTCGCTAACTTATGGTTCAGCGCCAGCGGAATGGCCACGGGCGATAAAGCCGTGTGCTTACCATAAGTTGCATAAATCACCAAACAAATACACAAACGAACCGCGGCAAAATCACACACGGGAGCGTTTGACACGACACACAACCGAGATGTGAAGCCAGCAACA
Organism: Dermanyssus gallinae; assembly: GCA_003439945.1. NCBI lineage: Eukaryota > Metazoa > Arthropoda > Arachnida > Mesostigmata > Dermanyssidae > Dermanyssus > Dermanyssus gallinae. The sequence goes on from QVRM01002323.1 coordinate 44,788, forward strand.
ACAACAACAACAACAACAACAATGACACCCCCCTGGATCAAAAGGGACACGCCGGAAGAACCCCAAAATCGGGAACAGCGGGCGCGTGTAGTCGCGGAGCTCGGTCACCGATGGGTCAACGCCGGCGGAATCGGCAATGGTCAGAGAATTGTTTTTAGGATTTTCTTTTAATTACCGCTGACTTCGCTTATTAACACATGTTGTTGTTATACAATGTATTAGACTAAACAAGTTAGCAAGTCTCCGAGACTAAGAATAAGCTTGCCGCCTTTGCACTTGTAATAATATCGTTAGCTCTCTCTCTCTCCAAATCTATAACAGGGAGAGAGGGTTACCAGTTACAATACATCTGTAAAATTGCGAAGATATTCCTATATTTTCTGAATTAATTAACTAATATATATATATATATATATATATATATATATATATATATATATATATATATATATATATATATATATATATTATATATAACAAGTTAAATAAAACCTTAAAATATTGTTATAAAAAAATATATATATATATACTCCAGGACACAAAATCGCATCAAGCTTACTCAATTCGGAAGACAATAAATCTGCTAAACGACTAAGATGTTACGTTAGCATATGTTAAAATAGTTATATAACAATCGAAATAGTTGTCGTTCTAATACAAAACAAAGTAAAGTGAATGTATTCTAATAATGTGTATTCGCGAACCTTATAATAGCCTCTATGTTATTTGGCATTGATCTAGTCAATTATTCGGTGAATTGCTGGTCACGCTTCGCGCTCATAGTGTTTATGAGCCCAAAGCAAAGGTTGCTGGAGCTGGCTTCTGGCTCTAACTCGTCGTTTCAGCATCTACCACATACATTCGATCGGACTCAGGCCAAGAGAATATGCTGACCATCATCTCACTAAGCCAACGCAGGCCTTTGCAAAGTAGTGCGCCGAACAAGTGCATTGCTGTGCGCTTTTGCATTGCCGTGTATAAAGCTGGGCTTATTACAATCAGCTCCTATTACTAAGGCACGACAGTAGGGTGCCAGCAGAATCTCATCCCAGAAAACGTCCTGTTATACATCTAAACAGAGTTCTCCTTCTCTATGAAAAATGTTAGCTTGGGTGACTTGTGGGGTTCGATCACCTGCTTAGGGTTATTGCACTCAAAACCATTACTGAACCATTGCGCAAACTGCTCTCCTTCCTCTTTTGTTGCCGATACACTCTTTCCCGTCTATCGTTATCATAGAGACCATCTTGGTCACTCTTTGATAACGCCCGAAAATAGAACGGCTTGCTGTTGGAAAGCGTTCCGGTTTTTGTAATTTCGCGCAAATCGGCATCATGCTTGTGCGGTTGGCTGTAGTGTGCAGTGTCGTACAGGTGGTCTATTGTTCCTGTTTACTGCTTTATAGGTAGTGATAATAGGATGCTCTGGTTGTTGTTTTAGAGCGAAAATAATTATAAATTGTCTGTAGTTATTTTAACACGTCGCTACTACTGTGCGTTAAAAATATGCTTAAAGTAAATTGCGATGTGTGATGCAATTTTTGTCTGGAAGTGTATATATATATATATATATATATATATATATATATGCATATATATATATATATATGCATATATATATATATATATATGCATATATATATATATATATATATATATATATTATATATATATATATATAGCATATACACATGCAGTGTGGGTCTACACTTGACGGTAGTCTATGCAAAGGCGCGCATCAAAACTTAGTCAGTACTTTCCTCCACGGTTCTGCTATGCGACCAGTTTGAGACGACCATTTGTAATGTTGTAGCATTTTCGGCTAGGCTTCAGTAGCCTGTATGGCACCCGTCACTGCGTCCACGCATTCTGCTGAGAAAGCGGACACTCTATTTATCCGCCAACGCGCAACTTAAACGACTCCAGAAATATGTTGTGTGGAATGTGATAATTCCGCAGTTCTGACGATAAGAAATATACAAACATAATATAAACTGGTTTTATAGATACGTATTTTTTTAATTTCAGACAAATATTTATTATAGATTGCCTATTTTGGCTAGTACATTAGTTAGTGCCCATTAACAAAGAATCAAACAAAATGTTCCTAAATTACACAGACAATCCACATTTTAAAGCGTGGTAACACTTTTTTATTTTTTGTAGTGTTAGAACATTTTAAAGGGTGGTAACACTACAAAAAATTGTATTTTCCTCTCCCCAAGTCCAACATGGGGCGATAAAAAACGGCTTGAGGTAATTGTATCACGAATCGAACTACCATTATGGTACTAAAACGACGTTGACCGTAATAGTATGTTTCCAAGTTATGGAACTTGAAAGTTTGAAAAGTGGATATCCCGGGACCCTAATTTTTGCGAACTGTTTTTAATATGACTGTTTGCCTTCTCATAGCCTGTAAGCATAAAATGACGAGTTTACCCAGTAGAATATTTCCACGAATCAGAGTTAAAGACTGGCGTCGTAAAGAAAACAAGTGGATTGACATCGTCCCCATTTTGGTCTCTCAATTCCGAGTGTACTGATTGAATGCCTCAGCGCGAGGCAGATTGTAGCTTCGCTGGAAAGTCTCTCGGAAGAGAAGTGTTCCAGCTGCCAAACAAACAACCCGGTAGCTGTCTGTTCTGTAGACATCTCGGGGTGCTTTTGAGGAATACAGTTTTGAGTTCATCAAGACCAGCAAGGTTCGCTGGGGCTGAGGCCATATCACTTGTATCCCACACCCAGCCGTGGCTCTTATCCTTATATCGAATTGCTGAAGAGCTGCTTGCGAAGACAGCCGCACTGACGTTTGGATGCTGTAAAATAACATAAAACCTTTAGAAATTTGTCCCTTGACATGTCGCGTAAGACGCAAACCAGTGGTTGTTAATTTGGCATCAAAGTAAGCGAAGTGTTTCACGTATTCGACAAAGCTTTTGTGAAGATGAAGCCCATCATCGCTAGCCAGCCTTGCGCCTACTCTGTAATGAATAGCCTTCGTTTTAGCCACATTTATAACCAGTAACAACCGTAAACAATCACATACTTTTGCGGAGTTGCAAACTCTTGTTGATTGTGAAAACGGCTTCTGGAGAAGAGAACCAAATTGCCGGCGCCAGCTTCCCCACACTTAGTTTCAGCTAAACTGTGCCGTAAAGGAGTAACCGCTTTTTTTAAAAAATGTACCAAACCATGTTGATCTTCCGGCAAACCATACAGGTCACTGGGAAATCCCTCCAGCCGCTTGGCTAATATACTTGATATGAGCTTGTATACTGAATCTCCATCTTAATGCCAAGCCAAGATGATAAAGTGCTGCTTTGCATTTCCCTCACGGGATGATGCTTCATATAATTCAAAGAGGCACATTTCTGTATTTTGTTAAATAGAGCGTTCGGGGCAGAAGCCAGCAGGATAACTTGGTGCTGACGTTCATTTTGCACTTTAATTGGACCTGGTGCTTTACGAAGTATCTCATGGTTTCCAGAATGAGACGGTTCTCATCTTTCAAAGCATGGATCCTTTTGGCTGATCGGACCATTAACCGAAAACTATCTCGGAGGTAGCAAAACTTCCTGGGAATATAGAACGAGACGATCAATGTTTAGCGACGTCGACCGCTCTTGTCTCCGTTGAACTGGAGATTCTGCCGACAGCCGCGCACTGAGCCCAACCGGATGATGCGATTTGGCTCCGAACGCTTTCGGTATTGCGATAGTACGCCGTGGTACGTCACGCAGGTATTTTCGTCGTTTGTGGCAAATATATCCTATTGTTGATCCACCATGTGGTCCCACAGATGTATACACGTCCGAAGTGGTGGCAAATCACAGACCATGGCCGTGTAGCGTGCCGGTCAGCGATCTGCATCTTCTAATGCTGGATTTATTATTGTTGGGCAGTTCAGGTCACCACGCCGTAAAAATGGCTTTCGTAGATCAACTGTATCGATCGACCGACACCGCTTATCAAGTAGATTAATTGATCTCTCAGCGGGGCTTCAGTATATGGCAATGATGCTACACTCCTCGGCAGTTAAAATGATACAGTTGACATCATTGGACTGAATTCTTACGTCATCAGGTCTGCCATTGTACAAAACGCTACGGATTCCCCGGCCTTGCTGAACATTGCGCCAGACACTCGGCAGTGTGAAATCCATTCACGTTTATGTCAGTTGTAGACTATGTCTCTGTTGAAATAACAAAACGAACGCGCATAATTTGGCATGTGAGAGTAAATCCAGACCTGTCCTAGCGCTCTCGATATTCCACTACATTATAAGTAGTTAGAGCGTCTGCCTCGCACAGGAAGACGATGCATTTGGAGCAGGTACTGACCCATGCTTATCAAGTACTCGGATAGGAGGGCAGCGAACGGATTGGACTGGAAATGTAGGGGCTGGCCAGGCCAGGTAATTTGTTGGGATAGGGAAACCCCAACAAATTACCTGGGTTGCACACGATTCCCACAACGGTTGGTCTGACTATTGTTCGGCTTAGGTTGCTGTTGCCGGTGGTTGTTGTTGTTAGCGTTAGCATCTACCCTCTTGATTCCGATTCCTCTGTTGTTAAGGTGTGGTCGTTGCCCCTGACGGCATTGTTTAGCACGACAAGTCTGGTGGTTCGGCAGTTTCTTTACGTCCGTATACCAGGTATTCATAACGTAAGTTCTCGCTCCTAAATCGAAAATTTCGGCCATCCATTCCAATGGAAAAACTTATTTTTGAACTTGTTTTACCACGCCTTAAGTGTAGCGACGTACTTTACCAACACCCTGTATGTATATATACATATACATATATATATATATATATATATATATATATATATATATATATATATATATTATAAACTGTGTATAGACACACAGCCATATTGTGACACACTAACCAGGCGCCGTATTTAAACGATCCTTTCAGATACGACATCATCGGGTGTTTTCATCAACACCATCATCATTCGGCGCGACACCCGTCGACTAACCAGAGGGTCGTTGAGACTGCTAGAGGTCGAAACCTCCGAAGCACCCAGAGCAAGGAGCGGAGCCGTGGTTGCCCGTGGTGGGGTTGACGTACGTGTGAGGGGTTACGTCCGCGACTAGCTCGTGTCAACTACCGAATACCACTACCCACAGGAACAACCGCAACAACCCCAATCCCGACCCCAACGGCCGCCGCCATCTTGAGACGCGCACGCAAGTGATGCGGTGAAGCGGCCAATCTTCCACACGTCGTTCAGCGCGTTGAAGCAGCGGCAGCCGGCTGCGGCCGCAATGGCCATGGACCTCACTAGCGGAACTCACCGACGTCCGCATGGCCTACCCGGTGGCATCGCGGCATTGGTGGTTGCCATAGCATTTGCAGTCGGCCCTCAACTGCAGGCAGCTGCCGAATGTAAGTCGTCGCCGACGAGTGCAAATACCCAGTCGGGTGTCCCCGGTTTGGTATTCGCGCCCGTTTTTTTTAGGGGGGGGGGGGGGCAATTCTCGCTTCCAGTAATATTAATACAAGTAATTCGTTATTCGTAGTAGTGTCGATCTAAGTAATTCGTCGTAGTGTCGAGCCCGGTGGCGTGGTGGGTGCATTCGTCTGCGCCTCGCGACCGGAGGAGACACATAGATGCGCGGGTTCGAGCCTCACCGTTGCACATTTGTTTGTGGGGGTCCGTTTATGAAGCAATGCGAAAAGCAGTCCCATGGACGTCAAATCTTGGCTGAGAGTCAGCCCCGAAAGGATTTTTTAGTAGTAGTAGTAGTAGCGGCGGTCGGAGTCGTCATTGTAATTGCTGTTGTTTTAGTAGAACTTTCAGTTAAAACGTATCGATTTATGCATCCGTTAATCTGGCTTGTCGGAGCACTGAACGATCGTCGACCACGATGGGGCCAAATGAGGCAATCCACGCTGTACTCGGCCAACCGCCGCCTGTGAAACGCACGCAGATAGAAACACATGAACTTTCAATTAATTTGATTTAGGCGACTAGCCACGATTAGTAAACAGCACGTTTTACAGATTCTGCGCTTTGTGCGACTCTATGTCATTTCGACTCTTCGAGGAGAAATCGTTCAATTTAAAGAAACGTCCTACAATTTTATGCGATTCTTGACGCTTAACCTCACCGTTTGTATTCTGATATCCGATTATCTCCCTAAGCGCCCCTGCAGTTTCTCATGTGTGGCTGTTTTGTAATTACTTGTGACGATGTCGATTACTCTGTCGTTGTCTTATTGTTAATGCATCTCATCATTATCGTTATTTTTTGAACAGTGGGCTGCCAAAAAAAGATAGAGAGTAACAAAGGTTTGCCAACCATGAAATAGAAGCAGACAAAGAACTGTAATTCTTCCTATTTTTTAGCTGGTTTAATTGTTCACAACATTAAGGTCCCGTTACTGGTCACGAGTAACATAAGCCTAATCGAAATCTTCAAGAAAAGTCGTATGGCATGCGACTAGCTTGCAAAGGACCCTGGGCCTTCCATGTAAAACAAAAGTACCTATTTCAGAGCTTAGCCTGAAATGAGTACTTTCGTTTTCGTAGATGAATTGTTTGAAAGTTCCGTTTAGTACGGTATGTATTCTACCAACCTCTAAACATGTAGGTACTAAATAGCATGAATTGATTTGTATTGTGCCTAATAAACCCGTATTGTTGCATCTTTTAATAGGTGTCTTAGATACTACTCGTTATGTGGTACGATTACTTCTTCACGTGCGTTAACTAGGGGACTTGACGACCTTAAAACTATAAGTCGTTTCAACTTGTTTCTCCTGATTAAACGTAAATTTAGCGTCCGCTATCTAGGACCGAAACGTTCCATACGTTTTGTTATATATGGTTCAATCTGAATGGTTGAAAATTATTTTCTTTAAAGAATCGAATGGGGAGTACATGTAGGCACGTAGTTGTATACGAGTATATATAAATAATAAAAAAATATATATATATATATATATTAATATATATAAATATATATAAAGAGCCTTCCATAACCGGATGTACTTATTTTAAGATATGTTAAAACTCTGCAAGAAAATAATTTTTCTCAACTTGATAGAGTTATCAAGTTATCAACAATATCTCAACATAGAAGAAGGTGGCGGAAACGTCTTGTTTAGGAGTGAGGATAAAGTTTATAATAAAAGTAGCTATTCTGCTCTTTTGTTCTACATAGTTTGCGGGAGAACCAGTCAACGCACGAAGGATCATATCGTACGCACCATCACTTTGGTACGAAAATAATGTGCATTAAATTTGCTATTGCATTACATTTGCTAATAGTCTTTTGAGTGCACATTTTTTGGTCGTAACGGCAAAATGTTACGGTTCTGAACGTTAAAGTTTCAACGTGCGATAGAACAACACATCGACTTTTTATGACTTCCCTTAATCCTACTAGTCGCCTTTCTTTACTAATCGCCTAGATTGCGTCGGGTGTCATTCTGTGATTATGCATAATTTTTCGCTGAACACGCCGGATACATGATCGGTTCCTTCATGCGTCGACTGTTAGATCCGCACACGTAGATATTGCACAGCTATGTAGGAGAAAAAAGGCAGAATACCAACTTCTATAAATTTCATCCTCGCTCCTAAACAAGAAGCCCCCCTTCCATTAGAAAAAATATTTTCTTGCCGAGTTCTACAAACCTTAAAATAAGTACATACGGTTATGGAAGACTCTGTATATATATATATATATATATATATATATATATATATATATACTTATATACTCGTATTTATGCTATTCCTTTAAGCTACACCTTTTACGATAAATTATTTATATACAGTAGGAGGTAAATTTATCGGCATAATCACCATCCCATACTTTATACCAAGCATTCAGATTGAATTATATAAAACAAAACTTATATGACCCACAGCTTGGTTTCACATCTTAATATCCCTGACTAGCAAATGCCGACCGAACAATATATCGTGTCACGATCATGCATTATAGATTGTATCAAGATTTTATCGAATTATCTTCACATTAGCATTTCTTCATTTTAATCACTAAGTTATAAATGAATGTTTATAGTGAAGCCACTAAATATATATATATATATATATATATATATATATACATACATACAGTCCGTGAAAAAAATATAGCCACCCATGTTTGCCACATTACACACATTTATTATAACCAATCGTGTAAAGATTACAGTGATACATGCTCATGGAGTATCAGCAGAAAAGTTCGTCGACATTTGGGGTCTCGGATTACTTTAAAACACAAAATTTCTACATACATGACGCAACTACACCGCGAAAAAATTATACAACCACTAGCAAGATGCATGTCTTAGCGAGTGAATTGAGAGGAATAACGACGTTTGGGCTAATTTAAAGGCTCGATGTACGTTTGTACGTTCGTTTGCACACCAGCCGCCGCCACAATTGCCCTTGCCAAGAACGCGGAGTTCGACGCTTGCTTCAGAATTGCACGCCTGCTTCATTCTGAAATGGCACTTAGACACCCGGAACTCCTTACGGCGTAATTTTCACCTAAATTCACGAAGTTATTCATTACTTGGGGAAAACTCCCCAATCGACAAAAACTCTTGCGACTAGAGGCCGACGTCTTTAAGCTTTGATTTGGGCCTTTTCCTCACTCGAGAGGCACCGTCCTAAGACCATCGTTTCAACACAGAAAAAAATCAGATAGAATGACTGCTTTTGCTTTAGTCGAGCCGTAAAATAAGCCCAAACGTCGTTAATCCGCTTAATTCACTCGCTACGAAATGCTTCTTGCTAGTGGCTGTATCATTTATTCGCGGTGTAGCTGTGTCAAACATAGACATCCAGGTACTCCAAATGTCGATGGAAATCTTCGCTGTTACCCTATGAGCATGTATCACTGTAGTCTTCGCACGATTGGTTAAATAAATGCGTGGCAAAAGTTAAACAAGAAAAAGCTTAAAATTAAAAGAAACGGGTGGCTTTATACTTTCTTCACTGATTATATATATATATATATATATATATATATCAAACGAACTCCTGTTTGGTACATTTATTGTACATTTTATTAAATGTTCCTTTATAAACAAGACATCCCGAGCTAATGATTGAGCAAAAAATCAATTTACAACAGCGACTACTTCGAAGAAGACCCTTGTTGACAGCACTTCGTACGATAACAGCGGGAAGCAACACGAACAAGTAACTAGAAGCGATATGCAGCAATAGTAACAGCGGCTCGAATTAATAGCAGATAATCACAGCAACAAGTACTTCTAAAGTAGTAACTACTGTTATACGTTTTAGTAGCTTCATCCGAAGCCGCAGAAAACAGCTGAATGGGCAAACGACCTTGATCGATAAATCTTTATTTTTACGATCAACACCTGTTGGCGCTGGATATTACTGCGCGAGCGTTGCTGATGTACGAAATCCGTGAGTGATGACACATTAGCTTTTGTTCTGCTTTCCGTATTACGCTAACGGCCTGAGCAAAGTTATGTTTAAAGTCATCGTGCTGTGATTTTTGTTATTGTGAAGAGGGGCATATATATATATATATATATATATATATATATATATATATATATACAACTTCCGAACACAGGTATTTCAACCAAATTAGCCAGTGGCCATATATATATATATATATATAAATATAAACGAATAATGATTTGTTTTGGGACGACAGTGATGAGGCAATGAAACGCGCAGCACTCAATAGCTAGACTTGTACACACAAGTCAAACAACATTGAAGATTGATTATAGGTGTGATTGTTATTTATTATAGAATCGTTGCAGGTCTTCTAGATTATGTCTGCATTCGCCATTCGATTAGGCACACTTAGCATTACCTGGATATATAGATACGTACAAACACAAATACATACATACATATGTAGGGTATGGAAAGTGACCGTCGACTGTAACATATTAAGTTACGAATTGGATTCGACACATACAACAGACGAAGCAAGCTTGCTTAATTTTAGCAGTCTGGTGCTGAATTGTATATGAATATTTAAATCCGGCACGGGCCAACCATTCTTAAATTGGTTTTCATGATCTGAAGCTTAGATTACGGGGATACCATAATGGACTAATCGTTCTTGCCCAAGATAATGGGAACATGATCTCAATCCGGCATGATAAATCATCATTATTTTGTTGAGACATCAGTGGATTATTATTTACTCTATATGTATGCACATGGAATACTGGCCGTAGATATGGCTCTTGACGCCTACGAGCGCCTAAAACGTATATATATATATATATAAATATATATACATATATACTCAGTTGGAATCATACCATCAAAAGTACAGAAAAAGGAGGCAGTACCAGAGGAAATAGAGACAAAAACACAGATTAATTAAGGATATTTCAAATTCTCAGTCGGTGATAATGAAACCGAGATGAAGCAACGGAAAGTTTGAGGGGGAAATCGTAAAAGCCTTAGTACGATTCTGGCGAGATCGTGGGCCAATCGGCGAATGGTGGACGACACGTAGGCTATGTGATCACAGACAAAAATACAACGTAGTCAGGAACAGACGGCAAGCCACACGAGATAGAACACGCATACTGATATACAAACACTCCTCCACCCCTCATTCTACACACACACACACCCAAGGCGGAAAAACACACTACCATGAGAACACAGCAAGAGACCATGAGCTAGTCTGGACTATACTGGACTGGTGCTGCCAGAATCGGTGCGGCACGCGCGCGCTATACGTGTGCAAAGGAAAACGACCGGCGAACGAAAGCAGAACTAGGCTGTTAGTGAGTGCGATGATGTGAAAAAAGAGATAGCTAGGACGCGGAAAATATGATATCGTTGTTGTTGTTGTTGCTGCTGCTGCAAAGATCGCTCCGACTCTGTACAAGAGAAGCCGCCTGCAAGCTCGCAGTCATGCGTGCGTCGCCTCTGCGACTCGCGACGGTCACCGGCTCTCTGTAGCAGCAGCAGCAGTAGTGACTTCAGAGTAGAGACGACAGCAATGATAGCGATCGCAACGACAATGTCATCGACGACTTCGTGAGGGCTCTGCGTGAGTGGGTGAGGTTGGCTGATCGAGAAAAGTCCTTGGGCGACGAACTACAGGGATGTGGCCGATGGCGACGATTCGCCTCGTCACCGTCACCGAAGTGGAACAAACACTCGACTCGGACGGGTAAGTCGGGGCGCCTCGGGCAGACCGCTGGGCTGGGGCAGGTCTGCAGGCAGAGGGGACGGCAACTTGCCAGTGGATGAAGTGAAGGGGCGCAGTACAGACAGTAGCAGTGTCAGTCACTGCGGTCTTCGAGAAGTCGCACCACAACACGCATCACCACGTAACAAATGTCTGCAATCCATGCGATCATCCGTCCACTACGCACCGTATTCATCGCCGGTCGCCGCCACATACGATGATGGTGATACCATGGCACGTCAAATAGACGTGAAGCAACATGCACGACACGCATACATATGCATATGCATACATGCGTACGTGCATGAACAGCAACACACAATGGCCGAATGGGCGGTCTGCCGCAGCGCAATGACACCAATCAATTCCGTCTTCACAGCAGGATATTCAGACTCATTGCTATTCCAATGATAATGCGTAATAGCGAGAAACCAGCCACTGTAACGGCGACTAAATATCGAACAGAAGTATAATGCGGGCGGGCATATATATATAGCCAGCTCTATATATGTAAATGTATAGCATAAATAAACAGTTCAAATAATTCAAGGCGCGCGCTGCAACAATTACTGGAACAATATATATATTTATTTGTTATATACAACAGCAAGTCTTTCACAGACAGTTCCGCCGGCTACCGGGAATACATAAGCAACAGTTGTTCTAAATATGGATAAAAGTCATTCCTGATTGGCTTGTTGTTACGGATCTATCGACTTTGTGAGAGTGCAAATATGATTTAAGGGTGTGAACAAAAACGTAATTCAGACCGTCAGCAGAATGTACAAATGTATTTGCCATATATATATATATATATATATATATGTGCTTAAAAATCACTTCGATAGGGTTTCGAGAAATCTTCGGGAGAAGAGAAGCTAGATTTTTACGACAGAAACTTTGCTCGTATCAACAATACTCTCTCGTCCCTCCGTTGGTCCGATGTCGATGACGGCATAGCTACCGGCGTCCATACCCTTGACAAGACTGCCCGGATTAACAAAAAGACAGCCCTCCTCGGGCACGACGAACGGCGCAACCGTCGCTGGCGTGATGAAAAGATGAGGCCGCGACTCCATCATGGTCCGATTGGCCAGGGCAGTCCTCACAATGAGGTCGCCGTGAGGCGGAAACACTGGGTAGAAGCTTCGCTGTTCGAGCAGCGTCCGAGCGGCTAGTCGGAACAGGTCCGAGTTCTCCTCGACGTTGACCATAGCATCGTTGAGTGCGCGAAACACGTCCGTCGAAGAAAGCGCCACGTGGACGCCGTTCACGCTCAGAACCGTCGGGTCGTTCAGCGGCGTGACGTTCGGCAGAGTCAGGCTGTACTTTTCCGTAGGGAAGGCGCGCCCCGTCGTGTGATTCTCACGATAGTTCGCCACAACGAAGACGCGCGTACGTTTGCCGGTCAGCTTCTTGGACAGATGCTGGAGCAACTGGGTAAAGTACGCCTGAAACGTGCAGTCCAGGTTGACGGACAGCTTCTTGTGGTTGCGGTCCACAAACGGGCCGAACATGATGGCGAGGTCGGGCTCGTCACGGGCGATCTTGTCGACGAAGTCGTGGTACGGCTCGTACGATAGCGTGTCGATCGTCGTGTACGGCCCGGCGGCTGCCACCACACGAATCCGGTCGCGGCACTGAGGCTTCGCGGCCAATGGCGGCAGCTGAGGAGCGATGGGGCTTTCGAGAAAGTTGCCGTCGCTCACCGAATTACCCACCTTGGCCATTACGATCTGACCGGGAAATGCCGGAAACTTCGGCACGACATGAAGACTCGACGAACGAGACGTTTCGTAATCTCCGTATAACAGGAAGGGCAGATTGGGCTTTCGAGGCGGACGCAGCATTCCATAGACGAGGTCGCCGGGTTCGAGGAATCCGCCGCTGATATCCTTCAGCTGCATGTCGGGGCCAAGCGGGTATGCTTCTTTGACCTTTGCCAACCGCTCGAGGACAGCGATGTTCAGATCCGTTCGATTTTTGGTCTGAAGGCGCCCGTTGATTACCATGTCAGTGAGCACGTTCACTTCTGAGCAAGCAGAAATCGGACCCAGAGAGTTCTAATAAGTTAGTCGATAACGTGAGATCTAACGAGATACTTACTCGTTATGCTGTTGTATTGACGAATTGTCGATAGTTGTACATATGAATAAAGTAGACTGCATATAAGGAACATAACGCCAAATAAACGCCGATATTTTTAATCAGTAAGGATTACTTCAGCATGGATTACACTCAGCGTTTAGCACTAGATCCGAGAGGAATCGCATATAGTAGATGAGACGAGGCAGCTGCAACAACATTAACATTGACTGAGCCCATTCAATGAGGAGAAGTTAATTCATTGATTAATTTGTGCTGTTCAACGGCTCACCGATTTTCTCCGCCTTCTTGCCATCTTTGAAGGCGCTGCCCTTGTAAGCCACCACTACGTTGCCAGATCGTTTGCCCGACTTGTACACGCGAGCCGGACTTGAATCCGTTCCATCAGTGAAGGACGCGGACAGCGCGGTAACAGTCGAACCTTCTTTCGCCTGTCTCTTGGGGGTGCCCACTAACGGAGACTGCGCTAGCACCCTAAATCAGCGAAAGCAACAGCAGCAGAAACAACAACAGCCTGCATCAATAACACGAGCAGAACAGCATAAAAAGAAAAGAAATCGATTGCGCGATCCTAGTCGGTGATTCCACACGTAAGAAGATTTCGACCCGAGCCATTGTGCTGGCTACGTACCCCGGGCGTGACTTCGTACCAGCGGTCAGCAAAAACACATCAAACCCAATACGGGACCTTGTGCCTGTCTTTATATGAGTGCGTGCGTCCTCTCCCTGTGTTTCGTCGTCAGACCGGACCGGTCATCATCAGCGCCGAGGCTTGAGGCCGATGAGGACAACGGCCACCGGCTTACCGCTTGTTGTGAGCGTGAAGTTTCGGCGTCAACGGTCCGCCAGGACCCGAGCCGGCTGTGATGTTCTGCTGGCTGGCGACGTCTTTCTGCCGGCGCTTCTCGATGTCTTGAGCCATCTTTTCGAACGAGTCGAAATCCACAACCGCGCTGTTGCCTCGGCTCCACGCGATCCACTCGTCGCACAGGTCGGACGCGTTCATCGCGTACTTCTCGCATACCTGCACACATCGGCTGGGCAGAATGTCATCGGCAAACGCCGCGCCGAACACCTGAAACTCCTACTCAGAGATAGGCACACACACACGCATTAGAGACTAACTGGCACAACAACAGCAACAACAACAACACAGGTTCAACTCAGGGCCGCGCAAGTTCACGCGGTTCTACATACACGTATATTGAATAAAACGCGTGATTTCCTAATATACCATCATCGCTGACTATGGTGACAGAAAAAGGTGTATTTATATATTGGGTGTCATCAAAATAAACGTTTTTAATCAAGTAACATAGGAACAAGGCAACATATCTATTCTGGCGGTGTATGAGCGTGCTCTAGTAATTAGATTCTTAATGGAAAAAGACGTCGTACTAACTTATTTATCCAAAGATATTTATTTAGGTATCAAGGCATTCAATGAGAACGATAAAACGGTTTGTTCACCACATCTGACAGCACGTTGTGCAAACGTAAGCTACCTCAGACCTGCACGAATAGATTAAAGTATTTATTTTACATGATTTACAAACATTACTATAGGCGCGGTTACGGACATTGCCGAAACAATACCCTAAGCAAACCAACATTTGATGCGTTACAATATATATATATATATATATATACATATATATATATATATATATATATATGGTTTGTTAAACACAGTGCCGACAAAGCGGCGTTAATAAGAAACGACCACGAAGCCGAAAATAAGATTATAGAACACTCCTCATGGGTATCTTTCGAAGCACAAGTATGTACAACTTACCTCCTGAATTGTTTCCCAGGAGACTGCCATTGTGCGCGCGTGACACTGACACTGTGTTCGTCAAGAACTAAATCCTCGCAGATTAAGTATACGCGTCCAGAGTGGACAAATTTGCACTAACTACACAGATCCACTCAGTGATCCGACGAAGTGGCGAATTCCACAGTGCCCGTATTTCGGGCAAATCGAGTGGCATTAGCGATCCATCCGATCGTCGAACTCATCGACGAAGACGACGACATGAGCTCGCAGTGTGGCAACACGTTCGTTTTGGCGCCAAATTGCATCCAACTTGGTGGCGTTTTGAAATTTGGCGGCGCGCGCATTTGCGCCCTCTCCTAACCGGATAGCGTCAAGGACGGCGGTGTCTTTTTTGCCGCCCAGCGCCATCGTTGTCGTTAGCAAAAATAATTGTAGTAGCGTTTTCGTTTCTTTCGATTTCCACTGCGCCGACGGCTACGGCCGTATTTGCTGCCAACAGCGACTCGGCGGGCGGGCAGCGACGCGTCGCCATGACCACATTTTTTTGCCAGTCGAACCAACGGCGGCGATTGGCCTTCAAAAGAGTACATTTTACCAACTGCGTCGGCCGATTGCCGGCTAGGCTACCAGACGACAGCTGCGGGTCGGCTAAAACATTCGTCTGCTGTTTTGTGGTTGTTTTTGTTTTTGTTGTTGCTGTTTTGTCGGCCGGTCTCGGTACCCTCTTCTGCCGTCTGTGTCCAACACCACCCATCGTAACCAACAACGTCCGCGTAACCAACAACGCCACTATCAGCTGTTCGCCAGCCAAAAGTTTGCCGGATGAGGTGACGAAAAAGAAGAAAGCAGGACAGTGAATGAGCATCAACAGTCAGCAGCAGCAGCAAGATTAAAAGACGACCAAAAATAGCGAAGAAGAGCAAACAGACGAAGAAGAATAAGAAGAAAAAGAAAATCATGCACGACCTCCTCCTACGGTCGGCAGCAGCGCCAGACAAACGGCCTAAGGACGTCATCTCGACATGATGACATCTGTACTTGGGAGAATCACACACTTTCAAGTCAAGTCTGTACGTGGTCAGTCAGGTCGACTGACTTGATCGTCAAATCAAGTTGATCTGTCGGTGACAGTGACCAGGTCAGCCAGTACGTTACAGTACTACGTAGGACGACGACGACAACGACGCGTAAACAGAGCGTAGGCCGTGTATAGCCGTGCTAGCGTGAGTCCTTCGGCGGGAACGGACGGATGAGCTCAAGATGGTTTTGATGGGCGCCACCAACGCAGTCGGCGGAACCGCGCGCTGTTTTCTGCGGTCGCCGCTGCTGCTGCGTCGTGGTCTGTCACAGCAAAGCCGTGCTGCTGGCCGCTCATATTCTTTCGTGCCGGAACAGCCGGTCGCTCGGAGCGTAACACCACGCGCCGCGGTGAACATTCCGATCGAGACGGTTCAGCTGCTGGAGAAATTGTCTCTAGTTCGATTCGGCGAAGCCGAAGCTGTCACGCAACTTCAGGAAGCTGTCGTCTTTGCTCAGGTAGGCGTTGGTTCAATAAGCCAGTATATATATATATATATATTAATATATATATTGCCAATCGGTAACACGAAGTAATAATAACACTAAGACTTTACTTTATCCGATAATGATGTAGAAACGCATTCATAGAATTAAAAGGTTACGCGGTAGTGACGAATATTAGAACCCCTGGACTGCATACCACGTTTTGTACAGTGTCGCAAAGATAGTGAAGCTGCGTCAGGTAAAA
This sequence comes from Dermanyssus gallinae, assembly GCA_003439945.1. Taxonomy (NCBI): domain Eukaryota; kingdom Metazoa; phylum Arthropoda; class Arachnida; order Mesostigmata; family Dermanyssidae; genus Dermanyssus; species Dermanyssus gallinae. The sequence continues at coordinate 61,618 of QVRM01002323.1, forward strand.
CCGAAACATAGGAGCAAATGCTAAACAAATATATAGCCAACAACAACTGTTTATATAATACTACCTTGAATACTCGATACTGATGTCCACAAATGTACATATATACCAGTATGCTTGCTATTGACATACATATATATATATATATATATATATATAAACTGACCTTTGTTTCTACCATGGCGCAGGCGATTTTCGACGTGGACACAACAGGTGTTGAGCCGATGTACACGATTCACGAAGATCGCGGGGTGCTACTTCGTGACGATGTGGTAGAACATTGCGACCCCCGTCTGGTCCTGAACAACGCTCCTGTTATAGAAGAGGGCTTCATTTTGGCTCCACCCGGAAATATTCCACTTGAGCAGGATAAACATGCTTACGGCTACCTGGCATCCAATACCGCATTGCCTGATGTATCGTCGTATGACCAGAACTAAACATATTTATTGTTGGGAATATTCGATTATATAAAAGAAATATATTTAGACTTTGATCCTGTCTGTATATATCATATGTAGATTATTGCCGTTGTTAAATAAAGCTTAATTACAAAATGCATACATACATGGACGTTATGTATATATATATATGCATAATTAATTTAACATAATTAATATTTTATGTAATTTTTCAACACAGATGTTTCTGTAATGTGCTATGTTTCCAGTCGAGTCTTGGCCAGTTGGTTCTTGAAAAAGTGGTGTGCCTACAGTAAGCTCGACATGAACCGACCACAAATATATATCTGCGACAATATATATACGCTGCATTAATTCGTCGTGGGGGCCTTTTTAACTATGCAATGCGTTTAAAGGAGAACGCAAATATGCCAACAAAATACGTAATATATTTTATATGTGTTAACAGTGCGCTATATATAATATATATATATTAATTGTGAGCCAGTTATAAAGGATTAATTATTCAAATGATTGTTTACACATTGTTTTAGGTTTCTGACTACGCGTGGCACATCCTTATGGAATAGTGCACAATATATGGCTTTAGTTATATCGATTTGTAGTAAGCCGTGCAAGCGTTTTACCTACAAGACCCTTCCTAGGAATTACCTTAGCCTTAATACTGTGTCCAAATCGAGCTAAAATTAATTATAGCTTGCACGCGGCATCAGATTTTTTTTCTATTAGTGCATACTTTAAGCAAAAAATTTTCCATCGTTTTTCTCAAGCGACTTTATATTGTCATCCCAATTTGCCGCTCCGTCCTGAATACTGTTTGCATAGTTGTACATCAAGTTTTGTTATTGATGACCAACGAGCTTATGATTTAATTGATTTTGATTCTTAATTGATACGTCTGGACTGTACGTATATGATACTTATCAGTATTTAGAACATTAATACAAGCTTGTGACCTAAATCGTCTAGTGTGTAATCATAACCAGGACTATTGGGGCTAAGTACAGTACCGCGCGTCCATCAACAGACAACATCAGATTTAGATATTTACACTATTTCCTGGACTTAGTTTTGCGGGGCATTGCCATTTTTAATTCTTCACCTACAACAGTTTACATTTAACTCTTTATCTAAAACAGTATAGAAGCTTTTATGTACACACGTAAGTATAAACTTGTAGGACGCATTGTATAAGATGTCATGAGCGATCCTCATATTGTTTTTCAGAAGCCGCAGGTTATCTTTGTCGAATACGAAGGCAACCATTCACTCCCACACAACAAACCCCATGTGGTTAAAAAGTAGATAGTTCGCGCAATATCTACCGAAGGTTATTGTGCCAATATTTTTGGATATCGATATTGCTCTAAATCATTTCAGCTCTGACATCTTTAAATAGCTCAAACAAATACCTATAGTATGCTCCATCTTTAATGCGGGGATCACCTTTTTGACTGAGCAAAGATATATAAGCGCCAAAAATTACAAGTGGCTAGGTTGTATTACTTATATCCATACGAACATTTGATGGAAAGTGGGGCCGCCTCGCCATAAAGTGGTCAAAGTTATGTATGGAATTCAGGCATTTATGGGCTGAAATTGTTACATTGTGGGTGAGAAAAATCAGGCGTACGTCGCGCTAACGCGTACGTACAAAAAAAAGTGCAATGCTTTTGTCGCTGAAATTGAAAGTATTATACGCAGTCGGTTAGTTAAAGATAAACCACTTAGGACAAGCATCACGAAAACAAGTTAAATAAGTACCTATGCAAGTTATATGATTCTTAGATGAATCTTAACATAAATTTACGAGCCAAAGGATTGCATCGACGGGGTACCACTTTCTATAGGGTTGAATTAATTTCAAGCCCAGTGTGAATTTATTGTCGTCGTAAACTATCGTTTGTCGAGCCATTCTCGCAGTTGGTTATCCGTCTCCATACCGCATGTGACGTACGTGGACTTATATAATGTACAATGAAGTGTTCGTTGTTCCTGTCCATCCAGCGGCATGAAGCATAACGTCCGCATGCAGCTCTGTGATTCCTTAAAAACCACGGGTTTCAACTGTCATAACGTTGAATTAATTCGACGGTGTCGATGCCTCGCGACAGCGAGCGCTGTAAATTCTCGGGGGTCGAAGCGGACTAAGGCCAGGTTCAATATTAAAGAATGCAGCCGAAGGCATTATTATTATTGACAGGCCCGATACTTGTCGACGTCAATGCTGCTAGAGTTCGCGTCGACATTAAACAAACGACATGGAGTTTTTATACCTAGAGTAGTTCACACTTAGTTTAGATCGGTGATGTTGTTGATTGATACAAACTAAGTACAGTTTAAATGCTAAATGAACTCACTGCTCAACTCGAACTAGAATCATATATGCAGAAGTCTAAAAATAGCAGCTTATAGCAGCACTGGTGCAGTTGGTACGGCGTAGTCAAGTTTTACCTATTCGCCCGAAAAGACCAAGCCCGTTTTGGTATTGGGCATACAAACCGTCTCGGGTACCTAAAACGTCCGTCATCAGCTGTTGAAGATATCTCTTTACGAGCTTGTCTGTGGGTGGAAGACAACAAAACGCTTGGAGCTACCTTGGTATGGGGATAACCAAGATAATGCTAACTACTCAAATCCAGAAATATGTTGAGCGCAAATGAGGATGCAGTAGCAAAGCATCTAAAAGAGTTAATAGAGTTTCATCAGATTGAGATTAAGATTTTGAAGATTTTAAAAATAGCTGTGGGTTTGAGCTAATCTACACGTTATAGTATTTTATGCGGAGTCAAATGAATTTGAAATAACTGGCACATAACATATATATATATATATATATATATAGAGAGAGAGAGATTCATCGAGCTCGAAAAATTGCTTTAAGATTTTACTTAGTCATTTTGACTTTTAATAAAAAAAAATATAATCTACATTTTGTTGCGAACTCATATTAATTTTGATAAATTGACGATTAGCAGAAGCATGATATATACACATTTTCTTACAGGCAGACGAGGAAAAAGACGAACAATGAAGCTTGGAGACTAGCATTAAGAAATTACTTTGCACTTTTTCGCCCGGTGGGACAGTCGCTGAAGTGTTCAAATTGTATATAACGAACTGTATTGTAATTATGTAACATCTTGAAATGCAATGTTATTGCGAAATGAACAATATGTATGTAATTAAGAAATTACTTTTTCATTGGCCATTTAGACGATTCAAGGCACTTAGGTAACTTAGCCAGTTTATGAGCGTCTAAAGTGTGGTTGTGAGAGCGTAAAAAAACAAAATTGGCTACTGCGTGCTAGTAACTAACGCTGTGTATGTGTTTTGGTTGTTTGTGTCTTTGTGTTTTCGCCAATTTGCTTCCGCACTTGTGTTAATCTGTGTGTGTGTCTCCCTTCGCCGCATTGTCCGAAACGATGCTGAAAATTGTCTGCGTTTCCACGTTTCGGCGTTTTCGTCATTGTCATCACTCTGTTCTGGCCTGGCCCGTTTGCACTCTGCACTACCTGTCTTAAACAGCAGTGCTACCGAGCCTACAGAAGACCCCACTCGACCCGGTGCTGGCGACTGCCGGTGAGGAGGCACTTATCGACTGCGTCATAACCGATCAACAGAACTATACGGTGCTGTGGCGACGACTTTCGGACGGCGATAACGGCGTCGTGCTCACCGCCGGCACGACTCGGGTCAACGGCGATTCGCGCTTCTCCGTCCTGCACAACTTAAGTCAGTTGATGCCCCACTAAAACGCACCCACGTTTAGCCTATGACCGCTGGCACTCACATAGACATGCGTAGACACGCGCGTATCAATTAACGTTTGTTCATTCTGATCGATGGAATGGTCTATACCACTGTTCTCACTGACTCCCACTTGCAGTCAGCACTATACAGAGTTGACTTTTGATTGAGATTCCCTTATCTGTTATTTATAACAACCTTAACCCAGATCTGCAAATAGAAATAACGCCTGGAAATAGGCGTGTGTTGTCTACTATTTTGTTGACCTTGGCTCGTCGACACATGCATATATATAGCCGCGGTTTTATCAGGTATTAGAGTCAATAGTGAATTTAGTTGTTCCTCTATGAACACTTATTTTGTGTGGTATTTTCTCCCCTGCGACCCCCTGACATCATATGATGACATTTGTGACGTCATAGGACGTCATATGGCTACAACACTACCCCGTCGAACATATATATATATATATATATAGGAAAAGTGTGCATATGACGCTTGCATATTAATATACGATATATGCGTATATATGTGTTTGTATGTCTATAGAGACTTTATGTCTATAGTACTGGTACTGCAAATGTGTACCAATTCGCATAAACATTACTATATGCGTTAAAGAGCTCATTTGCTGACAATGTGAGGCGCCAATCCAATACAAGTATGTCCTTGATCGAGCCCCAAAAATCAGTCTTGTTGGGCGGTGGACTTCCGTGAAGAACACGCTACCTAGGTATGTGAAGTTGTGCCTTAATCATTGTGTCCCTTTGACAACTCTTCACCCGATGCTCTCGGACGTTCAGAAATCTGCCAGAAAAAGGCTGCGTTACACCTAGTAATCTAGAACGAATCTCTTTCGTCCACCACCTCTATTGCTATTTTGTTTTTTAATAATGAATCAACTAGCCTGCAAGCTGTGACTACAGGTAGGTTACTGCACAAATCGAGACACGCAAGTATGGACATTCGATGGCGGGTGGGTGGTAGTCTATGATTGATTACATTTCCTTGACAACAAAGTTAAGCGCCGTTTGGTTACGTTCGCGAGCGCGCCATTTGCATGACCGCAGGGGCAACGTAATGGTAGTAACATCACTCCAAGGCAGGTATGCAGGTATGCGTGCATGACTAACATGACACAACTGAATTAATGAAAGCCGAAGTAATTGATCGGCCTTGATCTTGTGCTGGGAATCATGGTTCCTATGACGCGGGTGTTTAAACGTATGCCATTGACGGACTCCAGTGCATTCGTGAGTACATGGCTATATGATTTATATAACGAGAAATAACCAAGTGATATGCAGCAACCCAATATACACTGCGTACTGCGTTGTGTACTACTGATCCCTTATCTAACGGTTCTCTCTTGCATGGGATGGATGTCACACATACCTGCAGATAACGACACTGGTAAGTATAGAACCCTCTTGTACTTGCTCGGTAGTTGCTGTCATAATTATTAATCTACACAAATCTACTTAACAAAACTATAAGAAAAAAATCTGGAGGCGACTTTCTGGTAATCGGATAGACGTGATATCCCGAACTGAGCTTGATAAGTATTAGTTATATAATATATATATATATATATATATATATATATATATATATATATATATATATATAACTAAATACACCAGTCACGGGCCCCTTAGAGCGGCTCTATAAGCAATGTCTGCTTATAGAGTTGGATATCTAGGGTTTCCCCGATAGTTCTTATGACAGTATGGCTGCTGGTTAGCTGGACGGGTTATCCATTCATTCTCAATGAAACTTCCATCAACAACAAGAGGGATTGAACTGGAGACATGGTAGATGACGATTACTATGACTAGGGTACTAGTTCCTTAGATCACGCATATAAATATGTGCGTGTATTGGACAAGGGCAAGAACGTACATTATATACAATTACTAAAAATGCACGATGTTGAGAAGAGGAAATTGTATGTGTTGTTTCAACATTGACAATTTGCGAATATTAATAGAGATACAAATTATATAACTACAATTTTTTTAAATCTAACTTCAATTAATCCAGGCGTTGTTTGGCGGGTTTGGCGTAACTACTTTCATAAGTGCCTGCTTTGTTTTTTTCTGATAATTGCAATGAAAATAAGGTTCCGGCTTAGGTTATATTGCGCACGTGAATGCTGGTTATTCACCTACATACACCTATAATAATAATAATAATAATAATAATAATAATAATAATAGTACACCTTATACACCCTATGAGTATCAGGTCCCAGATTTACAGCGCGTTCAGACCCAAGTTTTCAGCGTTTACCATGCTGTCCTGTGTGTATAGTGTGCATATTAAATATTGTCTACATGCCTACATACCAGTACTGCTATTGAATGCAGACGAAACGAATTATTGATTGTTATCTACACCTATCTACACGTCGTGAAGCATTATATATATATTCTTCTAAATTATAATAAATATAAATATTATTCTACACCTATATTAATTATGATACATAGGCTAGTTGTGTGACAAGGCGACAGAGGTTTAGCTGATTGATCATCTGGTCTCCAGCTTGATAATCATTTTTTGACGTGATCTTATACTTGTGCATCCATTGCCTAGAGTACGTTATTCACTAACTGACCGAAATGCTATCTCCGTCTCGCTCGTACGGGTCGCGTAGGACACAACAGCTGGGTGCTCCGCATCGCGCCGGCTCGGGTTAGCGATTCGGGTCGATACAACTGCGAGCTGAACACGCAGCCCCACCAGCGTCTGACGAGGCTGCTCACCGTCCTCCAGGAAGACGTGCCTACCAGGGATGAAACGGTCACGCTAAACCTGGCTCATAATTACACCGGTACGATGTGATCGAGGATACAGCGTCAAGTCAATTTTCGGTCGTCCTAGTGATGACACGAAATCGAATGCAAATCCTAATAATAGTCAGATATACATATATATATATATATATATATATATATATATATATATATATATATATATATATATATATATATACGTATACATACATATTTATACAAGTGTTTATTCTTTTTGCTGCGTCTGCTGCCGCTGTTGGCGGCGCGGTAAACAACGCCCCTGCCGGGCTGCTACGACGACGACGATGATGAACGACAACAATACTACCAGCATGCTGCGCGCAACAAGGGATCCCGCAGGAGTGTTTCGGCTACTGCACGCTGCATGGCATCGTGACGGGAGCGCACAACAGTCCCCGGTCGTGTCTCGAGCACATCTCGACGCTCACCGAGTGTCTGACCGACGGGCGAAACCACATGCCGTGCTGCGAGGAGCAGGGCATACCGAAGACGTGCCGCAGCGTTTGTGTTGGCGACTACTCACTGCAGACCATCACCGAGCACTACAAATGCATGGACTACACGATGCAGACGCTGGCCTGCATCTCAACCGGCATAGGTTTGTCTTGCATTTCAACGCTATATTTATATATATATATATATATATATATATAGGCCGCCCGCTTATTGCTATTTCGGTGCTAGCACTGCCGTTACAGCTTTTCGAAACAGTGTAAAGTGCGTTTATTAATGTGGCTTTTCCTTGTAGGTTTACAATATTATGGGTGTACGGATAACTCGTGTTATCGATCCAGTGCTGTCTGTAGCACTGGATAGCACTGGATCTTTTACTACCGCTGTTAGTAGCGTTATGGCGACGACAGTGGCCCCTATGCTTGTAGTATGAGTATGCCGGCGGAGGCTGTGAAAATTCTTCTTCTTGAGCAACCGGGTGGCGACAAACAGGTGGCGGATCAGAAATAGAGAGAATAACTTATCTAGCATCGTGGTAAAGGCTACACTAGCTCGTATAAGAACACCAGGAAGCCGCCTACTTGGTCTAGCTCGCTTAGTTGCCCCATATGTCTTCTCAATGCTTTGGGGAAGACATTCGAAACGATCATCAATATGAGGATAACGACGGAACTAGAGGAAGAGAAGCACTCTCGGACAAGCAATTCTGCATTGGCTTATACAAGAGGTTGTCGACGGAAATGGCCATCGACCTTGTTGCTCTAAAGACGAATTAAAAATAACTTCAGAAGGTCATAGCCTTTCATCTCAACAGACGGTTAATCATCCACGGGAGCATATAGTTTGCCACGACCCACGACGTCCCACAGTGTTCTATACTAGAGCATCTGCTCTTGCACACAACGTATGACGACGTACTAAGACACAGACCACCTACCCAGTCTGGTCATATCGCACCAGGAGGACACGCTTCAGGAAAGAGCACAAGTAGCCATCGATTTGGTGAACGACTGGTTGGTTAGTCACGGTTTGGAGCTAGCACATGAAAAAGCAAGACGGTGCTTCTTACTGGCTTATAGAAGCAAGGAGAAATCCGCTTAGCACTGAACGGGATGATCCTAAAGTTCAAGGAACAAGTCCGCCCGACATCTGGGTGCAATAATAGAGACCGCCCTTCCGGGTAACGTGCCCATTGATAAAAGACATGAAAGCTGACAGGCAAACTTGCCAACATCCTGCCGAGGACACGCAGAGCAACGAAAAGAACGAGGAAGACCTTTCGCCCCAATAGCGGAGTCCACTTTCTTGTGCGCCGCTTCAACATCGGGGCTAAACCCTATGATGTTGAAGAAAAACCCTATGTTGTGGTCCCGTTATTGCGGGAGCAAGACCAAGACCATGGTTCAAGATGACCGAAAAACTAATGCGGAGAAGACAAAATTGGTCCGTACAAAAATCCGAGGTCCGTAGACTGACGCGTAGAGAATGGCACGAGAAATGGATCAAAACCAGCGGACGTGCCGCCTGGACTTTTTTTTTTGAGGATGCTTAGAGTTTAAAATACATTTACATACGACTGAGAGAAAGCATAACAGGAGTTGGTAAGCCCCCTAACATGCCAACGCTCAGACAGTGTGCGACTCAGCCACCTAACGGCAAGTCTTGGCGCTTGACAAGAGTCGAGCCGAAGGATTAAGGCAATACCCACTAAAACCCTACATATATAGACGGCAGTGCCTACATATATGTATCCTCCTTAAGATGACCCTCCGACCTGCGGGATCCTTAACGCAGAAGAGTAACTACACACAGGCGGCGGGGAAGTCTCGGAAAATGTTAAATCTTTAGGTCCTGCTTGTCGAGTCGCGCCTTGGCAACAACTCTCGGACGCTTTCCACCATTTACCTTCTTCCTGTCTCTTCCTTTGCTTTCACGATTTCGTTGAATAGGCTTTGCAGCCGCGTCCCAGTTTTTGACCGACGTAAGCATGTACGTGACTAGCTCTCCCAGCGTGTTCATTCTGGGCAAGCCTCGTCTGGTCTCGGTCCATGCGGCGCATCGCAATACTGTATGTTCCGGAGTGTAGCCGCCTGGACCTGTCAGGTTATCCCCGACCTAGAGGAAGGGGTTTAACCTAGAGTAGGGAGACGCGTGCACTGACGGGACATGGGTGGTTCCAAACCCTCCCCCACTCATTCGCCTACCGAATTACCTCGTAAGATTGTATGTACATCGTGTCAAGCAAAGGCAGGGCCATTTGACATTAGAATTCGAAACTTCATTACGACAAAGTTATCAATACTATTCACGATTGTGGACAGCATATTGTGGTAGATCTAGGTGCATGCAGATAGGCAGCTTGGCATTAAGACGGCCTTGGCGAGTAAAGTTTCCATCGCCGACGCCGATCAACGCAAATATCGTCGTCGTCCTCTTTGTCGACGATGAAAGTTTCACGAAGGAGTGCAGCAGAAACGGAGAGAGAGAAAACCGCCGAAACCGTGTGGTCCTGTCATCATAGCCTGGCTATGCAAATGTATTGGAAAAACATTTGCGGCGCAGTGGAACAAACGAAATCGGCCTAGCGAAAACGCATGCCACCGGACGCCGTCGCCAAGCTGAACGCGCGCAGATTCAATTAAAGGCATCGAGAAGGAGGAGAAGGTTATACAAGGACACCTGGATAGGTTATGAACAATGGGAACCAGCCGTTCACAGCACTGCCCGAAACACTAATCACCAATCTATGAGCATACTACTAATAATATTAAGCAGAAGAAGAAGAATCATTTAAGTTGCCAACCTGGGATGATTGAGGTTGATATATATATATATATATATATATATATATATATAAATATATGTTTGCTTTGGAGCATGTTTAGTCGACATTTTCCTTTTTGCGTCATAGAAACAGCGAAGCTTAGCGCACTGGGTGACATGTAAAGACTGATTAAGTGTGCATTGTCTCTATGCCTTAGATGTCCGTGTTACTGCAATACAAGTGCCTCATGGGACATCCGTCTACCGTACTCAATTAACGCTTGCACCTAGTTGGCTTGTACCAATTAGCAACAGCTACCGGCTGCAACAAGCCGGTTGATAAAGCCTGCCTGTCAAAACTTCACTGTTTATTTCAATTTTGGTTTTGCTGCAACCTCACAGAGATACTACCGGGTCAGCCGAAGAACGTTGAGGTGGAGCCTATCTCTCCGACTCAGCTCAAAATCGATTGGCTTGCCCCACATCAACCGACGGCCGTCCTAAACTACGTCATCAACATTACGGAACTCACTTCATTCGATCCCGACCTGAAAATGATGAGCACTTCCAGCGAAGTAAAGGTATGACCGTTCGTACGCTAACAGACAGATAGATATATTATGTATGCCGAATAATAAATATGTAGATGTAACAACTTTATTTATTTATATGCAGCAAAAGATACATTTGAGATGTAAGAAAGTCTGCACGGTCTTCTTGGGGCATTAGGTCCAGGCATGGGCTGGTCCATCTAGCCAGGGCGTATATATATATAGGTCCAGGCATGGGCTGGTCCATCTAGCCAGGGCGTATATATATATATATATATATTTGTTTTTTTCTTGTCTACGATGGGCTTACTTGCCGAGAGCAGGGAGAGCTAAAGGGTACGGATGAGGAAAAGTCGGGCGTGAGTCTCGGCCACTCGATCAAGCTCGGCGCCAACCAGACGTCGTTCACGATGGACAGCCTCAAGCCGTCGACGATGTACCAGATATCGATCTACGCCCAGAACGCCGAAGGCCAATCACTGCCTACGCCCCCGGTTCGAGTCCTGACGCTAAGCGAAACGCGAAAAGAGAACGACGGTGATTCGAAGGCGGCATCTGCCAAGGAGACAATTCCGGACATTCGCGCCTGCTGTGTCGAGAAGGAGGTCAAGCAGGAGCGCTGCCTGAGGACGATGTGTGATCCGAGCCACTCGCATGAGGCCACGTACGTGCCATCTCTCTCCCTCTCTCTCTTCTCTCTCTCTCTCTTCTATACATAATTATATATATATATATATATATACACATACATACATCTCCTCCAGCCTTGTCTAGACGAGCAAGTGGACATTGCCGCGCCCACCCCGTGGTTGCGGCGATCGCAAGATATGAGTGAAATACTATGCAAAATCAAATCTACTGCAAATTTTGGTCAGACACATTCTGTTAGTGTACGACAACAGTTTGCTATTAAAACTAGCACTACAATTTAGACTTTACAGGCGTCTAGAAATTACCTTGGCAGAAACGGTCTTACGTAATTAAGACAAGCGTGTTGGCAGTTTCTGTCGGGCCACTTAGGACGCAGTTCATTTTCTATTTGTGGCAGTTATTGTATCGGGAAGGCTCGTGGAAACAGCATCTAGACTATACGTTGTCCTTCCACCGCTCCTCATCCGAGGTAGATGCACGTGTGACTTCCTTTCAGTTGTATTCGGCGTACTCAGTTTAGCCCGAAATCGCAGAGAGCAGAGAGGCTCGTATGGTCCCCATTGCAGGCTAAAGAGTACTTCATAAGGTTACCGAGTGCAATGTTATTAACCGACTCACCAATCGTACTGAGTATGTGTCTGTATGCTTCTGCGAAAATACGTTCGGCAGGCTGACGGATATCATGATCTGTGCACCATGGGCCAACGTGACGTTTTCGTGTATGGCCAACGATATCGACCATTCGGACTGCTGCCGACGACGCGGCATCCCAAGCGACTGTCTCTACTTCTGCACAGGGAAGCTGACCAAGATCGACTACAACCACTTCAAATGCCTCGAATATATGCCGTTTTATGGCAGTTGCGTGCTCGAGCACTACGGTGTCCTGCCAGGCAACCCAGTTGGTCTCGCCTTAAACGGCGTCAGCGAGAAGTGGGCCGTCATCTCATGGAAACCACCAAAGTAAGCATCATATATATATATATACATTTATGTTGATCTTAATTTTGTACATAGTACGTGCCGGCACTTACCAAGTTTAAGGTCCTCAACTTCTAAAGGGGAGTTGACGAGAAGCTCTAACTAGCTCTTGAATGAATCGCCGTACATTGATGCTAGAAATTCCTTTATTATTACCCTATATATATATATATATATATATATATATATATATATATATATATATATATATATAAGATAGAGAGAGCAAGAAATACAGTTTGAAGTGACAAGGAGGTGACCTTTAACACGTGCGATTCGTGTATTCGTCCGTGTCGTGTCCGCGATCAATCAATCACGCCTGTTGATGTGACGGCATCACAGGGAGAAAGCGGACACGGTAACTCGCTACTCGTTCTACTACCGAAAGCTGAGCGGTGGCGAGGACGAAAACGATCCCTACTTCCAGATCTCAGACGTCGACTCGCCGTACCTGCTGGACGGACTCGAGCCATCGGCCACCTACGAGGTGTTCGTGGCGGCCGAAAACAAGTTCGGCTCATCCGAGGGCTCGGAGCGTCTGCTGTTCGATACGCACGCCATCGAGCCGGAACCTAGCCGAAACATCACATCGGATGGCTATAACGAGACGCAGTGTTGCGTCGACGCCAAGCTGAACGCCGAGTGTCTGCCACTCTGTAGCTACAAGGTCAAACTGCACGATCTCCAGCAGCTCGGCCCGAAATGTATGCACCAGCTGGACATTCTCATGCGGTGCGGGGCCGGCGGGCGTGATCACACGCCGTGCTGCCAACGGTACTCGGTCAACCCTGCCTGCATTTCGATGTGCGCCGGCAAGATCACGGCCAACCAGTACGACACGTTCAACCCGCGCCTCTGCACCCGAGAGATGGGCGCCATCCTCACGGTGAGTCGTCGTCGTCGTCGTCATGGTAGACCCAAGTGAGGCTGGCGCATTTTGCGTACACGCTTCGACAACAAGGGCACGGGAGGCGCCCCGGATTGTAGTCGATATGACATTTGGGGCCGTGTATTTTATGTCAATAGATAAACGTCTCCGGTCAGTCACTCAGAAGATAACCACACATTGTTCTCCAAAGTACTACACGATATTGTCTGAACTCCTCTATTATAGATTACTGAATCGGAAGGGGGGGAATTCTTTAAGATAGGGAATCGTACGCGTAACACGCAAGAGATGCCTAGATGCACGATCGTTTTAAGAAACGGCAAAAAAGTGGCATTGCTTGTGACACTCGGCAATTCTGAGGCCGTAGTGATCGGACAGTGTGAAGGGTTCTCGTTGTGTGTGCTCACTAAGTATCACTAAGCACCTCACTCCCCTCCCCTTCAAATAAGGCAGGTGGGGTTGTTCCTTTTCCCGGAATCTATATATATATATATATTATATATATATATATATATATATATATATGGGACCCAGGCAGTGTGTGCTCGACTGTACTCTTCTTAATGCAATCTTATCTCCTGGTGTAGTGTATGGAGGACGGAACGGGCCAGATTCCCTCCATGCCCGAAGATTTCCACGTGACCTTCACGACGCCGAGCTCCGTTCATCTTGAGTGGGGCAAGCCAACAGATTCAATTAACGTGACCGAATACAAGGTGTTCTATACGGAAGTCATGACCGATATGGTTCCACCGACTCCATTGAACTACAGCATGGTGAGTGCACAGCGGCGATTAGATTCCTCTGTACTATTTTTTGTTATATATTGCTATTTAAAACTATTGTGTCGCTTCCTATACTGCTGTAGTGTCTCGGCGCTAATTCGTTGGTAGATCGAGTCAAGTCATTGTAACATAAACATACGCTAGTACAGATTTTGTTTCCTTTTGACAATTTCATTTTTTTGGCAACACGTTGTTTTGCTTTTCTGCCAGTTAATGACTTTTATTTCTTTCATCATTGTTTGTCAAACTATTGCCTGCAATGCTCCTTATAAACAAGGACTATACTTATACATCATGAATACAAAAACGGTATGGGAAAAACCTGGAGCTGCTGGGGATACTGTAACCGCGGAAAAAGTGAACTAAGAACGAATGATAGAAGACATGCGCTTGATACATCTATGAGTAGAACTACTTGCGGGTTTCCAAATTAAAATACGTTTTCCGTTATGTGTATTGTGAACTTTTGGCTGCTGTGAAAAGTTGTCTCTTTTATTCTTCTTGATCAGTAAATGTCCGTTGCTAGGGCGGTGCATCTTGTTACTTTGCTGCTGCTGCTGCCGCAGAGCGTACCTATTGAGTATCTACGCAAGCGTGAAAGGTAGTACAACTATTTAATGGCCTACCGACAATTGTGGAAAACAATTGTGTTGCAGAACGCAACCGTGCGAGCGCCTATGGCCATCATTAATGGGCTGAAAGAGAATACGAGGTATAGTTTCTACGCGGTCGCTACGAACGATTTTGGACAGTCTACGCCTTCGCTCATCGTCCTTGTTACAACGCCGGGGAGCGGCGTCAGTGACAAACGGTATGTATAATTTTCTCGTAATAGCATTTCGAAAAATACAGACTCTCAAATCCTTCCTATTTTAAAAGTTCATTAGAAAGTGTGTTTTTTTGCATTTACAATAAGCATCTTAATCGAAAGGGGTTTCGAATATTACAAGCGGAGAAGAACAAAAACACCGGTTTTTTTCTTTCCTCCGTTTTATATGTTCTACGAAAATTGCCTCTCTCGTAAGTTTTTGTCTGTTTTAGAGTTGAGGTAATATTAATCAGCTCACAACTAAAACGAATGAATGAATTAAATGCTGATTTTTGCAATTGCAGTGTTATCAAACGTTGAGAGTGTTCTACAATGAAATAAGCAAAAACTGCACTATGCTCTGCAACTATTTTGTTATACCGTACTTCATCTGTACTGGTCTTATCTACAACGAGTAGAACCAAACTGGATCGGAAATACTCATACTAGTTCTACTGCCGGACCACCGTACACGCTAGCGAAAAGGGGTTATTGTTCAATGCTTACATTTTTACAGCAGCAGCAGCAGCAGTTCCATTCCAGCTGCATGCACTAGTGGAACACATTCCCGCTGTCGCATTCGTTGTGTTGGCAGCACACTGTGATCTTGCATGTTTTCGCTTACGTTGGTTGACCCTTTTTCTTTCCTCGGTAGGGTCGATTCGGTGTTGAGTCCGCCGTACGGGGTCGAGGTTTTCCACTCGACGGTTCGCTCGATTGCTATCAAGTGGCAACCCCCGTTGCACGTCCCGGCCAACCAGGAGGTGTTGTACACCGTCTACTATCAAGCGACTAACGCGTCCGGCAACGTGTCGGACAGCGATGAACTGCCCAACACGCTGACGACAATGTTCACCCAGACGCTGCTTACCAACCTCACCTACGACACGCAGTACAAAATCTCGGTTCAGGCTCGCACGCCTGAAGGCAATCGAAGCAGCCCCATGTCGGAGGTGAGACAACAACTAATCACAAGCATTTATTGTTTATATGTATATGTATATATATATATATACGAGAATAAGGTACCCTTTTATGTAAGAATGCCGTACGTATTGCAACCCCAACGTTTGCATTTAGGCTTTTGCATTCGGCACCGCCTCGTGGTGGCTTGCCGTCATCATTATCCTTCATTGGATTCTAGAACGTGTACACACATATATATATTATATATATATATATATATATATATATATATATATATATATATATATATATATATATATATATATATATATATTTATATATATATATATATATATATATATATATATATGTTTTTTTTTTTTTTGGACTATATATCATATAAATATTTTTTTGTTCAATTGACCGTGGTCTCTCAGAAGTCTTGTTTTCGGAGTGAGAGGGATATTACTAAAATCTATGACACTGGTGTTGTTGCCCAACATAGGAACACAGAATGTGCGATTACGAGACAACCAGCCCTCTTATGCAGACACTAATCGTCGTGTTCGTGAGAAAACTGCTTCCCCTGAATATTATATTACGCCGGCCAGAAGATGCGACATGGTCGTTTAGAAGAGAACTCACAAAAATAAAGTATTATTATTACTATATTTTACACCCAATACCTCAAAAAAATAACTTTATGACCATTCGCACCACCATCACAGCGCTCACATATACATTGCTTATTGCAAGACGATAATTGTGATACAAAATATATGGCGATCTAAGTAGTGACGAAGTAGTTAAGGTTTTCCGGAGAGCATGTCGAGATTGAATGCATGCACAAATTACCTACTCCATCAGATAAATCACTCTTGGTCATTTATGCATGCATTTAATCTCGACATGCCTTCTGAAAAATCTCAATTACTCCACAATCACTGATGTGCATGAATGTGTTAGTTTAGAGCGCTGTGATTAATGATCGTAGGAGTATGATTTTTAGGTATTGGGCGTTAAAGCTAATAAAAGAACAATCTTTTTGGCGAATTCTCCTCTAAACGACCACGTCGCATCTTCTAGCCGGCGTTATATGTTCTCCGGAAAAAGCAGAATTTTCTCACGAACACGACGATGTGCTTAGTTTAAATATATATAAAGAAAATTTCAGATAGTGATTTTAGTAAAACTACTCCTACTTCACTTAGGTGGTTCTGGCCTGGACGGATGCAGCGATTCCAGCATATGTCAATCTGCCGCTTATCGCGCCAATCGGACCGATTCGTGAAGGTAGCAACATCACTGTTGCTTGTCTGGGTTACGGTGTGCCAACACCCAACACTTCAATTTACATCAACGGACAACTTCTTGTGTCATTACCACAGCACCAGGTAAGTCAGCAAATTGATCCTATATATATATATACAGAACGCGATATATTAAAAAGGTTATTGGCGATTTTTAAATCAGAAACCGCGGGATCCACATTGGCACAGCACATATTCATCTCACGGAAATCTTCTTTAGGGTTTATACATTATTGGCTTGAAGTTAGTACACGTATAGAAGCGCATCTTTTTTATGTAGATTTAGCTCCACAACTTGGAAGTCTGAAAGTATGCAATCTAAGAGGGGGGGGGGGGGGGGGGAGAGCATATTCATGAGGGCAATTTGCTTTTAATTACTAGCTAGTAAGTAAAAGCAAGATGCGCAAATTCGCTCGCTGTATCCCCTCGGAGATAGTCGATGAACGCCCGAAGTCAACGACAACGGTCCAGAACTCTGCAGTTGTAATGAGAGTTGTCGCCGTAGTTCTGCGACGAAGGCGGCAAAGAAAGCATTCCTGCAACCTAACAAGTAAATTGTTCGATTGTAGTTGTTGGTGGGAAATCGTCAATTTTCAACAGATGAAAAACTTTAGATACTACAGCTACTTGACAAGTCTACTGACTTCAGCTCTAAACAGAAACAACTCTTGCTTCTTCTTCCGTTCGAGTTGCTACATTAACGCGGCTGCTACAAAAACAACTATTTTCAATTTTTTTATTCACGCTGTCTGTGTAATACTCTATCTAGTTAAAATAGATGTACTCCGGTTGTTCAAGAACGTTCCCTCAGCTTACTCTTAAGTTTCTCGAGGTGATTCAGAGACTGCGGGTATGTACAAGTTCGGGCATGATACAGATCACAAGGGGCTTCGCAATATTTACAGATACAAGACTCATCTGGGTCGTGAAACGACTCCGTTTCAAAAACAACTATTAGTAACAGTCAAGTACTATCAATAAAGTTTTCGGGCTGATCCTCGGCCAAGATTTAACGCCAACACATTGCTTCATAGACGGACTACCCCCATAAATACAAATCGGTGCAACGCTGGGGCTCGACCCCGCTCACCTGCTATGTGTCTCCTCTTCCGGTCGCGAGGTACAGACGAATGGCGCACCACGCCACCGGGCTCGACAGTCAAGTACTATTTCTAAATTTGAATCAACCGGTTACCTTCCGTCTTCCCTATCCTAATAGGTGGCAGTTACACTTCAGCACATTACCCGTAACATCACTCGGTTGTCGTGCTACGCCGACAACGGCTATGGGTCGGGCGGCTACACGAGTCTGAGTGTTCACGTCCTGTCCAGTCCCATCGTGACGATCCCTGTCGAGGAGGTCCAGACTGAGCAGGGTGCCACGGCGAGACTTAGCTGTAAGGTGTCCGGCTTCCCCGAGCCGCAGTTTCACTGGGATCGCGACCGGCAAAGCAGGAACTCGATTCGAACAACGGACACCGTTGGCCTTCAAGCTATACCCGACACTGAGATGCCACACACTTACACGTCATCACTGGTGAGCAGCGAAATATATATATATTGGTACGCGTGATGTTATAGGTGGAAATGAGTACATGCAATAACATGCCCATTTTCGTGTTAACTTAGGTCCATAGACAACTGACAGTTTGCACTTTTTTCATGAAATTTTCTTCAATAGGATAAATCACTATATTATTGAAACTTTGAACCCGTAAAGCATACTCTTAGTTATATGTTTTAAATATTCGCGTGAGTGATCAACACAACAAAATAAACAACATTCTCACCAACAACAAGACATGTTGTTAAGGAGAATTATGCTGCAACTTTTGGGCCGACGGATAATCGGACAGTGATAATCGCATTGAGTGGTCATGACAACCAGTGGTCAAGATAATCGCGATGATTGTGGCGATTACAGCAATACAATGACAACACATTGTGCTTACGGGCGTCACGTGGAAACCTGGTCACGAGCAATAGACGAACAGAGTTGTAGGCAGTTATTCATTCCGCGTGTTCTCTCAATTTGTTTGCTTTCGCTGCTGTCTCTCTCTACTCTGTGTGCATCCCTGTGCTTGGCGTATCAATCTTCGGCCACGGCAGATTCTCAAGCGAGTCTCGAAGGCCGACGCCGGCAAGTACTTCTGCAGCGCGTCGAATCAGTACGGCATGATGACGCGAACCGTCGAACTGAAGGTGATGGACGCCGTCCGCAAGAATTCATCGTCGTGCTGCATCGACCAGGGCGTGTCGGCCGCCTGCATGCCGGCCTGCGTCTACGACGTCGACATCATGTACGCGCTGAACAAGCCCGAATGCATCCAGGACCTCGACAAGCTGATGTTCTGCGCGGCGGACGGCAGCGATCACCGCGTGTGCTGCAAGAGCAAGGGCGTCCCGTGGGCCTGCCAGCGGTGGTGCGCCGGCCGCCCAGTGCAGGTGCCCACCCACTGCGCTCTCATCTCGGCACGCGAAGTCGTCAGCTGCTTCGAAGAGGGCAAAGGTATCCTGCCCGGCCCGCCGATGAAGGTCAAAGCCAACCGGGTAGGTGTCTGGCATCTCAAATGTCGGCTCGGCGTCGTCGCCGTGACACGCCCGCTAACCGTTCCCGCAACGATTGCCATATAGTTATCATCGGATAGATAGCGTGTGATAGGAGGTGTGCGTGCGACCGTCACTAACCTTCCTACACCAACCTTCGTATGGTTATGCATTTTGTTTGTAGCATTTTGTTTTTGCTGTAACTTATAACCAGCTTATAATTGAATACGGATTTAATACGTCAATATAAGATCGTCTCAAGATCAAGTCATAATAATAATAATAATAATAATAATAATAATAATAATAATAATAATAATAATAATAATAATAATAATAATAATAATAAGACTCGATTTGTCGTTTTCGCTGTCGTAGCTGGACGGCGCGATTGTTGTGTCGTGGGATCCACCGACGAAACATCCCGAGGTGGTGCAGTGGTACAAAATCTTCTGGAGGCATGTTGGTTCAATGGACGCTAACAAAAATGAAACGGAAAAGCGGGAGTTCCGGTTCGCAGCCGACGACGATAAAATCTACGAGATACTTGTCAAAGTAAGTCTAATCACGAGGAATTTTTTTTTTTGTGAAATAGCAGTTACTTTCCATTGCGCCGTTGCTCTGCAATTTAAATATCAGCTAGAGCGTATGTGCCAGTCTCTTACTATTTCAAGATCTTGGCGCACAGAAAGCCTCAGAGGAATTTAAATTATGTATGTAAGTATTTGTATTTGTACACAACTTTATTCGTACGTGGTGACGTAGTATTGAGGTCGCACCACAAAAAGTGTTGCACCTGAAGACCAGCTCGGCATGAAGAGCCAAACGACGTCTCTCGCATTGTGGTGGTGCCCTTGAAGCCGATATTGGACCGTCGCTACTCATCTTCAGCATAAGAGACTCGATCGACCTCTTGAGTACACATAATCCTGAGGTGCCCAGGATTATGTGTACTCCTGGAATCCTGAGGTGCCCAGGATTATGTGTACTACTTCTGTCCCCCCCCCCCCTCAGCTTTTCGAAGTAGTGTGCACGCTTTTACTAAACAGCGCGACCGCTAAGGTCCTATAAGATCTAAATAGTAAGAGGTTTGACATGTGACGTGGCTGGCGCTTACGTGATGGTTTGTGTCTGTCTTTCTGTCTGTCTGTACGTCCGCCGATAGGCTGGCAACCACTACGGCATGAGTCAACCGGCGGACGCACTTGTCGTCCATAGCAACGACATCACGGCGTTTAGTGAGCGCCAGGCCGCGACTGCGGGCGATGGCGGCCGAATCTTCATCTCGCTACTGATCGCGCTCATCGTGATGGTGGCAGCGGGCGCCGGCTTCATGTGGTACTATCGGCGACACAAACGATCTAGCTCGGCCAGCCCACCAGGCGCCGCAACGCACGGCGTCAGCTTCGAAAATCCCACCTACCTCAAGGACGGCATCTCGCTGTCACCAGCGACGAACTCAGTGAATTTCAACGTGAGTAGCGCATGACGGTGGTGATGATGACGGTGGGTGGTATTGTGTCATGGGCGACAACATATCGATCGTGCTTGGGACGAATGCATACGTACGTACAGTGAACGAGTGAGTGGCTGAAGGTGAGGTTACGTGAGGTGGTGAGATAGTGAGACGGTGGTGGCCTAGGGCGCCGTGCGCCCGCCGTATGTGCCGAGGTGATGTGTGAACAAGTGGTTGAGTGGTTGATTATGATAGTGGTCGTGGTAGTGGTGGTGGTGGTGGTGGTGGTGGTTAAGATGATGGGGTTATGATGACGATCTCGGTGGTGATGGTGGTGGCAGCAGCGGGGGGAAACCAACGTAGGGACACACGTCTATCTCAGCCTCACCGCCCACAGAGCGTGTTCGCCTTGCAGAATACCAAGGACGTCAACGGGTCGGGAGGAGTCCTCAAGGAGGCGCATCGCGGCACGCGCGCCGAGAGAGATCGAAACGCGCCAGCCGAGATTGACCTCACCGACACATCGGGGCCTCGTGCTGTCGACAATCACTACGAGGACTTCCGACACGTTCGGCTGCACTAAATCTTCTCTCCTCCACTCGTCAGCTCTCGCTCGCTCTCTCGCGTCCTTTCTGTCTCGCTGTAGCTTCTGTTTTCGCTATACGTTCTTCGTCCTTTGCGGTGCGGCGCGTCGGAGACGGGCGTCAGCAGCACGGCGCATGCACGTCGCATCACGACACGCGTTGCAGTGCGGACTTGCTTGACGTTGTACCAGTCGACGCCAAGCGAGGCTTCGGAGAGGACCAAGCGACATGTGAGGCCCAAGAGTGCTACAATGTATCCTTCTCGTAAGGGAGATCCTGAAACAAGCTGATGGTGAGAAAGCAAGCAAGTAGGAAGGGGGATCACAGATCGAGGCATTTTCGTTCCTCTGTGTCTTAATGGAGATATCTGCAATTTGTACTTATTAACTTCTTACTGCTGAGCTGGTACGGCGGCGATCACATCCCGAAAACTTCTACCGGTGCGCAGAGAAAGCCATGACACTTGCAGCCGGCATAGGTAGTTAGATATACACATATATATATATATATATATATATACATTTTTTTCGTGAGCTACCAAATGAAAAGCAGCATGATGAAAAGGGGGGAGGGCTGTCAAGAAATTGTTATGTAAAAGTAAATACACAGACTCACATACAGTGAGGTAAGCACTGAGAAGGTAGGTTTCTGGAAGCGCTAATATTAGGGAGTTAACTATATTCATGGGAGCGTATATATATATATATATATATATACTGATTGACTACAGACAAGAGTCTTGTAGAGAGTCGCTTCAGCATGAAGCAGCCTAAGTAGTATCAGCAAAGACGCAACAGCAAGACCTTGATATTTAGGGTAAATGGTCATAAGTTTTGGGAGAACAGGCTGCGAGCCTCTGTAATCACTGTGATCTGTTCGTAAAGTCGTGAGGCTTAGGTGATAATAATCTTTTGTAATTACCTAGTGCAGTGTGGAAAAAGTAATTACAGTGATGTCCTGTTTTCCGAACGTTTTTTACAGATAAAAATCTGTAGGATATTTTATTATAAGTTTTATATATATATATATATATATATATATATATATATATATATATATATATATATATATATATATATATATATATATATATATAATGTGGCTTAATAAAGATTTGTCGTTACATGCAAGCGGGTAACGCATGTATCGTACGGAAGATATTCGTAGGATACTAAAAACCATTATTATATTATGGTTACATTATGTGGTTAGTAGGCGGAAGCAAGGATGCTCTGCTTCTTTACACTGAAGCATCAACACGAGCTCGAGAATGCCTTGGGAAGGTTTCGAATGATAAAAAGATGCTATAAATCAAAGTTGTTTCACTGTAAATAAAACAAAAATGTAAGTTAAACCTCCATCAGAAGGTGTCATTGTTCAGATCTTCGAGCATTGGATAATGAGTTCGTGGCCAACTACAAAACAGTATCTAGATTTTTTCCAGGTCTTGAAAAACAAGCTGTGCGGAAGGAAGAAACATAGTTGTATTTGACCGACTCTCATTAGTATAACAACGTTTTAATTAACCATCTTCGATCGTGACAATATGGCCCCAAACTGCGGCGTACCTCTAAACGTCCAGTAAAACCGAATGCACTATTGGAATTAGACGCAACTTGCCCCCCCCCCCCCGCCGATTGTGTCTAAAGGTAAAAAATCCACATTTCGCTATGAGGCATACTCGTATTGCCAGGATTGCCAATGGGATGTGCCATCTCAAGCAAAAAAACAATCTTGAAAGCCACTCTCGAACAAGGTAGCGTCGTCTGGCAGAACAGTGACGCCGTCCAGCGAAGCATGCGAATCTCGGCATAGCCGAGAACTGCCTATGCCGGGTAATATGCGGGCCGCAGGCACTTTGACGTCTGTTACGGTTTTAGATTTGCCAGCGGCTAGGGTTGGTCCGCTGACCTATTGGTGGCGATTAAAGATCGGGCTTCGAACTATGTGCGAAAGCAGAAGCGAATGGCTATCACCATATCTGCTTGGCACGCACGAGTGACGGCAATGCTTCGGCTACGCCAATGCACCATGGCTTATTAATTAGATAGACCTTCTGTATGCCGTTTTCTATTTGTGATAGAGCATAGCCCGCTTGATTACCGCCGCCGTAGTTTTATCGGTGACGCAAGGATCCACGGTATCCTTGTCGAAAGGACACGGCCATCAAGCACCGTTAGATCGATCTTTGGCAGCGACGACATTTATTCATTGGGAAACATTCAGAACACCGACGCATTTAAGAAAGACTGCCGTGCCGGTGGTCGTACTTACTTGGAACATTTCAGGAGACCTGCCGAAGCGTGACCACAGGCCACTGGCGCAGATGAACATTTCATTGGAAGGGAAGGTCGAGCTTAAATTTATCGTCTGTTGTCACGCTACCATAGCCGCTCAAATTTTACAGTGAAAGTTCAGAGCCGAGAAAGCTCCAGTCTAGTACGTACGACACGACCTTGTATGGACGTGCTGTGCCGCTAGATTGTGCTCTATTGCAAATGTCCCATTCTCTTTTCATTTCGTATAGTCGATTTCATGCACATGCTTCACGAGACATCCGAGCTTATCATCTTAAACTCCTGGATCGTCCTTAACTCCTTGATTGCAAAGTAAGTCAGGTTGACAGGCCTAACAAATATGGGCCTATTAACATTTCTAACAACAAGAAAATATGTGTCCTAACAAGTCGCAACAAAACCTAACTAGTTAGTAACTAGTCAGCTAACTAGCAATCGGCAATTAACGTAGCACGTGTGCAGTTCGCCAGTCAATCAATTAATCAGGCCAGACGTGCAGGTGCGTGCAAGCTTAAGGCCATGCCGCCGGGTGAAAATAAATCAGTGGCGCTTAACCAAATGGATTCAACAATGAGTTAGTTTCTCAGCCTTCACGCGCAGCGATAGCCTTAAATGCGTGCCAGCTAATTCAATGTCGGTATGTAGTTGAGGAGGAGTATTAGAAAAGAGGAAAATTACTGAGCGCAGCCCTCAATATTCTGTGACCTATAGCGGAGATGCAGCTGGCGAAGCAGAGCGCAAGCAGCGATCGCAGCAACCGCAACAGCGACATTAACCGTTACAGTAACAATAAGAGCAGATATGTCGGCTAAGCTTAACCGATTGACCAGGGGATGCGGTGGTTATTAAAGCAGTGGGAAAACGGGTGGTAGCTGCTGAAAATTCAAAGGTAGGCAAACTAGAGGGACAGCTTAATCGGTTAGCTACCAATATAGGGAAGGGGATTATTTTATTCCTATGAGGGACTGAGGAAAGAGACATATTGTGGCAGGGTCAAAGTAAAATATTTTCGTGTTTTCGATCATGTGGAACACAAACTGGTGTTTCGTGTGGGACTGGTAGATGTTTTTCAAAGCCAGGATAGAGAAGGTGCTGTGTATGAAGCCGGCACAAAGGTACACAACTTAATCGAATTCACAAACAAACAGCAAAACGTGGTGTTGACAGCGTAATTGCTTCCGATGGTGGTGGGTGGTGAATGGTAAAAAAGGATGGGACTTTCGGCGTCCGGGGAGACGTTAGGGCATACATGATGGGACTTCTTAAGAGGGGATCCTTCCAAAAGGATTGCAAAGGGTCCGTTTTATGCTATAGCTTGGACCATGCAGGCCACCGACGGAGAATGCAAACCTGTTCGTTAGCAATAGCCGAGCAAATCAAATCATCACTATCTTGATATGTCGTCTATCATGGGCCCCACGGAAGGCAAGGCCCCGGGCGAACAAAGCCCTCTTGCGTATACGTCTGCTGTAGGTACAAAAGACTCCAGCTCTCATGAACAAAAAAACGCAAGAGGAAACAGGGATCTCTGACTGTTGACTATTGTTGTCACCGGTCAGCCAAATTTCAGAACTCAAATGAAGCGACTTAAGGTTGCTCAACTGTACTACGAATTACGGAGCTAATCTATTGCTTGACGAAACAGTGTCTAGAAGGAGCGCAGCGCTCTCTCTCTCTGCTGAGCGAGTCTAATGTCAACTTAGAGAAAATAAACTGGGCGGTCTGTGTCGTGGATACGACCGACTGCATTGTGCATTATCTCCTTAGATGTTTCTAAGCTACGGGTTGTGCAGGAGAATCATAACAGTGAAAACGTACCCATCTAGTACTAATACCAAAACCGAACGCCTCGCCCGGCTTACACAGGTGGCTCGCGCCGAGCAGGGATAGCCAATCTAGTCACGACACTGCGTGTTCTCAACACTACTGGACCCCGCAATGCGTTTAACGCCGCTTACTGAGTCGACAAGAATTAGTGTACTCGAGCAGTAAGGGATTTCCCCGTAATTGCGGCGCATACTATCATCGTACCTGGAGAAGCATACACTCATGACGCAAGCTGAAGCCTATCCAAATTCGACGGGAGTGTCACAAAGCTCAGTGCTTGCCTAGTGCTATGGAAAGTGGCATGTGACGGCGTCTTGCGGCTCGATGACCTGCCGGATAGGGTGGAGACCATTGCATACGCAGATGATCCTGCACTGGTGGTCACCGCTCGCACGCGGACCATTCTAGAGACCAAGGCGGGCACTGCGGAAACAGGTGGATGATCAAACATTGTGTGGAGTTGGCACTACAAAAAACCGAGGCCCTGTACATAACTAGGCGCAGACAGCCAGTGCCTATATACCAGGAACACGCTCTCACGTCGCCCCGCCACGCCGAGTACATCGGAATGACCCTGGACACAGGTCTAACTGGCCTTACGCAAAAGGTGGCAAGAGTATCCGCCAACCTGGCCCGTATACTACCCCGGGAGGGAGCGTGTCGGATCCCAAACGGCACCTACCAGCTGCTGTACCAGTGTGAGCGGACATGGCACTCAGAGCGGTCACGGCTCGCCAGGCTCTGCGCCGCTCCCAATGGGGTGTGGCAATACGGGTTAGCCGGGCGTGCCAGACGGTCTCCACGGACGTTGCTTGTTTTTGCATGCCTCCTTCCATGGGACATGCTGGCAAAAGAGAGGAGCAGGCGGAGATTGAACGGGGAGATATCATGGACTGAAAGGCCAGCGGCCATACTCGTTCTTAGTAAAGGAAATTACCCTACATTCCACCGGGGTAAAGCTAAGTCGTACATCTATTTGAGATCTGTTAATGGAACCAAGTTCCGAAAATTTAATATACGGCAATAGTAGTTGACAAAGAAAATCTTAGCAATCAGTTCTGCATATACTTCGATTTGAGAAGGGTTACTCCATCAGCAGCCTTTCCTGCCCCGGCTAGGTTACTGCGGCTAAAACCACCTCACTGTAGTGAGCTACAAGCATGGCTGGCAAGGATCATTTTTCGGGCTGACTTTTAGCCAACATTTAACGTCTACAGATCTGCTTTGGCATTCCTTTGTAAGACGAACCTTACAAATACAAATTTGCAACTGTAGTGCTCGAACCCGTGCACCTAATAGTCTACTCCGGTTGTGACGGGCCGCCCAAATTATATGGATAAAACGAGGTGATCGCAGAAGCCCGCAGGGGGTACATCCTTGCTAGGAATGCATTTTTTATGGAAATGGAGAACGACGCGTCGGGACGACCGTCTAAGCTGGTCCGTCACAAGACAGAAACAAGAAAGACAAGCTATAAGTTTTCCTCCGATGAACACCGACGGAAAATAAAAACACTTTTTTCTCATTAACAGAACGCTGTTCGAAGCGGCTGAGAAACCAGCCCCAAGGGTGACTCAAGATGAGGTCTATGCAGGAAGAGAGAGACTGAAGTCCGGAAAAGCATCGGGACCTTATGATATCCCGGCCTTGGCCGTGGAGCTTCTTTTTAAATAGTCTCCTGTAGTAGTGGCCCGCGTTACCACACAAATACTCAGATCTGCACGCCTCCCTCGTGCCAACCTCGTATGTATGCCTCGAGGGACCTATTGGCCAATCTGCCTGGTCAGTACAGTAGTTTGTTGAGTTTTGAGACCGTTGTATTTCAATTCAGTATTTATTTCACCATAAAATTGGTACACAGTTGATTCATGTTTCACAAGGTGTCACGATGTGACACATCGGTCTCACAAAATGTATCTAACTTTGGATGATAAGGACGTTCCGCACATTTCTGCACATACAAGTATATGATAGCGACCAATATCACACTCTCCACAGAAGCTACAAACACATCTTTAATATTAAAACAGCTGGGCTTCATGCATATGTGAAGGTGGAACCCGTGCCAAATTGGTTGGCAGATTACCGAACGGTTCTTTAATGAGTGTGTTGTCTCTCCGCACATATCTAAGGCAAGTGTTGCCGATGCGCATTTTAGAAGCCGTAATGTACGCTTAACATAGTAGGCCTTCAGTTTGCCCAGGCTTTTTAAATGGCTCAGAGTCAGGTATGGCGCAATTGCAATTGCACCATACCTGGCCGAGAAGACCGTTATACGCGGTTCTATAGATATTAGGGCCACCTTTGAGCTAGCGCCGAGAATCAGGATTATAGAGAAGTTAGCCTTAGAAATCTTGCGAACCATTCTTAGGATGAACACAGTATGCGCCGACAACGGTATAGCGATTGTGGGAAGAGTAACGAACACTAAAGGCCCAAGGCGACGGACTCGGTACTATTGGGAGGGCTACCTAACCAGGTGAGACAGAGGTGGACCAGAGAATAGACAAGCACTTTCATGTATGCAGATTTCATCGCGACTTATGATAGGGGTCTGTTTAAGGCTAAACAGAGACTGGAAATGATTATTGAAAATATGGACGAGATGGGCCGTAGCATTAACCGGCAAAGGACAGTAGCAGTTTAAGTTTCAATAAAAGGGTTGATTGACAAAAGACAATGTTCCTCGAGCCAGGGGTAAATTATTACATTTTATAAATAAATTAACTTATCTTCTATATATAGGGTTTACCTAGAACAAAAACGTTTGAGGCCTATACTATGAAATAGACGGATAAATAAAAAAAAATCGACATAGGGATATATACTACCGTATCGGTGACAAGCACAGCCTGGCGAACAGCCGGATATAAGAGTAGACATCTAACGACGGTGTTTGCAGCCTACGGGTTTCAACATGTGTTAGGCAGCACTGAATAATTTCACCATTTTTAGGAGTGTTGTAGGCGCACGAGGTGCACTGGCCAGTGCGACAGATACCTCACCTGTCAGCCAATAGCTAAACTACCAGGATTTAAGAAGATCCAGTGATGTGAAAAAAGCGCTAGTTGTGTCTGATGTAGATGTTTATAATTTGCCCAACCTTTGTGTTAATAAAGCATAACAATGCATAGAAGAAATGAAAAACAAAAGTGAATGAATGAAAGTAATCTCTCAAGGTGTAGTAGCATAACACTTTCTGTGGGCCAGAAACCCGTATACCTTACTGGCTAAAGTTCGCAGACATTTAACGACCTATCGTTCAACGCACGTAAAACGAGCTAATCCTACCTAAACCCCAGACCCCGTGCTTTCGATGTTTTGTTTCCTTCTTCCCCGACACGGTTACTACTCAGGCCTTCGTCCCCGGCCTCGCGTGCTTTGGAGGAGCTTTGATTTACCACATGAACCGCAATTTCTCCTGAAACTCAACAAGCTAGCAGTGAACTCTTTCATACAGAATGGGAACTCAATTTGCAGTTGTTACCTTTATTCAAACTTCAGGCCGTTCTACCCGCTCGGAATAGGAGCTTTGCCAGTTTAGATGTTTTTTTTTCTTACGAGCTCGCCTGTACCGCTGCTCTAGGTGGAATTTCGACTAAAGTGTGGGAAGAGTTATGATACCACAGTCTCTCGTGCCTTCGATGTAATGCCAAAGTAATACCGAGCCTGGGGGGTGGGGAGGAATCCGGGTTTAGTGGGATTGCGAGTCTCACACTAGTCACGCAGGCTGCTAGTGGCGCATATGCATCATGCATTCCCAAAACCTCCCAGAACAAACAAAAAAAAAGTCTCTCGTGCCTACACAGTGCTGATTATGGCCCACGCCTCTTAGTAGTCAACAGCATTTATGCAGCGGGAATCCGCACCGGTTTGAGCGAGGCCTTGCTTTGGTTTTTAATGGATATCATGCCCGATACCTCAACTCACTTTACGGTTGACTGATGTGCAACCCACTCTGGATGCGTAGCCCTACAGGCCGATCAATCCACGATGCGCAACTGTGCAGCCCATGTGCGTAACTACGGCTTCTACCTTGGCGTTCGGAAGATTAGGGAAACCGGGCCCACTAACGACGATACAACTTTTAAACGTATCTAAAAAGCATTTACGACACGCCACCGGTAACCCTCGGATTTACCCTTATTAGAACGCAATTGGAAGCAACGTTGTTTCATTAAACGGCATCGCATCGTACTCCCGAGACATTTTACTATGTCGTAGCCCATATACAACTAAATCGATACATGCCCGTAGTCGTGCCCTACGTATACAATGGAATTACTTACCTATACTTGGTTATTTGTTATAGCAACGATGTTTTTTCCAGACCCTCAGCACAATCAATTAGTGTTGGTCACACATAGGCATTGCTTAAGTGCATACCCTAAACGGGAGCACTTGGCAAAGAGTTTGCCTAAGTGCTCCCGTTACGGAAACTTTGCTGCAGCCTCACAACTGCTGCAAATAAAAAAACTACGTTAGTCACATAGTCGCTTAAGGTCACAGGGTTAGCCCTACGTATACAATGGAATTACTTACCTATACTTGGTTATTTGTTATAGCAACGATGTTTTTTCCAGACCCTCAGCACAATCAATTAGTGTTGGTCACACATAGGCATTGCTTAAGTGCATACCCTAAACGGGAGCACTTGGCAAAGAGTTTGCCTAAGTGCTCCCGTTACGGAAACTTTGCTGCAGCCTCACAACTGCTGCAAATAAAAAAACTACGTTAGTCACATAGTCGCTTAAGGTCACAGGGTTAAATCCCAGTCTTTAACGCCTTCCGCTGGAAAGAGCGAGTCATCTATAGCGAAAATGCGGATTGTCATGTCGTAGAAAGCTTTTATAAAGATTTATTTAACATTTCCAACCATTTTTTTTGGGAAATAATGGATGCTTTGATTGAAGACCAAAAGGTTGCCAGTTAGATGACAGCGGCATGCCTCTTATGCCTTCACTTTTTGCGATAAATGTCCGGGGGCTTGGGCTTGGACTTGGACGAGGGCTTGGCCGGGGGCTTGGGCTTGGACTTGGACGAGGGCTTGGCCGGGGGCTTTGACGAGGGCTTGGACGAGGGCTTTGACGGGGGCTTTGACGGGGGCTTGGGCGAGGGCTTGGGCGAGGGCTTGGGCGAGAGCTTGGGCGAGGGCTCGGCCGGGGGCTTGGCCGGGGACTTGGCCGGGGACTTGGCCGGGGACTTTGACGAGGGCTTGGCCGGGGACTTTGACGAGGGCTTGGCCGGGGACTTTGACGAGGGCTTGGCCGGGGTCTTTGACGAGGGCTTGGCCGGGGTCTTGGCCGGGGTCTCGGCCGGGGTCTCGGCCGGGGTCTCGGCCGGGGTCTTAGACGGGGTCTTGGCCGGGGTCTTGGCCGGGGTCTTGGCCGGGGTCTTGGACGAGGTCTTGGACGAGGTCTTGGACGAGGTCTTGGACGAGGTCTTGGACGAGGTCTTGGACGAGGTCTTAGACGAGGGCTTGGCCAGGGTCTTATACGCGGTCTTGACCAGGGTCTTAGACAAGGGCTTGGCCAGGGTCTTATACGAGCGCTTGGCCAGGGTCTTAGACGGGGGCTTGGGCTTGGACGTGGGCTGGGTTGGATGTTCCGAGACTTCTTCATCAGAGTCCGAGATTGTATATTCCGGGATAACTTTTTCACTTACTTCGTGACCATAGTGGTATCGACTATAGCAACGCCTATAGCTAAATCGCTTGAGTCTCCACAGCCTGCCTGTTTTATATTGAAACAAAGCAGAACCAAAACAACAAGCAATTCATTTTATATGGTGTACACGTTGGTAACGCGACAATAATGCCTCATTTCGAGAAGCCATCACGGCGCGGTTTATCTATCAGTGTATACCTAGGTTTTCGAAACGCAGACACGCATTTCCAAAACGTAGATACAATATCATACAAATTTTGAGTACTATTATTACAAAAGGAAGCTAAAACTTAGTTTTTTTCCTTTCGCTTTAAGTATTTCTTTTGTATTTCAACTGTTGCTGAATATACTTACCATCGGTGACCGCTCGAATGTCTCCGATACGTTCGACTCCAAAGTAGAGACAGAATTCACCAAATTTTCCTTCACCCGTGTACTTGCCGACACTCCTGCCATCAACAAAGTATTCATATTCTCCCTCGTCGATTATGTAAAAGTGATTGGCAATATCCCCCTGCTCGAAGATAAATTGGTCCGCTTTCACCTCAATAGGCTCGAAGCAGTCTATAAGGGCATCCAGTAGTTCGTCATTATGTTGACGCAGCGAGAATACTTTTTCTGCGGCGGCGCGCAATTTGTTACGCTCTTCAGGGTTTTTATCAAAGACAGGGATTTCGTCGCGGTCTTCGGCTGGATCAGGCCACGCATCTCCCAAAGTCATGGGCCGACCTGGTGCTATATCTGGCAGCTCATCCATTTCCTATTCCTTAGTGCCGACGGAACTGTGCTCTTCGAGTCCGGAGTCTGCTTCGTTTGCATCGGCTGAAAACACGGAACGTGATGAATATCATACCGACATAGCCTTTTAAGCGTTGACCAATACCAAATGGCAAGGCCAATGTCGAAGCAGTTTTGACAGGAGGGACACGCTAGAGGAAACTCCTGACATATGCATAGGTATGCATATGTAAAATGGTTTTGTTTTCTACTTCAATGCTAGTTCATATCAAACATATTTAGTATCGTTTAACCAGTGTTTCGTAACAAATAGTGTTAGCTTCTCATTCCATTGGTAATAATTACTGGTCTTTTTTTTCCTGAATACATTTTGTCCTTACTTTAGCTGGTTCTTTTCTATGATTGCATCGCAAAACGCGACGCCTTTAGGTAAGCCGCTCGAGCCTTCATGACCGGTACGTTTTATATCGAAAAATGCATACCTACAAATATATTTTACGTTGTTTCACTGTTGATCCGTAAAAATCTTGGTTTAGCATTATAGTTTTTAAGCTCAGATATTATACAAATGTGTTGCAGGCATTGAGTGATGTCGGTGTATTCTCGGTCGGCTAAGAGACAAGTGTTGAGACGGAAAGTTGGGAACATTCTGAACTCTGTCTACTGCTAAGGTGCTTCTTCGAGTTAATAAGACTTCCCTGCGGAGGTGCTTGTAGAGCGAGCGGATTTGAATAGCGGTCCGCGCTATGATGGCGGTCGGGCGAGGAGGGCGCAATAAAGACGCAGAGAGGCTTCTGGGTATGCAACACGGCGAATCAAGAGGCAGTTGCGTCAGCACGTAGAGCTGCGGACCTGTGGGAAGAGTCTTTACTAAGACGAAAGTTGCTCGGGTGTCTTGGTAGATACAGCAAATTGGCGCAGTCGACAAGATCGATCACGGCGGGCACGGGATAAACGGCACTACGACTTGTCGGGGAAGCGTTTCAGAACGCATAAGAGCTGAAACACGCAGGGATCCAGGACGCTACATTAATCTAGCAAGTGGCGATGGCTAAAATTTGTCCTCCACCAGAATCTGAGCCCGCCGGAGGCGCTGCCGGTTGCGTGGGTGGACTGGAATGCAGTACGCGGAACCCGTGGATGTGGTAACTGCAGTGCGTCCGAATAGATCTCCCCTGGTAGAAGTATGTCGGCTCCTTTTAGGTCATGCACTTCTGCCTCAAGTCGGCTCGAACTTTCACGCCCAAGTTCTTGAAATCGTTCCATTACGGGTGCACTGCCAACACGTTCAGACGGATGCACATCTTAAGTGAATCATGTTAACACCAAATTGGTAGAGATGACGGCTCTATGGCTGCAAAGTAACTCAAATCTCCCGATGACTATATCGGATGCGAGTATACATATGCGGCAATCATGTTTGCTTTATTGGTCAATCAGATCACTCGTCAAACTAATAGAAGCTCAGGAAACTATCTACGGTCGTGCAAATCTTGCTTGAACGGATGTCCGTCAGCCATTCTAAGAAAATTAAATTTGAAAAACGCGCCACCATTAGTAGAACTGCCACGGTGTGAGAGCAGACCAGAAGTTGTCAGCTTTTCGTCGCTCTTCCGGTCGACACATTGGTGCGCGGGTTCGAGTCCCCACCGTTGCACATTTGTATTTATGGGGTAGTCCGTCTATGGAGCAAGGCAAAAACCAGTCCCGTGGACGTTACATCTTGGCTGAGACAACGCCGGACGACCGCGAGCAGTGAAAAGCCCAAATACAAAAGAACACATTGTTAAACGAGTAGTCGTGCGTCCTTCCGCAAACATTCGGCAGGTGGCTAGAAGTGTCGGTGCAAGTCGCGCCACTATCCAAGAGGGCTAAATGAATTCGAAACTGAGGCAGGCCGCCGAAGGTGGCCAGCGAAAAATGTGCTTGTAGCTTTTGCGGAGAGTTTGATATTGGGCGCTATCATACACTTGTGTGCCCAGAAATTTGCGGAGCGTCCTTATCATCCAAAGTTAAATACATATCGTAAGACCAAAAAGTCATATTGTGACACCTTGTGAAAATTTAATCAACTGTATACCAATTTTGTGGTGAAATAAATGCTGAATTGAATTGAATTAAATGAATTAGGGCTACATCCGTACCGGTTGCAGGGGTTCAGGCCTTGCAAGATTCTGATTACCACTCATGCCTGATGACCAAAGTCCAATGAACGTCAGGTTAAATGGAGAACAACCCTATCCGATAAAACTCTTAGCATACGTTTCAACCGGTATTCGGTCGAGCATGTTGTTCCAGCACGATGGTGCCCCAGCGCACAACTTCTATCCAGTCTCGACTTTGCCTATAGAGCCACCTAAGGTATCTAGTCTATGCAACTCCCGTTGAGTCGCCTAAAGGTCTGATCGCGGAATAGTTGCTGCTGCTGGAACCGTTAGCGAAATGCCTAATATCTTATATATATATATATATATATATATATATATATATATACAGGGTGTTCTTCTTTGTGTGTCCAAAACGCTAGGGTATGGTCAAGCTCGGTGAGAAAATCATTTTTGCCAATGGGTGGAAGCCGGGAAAACGTTTTGTTTAGGAGTGAGGATGAAATTTATAAAAGCAGTTATTCTGTCTTTTTTCTCCTACATAGTTGTGCAAAATCTACGTTTGCGGGAGAACCAGTCAGCGCACAAAGGAACCGATCATACCGGCGTGTTTGGCGTACTAAAGTATGTTTTATTTACAGTATCCTATGTGTGTTACAACATTATAGTCGCATAGTTCGTAAGGCCGAAAACCCGTGTAAGCAGCACTTGAACATTCAATCCATATATTTTTTTATTTTTTGCACCGTATTACCTAAATAAAAATATACCTATGTTTCAATTATAATAACAGTAAATTTAGAATAATTTATATAATGCTTCACGACGTTGCTGCTCGTCGACCTAGTTGCTTCTTCTGCGCGCCGTAGCCGCTCTACCGCGAAGGTCCGGTTCCATCCAGTCTCTCATAGTTCTGAACACTGAGGTCGCGTTACCTCTGTCGATCTCCAGGGACAGTCGCTGGGAAAAGAAGGCGTGCGCCCTCTTGTCCATCGTCGCCTGCTGTAACGCGCCGCCAACCCGAGAGATCAATGTTACCTTGAGGGGCCCAGGGCAACCCATTGACTCGAACGCGAAATAGCGAAAAGTGCGCCCGACTTAGGTCCGCATACTTTCTTATCTCTGAGGTCTCAGCTCGCGAAACGGCAGTCCCCGGACGAGACGCGCCGGGACCGACAAGAGAAGGGGTCAGAGAGTCGGTCACCGTCGAATCCCACACCAGGGAACGACCCTTATAGAAGGGTATCAGAGTCACACCGCCGGGGCGCTTACCGTCGTCTCCTGAAAGCCCAGTTGGTTCCAGGACGCAGGGAATCCCCGCCCTCCGCAGCGATCTTGCAAGTATTTCATTGAGGTCAGTGTGTCTTAAGCGCCGGCCCGCTGCGTGAGCGCAAGACAGGCCGTGTCTGGCGAGTCGCCCGACGGGCTCGCCACTAGAGCATCTGTGTGGCTCAACCAAATCAGCTCCCAATCTCATGTAGATTAGTCATCAAGGCGGGTACCCAGTGAGTCAGTGGGTAGTGCATGCAACCAGTCGCTTGCTCCTGGGCGAGCGACAGCTAGAACACGTGCCTTATCCTGGTCATCACCGCATTCTTCAAGCAGCGAACTAAGCGAAGCTTCGTGGGCCTTCTCGGCCCAGGCCCTCTGACAGGCAAGTTTATCGGGACCAGGCGATGAAGCTTGAAGTCCAGTCGCTGGACATTTTCTGACGTAGTATGCATCGAGGCAGTCACGGCCGGGCCCGCCAATGCTCGAGTCTAGGGGAGACCAAGGTCGCCCATGGGAAGGGCCGCCTGGCGCACCTGTCGTGGTCGTAAGTTGAGACGCAGCACCGTCTATAGGGCCTCCACCACCTGGTTGTCGAATGGTTGGAGAAGATTTATTACGAATTATATTTTATTATTAATGTATATAATATATAATAAAAAATAATATTATTACGAAAAAAAAGTTGGAGAAGATGGTTCAAATCGCCTCAGCAGTCTATGGATCGTAAAATATGTACGATGCGGCACGCGGAGAACGACGAGCGAAGCATGTAGAGTCCCTGGTGGGCTCCAGCAAGCGGAAGACGCTCCCGCATCGCCCACAATCTGTCCATCAAGGGATCGAGTTGTCCCGACAACGCAGAGGGCAGAACCGGTGCGCCAAGAAGGTTTATTTCGTGGTCAGCCACGACTCTACACCCCGGTTGCAGCTCAAACAAGGCGCTTAATGAGGGGTCGTTTAGGTCTGTCCCCGGAGCGAACACCTCGCATTTGGCCGTGTTCAGCGCCAGACCACTGACTGCCTCGAAAGCAAGGACTCAGCGCACCTCATCGAGCAAGTCCACCATCGGTCCACCAAGTGTGCCATCGTCTAGGTACCAAGCGTTGAATGGCACTTGAACGGAGTTAACCAGCTTACGCATCCCCAGGCTGAATAGGGCCGGTCCCAAGGTGGCCCTATTCAGCCTGCTGCTGAATGCCCGATGCCGACAGCCATATGCTGTATGCCCGATGCCGACAGCCATATGCTGTATGCCCGATGCCAAAAGCAACGTCGCGGCACCAAACAACAAAACGCTCTTTGTACGCGTGTTCCACTAAGGTGAAGACTTCCGGGACTGTATACCGAACCGCATGGAGGAGGTGATCTCTACGGATGGTGTTGAATGCATTGCGAAAATCCAACTTCAGGAGTGCCGTACCGGGGGGACTTGATTGCATAAAGCCTCTTGCTGCATGTACGGCAGTCTCCGCTCCGCCCGCCATGCCAAATCCCAGCTGGTGCGGGCCAAGTTGTTCCATAATAAGTTATTTGGCCTCGCGGCAGGCTATCTTTGCTGCGATCCTCCGCAACGTAAGAGAGCAGGCAATGGGGCGAATTGATGCGTCTTTTTTGCTGTGCGTCTTTTTTGGGTGCTTGGCGGCAAGCGAAGCTAAAACTCCGTCCCCCGAGGCAAATGAGTCGGTAGAGCATAATAGTCGGGCCGCCCCGGAAACGTCTCCCTCAGATAGCTTGCTCCAAACGCGGCGTGCCGAGTCCTCAGGCGAGTCGCACGGGTCCGTTCTGGCTCTTCTAATACCTCCTACACGATACTCAAAACGCCAGCCTTCGCGAAATGCACGTAGGTTCGACCGGACAGCCGCTGCCAAAGGGATTGACGACGAGGTGCGAAGTGGCAGTTAAAGGACCACATAAGCGAATGACAGTAGCGACTCCCACGAGGGGAGGTCGTTGTTGGCCACCGCAAGGTCGAGGACGTCGCAAAGGAGCTCGGCAACCAAAGGCCTTACCGCCCGGGGAACCACGCGCATCACCCTTGATTGTTGGGACGCAAGGCTGAGCCTGTCGACCAGTGGCTGTCTCAGCTGCGACGGGAGTGTTGGCGCGGAGGATACAGTCGGAGACGGAGCGGTAGTCGCAGACGTGGGACGGCATCTAGCTTGATGAATGGGGAGACCGCGGCGGGTGAAGTCCCGGCCGCATCTGGGACAAGTAACCCTTATGGAGGGGTTACTTGCTACTAAAACGCTCTGGGGAGGGGTATAGGAGGCTGAGCCGGAGTACGTCATTGGGAAGTGGGTGCGGGGGACACCAGACCTTGCAGCAACGGCGCTAGAGCTAGCAGCATACGCAGTGCGTTAACGATGCTTTGAAGCGTGTCGGCTAGCTTCGGGTTGGTACGTGCGAGCAGTGACGCGGCCTTGGACAAAGAACCAAGTTCAAAGTCGTCTGTCGACTTAGGCAGGCGCGGGCGAACACGGGGGACGGCGCGACCGCGCGGGACGGATCTACTCGTAACCAAATGGTGACGGCGCTTGGGAGGGCGGTGAGCAGCGTCCATTACTCGTTCCGCTTGTTTAGGGGGCTCCATTTCAATAGATGGCGGCTTCTTCGAACGAAGCAAAGAATTCCGGCGGGCAGGGATCGGCCGGGAGGAGGGGAGCACGACCTCAACGGGCGCTGCCGAAGGTTCCGTAACCGCGCCCGAAGAGACTGGAATCACCAAACGGCGTACCGCCGCCGTATAGGTCCCAGGTGCCGATTCGCGTGGTCGAGGGAGTGCGGGGTCCGGGGCGGTGACCAGCGTGGCTGCCGGCGCCGACAACTGCGCATGTTGGAGCATACGCGACTCTTGCTTTTCTCGCGAGCTAACGCGAAAACGGGGCAAGCTGAGTCTCCTCTAGGGTGAGAGCCCTTGCAGTCAACGCAGCGAGCGCGATTTTGACATGATGCGGCAAGATGGTCGTGCGCACCACGTTCTACACGCACGGGCGCGAGTGCAACGAGTTGCCGTGTGGCCAGTACGTTTGCAATTGAAGCAAACACCATTAATAGCAAGATTGACTAATCGTACCAGGCTTAGAAGAAGTCAGTTCTCCTCGCCGTCTCTGCCGATAAAGTCCTTCAAATGACGTGGCCGAAGGCCATCAGGGCCGCCGCCAGAGCTGTTGGGAAAGCTCCGGATGGCGTTAAAGACATCCATCGCAGACACGGTGATCTGATGGGTCTCTCCGGCAGGTGCGGGAGGCGGGGAAAAGGATGAGTCAGGTGAACTTGGCGGATGTTTGTCCAGGAGTGCCAGCCTCGTTTTGGCAGAGAGCGGCGCTACTGAGTCGGTGGATAAAAGGACTCTTGCTGCAGAGGAAAAATCCCCGAGAGCAAGCTTCCCCATGCACTACACGATACATCGCAAGGCTGTTGTGCGACGGACATTCTTGCCGACTAAGTCATGTTGAAACATATGGGTTAGTGTGAGAACCATTTCCCGCTCGGAATCGGTTAAGATTCTCGCGTAGTACCGATGTGAGAGTGCGTTCCTTCTGGGATGGTATACGGGGGGGGGGGTACATTGCATGGAGTACGTCTCTCGTAGGAACACTCGGTTGTAATGCGCGACTGCTGACAGTGGAAACGGCCCACCCCCGGATGTCTTGTTGTGACATCATTGTGAGGCCGGAGGAGACTTCAGTGCGATGTCGCCCGCGACAACAGGGGTGGTGGCTGTCATCGCGGGGTCAGTTTCGGGCGCACGCAAGTCAGTCAAACTTAAAGTGACAGCAGACAGCAGAGCGTCTTTAAGCTATCGCGCAGGCCAGCAGTGAGGTTGTTTGGGGATCCGATGGCGGGCCCAACGGAAGCGACTTGTGAAGGCGCGCCAGGGAGAATGCATGACAATGCCTTCTCGATATCGCTGCTGATGTGTGTCACGATGGTTTCGATAATGGTCGGTATGATCAGGTTTTTGAATCAGCGTGAGCCTCAGCATCTGCTACGATGGAAACAGAAGATTGCAACACTAACTGCACGGTGAAAAGTGTATACAGATCGGGTTCTCCGATCGGAGAGTCTTCTAGTAGTAAATACATTGCTGATAATTTATGATTATGGTTTATTAACACCCAGGTTGGGTAAAATTATAAACATATACATCAGACAGAACTAGTGCTTTCTTCACGTCATTGGGTCTTCTCTCATCTTGCTAGTTCAGCTATTGACTGAACTGCTGGACATGCTGCGGCGTGGCATCTATCGCACTGGGCAGAGCACCTCGTGCACCTGCAACACTCCTGAGGAATGTGGAATTCTTCTGTGCTGCATAACACGTGATGAAACCCGTGGGCTGCAAACGCCGTAGTTAAATGTCTGCTCTTGTATCCGGCTGCTCGCCAGGCCGTGCTTGTCATCGCTACCGTTTTATATTTTCCTAAATCGATTTCCTTTAATTTGTCCGTCCACCGTATAGGCCTCAAACGCTCTCGTTCTAGGTAAACCCCATCGAAGTTGTAATTTCTGTATCATTAAAGACCCCCCTCTAAGATATGAACTATTCTGTTCCTACAAGAATTGGCTAACCCCAAAACCCGTTTCATAAAGAAAAATCTGGCTCTATCTAGTAACTGCAGATCTGCTTCTCCCAGTTTTTCCCATATAAGTGATATACCGAATGTTGTTATTAGTTCTATTTTAATTTTAAAAAGGGCGCACGCAGTGTGTATTGACAACATTTGCGGGTACTTAATTGCTGCTGCTCGAATTGCTTTTCCCACTCTGCTTTCTATATGCCTTCGGAAACTGCTTCCATTCGACGTTATAGTGACTCCCAGATAAGTAAATTTATTTACAAAATGTACCTCATTGCCCCTGGCTCGAAGAATATCGTCTTTTGCTAATCGACCCTTTCGTCGAAACTTAACTGCTACTGTCTTTTGCCAGTTTATGCTGAGCCCTATCTCGTCCATATAATCAATTATTCGTTCCAGTCCCTGTTTTACCCTAAATAGACTCCTACCATAGATTGCAATGTCATCTGCGTACATTAAAGTACTTGCCCACTCTCGAGTCCATCCCTGTCTCACGCGGTTAGGTAGCCCTCCCAATAGTACCAAGAAAAGCAACGGACTAAGTCCGTTGAGCCACGCCTGTAGTTTGCTTTACCCTTCCCACAATCCCTATACCGTTGTTAATGCATACTATGCTCTCCCTAAGGATGTCCCCTAAAATGTTTAACAGCCGGTTCGGAACTCCTTCCAAGGCTAACTTCTTATTATGTTTTTCGGCGCTAGGTCAAAGGCGGCCTTAAGATCTATGAATACAGCATA
The DNA here is from genome assembly GCA_003439945.1 of Dermanyssus gallinae. Lineage (NCBI taxonomy): Eukaryota > Metazoa > Arthropoda > Arachnida > Mesostigmata > Dermanyssidae > Dermanyssus > Dermanyssus gallinae. The sequence continues at coordinate 102,513 of QVRM01002323.1, forward strand.
TAACGGTGGCTCTCTTCTTGGCTCGGCTAGAGTTGCCCAAATCTCTGTTAAAAACTGGCGCAGGGTCGTATGGGTCGACTTTGATCTTCTAAACCCATGCTATTCTTCTGGTACTGCGTTTCTGGCTTCTAGAAAGTACCCAAGTCTATCTGATATTATCCCCGAGAATATCCTATAGGGGCAACTTTTAGTGCAAAATTTGTGGCGTTCATCCGTCACTCAGTGAGGATTTAATTGCCAACGAGATGCAGTATCTGGGTGTGACCGAGGCCATCCGGGTGCGGTCGAAAAGCGCCAGGACTGGCATTGTAATGCCGACGGACAGCGTCATTCTCACCTTTACGGGCATCGAATTTCCTGCCGAGGTTCGTCTCGGATTTAAAACTCACGGCGTGGTGCTCTACAGAGAGCCCCACCATTGCTACAGGTGTTTCAGCCTAGACCACATCAGGCCGAAATGCCCGTGGACGTCCCCACGTTGCCGCCGTTGCGGCTCTACGAATCACCTCCGCAAAGACTGTACTCAACCCCCAAAGTGCTGTCTCTGTAAGGGGGCTCATGAGTCTACTTGGGGTACGTGCCCTCATCGCCTCCACCGGATGGAACAGCTTAGGAAGTCAGCCCCACTACGCATTCAACAAAACGCGTCCGCTCCCACGGTGAAAATCTGCTCACCCGTGAACGACATACAGCCGTCGGCATCTTTTTCTAAACGGTCTTTTTCTGCGGTTGTCCAAAACGGCATTAAGGTCCAGCCATCGGCCTCGCTACCCAAACGGTCTTTTTCTGCAGTTGTCCAAAACGGGGCTAAGGCTCCTTCACGACCCGTAAAGCAGCTCCAAAAAACAGGAGGGGATGTTAAGGAGCTCTCACCGAATGCTATCGCTCCACCGCAAGGTGACTGTCTTGACAGGATAATGCTCGCGATTACTGAAAAGATCATACCGACCATTATCGAAACCATTGTAACACACATAAGTAGCGCTATCAAGAAGGCATTCTCGTGCATTCTCCCTGGCGCGCCTACACAAGTCACTTCCGTTGGGCCCGCTATCGGATCCCCAAACAACCTCACCGCTGGCCTGCGCGATCAGCTTAAAGACGCTCTGCTGTCTGCTGTCGCTTCAAGTTTGACTTGCTTGCGCGCACCCGAAACTGATCCCGCGTTGACAGCGACCTCCCTCTGTTGTCGCGGGCGACAACGCACTGGAGTCTCCTGCGGCCTCACAATGACGTCACAACAAGACATCCGCAGATGGGCCGTTCCCACTGTCAGCGGTCGCGCAAGCAACGGTCCGAATCTTCCTACAAGAGACGTACCCCAGGCAAGTTCGACTGCAAGCACACCGGCTCAGTCGTCACTGCATGACGTTATCCTCATGACGTCTAAAATAAAGAGCGCATCTAAGATGATTTCCTGTGTACCCCGGGGTATTCGCGACCAAATGTCACTGGAGCTTGCAACTCTGATCAATGAGGTCTGCTCAACGGCAAGCAGAGATTCTTATAAAAGACTACTGCAATTCCCAACTGCAGTATTTTGCATACCATCCCAGAAGGAACGCGGCCGCACCCTCACTTCGGTACTACGCGAGAATCTTAACCGATTCCGGGCGGGAAATGGTTCCGAAACTAACCCATATGCTTCAACATTACTTAGTCGGCAAGAATTTTCGTCGCACAACAACTCTGGGATGGTTCGAGTTGTGCAGGGAAAACTCGTTCTCGGCGATGTTTCCTCCGCAGCAAGGGTCCTTTTATCAACCGACTCAGTAGCGCCGCTCTCTGCCGAAACAAGGCTGGCTCTCCTGGACAAACATCCGCCAAGTCCACCTGACTTATCCTTTTCCCCGCCTCCCGCATCTGCCGGAGAGGCCCATGAGATCACCGTGTCTGCGACGGACGTCTTCAACGCCATCCGGAGCTTTCCTAACAGCTCAGGCGGCGGCCCTGATGGCCTTCGACCGCGCCACTTGAAGGACCTTATTGGCAGAGACGACGAGGAGAACCGACTTCTTCTAAGCCTAGTACGCTTTGTCAATCTTGCTATTAATGGCAAGTTGCCTGATTTCGCGCTACCTGTTTTCTACGGCGCCTCACTTATTGCGTTGCGCAAGAAAGATGGTGGCATTAGACCCATTGCCGTCGGTCTGACTTTGCGCCGCTTAGTCGGAAAAATCATAATCAGAAAGAGCATGCCAGACATCGTCGCGATGGTCTCTCCTCATCAGCTCGGCTGCGGGATACGGGGGGGTGCAGAAGCGGCCGTCCATGCAACTCGGGCATTCGTTGACCACAACAGGAGTGCTCCAAACAAGGTGCTCGTCAAGCTGGACTTCAAAAACGCCTTTAACATGCTCAGGCGGGACCACCTGCTTAAGGCTGTGCGCACTCACCTTCCTCGACTTTACCCGCTTGTATACCAGATGTACAGGCTTCCGAGCAAGCTAATTTGGCAGGGAGAATTTATCGAGTCATGCTCCGGTGTTCAACAGGGCGACCCCTGTGGCCCCGCTTTATTTTGCATTGGTATTCATGAACTTCAAGTACGCCTTTCTTCCGAACTTCGACCTTGGTCTCTGGACGACGGAACTCTCGCGGGTGACGCCTCGGCGGTGCAGAGATACATTGCCCAGGTTATAGAGTTCGAGGCGGTTTCAGGACTCAAGTTGAACGACTCTAAATGCGAAATTTTCTTTCCCTTTCAAAGAGCCCCTCGTCTCGGCTCCATGCTTCAAATGGTGCACAATCTTCTACCAGCTGCCAGGTTGATTGCTGACCACGAACTCGAGCTTCTAGGGGCGCCAATTCTCGACGACTCTATTGGCGTATCTTTAACCCAAAAAGGCTCTGACCTTGTTTGCTGGTGCTCTCGACTGCGACTCTTGGACGCTCACCCAGCCCTTTTCCTGCTTCGCGTAAGTTTGTCAACTCCGAGGCTGATGTACCTCTTGCGGTGCTCACGAGCGTATGCCGAACCGGACCTGCTTCAATCGTTTGACGAAACCTTGCGAAGTACCCTTCAGGGTATACTAAACGTTCAGCTTAGGCAAACCTCGTGGTTACAAGCTTCGCTCCCAACGTCCGCAGGCGGAATGGGGATTCGCATGGCTTCGCAGATTGCCATTTCTGCCTACCTCGGGTCCCTACAGGACACCGAGACTTTGGTGTCACGGATCGCACCGCCGGATGCCTACACAAGTTTCATCGCCCAATCGGAACAAGCCTGCCGCTTCTATGTAGAAAAATGGGGTCCACTGCCGGAGCGCATTTCACAATCGGCCCTGGACTTGCAAGTAGTGAAGTCGATCCAAGAGCGGTTAATGGTCCAGGCGAACAACGTTAAAGAGCAGGCGCGGCTTAGAGCCGTGATCGATCCGATGAGCGGAAAATGGCTTCAGGCCATACCCTCACCGCAGCTGGGGACGATGCTGGACAATACCACACTCCGCATCGTCTCCGGCCTGCGTTTGGGGGAATCAGTCTGCTTCGCACATAACTGTGCTAGATGTGACCTACCGGTGTCTTCTACGGGTGAGCATGCTCTGGCTTGCCAAAGGAGCGCCGGTAGGTTTTCAAGGCATTCGGCGCTGATCGGCGTAATACACCGGGCAATGCAATCAGCCCACATACCTGCAGTCAAAGAGCCGGTCGGTCTGTCAGCCAACAGCCAACTGCGTCCGGACGGCCTGACTCTAGTTCCATGGAATGAAGGTCGCTGCCTCGTGTATGACGTCACCGTGTCTTGCACGTTGGCCGCTTCGTATGCTCGCCATACCAGCCGAGAGGTCGGAGCAGCCGCTCGCCTCGCTGAAGATCGCAAGTTGGCAAAGTACCGTGAACTGGAGCAAAACTTCATCGTTCAACCAATCGCCTTCGAGACATTAGGCCCAATGGGAAAAATCACAAAGAGCTTTCTAACGGAGCTGGGATCCAGAGTCGCGGCGTCAACCGGCGATAGAAGGGCATGGCAGTTTTTGCTACAAAGAATATCAGTTGAAATACAACGCGGAAACGCCGCGTCGATAATTGGTTCATTGCCTACGGGTAACGGACTTCCCTTTCCGTTGTAGCCGAATCAAGTCGGCGTCAAAAATGATATCTACAGCTAATAAACTTAAATAAATTCTAAAAAATTTCACCAATTAACCCATAAAAAAAAAAAAAAAAAAAAACTTTTAAGTGTTATACCCCTCCAAGCTTCCGGTTCTGTTTCTATGCCCTTCCCTTTAGGTATAACAATAAGGGTATCCTCCTTCCACGCTTTAGGCATTTTCCCGGCATTCCGCAAATAGAGTTTTTCAGCATGGTGCCAGTGCCAACGTTTGCTTCAAGTGCTCATTTCTTATCATATCGTTCCTGGCTGCTTTGCCTTTAGGCGCCCTTTCAATTGCCCTGACAACTTCTTCGATTGTGACCTCGCGAACTACCCATTCCCACGCAAACTCTGTGTCTTTGTCCCAAGGCCAATTGTAAACTATTATTTATTTTGGAGTGGTGTCGGCTCCCTGTAGCATACCAGCAAAGTGCTTAATCAGTCTCTCAGTCTTCACTGGGCACTGCTGTTTTCATTTATGTTTTAGCCACTTGTAAGGATGTTCCTCTGCCTCTTGTAACAACTTCCACTCTTGGCTTTCCCAGTACTTCTGTTTTTCTTCCTTGTATGCCCTTTGCGTCATTTTCTTTACCATTATAGCAAACGGCCTCATTACCGAAAAAATTTGTACGTAGTCCCTAGTTAGCCTGTTGGCAATTTTTGCTGCTCTAGAGCGCTCGTTGAACCAGGGCCTTCCTTTTCATTCGTGACGCGGAAATATTGCACTTTTGATTAGATTGACCAGTTTACGTTGATTGCTGATAATTTAGATAACTCATCGAGTGGCTGGAATCTGGTTGCTCATATAAACGCAGCTAAGCGTATAGATAAAGTGCGGGGTCAAATTTAAGCTATACGGGAGGGCGCAATCAAGCGCTCTGAGGGACTTTTTAGAGTCGTGATTGCATGCCGGCCAGAGAGCCTGGTAAACGGGGAGTGTTCTGTTGCGGAAGTACTTTTTCACGAAGGAGCTGCTGCCTCTCCGTTGCAAGTTGGCCAAGTTACTTCCCTCAGGTAAACCTGAATCCAAAGCTGGTTTTATTAACTTGCGGTTTAATACTGCGGATGAAGCAAAGAAGGCAGTAAGGATTGACTCAGTCTTAGGCATTCAGGTAACGGCCAAGTGTCATGATTTAGTCAGCTGCTGGGCCAAAGTTATTACTGTTGAGACCGTGGATTTGTTGACGAGGACACTCCCAAAGCTCTTCGAGGCGTCGGCGTTATATCAGCTAAAAGAGAAATGATCAAGCGAAGAAATCGTAATGTGCTATCTAGCATTACCACGGACAAAGTGCTTCTTCAGTTTCATAAGATACTCGCTTTACGCTCGTATAAGGCAGTGATGTCAGCTGGTACGCCACTCTCTTGCTACCGTTGTCTGAGGTTTGGGCATATGGTGGCAAACTGAGTTGTAGAATCCACCATTCAAAGGGCCGACAATACTATTGCGTTAAGCGTATTTCACTGAGAAGCTGGATCACCGGTTTACTGTGTACACACTTGTATACATTGTGACGAAGTTCCCCTTCTTTTGGCCAGTACGGCGATGGTCCAACCACACACTACACTGTATACGCATCATAGCGCAATGCAAATGTCCTAATATCTTAGATCGATATTATTGAGGACATTGGGGAGTGTCTTAAACTTTGTACTAAGACAGAAAAACATATTATAGTTGGTGCCGACACCAATTGCGACCTAACAAAGCAATGTAGTCGCCGGGCTGCCTCCATAGCAGGGACACAAGAACTAAGACTGCAAATTGCAAATGACTATACAGAAGTAACATACATAAGCTGGAACGGCGCTAGCGCAGTCGATATTGTATTGTCGTCAGCATCGCAGCCAGGGTTCATAATTCATAACCTTCGATCACTACCCTCAGCACTTCGCAAACACTGTAAGGTTATTTCGACTTATCTCGCACCCAAACATCTACCGCGCCTTTAGTACCTAGTTATAGAATTAGCCGGTCGTTAAACCCCCACATACTGATACAAGCGATACAATCGATGCAAATCCTCGATGATATAGACTGCAGCGAGAGGACCCTTCGCTGTGCTATACACCTATCATCGCTTACAAGTGAAAAAAGACCGCGCAAGTACAAACCCTGGTTCGACCACGAGTGTAGAGTTTTAAAATATGCAATTTGTAACAATACGAATTATAACCAAAATCGATTTTACCAGTTAGCGCTAATGAAACGAGCTTTTAAAACACAATACGAGAGAAAAAGCAGCATTATGAACAACAGCGACGTCTAAATCTTATACAGCTCAGTGTAAATAAACCGTGGCTTCTCCTGCCACATAGAGTAGATCCAGGAAACCCACTCATAAACGATACCGAGTGGATCGTACATTTTAAAAGACCTTTTAGGAAACGAATTTACACTCCCGCCCAGAGATGACTGATGATGAGAAGAAATCAACGCAACGGGCGGGGCGGCGCTCCCCGTTGTCAAGTGAAGAAGTTCAACGGTGGTCGAGAGTTCTTCCATCCATTCAGTGAAGCCATCCGAGCTTTCATCCACGAAAGGAACGGAAGTGTTTGCAGCAAGGGCAGCAGTGCATCTCGTATCCAAGGACGTGGAGTTCCTGAAGAAGCCGTCGACGCAGTACCCCGCCTTCCAGCCGCGGCAGGGCTACGAAGAGCTTTCTGAGATTCGGGTGTTTGTTGCAACGTGCGAACCCCCGCTAATAGACCCAGCGGGGTGTTCAAGCTTGCGCAAACGGACCCGAATCGTCGCCACCGTCGCCCAGGCTGGAAGGTGGTTCCATCGGCAGCATGCGAATTGTCAACTCACGGCGGAAGAGCTCGCGTGGGCGAGCACCCGCTGCGTGAGGCCCGGCAGCCGTGCTTGGGGGAGAACGTCGCGAGCACCTCTCGTGTCGAGCCTCCCGAAGACGAGGGCCTGGCAGAAGTTAATCTCGGGCTGAAGCATTTCAAGACAGAAGTGGTCCTGAACGTGTCGCGAGGAGGTGAAATGAAGATTTGGGTCGCGATAGTCACATGGGCCGCGATTGGAGCAGCTCATTTTGAAGGCGATAGCGCGTCGAGCATCTGCTGGTCCTGACGATGGCTCTGCGGCGGCGGGGAGACCCCATGTCGAGCCGTTCGCCGCGGGCGCCGTCGTAGCACTACTGGAAGAAGGAGTGCCACGGGCATTTTGGCACCTAAGTCGTGTGGAGAAGCCGCTGGCGACCAAGGACGGCGTGAAGCGTGCCTACAGGGCGCAGCTTAGTGGAGGCCGCTATATCAAGAGAGCTGGACTTCTGTTGGCGGAATTGTTGTGAGCCAAAGTTGATCTCGCAGTGTGCCACATAATAAATGTTAAACACAGCCAATGTAACATAGGTATTTTTGAGGGGCTACCGCAGCCCTCAAAAAGGGGGAGGACTGTTGCATATTGGAAGGCGCGAGTAGAAGTTTGTATTTGCGCGCCATGATGATGATGATGATGATGATCTCTGCATGTTAGCCACAACCCGCCACTGCACGGTTCGCCACAACCCGCCACTGCACGGTTCGCCACAACCCGCCACTGCACTGTTCGCGCACTGTCACGTTGCCGGTCGCCGGCCGTATAAAAAGGAATGCGCGCCATTTTGTCAACCCCTTGCTATCCCGAGCGTTCGGCGTAACGTAAGCCCCTTAGTCCGGCGGCGACCGGGACGTCCGACGGTGTGGCAGCGACAACGGCGTGAGCGTGGCAGTGATACTGCCCTAGGGTGGTGAGTGATCGTGGCTGGCAGGCGCAGGTAGATTTATATATATTGTAAAATTTATTAAATGACTTTTTATGTTAGCACTTTGGAGTGAACAATTGTCTCCGCGATTTATATATATATATATATATATTTAGTTGAGTGATTGTTGAGTAGCACAGCAGTATTGTTAAGTGTGTATTGTGTGTGAGTTCTGGCGGCGAAACAGCTTCACGCTGTTTCGCCGCCGCCGGGACATAGAGTACTGAGCTAGGCTAGGCAATATTACGAGGAGAGGCGGCGCTGTCGTATTGCTCTCTTTCGTATCGTGAATCATAATAAATAAGAATCAGTAAGTGTGAGAACCCGCGCATTTTCGTCTGTCTTCATTCTACGGTTCCGCTGGCAACAGCGTGCTTTGTGAATTGTGTACTGGGATTACCTAAGAACGTGTCAGCTACCTTGGCACTAGAACTTTGCGGAGAACGCACTCTGGTAGAAGACTTAATCCTAGATAAATTAGCGACCGGGGCAATTACACTCGACATGTACAGAACATTCAGGGAAGACCGAAACGTGCATTTTGTTATGTGTAACTATACAGATGGGCCTGCTTTTCGCTCAGCGAAGTGGAAACGCGCCTTCCAAAGTAACCGACCATTAGTGTGCAGGGTAACATGGCACGGTTATCACCATTATATGTGCCTCAAGGGTGAATGTTATGATATTAACGACTGTGTGTGTAAGTTTTGTGGTGAGTGCAACATCTGTCGATATCTGATATGTTTTAATATGTTCGGCACTAAACTCAAACTCGTTACAGGCGCGTGTGAACGAGATATTGTTATAATTTCGTAGCAAGCCATGTGTGTCAATCGAATTCTACTACCAACAACTATGGTGAATAAATATGATATAAACATATATAGAAATAAGTCCTAACCGACCACGTCTAACGGCCACAGTGTCTCCGTCAACGGGTTTCAAATCTACTCTAACCGACCACGTCCAACCAACGGCTACAACGGTCGCGCCAAACGCGTCTCAACGTACCGAACGTTCACCGACCGATACATATCTCAACCGAACAAGACGTGTTTCAATCAGCCAGCAGAGAACAGCCACAGCCTTTCGCGCCGAAACCCCAATGTCCTTCGCCGACCAAACCACCATCGGCCGACACCGGGAAAGAGTCGACCTATGATCGGCAATCCAAGTCAAACCGTAGCTTAGCCTGTATTCCTATACGAAACAAACGCAAACCGCTGTAAAATTCGACCGACGTGAGAGCGGGTTCTGACGCCCTTTGGGGTGTCAGCACGCCGCGGTGCCTTGTGAACCAATAAATAGACCGAGCAGTATGGCTTAATAGCCATCCGTTGCTCGGTTGTACTTTGCATTAGACCTTATGCTGCGTGTCGTCATTCATCATTCCTGAGTCCCTCGCGCTGCAGTACCCGTCCGGCTGAGTCTACGTCCGCCCAGCTGACTTAGCGTAACACTGCAACGTTACGATATGACCACGTGACTGTGTGACTCCGAAATAAGACTTCTTCGAGAGCGTGCCCCATTGGAAAAAATATTCATATAACGAGTTCTACAATTCAGGTTACCCTGTATATATATATATATATATATTTATTTATAAATATGTATAAGTAAATATTTATTTATTTTTATTTATATATACATATAGATACTTATCTTCATTTGATTATTTTGTTGATTATAGAACTTAGGCTGGACGTAAGCATTTTTCGGAAGAAATAGAAAACAGAAGAAGGCTGAATAGTAGACGCTACAACGCAGAATACCGATAAAGTATTCACAACAGGCCCGACGTTGCAGTAATACATAGCAAGGGGAACGAGAGAGGCCGTGGCTTTTAGCAGAGCAACAAGGTCTCTCTGACCAGCAAGCCGTAAGATTTAGGTATTTGTTCGTTCAGTGTGAAAAACGAACTTAACCAGCAATAGTAGTAATAGTGTAGTACTAGTAGCAGTATTAGTAGTAGGTGTATTACTAGCGTATGTAGTTTCAAATGTTGACACAGAAATTAATCCTACAGTAGCGAGCTCAATGTAATAATAATAACGATCATCGTGATGACAGATGCAAGGGCTGCGTTACCGGCGCGTGTAGAAGCGGCGGCGCCGGCTGGGACCGCGACGATGGATCACATCCCGGCCGGAAACCCGGCGACCACCGGGACGCGCTGCTTAGTCAAGCGGGTTTGCTTCACCGACTCACGTTCAACGCAAACCGAACCCCTTCGCAGGTATTTCGAGTTCACCTTCTTCAGACTGACTGACTGAGAGTCTTACTCATTGTCTGTTTGTCTGTAGTTGTTGGTTAGAATGGCTCGTTTTGTTCCGTCAGTTGTTCTCTACTACTACTACTATGATTTGATATTCACATTTAATAGGGCCACTATAAGCCGGTCGTACGATAGTCGAAGTGATTCCATCTTCATCGCGTTCTCGTTCCTTATACGGGCTTTTTTCAGCAGACGACTATAGTAGCAGGTAAACGCGCGGCTTTGTTTAGCAGAACAGTGTAGTAGTCGCAGGGTAGTGCACAACAACTAACTGTGCACAACAGAGAAACAACCAACGAGACCGGGACACGAGTCTGCCATTGTCTCTGAAGTCTCTAGTTCATGTTTCATGTTGCCGAGTGGGGGGGGGGGGGGGGGGCGTTAGCCACTCCAGCCACCGTCGCTACGAATATTTACTTATATAGTATATGTCGCAGCTGTGCTCGCTGATTTAGCAAACACGGTTGGTTGCCTTATACGAGGTTGCCCTATACACGTTGGCACGTGCCAACAGAGCGACTCTGCGGAAGAGACTGTGAGATGGCCGGCGGCGGCAGCGATGCTTTTCTTTCGAAGGGAGATTCCGCCAAGACGACACACTTTTCTTTTGAAGGTAAATTTTAAGAGTAGCATACTTCTACTAATGTTTTTTATAAGTAAAGCAAAAGAAAACATTAAACGAACGCGCCAAGGTTCCTCTTGAACCACGCAGACGGTGAGCACTATGACCTACAAACGAAGACTATGACCTACAAACGAACACTATGACCTACAAACGAACACTATGAACGCCGGCTACGACCTGACGATCGAACGCATATACCCGACGGTCTACGTACAGCTGCTGCATCTCACCTTATTAGCCGAATAGTGACTCTCGTCTTCTCGTCCAAACGAGTACCATCATGGAAAACATCATGGACAAAGAGTGGCTTGCTATGCAACAAACTTCTAAGTTTGTTTTGCAAGTATTAACTCCGGGCTTAATGCTATTGCGGCAATTGGCAGCCCTTAATGAGTTGCAACTAGGCCATACTTCTAACACTCACCTCACTAGTACGTGACGCAAATGTCAATGAAACAAGTCGATATAGGGGGAGGCACCTTAGTTCCCTTCAATTTCACTCCAACTGCGACACAAGAGGCAAAAGCTAAACGACGATCCTACAATGTCAGGTCTGTTCTCAAAACGGACATCCCTGCGCCACCGAGGCGTGATTAACAGTATATATTTTGCGTTGCTCGAAATATCGGTATCGCTGAGTCGGTTTTCGATTTTCTGTTACTCTCAAATTAGCTTTAATATTCTGTTTACTAATTGCTAGATTAGAAATGCTGCGATGAGATAGACAACTCTGACAAATTAGTTTGCATACGTGCCGTGAAACTAAGTATGGAAATCTACGATGCTAGATATTTCTTTATAATACAAATATTTATAAATTTCACGCTAAACGCAAACGCGAAAAAATATATAGAAAATATTGTGATGATTTATTAATCATTTACAATACGTTTGCACACTCGGCAGTGCTCGCCTTAATAAAAATTGTGGTAAAAAGATGTCACGTGAGGTTAAGCTGTCCTTGTCCTTGCTTGATGGCAGCCGCCGCTCTTATGAACTCGGTGCGAGCGGTATATCCTAAAGGTCCATTGCAACGTTGAGACGGTAAGATCCATATGATTCCTCTTCGTGACGCCGAGCCCCAAGAGCGTACTCGCAGATTCTGAGTCCCATACACCACTCAAAGAGATAGCGATGGATCCGAATCTGCGAGGTTTTTGCGGGTCGGGGAGCGCCGCTCTTAGGAACTCGACGTCATATTTGGTGATCTTGTCCTGCCGCGCTTTTGCCTGGTCCCTGTTCGGGCCGCAAACCTCGGCATCTAAAACCCAGACCTCGGTAGGTGTTGTTAATACGAGGTCGGGCTTCAAGTGCGCCCGGTCGACGGATTACTCGCTCAGGAACCACCTCATGACCTCTCTCGCGGGGAAGACGCGCCACGCGATCACAGACGTCGTCATGTCTCTTTATAGTTTGTTTGTGTGTTGTATCGCACATCTGAGCGACATGAGCCAACGTCTCAGGCGCATGGCATTCGTGCCTACAACGTTTGTTGTAGCCCGGGCGTCCCTTGGCCAATCTGGCACGCGTTGGTAGTGCGTTGATCCTGAGCTTTGGGTTTAAATACTCCTTACCAGATAGGTAGGGCATAACCCTTAATCCAGTAATGTGTCGAGCCCGGTGGCGTGGTGGCTTAAGTCTGCACCTCGCGACCGGAGGAGACACATGGGTGAGCGGGTTCGAGCCCCGCCGTTGCAAATTTGTATTTATGGGGGTCCGTCTATGAAGCAATGCGAAAAGGAGTCCCATGGACGTTAAATCTTGGCTGAGGGTCAGCCCAGTAAGAATTAGTAATGTACAATGGGCGTATCGTGTGCATTTTTAAAATGTGCCCCATCGAACGTATTGTGTAGTTGTTGAGACCAGTAATGGGTCTCTTATGTAGCGGTCTCACTGGAGGTTCCCATGCGCTCGCAAAGAAGTTGTGTTTTCGCAAGGTCTTTTTTGAGGTGCTTGGTGATTAGGCGTATATTGTTGTAGTGCTGTTAGACGGGAGAGGCGGAGTCTGGGGATAAATGTTTGGAGGCAGGCGATGTCCAGACCGCCATGTGCTGTGTGCGTATAGAGGTAGGCGTTCGGCACAGAGTTTTTGAGCTTAACCATTTCGACAACCTTAACAACCTTTCTGATTTCTTTATCTAGGTCGCTAAGGAGTGCATGAGATGGTCTGGGACCGGAGACCAGTTTATATCCGGGAATAAGAAAGTCTTTCAAATTATGAGTCTTTGATGGGGTTTAAGGGGAGCTATCGTGAGTCTGTTGAGTAAATTAAGGAGTATATCCTTGGTGGAGTCAACTCTGCCATTGCTGTTAAAGTCGACTCCCAGATATCCCCATCGATCGCCCATACATTTAGCTGGCAATTGCCGCTTTTCAACGTTAAATTTTAGTACGGTATTAATAAAACCTTTACCGTCCTTCCTATTAAATAGGTGGGATATAGTAAACCTTTTATTAGTATTAATTTCAAGGCCTCGGGATTTCAAAAGGGGGTCCGCAATATTAAGGAGCCGTTGGAGAGTAGATTTTGTAAAGGCTAGGAGGATGAGATTATCCGCAAAGGCTAAGCCCGTAAGGCGGAAGTCATCAGTAAGTTGGTACCCGATAATAGTTTTGTCTATTTTTGAAAAAATGTCGTCGAGAACTAGATTTAATGAAAGGGGGGACAGAGGATCTCCCTGCCAGCACCCCTCGTTGGCCGAAGTGTGCGACATTCTTGTCAAAATTCTATGAGAGTTTTAGATGAGAGGTACACCCGTGCGTATATATATATATATATATATATATATGAGGTTAGCATTCAGCCTTTTATTTTAAAGGTGTTTGTTCTATTATAAAAAAAAGATCTAGCATCATATATTTCCATGCTTAGTTTCGCAGGACAGGACGTATGTAAACTATTATATATATATATATATATATATATATATATATATATATTTAGGCGAGCACTGCCGAGTGTGCAAACGTTATTAATACATCATCACAGTATTTTTTAGATATATATTTAAATATATATATATATATATATATATACGCCTGCTTAAAAATGGTGTCCTCAGCATTGTTAAGGTTGTTGTTGTTGTTGTTGCTGCTGCTCTAATTGGTTTTGCTCTGTAAACGTTGGCATCGTCATGGTTTGTCATAAAATTTTAGGTTTCCTTATACAAGTACGTCCTTGACGGCCGACAGCGTCGAGAGCCGAGCGACGACGAGCCGAAACTCTCGAAATGTGTACGCGTCCCGCCCGTCGGCGCATGGCGATATGCGCCTATATCCCAACTGGTATATGTAAGAAGCTTTCTTTAAATATAATTTATGTTGTTAGCTGTCTATCTAACCCGAAACGCTCGTGTGCCTAAGCAAAACTTAGAATTCAAAACGAAAGAACACGTTTCTCTCTCTCTCTCTCTATGAGCACTTGATCCACACCACAAATCACAACGGCGGACACAGTTCTTCATCATGGGCTCTCCACCTTCGTTCAGACTTCGTTTAGGTAGTTTTATAGTTCGCGACCTGCTGCTAGATGCTGCCATGGGTTAGCTTGCACTTCACCTCGTAATAATTGTAATGGATGTCAATCAAGCAATAAAGTGTGGAAAAACGCTACTATGCCAGTATGCTATTGCACTGACTCACTTTGGAATTTCCACACTTTTTCCGCCAAATAATTACTGTTAATAAGTGACGCCATGTTTCTGCACACTCGTTCGGGCTCATAGATGTTTGGAGTTGCCGAGCGAATCCGCTTTTTGTCGTTCTCAGGGTGCACTCGGGTTGCAGCCAAATGCGCACTTGATATTTTTCGAATTAACACACCCCAATTACTCAGACTACAGGAGTTGCACAAGGCGATAATATTAGCCCGCTATGATTCTCAATATTGGTAAGCGATCTGCCGGACAAAATCCAGCGTCGACACCCGCAAGTTAGTACTCTCATGTATGTAACACATGGGTGCGCGGGTTCGAGCCCCACCGTTGCACATTTGTATTTATGAGGGTCCGTCTACGGAGCAATGTGAAGAGCAGTCCCATGGACGTTAAATCTTGGCTGAGGGTCAGCCCCGAAAGGATTTTTTAAATATCCCTAGAGCCTCATTGGTTGTCGCTCGATGTCGCTCTCAAACTTTTTAATTTAAAGATTACGCCGACCGCTGCTTACGGGATACAGGTCATATGGTTAATTTGATTTGATTTGATATGGCCCCACCTATCAAAAGCAAATCTGGAAGTACTTGACAAAATTAAAGCCCGTTTTCTAAAAAGAGTGTGAGTAGTCCACCGCACTAGGCCTCAATCAACTTGTGTATTAGTTGGCCTCGACACCACTCTTTGTGGAGGAGCTCGGAGCAACTTATGCTTTACCGAGAACGGAGGCCTTTAAGAATCATCTTGCCGAATGGGAGTATACATTTGCGGATGTTGATTGGCGTTTTTATGAGACTAGAGCGATGACTATAAACTACTGAAAGAGCCCATGTTGTAGAAACAGATACTTCGTTACTGGGTTTGCAATGCATGGATTTCATATGAAGATGGGTATGCGAAATGAGTGGCATGAGCTATCAACCGAGTGTGAATGCAATCTATGCGGAAAAACATGTGACCTGTATCATCTTCAACAGTGTATAAAAGCAATATTGCTCATGAAAGTTATTTAGGAGAGCTGTAGTACATATGTGCATAAACCAAATATTGGTTGATAAACAATACATTCATTTTTCGAATAAAATGTCAGCATACATATCCAACCGTTTATTGATAGGAAAATTTTGCTTTCAAGCGCCTGTTTTATTGACTGTAGGCGTCAAAGCTGACCCTAAATTAAAGCTGGCATATTTCGGTCGTGGGTAAACTATAGTTTCAGAAAAGTAACCTGCGTTCGCCTAATGTAATGAAATCGAAAATCTAGTGCGTTGTCCTTAGCATTAAACTCTGGCGTTCTAAAATACTTTCTGGGCAGACTCTAAGCCAAGATTTAACGTCCATGGGACTTCCTTTCGCATTGCTTCATAGACGGACCCCCACAAATACAAATGTGCAACGGTGGGGCTCGAACCGGCGCACCTATGTGTCTCCTCCGGTTGCGAGTAGGCGCAGACGAATGCACCCACCACGCCACCGGGCTCGGACAAAACTCTGGCGTTCTGTTTGACTTGGTAGTACTGCACTAACTTGCCAACGATGAAAAGCTTCTGCAGTTTGAGCTATGCTCCCAGAATCTCAGTTGCAGATTCACGGCAAATGATTCGGCTTTCGAAGCACTATAATTTCATTCTCTAAAGTATTGCATTGAAACGCTCGTCGACTTACCAGAAGTAATATTTCGTTAAAATACTATAGAACTGTGTTCATATGTTTTGAGGCCAGATGCTAACAATAAGAAACATGCTGATGGTTCTGTGCTTAGCAATAACGTTGCATACGTTTTTGAGCTCTACGTTTTACTTAGAAAGAACGGTGATTTAAGCGGATAACCGTGGACTGTTGGTAACAATATACGAGAATAATAAGTTTAGTCACTGACATGACTAAAAATCAAAATTTGTGAAATTATTCTCACGGCAAAGTAGTCAAAGAGATTTCGTTTGGACAATTTACTTGATAATTTACAGGCTATGTATTCTGATCATTTAAAGCACAAACCGCACAATACGACAAACACCGAACGAGCTATAATATTTCGAGTTCCTCAAACAACGGAAAACGCGCATTCAGACCACATATTAACATGATTATTTTGTAACTTGCTTTTTCGGGCTCATATTTTTGTAACTGCTTTTTCGAGCTCATATTTAGGGCAGGGATTTCATGTTTAGGGGTTGAATGTTGTGTTTTCAAACCTCTTTAGAACAAACAAATTTGCAGCCACTGTAGCTAGTTCGGTTCTAGTTGTGTGCACACGTGGTGTTGTCATCGGCACATCCGTATACGAGCACAACATATACATATGTATTCATATAGATATATCTATATATGTATATCCTATATGTATGTATGTATGCCTGCCTGCCTACCTGCCTGCATAAATATACATACAATAAGTGAATTCGCAAGAAGCCGCAGGCTCATGCGCATGCGCCGAGCTCGTCGAGCGTGGGGCTGGAACCGCCTGTTCCGACAGCGCCGCGCGTTTGGAGCTCGCATGCGGCCTTGGCGAGCCGCGGCTGCAGGCCACGTCGACGCCAGTAGCAGCAGCAGCAGCAGCAGCAACAACAACTTACCATCATCAACACGTGTCTTCCGTCGAAGGACAGGCACGATACGGACAGACGCCCCCGCCGCCGCCACCACTACTGCTGTTGGGGGCCGTCAGCCTAAAGGACCGCTGACCGCTGAAGGACAACGCGTCGGATTGATGCGTCCGCCCCCCACAAGACTACAGTTTGCACGGCAATCTGCACCCCCGGGCCGGCGTGCGGCGGCGGCGGCTGCCGCGCCGGTTGTGCACGCAGCTGCGCAGCGTGCTGCTGCTGCAGGCCGGGGGGGGCCATCACACGGACGTGTCGCGTCATCGATGCCGCCGACAGGCACGCCCTCCTCGCGTCGTACTCCGGCTGTCGGCTCTTCGACAGCAGCAGCAGCAGCTTCGTCGGCTGTGACTGCAGCCGCGATCGAGCGCGCGAACGCTCTCGTCAAGATCGCGTCGCCGGTGTGCCGCGCTGCGTGCGGCAACAGCGGAAGCAACAGCACCAGCACCAGCAGCGGCGGCGGCAGGACCACCTGGCCGACTACACAAGGTCCGAGAACCTGTAGGCCGAGAATGTTTCGGTGGCCCAGCGCGATACGGTTCGGTCAAGAACCGGTGACGGCGCGTGACGCCAGCGATGCCGCCTGCAGCGAGGCGGAACCGCACCACCACCACCACCGCAGCGCAACGACGACGATGAATTCGTCCTACGAAGTTCAGCTGGTGTCGAGGAGCACCCAGACAGGCTCCTGTGTCGAGTCCGAAATTCTAGATGCTGCCGGTGCCAAGACTGGCGCCCAGACGTCTGCTCGCCATTAAAGTGTCTGCCCACCTCACTCACTGCCTAGCCAGTTTCGTCTTGTGCGTGTAGTGGCAACAATGTTTTTGTTTCAATGTCTGCGAATTAGCAGTATATATATATTATATAAATATATATATATATTATATAATATATATACGTATATATATATATATATATATATATATATATATAGGTAATCATTTATTTATGTGTGACAAAGATATATATATATATATATATATATATATATATATATATATATACGTAAATCTAAAAAGATAGAAGCGCAAAATTACAAAAATAATAGCCAAGAGAAAGCCTGCGAATGGGCTGGAACAGTGAAAGGAACCACGCGCAGGAGTACAGTTTGAAAAATGTATCAGAACCGCAAAGTAAATCTTAGATAACTCAATTATTAGTTTGGCACCAACACCTACAATCAACTGAAATAAAGGTTTAAATAGAAGTTTAACTGAAATTAAGAAGAAACCTGTCCAGACAACACAGGACGGCGGTATACCGAAGCACAATAGAGCAAGTCAATAAATAACCTGTAGAAGAGGGAATATGGGGCAGTAAATAGAACATTCGGCGAGTATATAGCCATACGATTAGGCAAACTTAAATTTAATTAAAAGCCATACGATTAGACAAATTTAAAAACATACTTTAAGTAGCGCAGGAAGGTTTATGCTAAATTTCTGGGAATATATAAAACAACGAGAATTGATAGCTCGAGATAATGAGAAGTAAAAAAAAATACGCATGACAGGAGATGAATGAGGCACTAAATACTATGTTTGAAGCTGAAATATAAGAGATCCAAACAAAGACAAAACATGTGCGAAGAGCTGATATTGGCTGGCGGGCAACCAAAGAGGAGACCGAACAAGCTATTAACTCAAGGAACGACAAGAATGCTTAGTACGCAGAGTTATCTTCATACCTAAGCGAGGGGCGGATAATAGTAAAGTGTCCAATCGTCGCCCAATAACAGTAAATAGGCGTGCAAATACAGAATATTTGCTGCCATCCTTGGGATATGCTATAAGACCAGCTGGAAGAAATGAAACTAATGGGCAGAGCCATGGCAGAGCGGCTTTAGAACAGGTAGGATAATAGCCGGCAGTCTTTTCGCACCAATGGAAAGTATCTATTGGACCAGATCTAGAAAGCAGAACCTCGTTGCAGCATTTGCTAGATATGCGACGAGCGTTCGATACTGTCGATAAAACAATTTGGAACATGATAATAGATTGTGGATTAGAACCAGAATGGGTCAGTATATTTAAAGAAATATACGACAGGACTTACGACTCCGCAAGAGTCTGAAAGATGAATACATCAGAGTTCTACAGATTAGAGAAAGGATTTCGGCAAAGATGCCCTTGCCCTGTGTCACTGTTTTAATTGTATACTGAGGGGGTGACACGACCGAAGTATAAGTCGAATCTATTGGGTTTTAGTCGTGTAAACACGAGGTCTACGACTCCGCAAGAGTCTGAACGATGAATACATCAGAGTTCTACAGATTAGAAAAAGGATTTCGGCAAGGATGCCTTTGCCCTGTGTCACTGTTTTAATTGTATACTGAGGGGGTGACACGACCGGAGTACAAGTCGAATCTATTGGGTTTTAGTAGTGTAAAAACGAGGTCTACGACTCCGCAAGAGTCTGAAAGATGAATACATCAGAGTTCTACAGATTAGAGAAAGGATTTCGGCAAGGATGCCCTTGCTCTGTGTCACTGTTTTTATTGTATACTGAGGGGGTGAAACACACGACTGGAGTATAAGTCGAATCTACTGGGCTTCCGTAGTGAAAACACGAGGTGAGGAGATAGTTGTCTGCTAGCGGTTGTCAAGAGCGGTCACTTGCGGATTGAAGTCCTGAGCAATTTAGTCCTTTTTTTAAAATGCAAATTCGGTTCTGCGATTGGCATTAATGTGCATAAAGAACACTTCCACAGTCGCAGTCTACAGTCATTGCAACCTATGGCCGTCCCCCTACTGCCGGATAACGACATTTTCACATCAGTACCGTCAGGCAACGCCCCATAGCAGCGGGGGAGACCTGTCAAATGTAGCAAATAGGAGCTGGTGCTATCACCACAAGCAACTGTCGTTGCAGGCCAATGCGTCGTCTGCTCGGCCATTGGTTGTACGCAGCATCATGCTAGTGTATCAGCGGTACGCATGGTGATGAGACTTTCACCTCCCAAGGACGCCGCTCATTTAGCAGAATCCGCTGTGCGGCCGCCAGCTGCTGCCGACACCGCCGATGTCATCATGTGCTGAGGAGGACACCAAAAGACACCGCCGATGGCATTGTGTGCCGAGGACATTCCAGAAGACACCGACCGAGTGCATGTTCGAGGCTATCCTGGGCCCATTGATGGTAGTAGCTCTAGCACGGCGTCGTTGACACGTCACTCATCGGCCGGTGGTGTGACAGAGAGGGGGCGAGGTCCAGTGGACAGTGTGGCCGCTGCTGATGTCCTGGAAGAAGGCAGCGCCAGCTAAGAGAGTGGCAAGCACTCTCCATCAACCACCATGAAGTCTAAGGTAAATATCATGTAGTTCCCTGTAATTTAAGAACAACAAACTTGCCGTCGAAGTGTCGAAGACTATTAACAAGGTGTGTTCGGTGGTCAGCCAGTGTAGCTGGGAACGGCTGATTGAAGTTTCAACAATGATGTTTAGCGACCCGGATAGCTTCCGCCCTCGTTATCTGAATGATTTCATAGGTTGCCGCCAGAATGGCAGTCAAGGTCTGTCGCAAGCGTTACGTAGCTTCGTCATTTAGCAGTCAACGGGCGACTCGAAATAATATCGAACTTCTGGGAACTTCCAGCACCGATGCGGCGCTGGATAATGTACTGCGCAGAAAACGAAGTCAGCCGATGGTGCAGCGGACTTTAAATTCTAGATACCCACCCCTCGTTATACCTTTTGACAGCCGTTGACAAAGACCCTCGCGCCCTCGCTTGACGTACCTTTTGCGTTGTTCACCTTCGTTTAAAAATGCCGACCTTCTCGACAGTTTCGACGGTACTGTGCGCACGGGACGACAACGGCTATTCAAGGTTCACTTGGGATCTGCATCATGGGCCCGGGCATCACTTTCTGTGGATGACATCACTTTCTGTGGGAGACTCGCCGTGCTACGGATTTGTCATTATCTTATTTAATGGGATCCTTAGCAACATTTTAGGATTTAATCATTTCTATTGGAATTGAAGATAGCCCAGCTCAGCTGGCCAGGGCCTTTGATGGCGCCTTTGAGGGGTTTAATGTTTGTAGGGGAGAGCCCCACGATCCAATGAGACGGAAATGGCTACACGGACGGAAGGCTTCCCCTGGCTTTAAGTGGGGACGATGTTGGACATTAACACCTTCCGCACCGTCTCGGGTCTGCGGCTTGAGCAGGCTGTTTGCTCAAAGCACCTCTCTAATCTATGCCGTAACAAACTTACCGCTACAGCGGAACACGCGTTATCCTGCCACTTCAGTGCCGGTCGTCACAAAAGATTTCGCCATCAACGATGTTGTATACCGTGCTCTGCAAAATGCCCCGATTTCGTAGTGAAAGAGTTACTCGGCATGTGCGTCAACAACCTCCTACGCTCAAATAAAAAAACCCTTACACCATGAACACTGGGCCGTCTGCTAGTATGGGACGCGACACTTGCCGCCAGTTACATTGCGCACATACAGGTAGTTCAACAGGTTCTTAAAAGGAGCTTTTCAGAACTCGATTTTGGCGCGCTTTCACCGCTATTAGAAACGGCAACTTTTCGACTGCTATCAGTCAAAATATGATGGTGATTGGCCGTCGCGATTTCATTTGATTGCTTTTCCCGTGCAACGTATCGGCTTGATTTAGAATATTGGAGAAAAAATGAGTTTCGAGTGGTTATAAGGCATTTTTATTTCAAAAGTTGGAATGCGACCCAAGTGAAAATTGAGTTAGACGATGTGTACGGTGACTCTGCGCCATGTTTTGCCACTGTTTCCAACTGGATTAATGAGTTAAAAAGCTATCGCAGGATGAACCGAGGATAAACTACGTTCGGGACGCCCAAAAACGGCAACTGGTGAGGAAAACGTGGAAAAAATGCGGAAAATCGTTGCCGCAGATAAGCGAGTGAACATTAGGGAGATAGCGGAGGCCTTGAGGATCAGTTTGGATAGAAGTTCATCCCGCACGAGAACTTGAAGATGAAAAAGCTCAGAGCAAAATGGGTGCCGCATTTGCTCAACCAAGGCCAAAAATACGGGCGTGTTTCCGCTTCACAGCGAAATTTGGCCAAGGTGTTGAAAAATCCGTCGCATTTTTAGCGCAGATTCGTGACCGTCGATGAAAGCTGGGTCCATCACAACACTCCCGAGACCCAAGAAGCATCTCGCCGATGGTGTGCACCTGATGAACCCCTCCGAAGAGGGTGCGGACAACGGCATCGGCGGGAAGATGATGGCTACGGTTTTTAGGACCAACGTGGAATAATTCTGGTCGACTACCTTGAGAGCAGTAAAACGATCACGGGAGAATATTATGCAAGACTGTTGGACTGCCTGAAGCAAGACTCATCGTGAAACGGCCCGCTTTGCAGAAGAAGGTTGTCCTGCTTCACCAGGACAATGCTCCTGCACACAAGTCGAGGCAAGCATCGGCAAAACTGGCCCAACTGAGGCTCGAACTTATTGAACAACCTTCCTATTCTCCAGACCTGGCTCCCTCTGATTATTTCCTCTTCGGACATTTGAAGAATAGTCTCGGTGGAAAGCATTTTTCCAGCAATGAAGAGGTTACGGCTGCTGTCAATGCCTATTTTCAGTCTAAAGACGCGGAATTCTACTCAAGAGGTATAAATGCTCTGAAATCTCGGTGGGAAAAGTGTATTGAGCTTTTCGGGTAGTATATCGAATAAGTAAAAATTAAAAACAAGATTTGGAAAATTCTTGGTTTTTATTTTAAGAACTTGTTGAATTACCTGTAAGTCGGGAAGCTGGCGCGTGCGCACATCTTGCTGAAAGTCGTAAATTGTCGAAGTACGGGAAGCTGTCACCACAGTATATATTTTTGCCGCTTGCTATGGAAACGTTAGGGCCAATTGGAGAGGCGACGCTCAAGTTCCTCGAAAAGCTCGGAGCGAGCGTAACTGCTGTGAGTCGGGGAGAACCTGGTGCAGCGTATCTTCATGGAAGTTCAACGTGGTCATGCGTGGTAGTGAAGTCGCTTTCATCGCCAAAGGAAGGGATGCCAGAAATGCCATAACAGAAATTGCTAGTGCTTGACCATTGACGCATGAAAAATAAAATTAACTAGTCGTACTCTCATCCTGAGTGCAATCCACTCCTAGAGACGATGAAATAGTATATTTCCAAGCGTGTATCCTGCTGTTTGTGGAAGACATGGTGATGTTGGCGGAAGGTGAGAACCAAATGCACATTATGTCAACAACATGCGGAGAAACGGTGAAAAAGATTGGGTAAGGGTTCAACGACAAGGAATGTGCAAATGTTATATTTTTCGGGGATACTAGGGAAATGCCGCTAGAGGTACAGGGAAAAAAATAAATGTGAAAACGCCTACAAATACTTAAAAGTTCAAATGAAAAACACGCTAGATATTTGTAAAGCTGAGCATGCAGTAAGAAACTAAAAATGGACAGAAAATTGTAAGAAAGAAAGCTTCGAGAAGCTGCAACAGATTCATGCTAAGAAGCTTTGGAAAAATCATGCTTGTGCCAACGGTGACACGAACTCATGCTATTGTGGGATTAGACGCAAGTACAGCAAATAGTCCTGACACGATACAATGTGCAGGTTGATCGCCATGCAATGCAATGTAGGTAAGCATGTAGAGCGCAGTTTATCGAAGGGCAGCTCGAAGTCTCCAGCTTTTGGGTAAGAGAAGCATAAGCAAAATTATTGTCTGAGAGCCGTGTAAAAATGATAGTTGTATGCTGTACGGCCAAACTGCTTCCAGCAAAACTGACTGAAGCATATAAGATAGACGGGTAAATTCCCTTGAACGTAAATATAAGTCCATGGACCATGGACTATAAAGAATAACGAGGTGGTGGAAATTAAAAACATAACCAAGGATGTGAAAAAGAAAGTTGACAAAATAACCGAAGAAAGGTGGATGGCAGATAGGGGAAAAAGACATCCTCCAGTACGGCCAAAGAGATAATATGTACTCGAATATATACTCAAATTCGCGAGCCTCAGAGCTGTTCGCTGAGTGCCCAACTTCTGGTAGCCAGGTGCTCGGAAATTGAAAATGCTCAGTGTAGAGCCTGTGATATAGAACAAGAATCCATAGGACATTGTGCTGTTGTGCTGAAGTGCGACAAACTAAAAGGCATGAGAACAGTGTCCTTGGTTGAGGCATTAGGATTCGGTGATAAAACATTATGGCACAAGAAAAATGAAACCAAATGCGATTCAAGCATATGGTCTACTCGTGAAGCTAAAACCTCGTGTCGCTAATAAAATCTGTATTGATATGAGAAAGTGCAGTAACCAGGACTCATTTAACTTTTGGCATACCTTAAACTAGAGCTACCGCTAGCGTCTCGTGCATAAACTACTAGTAATATAATAGCACTTCCGACCAACCGCGATCGGCTTCTCACCCTTCTCGACATGAAAGATCACCCTTGTGACAACGCGGAATGGTTAAGCATATAGTCTAAGTGTGCCACTAAAGTGAGTAGTTTTGTCTTATACGCTTGTTTAGACACCACTCCTGACATGGCCGAACACAGGAAATAGACCCCCATTTCAAATCTCGACACGACCCTGCGATCGGTGCACGTAGGAAGCCAGGCATCTTTCTCGGTCTTAAGCTCACATACTTGTTTGCGCGGCCGATTACATATCTGTTGGCCAGCCTAGAAGTCAGTCGAAAACACGACCATTCAATATTTGTTTCTAAAACCGAAAGTAGCTTGTAGATGTCAAGTCAAAAGAATAAAAAAAAAGCTTTTCGAAAAGTAATTTTCTTTTCGTCTAAATCTTCGGTAATTTGGTAATCGGGTTGTGAGTGGAGAATTCGTTGCTTCTTACTTTTCGTGTACTGTTTCTTGCTAACTAGCGGGTAGATGACACGCCACACAGACAGGACAGAAAAATCCATGCTGAAACATATATTAATATATACGCTCCTGCAACCCTTCAATTGAATAAAAAATAAGTATAAAAACAAAGTGAACCGAATCTAGCGTACACACGTAACCGGCTATACGTTTATGATACGTCATATGATAGTAGTATCGTGCGAGTGTGATGGTGGTGTGTGTTCGATCAGGTGGCTGGTTCGATCAGCTAGCAATACGAGTGATTCGTTGTTAGGAGGATTTGCGTTCCTCTCACCTAGTCATTGGCTGTTGGTTGGCGGGTGGTTACGCTGGAGCGTCCCGAAATCCGTTTCGACGACTCGGCCTCAGATAATGCTATTTCATTTGTTTGCTATTTGCTTGAAGCGAAAACGTACCGCCGCGAAACTAGGTCGTCATCATCGCCGTTCGCCGCCGCCGTTCGCTGCTGTAGTAGTAGTAATAGTAGTAGTTGTTGTTGTTGTTGTTTTTGCCGTTGTTGTTGCTGCTGTTGTTTGTTGTTGTTGCTGCTGCCATTGTCATTGTTGTTGTTGTTATTGTCGTAGCCGCCGCCCGGAGACAAGTACGCGTTCAAGCAGTCTGTGTGTGCATCATTCTGCTGGCTTCCAAAACGAAACGATAAGCCAGCCATTCCGTCTCTCCCTTTCTGACGCTGTCTAAGAGTGGCGGCGTGTGATGGCGTTCTTACTGCCTCAAACCACGTCTCCATTCTAGATGTATCGGTTGCATTCGTTGGAGAGGTGGCAGCAGCACCAGTAGTTCTTGCAGTAGTACTGTTAGTAACAATAGTCCTAGTGGTAGTAGTAGTAGTAGTAAAAAAAAAAGTAATTTTTTTTTACAAATTATATTACTACAATAGAAAAATGTACATGGCACAAGGCCACAATGGCACCGACCTGCGTGACAGCGGCAACAGCTGTTGCTGCTGCTGCTGCTGCTGCTGCCGCCGCAACATTCGATGCGGTGGCACAACACAATCAAAGCTACATAGAGTACATAGAGTACATACCGCCACCGTGGCGGTGGGGCTATGACGGCCGAGACCGTCTCGTAAGCTAGTCGTCGCCGTTGTGTCCCATTGGCTGTCTGCCAGTATCTCGGCCAACGTGAATCACGACTCATCTGCAGGTCACACACGACCATACACACACCCCGATCACCAGAAACACAAACGCACGCAGAAACGTGGAGAAGACACACGACCTCTGTGCAGATCATGCACAAACAAACAAACAGACGAACAAACAGGCAGACAAACATCATCATACGCAAACATATACAGATACATGTAGTATCTACGTAGTGGCAATAAGGACACTCACCGTTCGTGCAACCGGCTTAATCAGCGCCGACGTCAGAAAGGCTCTCTGGTTTATTTCAGACCATTTTATAGGCATTCCCTGCGCCCCCTGGTGGCAGGTAATCCCCCACCCCGGGTAGTGCGCTTCCATCAATTATTATCATCATAGATCATCATCCACATCCATCAATCTCATACACTACAATCAACAAAACTCATACCCACGGACGTGCGGATACTCACGTATAGAAGCGCCCACATGCATACATTTGTACGCGCGCGTGCACAGGGTTTCCTTTTCTGCTTTATTAACACCTATGCTTATTTATCAGTCGTTTACATTCATACACGTACAGCAAACGACACACAAGGATGACTATACTGTAGACGAGTACCGCATATTCGAATATATAGGTACATATACGCATATATAAGTGTATACGCATTCATGTATGTACACCCGTCTCCCCTGCGCACGCAAGGGAACAAGCATAACCACATGCATAGACCTATAACCAGCATGCACATAAAAGAAAAATAAACGACAACAAAAAATCAAACATGTTTTGTATTCAATTAAATTCAAGTGCTCCTTTATTGTTTTCAAAGGGTCGATAATTATATACATGATTATTCACAAATCCTGCATTCAATATATATGCACAATATTACATTATATTTGTATGGGACGGCTGCGTGTATGTGTGTGGGCTACGTGTGTAAGTGGGCGTTATACGCTGGCCGCGTTGTACCATAGTCAAGCTAGTTATCCGTAGCGTATCTTGACGAGAACAGTATGCTTACATTGTGGCGACGTGGTCTAGGTGGGGACTAGTGCGCTAGTTATGGTTGTCATCTACCGCGGGGTGTCGCCGGTTCGATCCCTGTTGTTGATCGAATATATTTTGAGAATAGATGATTAACCATACCGCTGAAAGTCAGCGGTCATGCTGCTGCCACAAGGACTGTTGGGGGAACCCTAGATATCTTAACATCTCCGGCCCTCGGTGCATTGAAGATATACCTCGGGTTAAGTTCCAAGCCCGTAGGGGACGGAGGATAGTCTAGAAGTAATTAATTTAAAGTAGAAACCTTGTTTAAAAAAATGAATTCTAGTATGCGTACATAGTATATGGGAGCTGGGACACTGGCGATTGTGCGGGAAGCCACCATTTCAGTTCTGGACTAGAAGAAGATGGCGGTCGTCGCTTTGCCAGTCCACCACCAGGCGTTGAATTTTGTAGACGGAGGCGCTCCAACAACGCCTGACCACTGCGTGCTCTAAGAATTGAGTACAAAGTCATAAAATGCGCCATGGCCTCGGCACCTGGTCGACGAGCCTAGAGAACAACAAAGGTCTGCCCCAGTCAAACTTTATCTGAACTTCTCAAGCCCGAAAGACTCGCGTCTCTTTTTTGTTCTGTGGCAAATCACGGGTTACCCACTGAGCTGGTTTTTGGTGAGTTTAAGGTGGTCGTGAATGATCTGTGGAGGAGCTTTCAGGCCCGAAGTGTCTTCTAGCGTTGCATATGCGTTGTTTGAGTTTTCGTCAATCGCAACATTCTTACGGGCCAAATGTTCCTTATTTGTTACTGTTTTTACACGTCCCTCAAGGAATATATCGCACAGATGTTGAAATGTCCAGTCCTCACACCTTTCTGTCTGTGGGAGAATCGAATCGGATTTTCTATCTAAACGTCAACAAAAATGCCACTATATGCCAGTGAATTGGATTTAAACTCAAACTCCACTACCCAAAACGCCCCCAATAGATCCCATATATATATATATATATACAGGTAGTTCAACAAGTTCTTAGAATGAAAACCAAGAATTTTCCAAATCGTGTTTTTAAATTTTTCTTATTCGATATACTCCCCGAGAAGCTCAATACACTTTTCCCACCGAGATTTCAGAGCATTTATACCTCTTGAGTAGAATTCCGCGTCTTTAGACTGAAAATAGGCATTGACAGCAGCCTTAACCTCTTCATTGCTGGAAAAACGCTTTCCACCGAGACTATTCTTCAAATGTCCGAAGAGGAAATAATCAGAGGGGGCCAGGTCTGGAGAATAGGAAGGTTGTTCAATAAGTTCGAACCTCAGTTGGGCCAGTTTTGCCGTTGCTTGCCGCGACTTGTGTGCGGGAGCATTGTCCTGGTGAAACAGGACAACCTTCTTCTGCAAAGCGGGCCGTTTCACGATGAGTTCTTGCTTCAGGCAGTCCAACAGTCTTGCATAATATTCTCCCGTGATCGTTTTACCGCTCTCAAGGTAGTCGACCAGAATTATTCCACGTTGGTCCCAAAAAACCGTAGCCATCATCTTTCCGGCCGATGTCGTTGTCCGCACCCTCTTCGGAGGTCCTTCACCAGGTGCACACCATTGACGAGATGCTTCTTGGGTCTCGGGAGTGTAGTGATGGACCCAGCTTTCATCGACGGTCACGAATCTGCGCCAAAAATCCGACGGATTTTTCGACATCTTGGCCAAATTTCGCTGTGAAGCGGAAACACGCGCGTCTTTTTGGCCTTGGTTGAGCAAATGCGGCACCCATTTTGCTCTGAGCTTTTTCATCTTCAAGTTTTCGTGCAGGATAAAATGCACTCTACCCAAACTGATCCACAAGGTCTCCGCTATCTCCCTAATGTTCACTCGCTTATCTGCGGCAACGATTTTCCGCACTTTTTCCACGTTTTCCTTATCAGTTGCCGTTTTTGGGCGTCCTGAACGTAGTTCATCCTCGGTGCTCCTGCGACCTCTTTTTAACTCATTAATCCAGTTGGAAACAGTGGCAAAACATGGCGCAGAGTTACCGTACACCTCGTCTAACTCAGTTTTCACTTGGGTCGCATTCCAACCTTTGAAATAAAAATGCTTGATAACCACACAAAACTCTTTTTTCTCCATTTTTCAAAATCACGCCGATACGTTGCACGGGAAAAGCGATCAAACGAAATCGCAACGGCCAATCAACCATAATATTTTGACTGCTAGCAAAGTTGCTGTTTCCAATATCGGTGAAAACGCGCCAAAATTCGAATTCTAAAAAGCTCATTTTAAGAACTTGTTGAACTACCTGTATATATATATATATAAATCACGTTGTCGTCACGTTCACTGGAGGATATTTACACCTAATAATGAATTAAATAAAGATATGCTTACTATATGTATATATGCATAAATGCAAAGGCAAATTTTTTATGCATACATGTGATAGACCATACATGATTTTTATTCTATTTTTTTCAAAGTAAAATAATTCTGTTTTTTTTTTTATTTAGCATTATGCATCAAAGCACATATCCGAATCGCGTT
The DNA here is from genome assembly GCA_003439945.1 of Dermanyssus gallinae. Taxonomy (NCBI): domain Eukaryota; kingdom Metazoa; phylum Arthropoda; class Arachnida; order Mesostigmata; family Dermanyssidae; genus Dermanyssus; species Dermanyssus gallinae. Next base: position 132,007 of record QVRM01002323.1, read on the forward strand.
GTTCTGAGGCTGCGTGCTATACCAGTTTGACTCTAGACGCGGCAATAAAAGCCTCAGTCAGTTTTCAGTCCTGTGGGCTGGTGCGTTGTTGCCAAGATTTCACTCCTGTAGAAGAAGACTTGAAGTGCCTAAAGCTGGAATGCGTATAAGATCTATAAAGAGTGTTAGTTGCTGAAAACAGCAGGAAATACATTTTAAATAAACGAGGGTTATAACAGGTAAGCCAGGTGACATCGCCTCCAACGAGTCGGTAGAACAAAGCAGGAGGCTGCCGTCGAATTTCATCAGAGCTTCTCAAGTCCGAAAAACCCGCTCCTCTTTTCGACCTGTGAAAATCACGAAGTACCCATCGAGCAGATCGTTTTGGCAAGTCCGAGGTGGTAGTGAAGCTAATTTGTCATCCGTTTCATCCCACTTTTCATCCATCCGCACATGTCGGAGTAGGTCGCTCCCCTTCCGCTTATCGTAAAGCGTGAAATATCAGCTTCGGGACACCTAACGTGTCACCAACCTTCCACCAAAATAGTTCTCAAATGCGAACTGGGCTGTGAGAAGAGCTTCAACGATAACGCGCTCTTAGCTCATAAGGTATGTAAAACTGAGTCAAAATCACAGGGCAAGTGGCCCTGAGAAGTCTGGGCGAACCACTCTATAATCATTTTAGATAGAGACACATTACACTACTACTGCACTAAAATCCATCCACAAACAACAACCAGAGATCTATAATTTAGTTGCAGCTGTTCCGAAGATGCAAGAGGATATTGCTGCAATTATCACAAAAGTGGCAGAGCTGACTGCCAAAGAATCGAAAGTAAATCGACAGCTGAGACCACCGACAATCTCAGCGGATCCTGAAACTCGTCCAGTCAGTGCGGGATGTTGTTGTTGTACACGACATTTCTAGTTCCGCTAAAGAGTTGCCAGTAGCGACTGTCTGCCTAATCCAAAAGCTGATCCGTATTGCTAATGTTGACAACATCACATTAGTGAAGGGCATTTCCTGGGTGGTAAAAGGCATCCCATAGGCGAAGCGGAGGAGTTACATAAAAGCGAATAGTGCTATAGTGGTCAATCCCGTCAGAGAAGAAAATGCCCAAATTTATTTACCATATTGGAAACAAAATCAGACCACTTACCGTCGGCGGGGTCAACCAAACCACACCACGCACCACTATTAACAACAACGGATTCATTGGCAGCACCAACCGAAAAGCACACCACAGCAAACTCTAACATTCCGGCGGCCCGCAACTTTGCAAACTGAAAGTGACTGCAATTGACTTGCGAAGCATTATAATAAACACAGTAGAACGAATACCTACAACTACTAAGTCCATATTTAAATATAACAGAGTCTGAGAAGAGAAGAGAATTAAAGCAAACTAGTTATAGAACCTTAGAAGAATTTCAGCGAATCTCGACCTCCTTAGAAATGTTGTCAACGGAAACGGCTGGACAAGCCTTCAATGAGGTCTGGGAGAGAGAAGATTATAGTAATAGCACACATATAGATGGACCCAAGGGCGTCATTTCATCTGATGCAAAAACTGGGCGGAAAGAGTCGCATTATTTATAAACGACAAATGCGACACCATGCAAGTAGCAGTCCAAATGCAGAATGTAGACAGGAACTCAGTGAAAGTAACAATTACAGATAAAACATTACAACTAATAGGAAGGTACAGGTCACTCAAATGGCATCTCTCTCCGGAACTGTTCATCTCTGGTGTACAAATGGCGTGCCAATTAGATAAATTCACATATCAAAATGATCCCTACAGGCGCAAACATCGACATCAGAAAATCAGATATCAGCTACCAGCATATGGACACACTGTTGGAAAAGGGATTTACGCTACAAAAGCAGACGTAACGGCAGACAGGTCCACTAAGATCGACCACATACTGTCCAAAAAAAATCTGCCGATTTCACTTATATCTAGTGACCACATTCGAGCCACGAAGAAATTACCTCACCTAAGTCATTCATACGTGCATCGTTCGTGCTCGGAAGGATTAGAGAACGAGGCACTCTTTTCGAACGAACCAAAACAGGCCCAGGCCACAAACGGGAATACAGCCGGTTCAGAGGTTATATTAAGTCACAATTGAGACATACAAAGGATGCCTATGTCAAGGCAAACTTGATAAACGTAAGTCTTTCTTCTCAACAAGAAAAAGACTGGCGAGTCGTTAACGAGTCATTAACTAGTACATAAGAGGACACCGCCGCGCCGACAAACTTGACCCAAATAAACTCTCGGATGTGAAAACCTGCCGACGCAAACAGTAAAATTAGAAAAAATCTATAGGCACTTTGCTGCAGTCAGAGCAAAGTGCAGCAATCGCAACGACCTGTTGACATACACTTTCAATTATTTACTGCGCTCCTTTGCACCGGCAACCAGGAAATAAATACATACAGAGTTACGACATCTAAAAAGTGACAAACACCAGGAGGCGATCACGCATTAAACAACAATAAATATTAAATAACAAAAATATATGTTCACGTATATTGTCTTGGAACTTAGAAACGCTCAATTTTCACACGGACAAGATCCTCTAGCGCTAAGACTATCAGAGCGAGGATTCGTAGGCAAACAAAGTAGCAAATAGGGCTTTAGAAGTGGAAAGAGCACAAAGACACAACTAACGACATTACAGGAAGCAATAGCTTTGGTGATTGGCAAGGAAAACCGGCCTGTGGCAGTCTTTCTCGATCTTAGCACACAATCGTCTTCTATAGAAGAGGTCAAACATTTATTTCACCTCACAATCAATACACGTAGAAAATGCCACGTAGCTTCATTGTAGGAAACAAAAAGATATATATATATATATATATATATATATAATGGATCGCCAGAAGTATATCTAAGACCTTTCGATGTCCCGTACCGGGCCACTATTATACATATTGTCCTATAATTACATTTTTCACTTACATGACGAATTAACCAAATACATAATTGCAGGCGACACTACACTTAGGTATAGACAAAACACTAACCGCGACCGACATCATGTTAAGCAAGGACTGAGACATGTAGGAAATTGGATGAAAACACACGGGCTCGTAATAAACCACAAAACAAAATGTATACATTTCGAATTAAGAAGACGCTGTGGTAGAGCTAATATCCGACAAAATTCAACTACGTAAGTACATAATTATGTACACTGCCCGAAAAAACTAAAAGGGTACTGCAGTCTTCAGGCAAAAACGTAAGTCTGCTACGGCAAAATTCAAACTACAATTATACTGTGCACTCAATGAAACCCATTTTAGATATCAACAGTCGCGTTTGTTGGAACCTTTCCTACGGTACTGCAACCATTGGTGGCCTTTCAAAAAAGCGGTGCGACCATTCGCCGGTGTTAGCGCCATAGCAAACTTAATGTGCACACTCAAGATTGTTCCCTCTCTCGTCGACTTTGCGCTCAATCCGTACCGCTATTTTTCCATCTGAAAGAATCTGCAACAACGTATTAAATTCAAAATGGAGACAGACATATAGACTGCTCATAGACAGCAGCGTGCCATAATTCATGTAGAACATACACAAAAACGGAAACAGTGCGCCAAAAAACAGCGACTCGTCACGTTATACAACTAATAAGCGATATTGTCCCATGGACATTCGCCAACAACAACCATGTTAAATGAAAGCTGCCGACAGTTTCAACTCTATGCCGAATACGAGAGCAGCACATCGCAGCACTAAGCGATACTGACGTAATTTGTTTCCTCGAATAGCGACTGTTGGCCACCGCTGCTGTGACGATAGTGCTGCTGCAGCGATGGTCAGCGGCAGACATTACTGTGAACAGGAGGACGAAGCCGAACTGCCGATGTGCGGGGCCCAGCGTGCAGGAGAACGTGTACACATTATTGAAACATAAATGCCTCAATGAACTCACTACATGAAGTATTGCAAAGCTCAGCTGACTGAAAATACAACTAGATGTAAGCGTTGCAACGTTGTTATAAAACTGCTACGATTGTCATATGGTTGGGAGGAGCTACTGCCGCCCAATCATAAAACAGCTGGTGTGTTGAGATAAGAGACGTGATGTTGTTTCGGTGAGCAGGAAATACACCTGCTAAACTCTATTGATTATGTATCACAATCCTTTAGATTAATAAAATCTAATAATAATAATATTTATTTTATAGTACCTTTTAATATAATACGTTTCCGATGTCGATGATGCTTGAATGTACCAGTGAAAACCGTACACGGGCATTTGCCTGCATTTTTACGCAAAAATATACATATATATATATATATATAGAAAATATTGTGATGATTTATTAGTGATTTACGATACGTTTGCACACTCGACAGTGCTTGTCTTAATAAAAAATATGGTAAAAAGGTGTCACGTGAGGTTAAGAATCAGTTGTCCGTGTCCTTGCTTGATGGTAGCCCCCGCTCTGATGGGTTCGGTGCGAACGGTATATCCTCAAGGTCCCTTGCACCGTTAAAACGGTAAGATACATAAGATTCCTCTTCGTGACGCCGAGCCCCAAGAGCGTACTCACATTTTCGGAGTCCCGTACACCACTCATAGAGATAGTGATGCATCCGAATCTGCGAGGTTTTCCGGGTCGGGGAGCGCCGCTCTTAGGAACTCGACGTCATATTTGGTGATCTTGTCCTGCCGCGCTTTTGCCAGGTCCCGGTTCGGGCCGCAAACCTCGGCATCTAAAACCCAGACCTCGGTAGGTGTTGTTATTACGAGGTCGGGCTTTAGACCCGGTGCGCCCGGTCGACGGAATACTCGCTCACGAACCACCTTATGACCCCTTTCGCGGAGAAGACGCGCCACGCGATTACAGTCGTCATGTATATACAGGTAGTTCAATAAGTTCTTAGAATGAAAACCGAGAATTTTCCAAATCATGTTTTAAAATTTTTCTTATTCGATATACTCCCCGAGAAGCTCAATACACTTTTCCCACCGAGATTTCAGAGCTTTCATACCTCTTGAGTAGAATTCCGCGTCGTTAGACTGAAAATAGGCATTGACAGCAGCCTTAACCTCTTCATTGCTGGAAAAACGCTTTCCACCGAGAATATTCTTCAATTGTCCGAAGAGGAAATAATCAGAGGGGGCCAGGTCTGGAGAATAGGAGGGTTGTTCAATAAGTTCGAACCTCAGTAGGGCCAGTTTTGCCGATGCTTGCCGGGACTTGTGTGCAGGAGCATTGCCCTGGTGAAACGGGACAACCTTCTTCTGCAAAGCGGGACGTTTCACGATGATTTCTTGCTAACGGCAGTCCAACAGTCTTGCATAATATTCTCCTGTGATCGTTTTACAGCTCTCAAGGTAGTCGACCAGCATTATTCTACGTTGGTCTTAAAAAACTGTAGCCATCATCTTTCCGGTTAATGCCGTTGTCCGCACCCTCTTCGGAGTTCCTTCATCAGGTGCACACCATTGGCAAGATGCTTCTTGGGTCTCGGGAGTGTAGTGATGAACCCGGCTTTCATCGACGGTCATGAATCTGCACCAAAAATCCGACAGATTGTTCGACATCTTGGCCAAATTTCGCTGTAAAGCCAAAACAGGCGCGTCTTTTTGGCCTTGGTTGAGCAAATGCGGCAGCCATTTTGCTCTAAGCTCTTTCATCTTCAAGTTTTCGTGTAGGATAAAATGCACACTGCCTAAACTAATCCCTAATGCCTCCGCTATTTCCTTAATGTTCATTCGCTTATCTGTGCCAAGAATTTTTCGCACTTTCTCTACGTTTTCCTCATCAGTTGCCGTTTTTTGACCTCCTGGACGTAGTTCATCCTCGGTGCTCCTGCGACCTCTTTTTAACACATTAATCCAGTTGGAAACAGTGGCAAAACATGACGCAGAGTCACTGTACGTCTCGTCTAACTCAATTTTTACTTGGGTCGCATTCCAACCTTTGAAATAAAAATGCTTGATAACCACTCAAAACTCTTTTTTCTCCATTTTTAAAAATCACGCCGATACGTTGCACGGGAAAAGCTATCAAACGAAATCGCAACGGCCAATCACCATAATATATTGAGTGCTAGCAGTCGAAAAGTTGCAGTTCCTATTAGCGGTGAAAGCGTGCCAAAATTCGAATTCTAAAAAGCTCATTCTAAGAACTTATTGAACTACCTGTATATATATATATATATATATATATATATATATATATATATATATATATATATATATATGTATATATATATATACAGGTAGTTTTACAAGTTCTTAAAATGAGCTTTTCAGAATTCGAATTTTTTCGCGCTTTCACCGCTATTGGAAACGGCAACTTTTCGAATGCTAGCAGTCAAAATATTATGGTGATTGGCCGTTGCGATTTCGTTTGATCGCTTTTCCCGTGCAACGTATCGGCGTGATTTTGAAAAATTGAGAAAAAAGAGTTTCGAGTGGTTATCAAGCGTTTTTATTTCAAAAGTTGGAATGCGACCCAAGTGAAAACTGAGTTAGACGAGGTGTACGGTGACTCTGCGCCATATTTTGCCACTGTTTCCAACTGGATTAATGAGTTAAAAAGAGGTCGCAGGAGCACCGAGGATGAACTACGTTCAGGACGCCCAAAAACGGCAACTGATGAGGAAAACGTGGAAAACGTGCGGAAAATCGTTGCCGCAGATAAGCGAGTGAACATTAAGGAGATATCGGAGGCCTTGGGAATCAGTTTGGGTAGTGTGCATTTCATCCTGCACGAGAACTTGAAGATGAAAAAACTCAGAGCAAAATGAGTGCCGCATTTGCTCAACCAAGGCCAAACAGACGCGCGTGTTTCCGCTTCACAGCGAAATTTGGCCAAGATGTCGAAAAATCCGTCGGATTTTTGGCGCAGATTCGTGACCGTCGATGAAAGCTGGGTCCATCACTACACTTCCGAGACCCAAGAAGCATCTCGCCAATCGTGTGCACCTGGTGAAGGACCTCCGAAGAGGGTGCGGACAACGGCATCGGCCGGAAAGATGATGGCTACGGTTTCTTGGGACCGACGTGGAATAATTCTGGTCGACTTCCTTGAGAGCGGTAAAACGATCACGGGAGAATATTATGCAAGACTTTGGACTGCCTGAAGCAAGAACTCATCGTGAAACGGCCCGCTTTGCAGAAGAAGGTTGTCCTGTTTCACCAGGACAATGCTCCCGCACACAAGTCGCGGCAAGCAACGGCAAAACTGGCCCAACTGAAGTTCGAGCTTATTGAACAACCTTCCTATTCTCCAGACCTGGCCCCCTCTGATTATTTCCTCTTCAGACATTTGAAGAATCGTCTCGGTGGAAAGCGTTTTTCCAGCAATGAAGAGGTTACAACTGCTGTCAATGCCTATTTTCAGTCTAAAGACGCAGAATTTTACTCAAGAGGTATAAATGCTCTGAAATCTCGGTGGGAAAAGTGTATTGAGCTTCTCGAGGAGTATATCAAATAAGAAAAAATTAAAAACAAGATTTGGAAAATTCTTGGTTTTCATTTTAAAAACTTGTGGAACTACCTATATATATATATATATATATATATATATATATATACTTATGCAGTTTGTGCTCCTGAGAAGAATCAGCTTCTTCTAAAGAATATATAACGCTACCCAGAAGATGACTGGGATGACTGGGTTCTTCATGGTCGTTTAGAAGACAATTCCTAAAAATTACGTTTTTTATTAGCTTTCACGTCCAATACTTCAAAATCATAATCCTACGACCATCCACAGAACAAACACCGTCAAGCAAATGCGCATTTTATGACAATCATTTTGGTACTTATATGTCAATACGAGCCGTGATGGTAGAGTAATTCAAATTTTTCGGCCGGCATGTTGAGGTTGAATGCACGCAGATTGATTTATCTGATAGAGGAGGTGATTTATGTACGCATTAAATCTCGACATGACAGCCGGAAAACCTTACTCCTTCCGCAACCACGACTTGGGCCGCCGTCGATTTGGTACCAAAATGACGGCCGTAAAAGCCGCCGAAATAAGTCTTCTTAGAGACCGTGTTTTATTGGAAAAAAATATTTACTTAACGAGCTCTGCAATTCTACGTACTAAATATGTACATATATGTATACATACGTAGTTCATAGATATGTGCGTGTATAAATACATATGTTAAAATACAGGTATATACGTGCACGCATGCGCTCATAGACATGTACGTACATACAAATATTACATCGGTATGCACGCGCGTACATGTATGTACATGCGCACATGCATATGCTCATACACAAGTACGTACAAATACATATTCATAGATATGCACGTGCATTTATATATACATAGATATATATATTACAGGGTCATTCATTGCAATATGTACTTATTTCGAGGTTTAGTAGAACTCGGCAAGAAAATAATTTTTACCAACAGAAGGAGGAGCGGAAACGTCTTGTTGAGAGAGGACGAAATTTATAAAGGTAGGCATTCTGCCTTTTTCTCCTAAATAGTTGTGCAAAACCTACGTTAACGCATGAAGAAACCGATCACACCGGCGTGTTCGGCCGAAAATTCTGCACAATAGAGGATACTTCGCTAGCTTGCGTAGCGAAGTGCGAATAGCCAGATTAAGAAAAGTCATAAAAAGTCGATATGTAGTTATGTCTTACGTTAACGCTTTTACGTGCAAATTCCTTTACGACAAAAAATTAGTGACTTGACAACTACGTAACGCAGCACCATCACCTTGATACGAAAATGATGGGCATTAAATATTCTATTGCGTGAGAGTGGTCTTTCGGACGTACATTTTTGGTCGCAATGGAAACATTTTACGATTTTTCATGAAAAGTCGTTAACGTAAAATATCGACTTTTCATGACTTTCCTTAATCTGGGTATTAGCTTTTTGCTACGCAAGCTAGTGAACTGTCTTCCGTTGTGCAGAATTTTCCTCCGAACACGCCGGTGTAATCGGTTCCTTCATGCGTTGACTGGTTCTTCCGCAAACAGAGATTTCGCACAACTATGTAGGAAAAAAAAAGGCAGAAAAACTAATTTTATAAACTTCACTCTCTCTCCTAAACAAGACGTTTCCACGTCTTCCCTCCATAGGGAAAACTTATTTTCTTGCCGAGTTCTATCAAACCTCAAGATGCGTGCACAACAACATGAATGACCCTGTATATATATATATATATATATATATGCACGTACAAACGTACGTTTACACATACATATCTAGATCGATGTATCGATCAGTACGCTCGCTCTTAGCACACACACGCTCAGCCAAAGAACAACCGGGACAATGACGGCGATGTTGACGACTGACGATCCCAAACGACAACAACAACAACAACATCAACAACAACTACAGCAACAACAACAACAACAACACCAGCCGCAACAATAACAACAACGCCAACAACGCCAGTGAGTCGCTGTATTCGTCGTCGGCGTCGTCGTTGTCTCCAGGCGTTGTTGTTTCCAGCTTCGCCGTCGTGAGCAGAAGCCGCTGTGCCAGCGTTAGCGCTACCGCCAGCGTCAATTCTGCGGACATTCCACGTCCGGCCGCCATTTGAGAGCACAGCCAGCTGGAGCCGCCGCGCACAGCCAGGAACCAGGCAGGCAAACCCAGCGCTCAAGCAACGAAGCCACCGTCTGCAGCCAGCAGAAGCATGAGCAGACAGATTATTATTAGTCGTAGTAGAAGCAGCAGTTGGCAATGGTGGTAGTAGTAGTAGTAGTAGTAGTAGTAGTGGTAGCGGTTGAAGATTCGGGGCCCTCGAGCCGAGTGACCCGGCATGACACCGTGACCGTGTTTTGTTGCTGTTGTTGTTGCTGCTGCTGCTGCTGCTGGTGTTGTTGTTGTTGTTGTTGTTGGTGTTGTTGCTGTTGTCGTCGTTGTCGGTGGCGGCAGCGGCTTCGTTATCATGACGATGAGGGGGATTATTATTTCTATTATTATGATGATGATGCTGACGATGATACTATTTGTACCACGTACACCATTAACGTTGCCGGCAATAATAAATGACATAGAACTGCTCAACTTGACGTTGCCGCTAACGCTAGCCGACAGCAAGCTTGAAGTAGGTTGGTACCAATGGCCGTAGTAATCGAATAGAACCACGGCATATTACATGACGTAACAAGTCGTAACCAGTGACGCCATCTGCGGCCATGCGACAACCGTTGCGACTGATCGCTAATAGTAGTAACCTTAATTACGATTACCGTTGCATGACCATGTTATAATTATAATATATGATCGAAGTAAATATAATAATTTGTATTACAAGTGTGTGTGTGTGCGTAATTGGTTTTCTTAAAATTGGCGGAATTTCTCGAATATACGTAAGAACTGTGCTTAGGTGCGCTTACCATACCGGTACCGAGAAGTACATGAGCGCTCCGGCCGCATTACTTTTCTGTTACAAATTAGCATTACGATTTAGCTCGATCGAATGAATCCGACAAGGGTGACAATAACCCTCACAAGCTATTGTTGTTGTTGTTATTCCTGTTGTTGTTGTTGTTGTTGTTGCGGTGCTTGCCAGTGTTGCTTTAGTTCTAGTCAATGCTCGTTTTTGATAGATTTTGTCACAACTGCTCTCCGACTGTATGTCTGGATCAGTGGGAATCATGGAGGCGGCAGGGCAGTTGCCGAAGAAATGCCACGACGCAGTTTTGACTCTGGTGGGGGCAGAGGGAGCTGGGAAGGAGCATGGGTTTGTTTAGTGCGTTTGTGAGTCCCACGCTGCTGCATCTGACAGCTGCCAGCCACGTATGTGCATTATGCATTCCCGAATCCTCCTAGTGGAAAAAAAGGCGCCGGGGCAGAGCTTTTGTAACATACGTACCGAGCCAATGTCCACAAAACAACCTGTAAGTGCCGAAGGCTCGATTCTCCACGAGTGCTACAAATGTTTACATATACATGTATGTATATATGCATGTATTGGCCCTGATGCGTTTTCTCTGCCTGCGCGGCTCTCACACGCGTTCGCTAATCCGTCATTCCTCGATTTTTTGAGTCAAGTACGGTTGTTGTTTCGTAATGATCAACCTTGCCAGTTGCCAATCAATGAATAACTTACGCATACTGTCCGAATTTACTGCTTCGGTGTGCAAGCGACAGGTAAACATTTGTTGTGACTGTCCAGCTGTCTACAGTTTGCTCTCTCTCTCTCTCTCTCTCTCTCTCTCTCTATATATATATATATATATATATATATATATATATATATATAGATATATATATATATATATATATATATACATATTTACTTTTTTTTTTAATTCGATGGTTACAGGGAAATGTAAATATATATATATATATATATACATGTACTACAAAATCCTGCGTAGTTAATGATTAATCACATATCTTTGTAACGCTACACGGATCAATAAATTAAGTCCCATACATTATATATATATATATATATATATATATATGCTGTATGGGAATCTGCGAGTACGCTCTTAGGACTCGGCGTCACGAAGAGAAATCTTATGGACCTTACCGTCTTAACGTCGCAGGGAACCTTGAGGATATACCGCTCGCACCGGGTCCATAAGAGCGGGGGCTACCATCAAACAAGGACACGGACAGCTGATTCTTAACCTCACGTGACACCTTTTTACCACCATTTTTATTAAGGCGAGCACTGCCGAGTGTGCAAACGTATTGTAAATGATTAATACATCATCACAATATTTTCTATATATGTGTGTGTGTGTGTGAGTTTGTGGTAGATGGGCAATACGGTTTTTGGCAATACGCTCTACTAGTGCGTCTCTCTCTTTCTCTTTCTCTCTGCGAGCGTGCACCATCGGAGATACGTGCATGTATGCGAGTCGTGCTGCTGCTGCTGCGCTGCCACATGCTGCCAATGTGCTGAGCCTGGCCGCATCGCCGGCCGTCGATGGTGCCGGCGCGTCGCACAGGATGTTGTTGCACAGGAACAGCCAGAAGGTTAGTCGGTCAAACCGACGCCAAGAGAGCTTTCGAATGAAAAGGAGGCAAGAAAACGAACGGCCGGCAAGGGCAACACGAACGAACGAAGGGAGGGAGGGAGGCGTGGAACGGGGGAGGTGGGAAGTGGAAGCGGGGTTGGGGTGCGGGTTGGGGGGAAGAGGGGTCGAGTCGTTGACGCTGATCGATCACTGTTGTTGCTAATGATAACGATGGTGGCAGCAGCAGCTATGTGGGTGAGCGTGGTGTTGGTGCTAGTGGAAGAGGAAAACAGGATGAGGAGGTGGAGGAGCAGGAGGAGCAGGAGGAGCAGGAGGGAGAGAAGGATCAAGGGAGAAACAGCAAGGGAGAAGCAGGCAAGACGCACCCGTCTGTTCCACCGTCACCGTTAGGGCGACAACGACGACGCCGCCACCGATGATGCTGATGGTCATAAGAATGATGATGATCATCATATTGATGATGATGATGATGATGTTCACAATAGTGATGATGATGATGATAATCACAATAGTGATGATGACGATGATTCTAGTCAAGATGATAGTGATAATGATAGGCATGGTGATGATGACCACAACAACAACAACAACAACAACAGTTGTAGCAGCAAAAGTAGTGATGACGGTAACGGTCAAGTGGCAGCAGCAGCAGCAGCGGTAGCGGAATCATCATCATCATCATCATCTGATTTCGTACTTTAGACTTAATTGACTCGGTGGCTCATCTTTTCCTCTGCCTCTCTTTACCTTGCTTTTTCTCATGCCCATCATCAGCAGCTGCAGCAACATTATCAACAACAGCAGCAGCAGCAGCAGTGTCGTCGGTCACCATCCTCCTTATCGACATCATCATCATCACCATCATCATAATCATTATTATCATGATGTTCATGATCATGATCAACATCATGGTCAACAATCATGGTCGCCATCAACAGCACCATCAACACATCACAATCATGGTCGCCATCAACAGAACCATCAACACATCACAATCATGGTCGCCATCAACAACACCATCAACTCATCACAATCATGGTCGCCATCAACAATGCCATCAACATCATCATCATCACTACCACAGCGGCAATGCGCTCGTTCACTCGTTGCATAGTCGGTCCTTCCTTCCTTCCTTCCTTTCATTCATTCATTCTACCTTCCTTTTTTCCTTCTTTCCTTCTTCTTCTTCCGTCTCTTTGTCCATCGGTTTGTCGTGTTGGTTCGTTGGTCGGTCGGTCGGTTGGCGTTCTTGTTTCCGTTGGAACTAACAACTGTTGGTTGGGTTGGATTGGCGTGTCGTCTTGTCGCCGCCCGGACCGGACCGGCCAGCCGGCCGGCCAATCGTCCGTCGTCTAACTTTTAGCACGCTGTCTGTCTCCGTTCCTCCTCTTGCTGTTGTGTGTCGAGGCCGTCACCATTGGCACGAGAACTGCGCTCAGCTGTTATTGCAATTGTTGTTGTTTGTGTTGTTGCTGATATTGCTGCTGCAGCTGGTATTGTTGTTGTTGCTACAGATGGTACTGTTGTTGTTGTTGTTGTTGTTATTGCTGCTGCAGTTGGTACTGTTGTTGTTACTATTGTTGTTGTTGCCGTTGTTGTTGTCTTTGTTGTTCTTGTTGTTATTATTGTTACGATAGCTAAGGCTGCTGTTCTTTCTTCTTTTTCTTTTTCTTCTTCTTCTTCTTCTTCTTCGTCGTCGTGATTTTCCCCTTCTTGATATTCGTCTCATCATCATCATCGTCATCGTCGCCTTTTCTTCGTTGTATTTTGTCGACTCTTTTTCTTTGTACGTTTTCTTTGCTTCGTTTTCCCCGATTATTATGCTTCCTCTTCTCCTCCTTCTTCCCCATGTATTTTTTTTCGTTCGTTTGTCTTGTTGTTCTTCATATCCTTTCGTTCTTCAGCACTAGATGATGGGGTAGTCGCCGCCGTTGCCGCCGCCGCCGCTGTGAGCAACAGCAGAAGCAGGAGTAGGTCGAAAAGCGTCCGCCGCCTTGGTATCAATGGTTGACCATACCACCATCACCATCATTACAGGCACGCTCGTCGTTCATTCGTAGACGCAACGACAACAACAACAACGGCAACGACAACAACGACGACGACAAAGGCACGACACGGCCATCAACAACGACAGACAAAGCAAAAGCAACAACAACAACAACAACAAGAACAACAACCGCAACAACAACAACAACAACAGCCCGATTTTCCCCCGATCGACGACCAACTGACTTACTGACTGGCTGGTGACAACAACAGCAACAACAACAACAACAGCAACAATAACAACAACAGCAACAATAACAACAACAGCAACAATAACAACAACAGCAACAATAACAACAACAACAACAACAGTAGCTGACAACTAGAACTAGCGGCAGTGCCGGTTGAAGAAGAAGCAGCAACAGCATCTGCAGCAGCCGCTGCTGCTGCAGACGTCACCGGCAGGCACAGCGGCGGCGTTCGCGCCCGCTGCACAGGGGAGCCGTTCAGCAGCCGTTCGTGTGGCACCGTTAGAAGAACCGTTACTTCGCTTACACAGCGTTCTGCTGGCTGCCGCCCTGCCGAACTCCCAACGCTCGAGGCGGCGCCAAACAGCGCCGGCCGTTCATTGCTGTTGCTGCTGCTGCTGCTGTTACGACCACCACTACTACTGCACCGACTGACTACAGCAGCTGCCACTGTAGCACTGCCATCGACTGGCGTCTGACACTGTAACGGTTGTTGGCTACACCACGTTGTCAGTTCAGACAGTATCAACCACAGCAGCAACAACAACAACAACAACAGGAACAGGAACAGCAACAACAACAACAGCAGCCTACCTACAATTGGATACTACCTTGGCTGATTGCTGCAATTCGGCCAACACAGCAACAACAACAACGACGACGACGACAATTCACTTCGAAGACTTGCTGGTGTTTGTGCAGCTTTGAGTCAACTCTCAGTGCAGTCTCAGACTTCAGCGAAGACAAGCGAGAGAGAGAGAGAGAGAACGAAAAATAGAGGAATCGTGCACGTGCTCTCGTGCTATCGTATTGTGGCAGTGGTGGTGGTTGTGGTTAGTTGTAGTTAGTGGTTATAGTTATAGTCGTGTTTTTGTGCCGTCGATTGTGCATCACCCTCGGTTTACCGGGTTGTCGTCCATCGAGGAGTAGTGCTGTTGCTGTTGTTGTTCTGTTGGTGTTGGACGGGCGGCGACGTGCGGAATGTACAGGTGTTTGTGAGGAAGGAGAAGAACGACCAGGTGTGCTATGCGTATACGCAGCTCGTCGTCACGACCGTTGCAAATGCAGAGGCTGAGCAGTTGTCGATGTGGCTAGCCTAACGGTTAGTGGCGTTTGGATCAACGGGCTAAGGGAAACGTGCCGGGGGGTTATAAAGTGTCGTGGACCTGCTTAGCAGCAGCAGCAGCCGCGGCAACAACAACAATAACAACAACAACAACCACTACCGGCAAAACCGACAACAATCAATATGGATAGTGACCGGAAGCCGGTAACGTTTGTCGCCAAAAGTTTCATCGCCGGAGGTGCGTAGAGCTAAATTGCATTACAGCTGCAGCTTAAGAAAAATGGTCAACACTCTGTTTATTTCTCACATAGACACACACACACACACGAACAGAGACACAGGTCGAATAAAGATCATGAACAATCATTCGAATTAGGAACATGTTGCGCGTTGTTAATTTCTCGCAGCAGCAGCAGCAGCACCGCCGACCGTTAATTTGTTCGACCGTGCAGGTGCAATGAACTAGCACTAATATTTTAGCTTTTGACGAATGATATGATTGACAAAACAAAGGCGCCAGTGTACCAACAACAGGTTGGCGCAAATCAACTGTCGAAACGAACCTGCCAAAAAATTGCTACTACGAAAGACGTGAATAACGGTTTACGGTCACGTTAATTGCTTTGCTAACCTCTATAACGAGTTAAGAGATAAACACATCTGACTTAGCTTGACGTCTCTGCTCATCAATACTACTTACTGGTCGAAGGTCGATGCAATAATGGCTCGGTTCCGAGTTGATGAACAGCGTTACGCTGCTATGGGCGTCACTGACGCGACGTATGTTTCACGTAAAGGTCTTGTGGAAATCTCTTCTGTTGAATGAAGCCGCACGCTTTATTGATTTTGGTTTCTCATCCCTCCTCCCCCCCCCCCCCGTTAGCACACGTCTTTAATGAAGGCTGTCGTTATGGGTTCTGAACCCTACAACGTTTTAAACGGTACGGGTCTCACGAGGTACGACTAGCTGTTCAAGGCAAACATTTTAATATACACATGAAAAGTGTCTATTAGATATATATATATATATATATATAGACGTGAGAAAAGAGGGTTAGAAGCTGAATAACAAGCGCTAAGTACAGTGTACACAACTAGCTTCTCAAGGCAAACATTTGAATACACATCAAATGTGTCTATTATATATATATATATATTTCTCAGTCGCATTTTATTCAACTCATAACGGGGTGTAAACAATTGTATATATATATATATATATATATATATATATATATATATATATATATATATATATATGAAAAGTGGGTTAGAAGCGCTAAATACGGCGTACACAACTGTGAAAAATAGTAACGAGAGTTAGTTATTCAGGGCACGTTCGCGCCTCTGCCGACCTCGAGCAGTATTCGAGACGGAAGACAGCTTAAATCATGTCTGTAAGATCGCGGAGAAACACGTTCGTATCTTGTGTGTCGCTGTCACCTGTAGACCACCTAGATCCAGAATGTCTGACTGAATTTATCACTTCTCGAAAGGACAACATACATGCCTAATAGGACCGTCTTTATTACAGCCTCCTCGCACGTTTCTAAATCTACTTGACAGCAATGTTTGAAAGAACCCTTAACGCCGCACTCATTTCATGCTGGCTAGAGAATGTCCGAACTCGTGTGATGTTTTTCTTTTCAGAAATTCGTAAAAATCACGCCGACGCTGCGTAGTGTCTTTCCGAGCCCAACGTAATTTCTCCACCCCATTTGATTCAAATGCTCCTTCTACACGCTGCGCTTGTCCAGCTGGAGATATTGTTAAAGCGAAGTAGAGCATTAAGGGTGTGTCGAAAAGCTTGCGACACAGCAGGATCTTCCATGTCGTTTTCCATTCCCTTTATCGTTGACTCTTAGTATTATGCTCAGTATAACGCGTTCCTTAACGCTGGACAAAATGCCCGCCTTTAACCCACGTTTATCGACAACAGACTTATAAAAACTTCAACTAAACAAGAGGGAGAGAGAGTAGCTCCAATTTGAGTATCTATCAATACAAGCTTCTTTGATTATGCTTCAGCATTATTCCTCATACTCTGTATGGTTAAGGTTATTTCTACTCTCCTAACTATACTAGATGTTAGCCAAATGAATTAAATGAAATATGTGGGATACACACTTTGTACTGCTGGCCCAAATCGTGCGATTTTAGAAGATCGTAACTGTGCAGCAAGATTGTATCGCACCATCCACCGGCGCCATTTAATTGGGACTTCCCCAGCCCTATCGTCACACGAGTGGCATTCAACATTGTTTACTTGGCAATTTTTCGTGAAACATTCGGTTCGACCGCGTGCGAAACGAGCGCACTCGCTCTTCTTTGTTATTATTCCAGGGAAAATTGTCAGAACGTTAATTTGCCTCATGATTGCCTTTGTTCGAACAGCGTAACGTATATTTAAAAGCACAACAATGGCTAGCCGCGTGCTACCAGAGCTAACGACACTGATATGAAGACGTCGTTTAAGATCGCACTGCAAAGTAGGACATCTTGCGCTCTAGCCATAGCCGACCTTTCAAAAACGAACCAAAAATAAACGTCAGATCTTGTTTAATAACTTTAATGTTACCAAAAGCTCCAGACGTTAGTTCTAATTCCTTTAATATATATATATATATATATATATATATATATATATATATATATATATATATATATATATATATATATATATATATATATATGTGGAATTTCTTTAGTCTTTTGACTCGACAACAAGTCGAGAGAAGTTTGTGCCGTTTAACGGCATATGACCACGATTGGTGGGTGCGGTGAAATATCAGATACAAGCCCTGCGGCATGGTAACATGGCAACACACAGGTAGTCCTGTATCCGATCCTGCGATTCTTGACGATGGATCTTATCACCTGCTATCATCAGGTCATTGCGTTCGTAGATACGCAGCTGCATCGCCTCATTGTGACTGCGGTATCGATCGCTGGGCCAAGAGTCGTCGCCGTTTTTAATGCAGCGACTTCCGCCAATGCTAGATTTGCAAGGATATCACATGCCAGAGCAGCTGTGATGAGCGTATGGCATAGGATAGAAAAGCGGCGGGTGACGTACGAACAACCTTTGACGATTTTTGCTGTGACTGTTTGCTTGTTAGCTTCTGGAGAGTAGTAGGGTGTCTCTTTTACAAGCTTCCCACTAAAGTGGAAGTCTCTTATAATATTGACAACAGTATTTATCCGGCTTTTGGCTCTTACAGTGTGCAAATTCAAACGCAGCATCCTTTTCCAACTAATTTATTCCTAATACAAATCGAATGTGCAAATGGCATATTTCCATACACGGCAGGTGGCGGTGACAGAAACTATTTGACGAACGATACAGTTCCTTTCTGATCGACTGTGTCTTCCAGGGTCCTCTTTGCTGCTATCTGGCAAATAATTATTCTGTCGTATTTCACGAAGGCCAGCTGATTGACACGGGAGTCGACGCCGAGCAGACATTTTTCGAGCAGCGCTGAGAATTTAGTTTTTTCGTATACATCCTGCTCGGCATTGGGAATGTTTTTCGCCACACCTTATCGCATCGCTAAGCTATGTTTGCTGGACTGGAAGATGCTACGTGGTGTGTGAGATATCCACACCGGGTGACCGAGTATGAGCAGTAAAATACTGATCTCACCTCGAAGCACGTTACGTTTTACCTGAACTCCAACTTTACACCTGGATAGGCACACCTAATTAGTCTTGCACATTGAATCGCCGCTCTCTTGGGATTTAAATGTGTCCGGCATCCTTTCGTTCGGTAGGATTATTGATGCGAAAGAGCTGTCGGTCAGCAACACCGTTACGTCAGGGTGCAATAGCCGATGTGAAACTTCAACCCGCACGACCCCCATGTGGGCAAATCTCATGCGAACAAAGCACCCTCGCCCGAATGGTACTCTTGATCCTCTGCAAGGGAACGGCCTTAAGTGCGCCTACTCTATTCTAGGCTATCATGCAGCCTCTTCTCCCGAAAATAGAATCGACAACAATGCGTTGTTAATTCCATATGGTCTCTATCGACGTTTCTGATCTAGAACTGTTCTCGGTCTGTGTTGACATTTCTTCTCTAGCACATCTCTATCAATAAGGCATACGGCTCCCGAATTTAGTCTATCCTTGTTACTGATCCCTTATCAAACTTTTAAATCAATACTTTTATCACTGTTTTATTGATCTCCAGCGCCATGTTAAGCAGAGACTGGAACGGCTAATTGATTGTATGGGCGAGATGGAACTTAGTATTAACTTGCAAAAGGCAGTAGCAGTAAATTTCGAAGAGCAGGACGATTGGCAGAAGATGCCGTTTTTCGGGCCAGAGGTAATGTAGTAACGTTTGTAAATAAATGCATCTATTTGGGGGTCACTATAACGTCGAATGGTAACAGTCTCCGAAAGCATATTGAAAGCAGAGTAGGAAGAGCCATTCGAGCGGCAGCAGCAATTAAAAACCCGTAAATGTTGTCAATACATACCGCTTCGCCTTTTTCAAGAATGAAGTAGAACCAATAGCAACATTCGGTATATCCCCTATATGGGATAAACTAAGAGCGGCAGATCTTCAGTTACTACACTGAATTTGATTTTTCTTCATGAAGCGGGTTTTGGGCTTAGCTAATTCTTGGTGGAATAGAATAGTTCATATCTTAGAGGGGGGGGAGGGGGGCTCTAATGACACAGGAATTACAAGTACGATGGGGTTTACCTGGAACGACGGCGTTTATGGCCTACACTATGAAGTTGGCGGAGAAATTAAAGAACATCGACATAGGAATATACACGGTAGCGATGAGGATTACAATCTGGCGAACAGTCGGATATAAGAGTAAGCATCTAACTACGGCGTTTGTAGCCCACGGGCTCCATTACGTGTTAGGCAGTACACAAGTTTTCCACGATTCTTAGAAATGTTGCGCGAGATGCTTATTGCGGCCATTGCGATAGGTACCACGCCGCAGCATGTCCAGCAGTTCAGTCAATTGCTGAACTCGCAAGATGAGAGAATATTCGCTCATGTGAAAGAACCACCAGTTGAGACTGATGCATGTTTATAATCTACTTAACCTGGGTGTTAATTAACCATAATAATTAGCCTCCAGTGGTCACACCGTCCACGTTACGCTCGTTCGATGACTGTATGGTATAGCAGTATCGCAGAATGAGAGCTTTCCTTGGAACCTAATTAGTTCTTTAATTAAAAAAGAGCTGCTCGTGGCTACATGCCGAAATAATTTGAGACCTGATGTAGCCCTTGGTCTTCAAAAATTCGAATTATTGTTTCGACTATCTGTACTGTAGTTGCTGCTGGCTCTTGCTGAGCCAGCAGCTTATCAGTTGTGTCAGATTTTGCGCATCTTAGGCATGCGCAGAGCAGTCCGGGGGCTTCTTTGCCTTTCGAAGCGAACAATCGATATGCTTTCTTTTCTTTGATGTGCGTCCCTGAGATCTATCCGCTTTGCCAATTCCGAAGATGTTTGAGTGCGCACAAAGTACACGGCCATGCACGATCGTTTCCGTACGAAATGTGTGTGTGTGTCTGTGTGCCGGGTTTTCGTCTCTTCCAAACGCCAACCGGCAGGCACCCAGCTTCGATCTGGCAGCCGGCATGGATATGGCTGGAAGGGCCGGAACCCCGGTGACACAACGGTGTGTTTTGTACGCTGCGTTGACAATAAACAGATCACATCATCTGGCTCAGATGAACAAAACCATAGTTACTTGCCTCTTTCTCTCGACCCGTTTGTTCCCCGATACGTCGTGGGGCGGAATTCACTGCTGCTGCTGCTGTTGCTGCTGCTTCTTTTTCGCCGGCTTTCGCGAAGCGGAGCCGCCGTCAGTTGAAGCGGCTGTGTCAGGCTGGAACCACTGGTGCCACTTCGGCAATTCCCGGCAGAGGGCCACAAGCCTGCGTTAACGCGCCAATGTCGGCGAAGATGGCAACGCGACACCACCTTCGGGCTCTTCCGCGAATGGGCTGTCGGCTATCAGGATTCGTATATATGTATATATATATATATATATATATATTCGTATGCGCGAGCCGCCGTCTGAGATAATAATGATTATAATCACAACAACAACAACAACGACAACAACAACAACAACAGCAGCAACGAAAAGTACAGCGAACCTTTATGTCACGTGAGAAAGTGATCCCGCCGCATTAATGGGAGCCGTCGCTGCTGCTGTTGTGCTGCGGCCGTCGACGGCGTCATCGTCCAGCGTCATGTTGTCTGCTGCTCGGATACAAAGTCGTGCTGGGTTCCGTTTGGTAGTAGTTGAACATTCTAGAATTGTGATCTTGCTTTCGCTGGTAGGTGCATGTACGTATGCATGTATATGCCTACGAATATATATATATATATATATATATATATATATATATGTGCGTTTATTCACCATATATTGGTGGTATACATGTTCAATTACACAAACCATACACGCCGTTGGCTTGAGCGGCTAACGCGCGATTAGAACGACGCGTTACCATGACGACCATGAACAACGGACCGACTATTGCAAGGGTGAGTCCCGGCCTTGCTGGTTGCTTCCGTTGGACCTGATCGTACACAGTCCTGCTGCTGCATCGCTCTTCTGCTGGAGAAAGCCTATATAAGGCCAGCAACGAGAACGCGATAACAATTGACAAATTTAGATGCTGTCTTAACACAGGCATCTTAGCTTATTACGAGCGCCTAAACTGTGTTGGTATGAGCATGAGAATTATATGATCTTATCAGGTATAATTATTGTGCATAAAGGGGAGCTATCAAACTATCTTTTTTCACGCAAAGCTGGTCGGTTTTTAAACATTGCATTACAAGGTGGCTCCAAGTGTATGATCCGTACAAACGCTGCAAACAACCGGTTCATATTCGTATGAGGTGCATGCGTCACTAGCAGCACGCGTGACTAGTGTGGGACTCACAAATTCACTAGACCTGCTTTCTCCCCATCGTCCCAGGCTCGGTAACACTGGGCATTTATTGAAACCGTGGGATAGATGTCCCTGCCATTTTCCATGATTCAGCTATATGCCTCGCCTATCTTTCTGCATGACTAGGTATAGGTTCTGAAGGGGTGCGTCAAAACCTTGAGGACCTGGCTGCATTTTCCTTCCCACTCTCACCTCGCTCCTCGTCTCGATCACTCTCCCGAGGTTTTCCAGATTTAAATCCTCTAGATTACTCTATGTGGGCCATAATTAAGGGAGAGTCTTTTGTTGGCAGGTCTCAGAAGTGCGTGATGTGCCTACGTTAAAATTAAACGTTTACATTAGAAATAAAATCGAGAGCCTAACAATACTACATATAACAATATATCGCATAGACTCGCTCACTGCTTTATTTAGCAGACATTTGCTTGATAGGCAGGGGTTGCATATATATAAATATATATATATATATATATATATATATATATATATATATATGTATATATATATATATATATATATATATATATACTAGGTGTATCACACCAATATGTACGTATTTTATTGGCTAGCCATAGTTGTTATATTTTACGTTAAAGCTTTCACGTTCAGAATCGTAAAATTTTGCCAAGACGTTTCCGCCCCTCCTTCTATTGGTAAAAATTATTTTCATCCCGATTTTTTACCAAACCCCCAAAAAATATGTACCTAACTTTCTCCTACATCTTATGCAAGTATGCGTGACTTTGCTTTTGATACGTCTGTCAAAAAAGCTTACTTACTCAGCAACCACGTCACGCAGCACCATCACTTTGGTACGAAAATGATAGGCATTCAATTTGCTACTGCTACTGAGAATTGTCTTTGGGGCGTACATTGTTGGTCGTAATGGCAAAATTTCACGGTCCTGCACGTGAAAGCGTTAACGTAAATCATAACACATATCGACTTTTTATGACTTTCTTTAATCGGGCTATTCGCCATTCGCTACGCAAGCTAGCATTGTGCAGAATTTTCCGCCGAACACGCCGGAATGATCCGCTTCCTCGTGCGTTGTCTGGTTTTCCATCAAACTGAGACTTTGTACAACTATATAGGTGAAAAATACAGAATAATTACTTTTATAAATTTAGACAAGACGTTTCCGCTCTATCCCTCCATTGGAAAAAATATTTTCCTGCCGAGTTCTACCAAACCTTAAAATACGTACATATTGTTATGGTACACTCTGTATATAAAAGGAACATGCTGTTGGCTGTGCTGCACGTGTTCAAATACGACGCGGACACCCATATAAGTTTCACCTGTTTACCATCGTGTTGGACGTGCTCTGGTAGGGATGCCTCAATAAGTCAAACAGGGCTTGGTTAGATAAATATCGTTGATTGTGGCATTGCAATCGCAAACTAAACGAACGGATTAGCTCTTGGAACGCTGCTTTAGTTACTTTCTTCCTTGTACAGTGACCTCTTCGTGGCGGAAATAACACCTTATGCATGTTATACCACCTATACCAAAATTAATATAATAATTATTATTATTAGAATAAGAAGATGTGTGTGGTTTAGTTTATCACATTCTCATAAGTGTGTTGTTTTCAGTGCACGCACTTTTTGGGGGGGCTATATTAATAAGCGCCAAATGAGTGAGCAAACACTGCTTAGTTAAAAAGCGTTCTCCGCCTAGTAGACACACCGTTATCACGATCGTGACCTCACATGGGGCCACGCCCTTTTAGTGTGACGGCTCCTTTGGTAATTGGAGTGTGCATAAAAAAGTGTCCCACCACGTCACTTTTTGAGAGTTGACACGTTCATCCGAAGTGCTGTTGCTTATTCACAAGAGTGCGAACGGTTGACATGAGTCTTCATGGATCCTAAACTGGCGTTACACTTATGTCGAGCTGCGCATTGTTCTATCGCAGCCCTAATCTTCCAATTATAAACTGCGCTACCTACTGCCTCTCTGAGATTTAATTTTAAGACGTCGCAATGTCGATAAATGACCACTACCTAATTGCTTGTAGAATGCGTACTGGCAACACATTAAGATAAAAGTTACATTGGGAGAAAAGAAAACTCAACACTAATTCTTAATCTTGATACTATCCATATACATACATTTATTTAAATTATGTCTACTACTTAATACCAAGAAAGCATATTGAAGCCATGAGGATATGTAATCGTACACGATACAGTAAAGTTCAAGAACTCTCCAAGTGGACCAGGGTGGCATGCAGTATGCTTATGTATTCTAATCATTGAGGCTATTTTACCTTGTTAGTAAAAGATCATTTTCCGACGGCCTCAGCCAACAACATAGCAACGGTTGTTTACGCACTCGGCATTAATTTAAATGTGGTTGCATTGCCTGAAAACAGTCGTCGCCGTCGTAGTACGTCCCAACCGTATGCAGTGCTAGAAAAAGGCATCCTCATATAGGATAATATTCATCGTCGGCGAAAGTTTTCTTCTGCGCCTACAGGCGATGGCGACTATAGAGAACATAATACTATTAAACGAACCTATATTGCACAAGTAGGGTGTTTAATAGGGTCGGCTTTCGTTCTGGTTTATACATGCGCTCAACGCTTGTATGTCATTGTCACCACTAGCCGATTTGGCTAGACGATTCATTAAGCCAGTTCTAAGAAACTCAGCAGACTACGGGGACATCAAGGGTCAGAATTGGCGTCTCAATATCCCTAGGAAGTATCTTTCAAGCAATCACTGTAAAATGCCCGAAATCGTTATGTTCTAAGAGGTATGCCCGACCGAAGCTCGAGGAAAAAATGCTCTCGCTTTAGATATATGTACGAAAGGAGATATGTAGGATGTAACAAACCTTCTGAAGTATGGTAGACTACAGATAAAATACAAATTTATGCTAGGGTACAGATAGATCTTGTATTTCCTTTCAGAGAGTCAAATCGTTATTTAGACTTTGGCATCATTTCTACAAATTTTTAAACATTTATTAAGATTCCATGAGATCCCGTAGGAACAGTGATGTTTCTAATACTATTTTAATTAAGTAAAACTTATATTTGATTATATTTATTAAGATTATGCATCCGTTTATCGAAGCACACGTTCAAACCACGTTTTTTCATTTTTTCTAGTTTAATTTGCATAGGCTCAAGCACCCATTCGTGTGAATCAAAACGTTTGCATCAATTTTTTTTATTTAAAAGAAAAATAAGTCGCATGGTATCATGCCCAGTGAATAAGCTAGATGCTTTACCAACATGACACTAGATGCGGCTAGAAAAGCCTAAGTGTTTTTAATCCTGGGGGCTCGCGCACTGTCATGTTAGAAGAACCATCGCCTAACAGACGCGTTGGAGTTCTTCTGGTGCGCGCATTGAGCACTTTTGCTAGGGATTCTGCAGCAGAGCTATTGTCCGCCGCTGTACCACCGTCTGCTAGTTCGACCCACCATCGTCATCATTTCAATATGGATGATGGATCCTGGAGAGGACGATGGCGACCATTACCTTGCCAGCCGACCGTTGGTACTTCACTTTGTGGGTGGACGCGCTCCTACGTCCGAGTAGAGACTCATAAAAATGTACACAGGTCTAGTCAACTGTAGCTAGTCTCGAAAACAAAGAAGACCGCCCCTCATTGGTCAAATTGAGTTAGAAATCCTCGAGTCAGAAGAAACTGAGCCTCTTTTTCGACCTGACACAAGTCACAAAGTGCCCGTCGAGCAGATTTTGTGGTGAGTACAGGTGCAGGTTTAGACGCAAAAAAAATAATATAAACGACTAGACAGAAACATACCTGATGTATACAAGCCAGCACACGTGTAGAGAACATGCGTACATTTGTGTTTGCAGCAAATATCTGCCAAATATTTATTTCATCGCGAGTCACGCTGGTGTCAAATATTATACCTCGGTACGTGCGAAATTCAAAGATGTCTTTGCCTAACGCTTATTTAATAAAACAATGTTATCCATGTTTCCGATCCTATGAACGCCGCGTCGGACTGATTTTGCCCATGACCTTGTGCGAGTCGCGAGGCTGTTGCAGGCACCCCTAATCAAACCGTCGATCGAGAAATCAAAATTCTTACAAAATGATCCTCTTTGGTCATATCAGGTGGAAGGGCGAAGGGTGCAGGCGTTTCATTGTGTCGTTTTTTGAGCCTATACGGCAACATTAATTGTCACGTTTCACGTAACCACGACTAGTTTAATAGTATAAGTGAACAAACCAAAGCGTTTACCATGTGTGCGATCTCGTTTGCTGTCAAAGGTGCTACACTCTAAAATTATGTTACTCGTATCCACCATGCAGAGTCAGGCGACATCAGTCGGAACTCCCCAAAAACGAAAGCATTTACAGGTGCATTTTTAATCACAAAAACCTAGGGGTGTCAAATAAGGATCCACTAAACAGAATATGATTTGCTAAAAAAAGAAATTGCGTGGTCAAATATAAGTCAATATTTACAGATATGATTTATATTTGACCAGATAAAAACAGTTCATGGGTACGCATCCGCATCAATGATACTACGAGTTATGTTAGTTGCAATATACTCAAACTAGGACGATATTCGGAACAACAGCCTCCGGCATAGTAAGTTTAGCGTTAGTTCCAGGTTACATGCGGAAGCAAAACAAAAGTGTGTTCCACATGCAGTTCTGTAGCCCAACGCCGGCCTATCAGAGTTTCTGTGTCATGGACTAGTGTCCCCAACGGCATTTTACGTCGATCTGTCAAATAGGACGGGTAACATTGCGGCTGAAAAATACAGTCGCGCATGTGGCCGTAGATACGTATACAAAGTGTCAGTCTCGTCTTTACTTCATTGCGGGCGGATGAGGTGAGTGCGTGCCAACTAGTGATCGACGTTTTGACGTCAGCTCAACTGACACACGAAACACCCACGGATAGATCTGTCTAAAAGAAAACGATGAGTGGGACGGGTAAAAAATACGCCACGGCCAGAGAGCAACCCATGTGCGGTGACGGCGACTGTAGAGAAGTGTCAGAAGACTTGTGTCTTCTGACAAATCTGGCAATCATGAACGCAGCGACTGTAAGTCGCGATCTATTGTTTTAACCAAAAAATGATATTTCTAATTAAATACCAAACAAGTCATTCATTGCAATTTGACCACAAACTTATTTTGATTTTCACTAAGTGTAGTAAGCTGCGTGTGTCTACCTACCTTCTGATATATATATATATACATATATGTATATATATATACATATATGTATATATATATACATATATGTATATATATATATATATACATATATGTATATATATATACATATACATATATGTATATACATATACATATATGTTCATACCAATTGTGATAGTATTTATTGAAGTCAGCGGGTTACGTCTTGTATGTTATGTTCGTTCGCGGCCATTCATGTAAAAAGAATGTCGCGTCCCAAGAAGTTGTCGCAAGAGCGTTGTATGTATAAACATATATGCGTTGCCTACGTATCGAACGCCGCACGTTACGTCGTATTTACAATTGGCTGTGACACCTCCTGTGTCTCAACAAACGCCAGCAACCAGCCTAGGCAAACATGCAGACAGACATTCTTGCCGTGTTAGTGTGAATAACGACATCCATGACTCGATGAAGGTCAACCATCCTTGCCGTTTGTATGGAAACTCATAGTTATAAATACAAGCTGGCATACTTGCACATGCAATCAGCTCAACCCAAGAAAAAGGCTGCAACAGAGAATGCGTGAGAATTGAGAGCGTAACGGCGTTCTCGTTCTGTCGCTATAACCAACGAAGGAAATCCTGTGGCGAATTGAAAATTCATCTCATTGGTTGCTCTGCATGGATGAACAATTTAGAGTCATAATAATCACGACGTTAGCATTGCTTTAATTATCGTGCTTCTGGAACGCATCAAGTTCCGTCGTCAGCACTTGCATCAGCCTGTAGTTGACTATTGAACGTTGGCGCCTATAGCACTTAGTAAGCTCCGAAATAAAGCTCTGGGCTCAGAAGTCGGCCTGACGCTGTTGTCTACCGCTTTATTTTTGCGCCGCTTCGAACGTGGGGAGTATGTTGCCTCCCGTATTTGACCAGCTGTGAACTCTTTAGTTGTATAGACAGCGTACACACGTATCTATATGTATGATCCGGGAATCTGTTTTGTGAAGACCTTTATCACTCACATCAGCAGAGCTGTTCAGGAGTCTAGTACTTGTCTTCGTTGCTGCTGCACCTCGAGAGAAGACCCCCCGGCCTGCCTGCCTGCCTGCCAGGTGGTCTACAGAGTTGTTTCTTTGAGCAGCTTGTACTGTCGACTGCCACAGTGGCCACTCGGTGAACCTGAATGACTGCCCAGCTTGCGCACCTGCAGTGAGCAGAAGACGACGTTTAACAAAAGTGCTCCGCTTTTTTGTATGGACCTTGCTGCTACGCGGCATTTTCGAAAGAAGTGTGACAAAGGAATGAGGCTATTATTCTTCTATTTATATTTTGCAGAGATAGATAAGTGTGAAAGTCCGTTAAGAATATATATATATATATATATATATATATATATATATATATATATATCGTGACATGAGCCTATTATTCGTTGCAGGTATGGCGTTTCTTTCTAAGGTGCAGTAAAAAAAAACGAATTAAAAACGTTTTTAATTTTATTTTTTGCATTTTGTGTTTTGTGTTTTAATCCAAAGAGATCACCTACGGGGTTGCTTTAACATATGTAGTTAAACGCCTTTTAACACTCAAGACGTTTTAATTAAGTGGGTTCTCTTGGCAAAATACGGTCACGTGGCTCGAATATACCGCAAGGCTAAGCCCGTGTACGATTTAAGCCGACAAGGGTATTTACGGAGCTGAGATTAGTATCTACTAGCACAAGGTTTGATCTTCCACGTCATCAACGCTTCGCCGTGACAATCTTTGACGTTAGACCCCTTGACTATAGTAAGTATGATGGTTACAAAAGGTGCTGGTTACTGCAGCCCTACTTGGTTGCGGTATTAAGTTGTGCATATATGCGTATGTCCGTGACTATCGTCAAAGTATCCAAAATGTAGTTCCGAAGCCCTTCTTGAAGAAGTACGACATAACGCACGATTAAGTGGTCTTTTAATCATAGCAATACTAATATTAGGAGTATTTTAAATCTTAATAAAGGTCAAGACAGAGAAAGACAATATGAAGTAAGTGAACGAACTCTATATATAGTTTTTTTTTACAAAAGTGTTTATAATAGATTTGTTTTCGAAAGTTATTAATATATTTAAGAAATATTATTTTATCTTGGAATATTTAATCATAGGTTTAATCGTGTTGGCTTAAATTGAGGTTATCTTTAGTTTTAAATTAATGTTAGCATTAGACCTGCTATTTAGTTTGAAATTGAATGAAGAATAGTATAAGTTTGGGTACCTGCATCCAATCCAACTCTAAACTTATGGATATGAATTATATTCCCATATATCTCCATATTTTCGTTTTTTTTTTATAGTTTAGACATTTCCTTCTGCAACAATAATGATTGCTATCCTAATTGGAATTAACATGTTAAAATACGTTGGTGCTATATGCATTTAAATAAACCTTTTTTAAGCTACGTATAGAAACCGCACAAGAAAATCTCGAGGTTTACGGTAGTGCCACACGTGAGTTTAAATAATTTAACACTTTGTGTTGGCGGCCTTTAAGCATAAACGATTCTTTCTATCCTTCACATATTTGCCGCATTGCAACATTATTACAGCAGAGACAATACACACAAAAAGCGCTCTTGCCAAAAAAGGTTGATCTATACATTCGATAAAGTGAGTTTTCTGTGTTTAAACACTAGGTTTTGTACATACGCTTTCAGAACACCTATATGATCAAGAAGGATGCATATTCTTGCACCAGGATACGTTACATCAGTTCAAAAAATATAACATGTTAGGTAGTCATATGTAGAAAAGATTAGGGTTATCATACGGGTTACATTTATGCTTTAAGTTCGTAAAATGCCATTTAACGTCTTTAGGCAACACGCGTTGGTACCTACAATTAAATTTAAATATTATTTTAGATGCGTTTATTTATTAATGAACATTATATATATATATATATATATATATATATATATATATATCCAGACACGGATGATAGATAGCCTTTTCTGCTCAATTACCCGAATAGTTATAATTGTTTGAATTTATGCAATAATTGAAATTTCAAGCCCAATGAAGAATTATTGAACTTAAATAAATTTGCCGTCCGGAGAAGACGGTGCCAAAAAAATTATATATATATATATATATATATATATATATATATATATATATATATATATATATATATATATATATATATATATATGTGTGTGTATATATATATATATATATATATATATATAAATATTTATTCGCATATCCTATTATTGTGTCTGCAGGTATCGCCGGGATGTGTTCGAAGACAGCAGTTGCTCCACTGGACCGCATCAAAATATTGCTACAGGCTCATAACGTTCATTACGCTCAACACGGTGTGATGAGCGGCCTTCGCGGAATTGTTATCCAGGAGGGCTTCAAGGGCCTCTACAAGGGCAACAACGCCATGATGGTTCGCATTTTCCCTTATGCCGCCGTGCAGTTTGTGTCATTCGAGACGTACAAGAAGCTCTTCAGGGAGTCACACCTTGGTAAGACTTTTAATGCCTTCAATCCAATTCACAAATCTTTAGAAACATGGCCCTGAAACGGCCGAACATGTTAATAAACCTAGGGTTTTCCCAACAGACCTTTCAATTGCATGACCGCTGACTCTCAGCGGTATATGGTTTATCATCTATCCTCAATGAGATTTTCTCAAAGAAAATTCGATTAACAACAGGGATCGAGCTGGCGACACCTCAGTAGATGACAATCGTGACTACCGCACTACCCCCCCCCCCCCATCTTGTAGATAACGCCGCCACCAAATTGCATTATTTAGTAACAACCACCACGATGCCAATAAGAATAATAATTTAACAAGTCGATGTGGCTCTATTAATGGCCACAGTGACCATCGAGCCGTCGATATGCCATTGTATACATGCGCATACAACAGTATAACGGCAGGAAAATAACCACAACCCTGTTACTAGACGTACTACTACCGGAAGAGGTCGTGCAACAATAAGGTGCGATATGTAACTGTCAGTACACCTGGACTATGCTTGCGTTCGTGTACAGGTATATACATATTTCGTAACGCCCCGTATACTAGTCATTTCTCAATAATGTGCAAAAGGTTTTTTTTTTGTTGATAAGTGCACCCCAGTTCGAGATATAGTATAGATGAAACCGCCGATGGACAGAGTCGTTTATAGCAAATCTAGGCAAATTTGACTAGCCAACAAGTTGCGCGATGTTGTTTATTCGACGCAAAAAGAGACGGTCTAACACATTGCGTAGGTGGAGGCGTGTCGCAATGCTACGTCAAAAGGGTAGTTGTGCCGTGTAGCAAGCATCGGAACCGGAGCTCATTCTGATCTTGTTTACAAGGGGGACAGGCCGATATGCGAATATTTCCTTCTTGGAATTATTCTGACGTCTGACGTGCGCGACTAAGCGGCCTGCGGCAATTTGGTCCGCCCATTTACATTTCGGCCTCGGCCAGGAAGACGTACGATTTATGACATGCGATTTATGACCGCTATCGCAATAACCCATTGAGTATTTTGTTAAGGAAACATAACGGATATCACGTGCATGGCGATGCTTTAGATTTAATCATTGCCTTCTAAGCTGGCAAGAAATCACAGAGAAAAGAAATCATGTAACATTTTGGAACGATGAAGACATTTGGTTGTATCGTAAACAATTAACCGCTATAATTTGTATTGATTGTATTTCTTTATTGTTATCGCCGATCAAATAAATGAGGTTACGTGCACTCCAATTCTACTGGTAATCGCGTCAAATGTAATTAGTTTATTATTTATTTAATTTGCTCATTTTATTATGGTGTATCGGTTGTTTTGACGCCAGCAGGAGGTTTGTCTTACGCTCGACTCGAGATCGAAACCAACGTCATGGCCCCCGCAGACTGTCAAAGTACGAACCGTTATTCCTGTTATAAACTGCCAAGCAGTAATAGTTAGTTTCCGCTTAAAAAGCTCCACGCCGTTTCATCGTCTTCATTAGCAACGTCCTCGAATTGACTCCCCTAGGAAAAGCCGCAGACCGCGCACCCTGTCTCTGTTCTAACTGCCAGGAGCATTTCTTTGCGCTTTCAGGCTGCACACGTCCGCATGCAAGCAAGTTCCTAGCCGGCTCGGCCGCTGGCGTGACCGCCGTCCTAGCTACGTATCCACTCGACATGGTCCGGGCACGGCTGGCCTTTCAGGTCAACGGACGGCACGTCTACAACGGCATCCTTGACACGTTCTTCACAATCATGCACAGGGTTGTACAAATATTTCGTTACGTTTTTCGTTACTAGTACTACTTGCTAATTGTCGTTTCGAAAAAAATACACCTTTCGTTGCGACACTTCGTGGACGCCAAACGTGGTAACTACTACGATCGCTGTTAGGACAACTGCTTGTCAACTGCTTAGAAACACGTGACGTATGCACGAAACTGTAATATCGCTTACTTAGTTGACTAGCGAGGATCTTGTTTTATGTTATATGTATGCCACATACTACTATATCGAACCCACGATCTACACGAAAATTCTACATACATGCAAAATACGTTTCTTACTGACTATTCGTATGAAGCCGCGGCTGTACTAATATATATATATATATATATATATATATATATATATATATATATTGATTGATTGGTTTATTTGCTTGATAAGTGTGTGTACACATATCACCCTTTTATATCAGGGGTATATATATATATATATATATATATATATATTCATTTTGGAATAGAGCCGATCACACCTTCTTTGACAGAGGATTTAAACATTTTGATCGAAAAATGGCAGTTAAAAAGTTTTAGTCGTCGACTGTATAAAAATTTGTGCATGTATGCATACGTATGTGACCGAAATATGCTATTTGGGTTGATGTGGCTCAAATTTAGGCGAGCACTGCCGAGTGTGCAAACGTATTGCAAATTATTAATAAATCATCACAATATTTTCTATATATATATATATATATATATATACATATATATATATATATATATATATACATATATATATATATATATATATATATATATATATGTATATATATATATCAGGAAGTGTTGCCCCATTAAGTTAGGCAAATGCAGCACAGTGTTAGGTTCTTGACGTCTCAAACAAATGTGGCAGTAAGATTTAGCACGTATTATAAAAAAAAAGCACATTTGCGGAGCTTGGCCGAGCAAGCGCTCAATTTAGACAGATATATAATTCCCGGAAGCTTGTCGAGTTCGAACTTGGTCGTGTTTGTTGCAGAGCATCATAATATCGAACTTTAGGTAGCAGGCATACCCCGTCGTTGGCCGTTTCGCCGTACCATTGCACCGCAGCAGAGGGCGCGCAAATATGACCAAACGTCATTTATTAACAGTCATAATACCGTTAGTATTGGTATCACCAGTCGCAAAACGAGAAGGCTCCACCTCAATGGCCGTAACGATAATTGAGACCGGCAGGCGGCACGTCAAATATCGCTTTTGCCGTTACCTGGTCGCGCCAGGCCGCCGGAAGGCTTATTGCTGTTGATGTACGGATGCAGTTGGATTCGACGTGTTCGGGGAGCAAGCTCCTGCCACTTACCGTTCCCATCGTGGGACTTACGTTTCACTTAGTTCACGTAGTGCTGCGTCCTGCGGGTTTCGTGTCTCGGCGTTCCGCCCAAGGCGGCCATTTTGATTTTCATCGAATAGACGACGGGGTCGTCGGTCGCCTCTCGGGTTGAGCTGGTCGTCAAAGATCGTCCGAACAGGACTCGGTACTCGATCGACCGGCCCAAGCTGTACAGATGGGCTCCTGTCCGTCGTCACTGGCGAACTACAGCTTGACCTTTACACAATATCAGCAGATGCAACTAGCAGTCGGAGCTTCTCGGTGGGAAACTAGAAGTCAAAGTAAGAAGCAGAAAAAACTCGTAGAATTCTTAGACCCCTCTCTTCTCGCGCCGGGGATCCGTCCGTGATACGCAAGATATACGCGCGAGCTATATACAAGACGAACGTAAATAGAATTGACAACACCTGCAACATACGGGCAGTGTTGCGGGCTCGCCTTAACTACTTGGCGGTGCGTTTGTTTGTGTAAGACAAATATCCCCGTGGTGCGGGGGGGGGGGGGGTGACAGCATGTTTATTTCGCATTCTTGTGTATTCACTTAGCTTGCGATCGATCCTTGTCACGACAATTGACGGTAGTGTATATTCGTGAAGGTATGCATGTGTTATGGTGCAAGGCCACTTTGTGCGGGTGGAGGCATCTATATGCGGAACGCGGTGACAATCGGCGAATTGACTCCGCTCGAAGACTTCACCACCTCTTACGTGTTGTCGCTGCTTTTCCTTGACGCCTTGGGTGGTTTTGGAAGTTGAAGTGGCGTGCGTGGTGAAGACAGCGCGTTGTGTCGATGACACATATCCAACACAGAAGCGAATAACTTGAAGTCGTAGCCTTCAACGCCGATGGGTGCTACAATGCGTGCTGTCACAATTCGAGGAGCATTCTCCCGTTTTCTCTTTCTCTCTGTCGTTTCGATCACCTTTCCATCTAACACCAACCATATGTCTATCTCGTAAATTACAATACAACAATCTGTGTGTGTGTGGACGATAAATAACGTATAAAGCAACCAGACGCTAACGTGACTAGGCACATAGGGTAAAAAGGGAAAAAGGTGAAATGCTACTACGGCATGTGTCTAGGTCTCACCTTCGCAGCCGTTGGCTTTGCGTGACTCTTCGTAGTTAGATCCTGCTCGGCTTCTAAAAGACCAATTTACCTAATGATTGTTGTTGTTTTGATGTTCTTGTGGACGTTGACGACGATAACACCAACACCAGACCAGCGGTCGAACTATTTATGTAGTGCCGATGGCGTGCCATTCGCTTGTAGACTGTACGGTCTGTAAATGCTTTCTTGTCCACCCCTCCTATCGGAATTCCATGGAGTGAACTTGCTCAACGATTTCCTTCTTTATGCGCTACAAATAATAATGAATCACATTTATCTAGCTAATAAGCTATATGGCAAGCAACTGTAACATGTGGAAAATTGTTTTGGGGAAAAAATATATAGGGGACCAGACGTTTCAGTGCCGACGTGGTTATGCCAAATAGAAAATATCTTAAAAACTATAGCACTGGAAATTCGCAGCTTAATGACAGTTTGAGAACCCTAGATATATCAACAGGACGAATAATCTTCTAGACTATGTGTTGAAACAAAAATTGACACGTCAGTTTTGACGACATCATTAGTATTTAATGTTTTCCTTTTGCAGCGAATATAACGTTGTGAACGATTCTTGTCAGCGTTATCGTATAAAGGAATCGTAAAAGCCATGTATATATATATATGACGGTGAGTGATATATATATATATATATATATATGACGGTGAGTGATATATATATATATATATATATATATATATGACGGTGAGTGCGACCAACCGATACCCTACACAGAAAAGCCGACGGCGGAACCTGTAAAGGGTTCGACATGAGGGCCAAACTCACGGGCACCGGGAGCACTAGACAGGGGCCACAGAACGGCATACTCTCTGCAACCGCGCAAAAAGAAGTTTCTAGTCGTAGTTCTGGTGGTGAATTTTGTGGTGAAAGGCAGCGGGTAGTGGGCGACACCGCATCAGGCAAGACAATACGACCAGTACGAGGATGCGAAGTCTGGAAAAGAGCTTTCATTATACACTCTCCAGGCACCACAAGAACTTTTGTTAACTCAATAGGGCATATGTTTGCCGCGTGCTGTAGCTACAGAATAAACGAGAAACATGTGCCATTCCTACTAGACACAGGGAAGCAGCTACAGCACCTAGTCATATTAGTAAGCGCATTTATAGGTTGTTTTGAATTCCAGACTGTACTTCGTTTCCTACGGGCTTGGAATTCATCTTGAGGCATATTTTCAAGGCGCCGGGGGCCGGACATGTTGAGATATCTAGAGTTACCCCAACAGTCCTTGTGACAGCGTGGCCGCTGACTCTTAGCGGTATGGTTTATCGTCTATTCTCAATGAGCATCGCTCAAAGAAAATTCAAACAACAACCGAGATTGAACCGGTGACACCCCGGTAGATGACAACCATGACTAGCGCACTAGTCCTTACCGACCACGCCGCCACTCGCCTTAGTGGGTACTATAATATGAATGGTCACCGCTGCCAAACGAGACTGCCGCCAGACGAAGATGTGTGTAGGCTTATGACAACTTAAGGAGGTCATAATACTAGGTATGTCGAGTCCGGTGGCGTGGTGCATTCGCCTGCGCCTCGCGACCGGAGGTGACACATAGGTGCGCGGGTTCGAACCTCACCGTTGCACATTTGTATTTATGGGGGTTCATATGTGAAGCAGTGCGAAAACCAATTCCATGGACGTTAAATCCTGGTTGAGGGTCAGCCCGATTAGTTTTGAATACCAGATTTATTCAGCATTTTGCCCAATAACTAACCAAGTAGCTAGTCGAACTAAAGCGACAAGCCGTTTTCTAGGCTAGAGATGCTCGGTTAGTTTACCACCAGGTTAATATGGCGTCAGAGCCTAATAGATACAGGGAGAGATCTAATAATAAAATTGACTGTTCTACGGAGGCTTTTTCGATAGGGTATGTTTTAGGTGGTTTGCGTCAGGCAGCGCGGATATTCAATAATTGTGAAAACTTGCAAGCATAACGGTCGACGTGACTAACACACGTGCTTTGAACAGAAGCATATTGCTTTTCTTGCCTATTATTATTAGCTGCAAGTATATCTAGATGCTACGTAAGCTAACGGCTAAATATTATACATACGCTCTACATTTGACTGCGTGCACGTCTCGTGTCAAGTTATGGTTTAGCGCGTTAGTCTGTCTACCAGTCCATCAGTAGCAATTTAAGTAAAATTAATTTTAAAATATCCTTTCAATAGCGATACTACTAGATCAATCAAACGAGTAGATTTACATAAATGTAGTAATCGGTGTATAATAATACCTTAATTAAAAGTTTCAAAACTGTCATACACTAAATTGTTCTATTTATTTTACTACAACATGTTTTACAGTATTCCGAGTTTTTCGCAGTCAGTGGTGATTGTACCGGCACTGATACTGGTACAGGCATAAGAACCATGAATAATTAACGTCATGGTATTTGCATGTAAAGCAAACAGTGCAGACAAGCATATCTTGTGGATCGAAACACTCAGCAAACTCCACTTTCTTGGACAAGTCCTTAACGTTTTATCTTAAAATATTTAATTTCTCTGAGGTCTCACTAGCGGTCATCCAATCTATCGGAACTCAGATTATGGACCTTAATTTACACATATAGGCTCTACTTATATTCATGTTTAGATATAGTTAGCTCTACACTTATATATTAAGTGCGGCAGCAAGCAATCGGGGCATCACTCGGTTCTTGAAACGTTTTTTTCTACAAAAAGGGACTAACTTTTTCTCTTTAAAGTAAATAACACAATTATGTACCGTCAAACATGTATAAAACAAAGAAAATTATATATAACTTAATGAACAGTGCCTTTTCGCCATTCAGCGTTCTGATGCCGCAACTATTGCTTCTCCACCGGAAACACAACGACAACTACGATGTGATTCGGTTCCTTTCAGGGTAGCTGTTATTTCATTCATACGGCAATTCCGTCGAAGCTTGTATTGTTATGCACACTTTTCATATGTATATATATATATATATACACAAATCCTGCATTGTCATCATCACATGTCAATATATAGATATACATTCACATTTGGGTACGCTACTGAGTCACGTCTCGCGCTAAGTTGAATGGTTCCACGTTGTCAGCCGAAGTGCGGAAAGTGATTGGCGCTTGACTTTTTCGTCGATAACGGGCAGAGCTTCGATGAGCGCTGCCATATCTTGTGCCCGAATGAATGCCGCGTGTTCACCACTGTCGACTTCGTTGCCGTCTTCGTCGTAATGACTGTAATGACAGGTCGTAATCTGTCCCGAGCGGCAGGCTGCCTCCATTGTGGCGGTATCGATCTCGAAACAGCCCGATAGAGCAGCCAAAGATACCCATTGTTGTTGGCCGCTGGTGCCGTCAGCTGGTGGCAGCGCGATCACCTTGACCGGGCAACGATAGGGCGGGATCAGAATGAAACGCTCGGTGTGCAGACATTGTTGTACCTCTTGTTGTTGAGGACGTTGTTGTTGAGGACGTTGTTGTTGTTGAAGTTGCTGGTGTCGCTGTTGTTGTTGTGGTCGTCGTTCTTGCTGCTGCTGCTGTTGATGTTGTTGTTGTTGTGGCGAAATGTTCGAAGGGGCACACTTGGATATCCGTTGATTCATCTGATTTTGGTGAACCACCACCTTCGAATCGTCATCAGAGGGCGCTAGATCTGGCCCGCTGGTCGTACAATCGCTTTCTTCAGGACATTGAGGCACTGCGACCACCGTCATCATCGTCGTTAACGTCTCCGTCATCGTGTTCCCCGCTTGCCCGGCCGGCTCCGCCAAGGAAAACACCAAGCTATTAGTGGCGGCTGAATGTGCATTACGAGCCTCTGCGCGCGTTACAAGGGGAACATCGTCGAGCGCATGATATAATGGAGGTGATGCTGTTGGAGGTGCAGGTTGAGGTGTTGAGGGTGAAACTCGTTGAGGTGGAGGTGGTGAAGCTGGTGCAGGTGGTAGAGGTGGTGGAGGTGAAGCTGGTGGAGGTGGTTGGGGTGAAGCTGGTGGAGGTGCAGGTAGAGGTGTTGAGGGTGAAACTCGTGGAGGTAAAGCTGGTGCAGGTGGTGCAGGTGGTGGAGGTAAAGCTAGTGCAGGTGGTGGAAGTGAAGCTGGTGGAGGTGGTGGCGGTGAAGCTGGTGCAGGTGGTGGGGGTGGGGGTGAAGCTAGTGGAGGTGGTGGGGGAAAAGTTGGTGGAGGCGAAGCTGGTGGATGTGAAGCTGGTGGAGGTGAAGCAAGTGGAGGTAAAGCTGGTGGGGGTGGTGGTAGTGAAGCTGGTGGAGGTGGGGGTGGTGGTAGTGAAGCTTGTGGAGGTGGTGAAGGCAGAACAGGAGGTACCCGTCGTGGTCGTGACGGCCAACCATTGCAATCACTACTGGCCCAGCTGGAATAGTTGTTGTTGTTATTGCTGGTGCTGTTGTTGTTGTAGTTGCTGCTGCCGGTGCCTCGGCCTCGGCCGCGTCCGCGTCCACGTCCGCGACCGCCACGCATTGTGTGCTGAGTGTTTGTGACGACGATCGCGTGTTTGCCCGAACGGCCGGCTGCGGGGGGCGCCGGCCCATTCGCGCAGCCCCTGTGCGTTTTACGCCAGCTAAACTCCGGCATGCACTTTCTGACGGCCGGCATTACGATATCGGCGGCGTTCTCGCCCGCCGATAGCATGAGGCTTTCCTCGAGCGGGCTGTCCACAGCCGTCCTGAACATTTCAGCAATCTGCTCATAGCTCAGCTGGTTGGCGTTGCGCCGGAACGTCGACTTCACCAGCGACTGCACAAACTCGAGCGCCTCCTGTCGCCGGTCGGATCCCAACGATGAGATCGCTGTTGTCGTTGTTGTCGTTGTTGGCGTTGTCGTCGTTGTTGGTGTTGTCGTTGCCGTTCCTGTCGTCATCGTGCTAGTTATTTATGGCCATGGAACAGCTACCCCAGCAATTCCCAGTCAGTTATCGAATCACTTCAATCGATCGTTGGACATAATCATGTGGTACCCGCAGCCGCCGCCGCCGCTCGCACTGCCTATCTGCTGACAGCCACTGCTGTTACTTTTGTCAAATTTTCAAGCACATTGTGATCCGCCTGCACGATAGTGCGTGCCACATCACTAACTACTCGTCACCGCCTATACATCAAATATATAGCACAATTCACCTCCAAAATGGCTGCTTTGCTATTCGCAGTTGTCAGATGTTCTTACGATCCGGCGTTCACTTATCGTCTGCTAATTGCATCGACTACCTGACCTGTAGCGGCCCTAACGTCATCATTATCCTCGCCATCATCATCATCATCATACATTGTCTGCTAAGTATGTACGATGATGCTGATGATGATCACATCGTCGACTTCACATACCTTTGCATATATAGCGAGAAGAAGCAGTCGTCAAATGCATGTA
This sequence comes from Dermanyssus gallinae, assembly GCA_003439945.1. Lineage (NCBI taxonomy): Eukaryota > Metazoa > Arthropoda > Arachnida > Mesostigmata > Dermanyssidae > Dermanyssus > Dermanyssus gallinae. The sequence continues at coordinate 172,458 of QVRM01002323.1, forward strand.
ATTGTGTAGGATGTCGTGCATACACAAATCATGTCATTTTGTCATGATTTATCGGCGTCGCCTGTGTCACGTGTGTTCGCTGTCGTCTGCTCATGCTACTCAAAACAGGCAGGCCGCCGACTGCGCTATTTAAACGGCTGTCGTAGTTGTTGTTGATGTTGTTGTTTTTGTTGTTGTCGTCGTCGTCGTTGCCATTGTTGTTACGCACGAGTTTAAAGCACAAACGTTGTATTTGAGGAGCCAGATGTTTCAAATAATCGCTGTTACATTTAACTGTGTTGTGTATTGACATAAAGGATAGAAAAGCAAAACGAAACACGCAAAGCATACAGTACTTGTTACGCTGCTTCCGTGTTGTCGATGTCGTCGCAGGGCAGCTAGCTTACTGTGCTACTGAGGATCTGTTTCTATATGTGTGTAGTCCATGATTATTTGAAAAAGCCTGGATGCAACAGAAGCGGTTGTTGTTGTTGCTTCTACTCACTTGCAATTCGTCCAATGCCGCCCGCATAATTATATTCGATGGGCTGCACTTTAACACATGCGTGCTCTCGAACGTGTCCGAGAGATCTTATTAAAAAAATCCTAAAAATAAAAATAAATAGTATGATTCCGTTAGAAGATATACATGTGCTTATCATAAGTGATCCTGCGAAGTTCGGTTTGCCGACCGTGCAATTCCTGGCTAAGTACTCTGCCGGATGTATATATATATATATATATATATATATATATATATATATATATATATAAGCTACAGGCACAAGTTATGTTCTTATTAGATGGCACCGCAGCAAATCTTCTAAAACCTTTGCGACCCAACGCATTTTCCGAAGATTGTGCGAAAGGCTCCACAGTTGAAATTACGCCATTAGCGATAAAACAGCGTCCAGATGACATAAACCTAACGGTTATTCTAATGGTATATATATATATATATATATATATATATATATTTATTTATATACGCCCAACAAGCCATTTGCCTCCATAAATGACAGCTCACACACTACATTGCACCAATAAAACCACTTACTTGCGCACAGCCATTCTATTGCTCGCCCGCCGCTACCAAGCCATATTTTCTAATCGTTTGCTCACCTGCGATAAAACGCCGGTCTTCTTCGAGTATATAAATGTTCGGTTAGATGGAACAAGTAAATCCTGTAGGAAATCCAGATAAGATAGACACATGAAAAAGACCAAAATGAGTTGTTCTACATTTCACCAATGAGTTTAAGACGCGTTCGCACCTCAGAAAGGGAGTAACTTTTCATAGAGGCAAAAAGCGCTCAATATTCAAGTAATTTTAACCTAAAGAACGGTCAATCACTTAACGATATAGCCCAGGAATTTAGTGAAAATCAGCCATGTTCCTCAAACGTCGCAGACTTTCATTTTTATTTCCCTAAAAACGTCTCACGTGAAAAAATATAGTATAACTGGAAGAGATGCACAGTGAGGTGAACTTTTTGACGCTAGGAGTGGAGGCATCTGTAGCGTTGACTTACTTTTGACAAGAAAGGCAAGACAGAGGACACTAACTATCTCGATGGTGCAATCAAACGCCTCGTCTTCTGGCAGGTCATCGTGTTCACTGTAGGCATTAAACTTCTCCAAGCACCTAATAAAGGCCAAAACTTCTATACACACCTGACGCATATATACCTTAACGTTTCATATTTCTAAATAAACTGTCGTAGGATGGATGCACTTTTCTGCGGGTACAGCGAGAGGTACAAAGAAGGTTGAAGGTGATAAAGAACTGTAGTGAACCAACGTTACAACGGCGGCACGAGTTAACAGAAAAACAAAACAAGGGCATTAGGTAAACCGCAGTCACCCAATTGTTAAAAGCAATTTTTTTTGCTTGAAAAAGATTGCTCCGTTAAAGCAGTCACGTCTACGCGGCACCGCTACCGGATTTGGGTCGGAGAAAAATATTTAGTATGTAGCAACGAAACGATGATAAAACCGTTAATCCAACATCATCCAAGCATTAGCAACAATCTAATTGCATTTCTCAAAGCAACAATCTTTGCATTGAGAAATGCAAAGGCAGGCCTTAATGAACTCACAGAAGAATTACTTACGCAACAAGACTGATTTTCTTAAACTGATTGCCGTCCAGTAGTAGGCTTCAAAAACCTTGACCTCAGAAATGATAAAGAACACTTAAATCCAGACTTCTATTGACGAATCGTGGCTACCAACTGTGCTATGCCTTTGTTCAGAGTGAGGCCTTTCCGGAATTTGTACCTGTGTTTGATGGATGGACTTAAGCAGCGCACAGAGTGATGGCGTTGCGTATATCGGCATGCAGCCATCTACACTGCTTTGTTTGGCATGCACGCTATTTGTCTTAACCGTTGGCCAACAACACGATGTACAATATCTCTGCCCGATAGAGATTGCTAGAAAAATGTTCGATTTGTTTACAGTATTGTTCACGACAACAGCAAAAACTAGGTAAACTGGAATGTCTTGCGAGCCGAACAAAGCCCGGACAAGCGTTGGCGTGAACTGTGAGTCTGATTTAGCAGCGAATAATAACAATAATATTATTATCAACAAACGTACTATTTTAAAAATGCGTACAAAAAATTTCACTAGGAACTAGTGTTGTTCCCTGTTACGCAATGGCTCACTATACTAACGTGTGTTTCGTTTTTGACGGTGGATCGCCCCGCGCGTAACGACCTCTTCGACGGTGCATCGGCAATTCGATGTATGCGCGACGTCTTCGTCTACACGTGCTGGGGTGGGGGCGCCTGCGCTGTCGCCACCATCGATCGGGTTTGCGGCTTCAGGAGGGCGGGCTCGGAGCGCTCTACAAGGGCCTGACGCCAACGCTCATCGGCATGATTCCCTATGCCGGCATCAACTTCTACGTATTCGAGCAGCTCAAGGCTGTGCTGCTCTCCCGCTGGCCGATCGTGTTCGGCCAGTTCAACGCCAATAATTCGGGCGGCCTTCAGCTGAACGTGCCCGGCAAGCTACTGTGCGGTGGCATTGCTGGCGCGATAGCGCAGACTGTCAGCTATCCGATGGACGTGGCCAGGCGACGGATGCAACTCAGCCTCATGTACAAGGAAATGAACAAGTACAAGTACGTATGATTACCCTCCCTCTGAATAAGGTGACCTACATGCAACCGCATAGAGAGCCCTTAGCTCTACTCATGGTCGTCGAGCCCAGGATGGCGTGGTGGGTGCATTCGTCTGCGCCTCGCGACCGGAGGAGACACATAGGTGCGCGGGGCTTCGAGACCCATCGTTGCCCCCGCATTTGTATTTATGGGGGCCGTCCGTCTATGAAGCAATGCGAAAAGCAGTCCTATAGACGTTGAATTTTGGCTGAGAGTCAGCCCAGAAAGTATTTTTTTTTAGCTCTACTCGTGGGACGTATCGCAGGCTGATGTGTGTTCAAGGGAGAGCGAAAACAATAACCAGCACTTTTACTTTAGAGTTACCGCGACACGCGCTGTCCCATCCATGAGTTGCTATCTTCCTAAACGTAATTATAAAAGCAAAATATAAACTCAACGCAATTGTAAGCATTCTAAAAGATTGCAAGAATTTATCATAAAAAGGGAGCTCTGGGCACTGCGGGCCTTGTGAGAACACCATTCGTAAATTTGTGCAAAAATTATACAGGACAGGTTGAAAACCGTGACGTTCCAAACGGTGGGGTACCACGGAAGGCTCGTTTGGCTAAAAATATCACCGTAATATTCGCAAATAGTCCGGTGCGGCGATGTGCCTGACAACTAGGTCTTTCACGCACCGTAACCTTGTGTATTTTAAGGTCGGATTTATGTTCTATTCATAAGAAAATCAGCTGACGAAAGAGCTTAAGCCGACGGGTATCAGGAACGGCTAAACTTCGCCAATTTGGTCTCCGAGATGATTCAGCGTGAACCCTCATGTGATTCATGACGAGCCGTTACCATGTGCCAAATGTGATATTCTAGCTCAGCCTTTGATACAAATAGATAATTGGATTATATTTTTCTCACTCCACAGTGAATGGCGAGCGTTATCGCAGCATGATCATTAATGTCATTAGCGAAATTTAAACCGAATCGATGCGAATAAACTCTGGTTTTCAACAAGATGGTGCCACAAGCTTTTGAGGATAAAGTGTCTTAGACGGGTAATCTCGCGTAACGGGGACATTCACTGTTCTTCAAGATATTGCGATTTAAAACTGTTAGACTTTTTTCTGTGGAGATTTCTAAAGACTAAACTGTATGCTAATAGTCTTACTAGTAGCCATCAGCGAACTAAAGACCAACCCCAACGCGTGCATTGATCTAATTTAGCCTGAATTATGTGAAACGGCACTTCAAAGACGGGTATCCCGTATACAGATTGCAAAAAATCACATTATTATTATTATTATTATTATTCTACCTCACCAATATTGTATGTTTCATTAAAAATGGCATTATATCTGTATTAAAAAAAAGATTACATATGTCAAGTACACCTGTTTTGTATGTTATCTTAATGACCTCAGACAGCGGACAGGTGACCACTGTAGTAGTTTGCTTGTTGCTTAGTAGAGTTATCTACAGCGATCTTCTTTGTTTCGTTGTCTCCTCTTGTTGCAGCGTCGGCATCTTCGAGGCTCTCCTGTTAACGTGGCGCGAACACGGCGTCGCGCGCGGTCTGTACCGGGGGATGACGGCCAACTACATTCGCGCGGTACCAATGGTCGCCGTGTCGTTTTCCACGTACGAGGTAATGAAGCAGTTCCTTGGCCTTGACACCGGCGTGAACTGAATACTACTGCTGCTGCTGCTTCGCCTCTACGTCGTTCATTCCGTCACGGCGTGCTCACGCGGGATGACATCGTCGACGACAGCGGACACCCTGGTCACAAATTGACATCCTCCTCGGGATGTGGATAGGCGGCGAGCGCGCCGCTTTTACCTATATCTCGTCGCCCTGGGACAACTGCAATGTAGCATTTGTAGCTAGACGTTGCAAGAGCTCTTTACTCGTATCGGAAACCACCACTACTATACGTACGGTCGCCATTAGCAACCAAGCCCTAGAGAATTGTTTCCTTTATGCGTGGGCCAGGTTGGCAAGCAGCTTCTGGTGTGCTGGCTCTCGGCAGTCGAAATCGATCGATTCGAGACGGTTTGCCGTAATTGATTGGTGGCACTGTAAACTCCCCTGATGGGTAACGTAGATCATAGATTACGAGCATCTGATGGTAAGTCAGTGAATTTTGTGTGAAGTCTGTCTTGGGAATGCCATGCGCGGAGGGAGGGGGGGGAGAGGCGTTATGAGGCCACAATGTGTTGTTCCCTTTTCGTTCAATAGCGTGGAGCGTAACGGACACTATTCCGTCAATTCTCAGAGTCTATTGGATTAGTAAAAGAGATCGAGATCTAAGGAAAACAAAATAGTAACGAAAAATCTGCGGTCACGCAGAGACGTGCGAAAAGCAGGTGGCGATGGAGCGGGGCGTTTGGGGCTCCGGCAGATGCGTTGTATCCATACGTTTGTCGTTGCGGTCTCGGAGGGCGTTTCTCCAATGACCTTCTGGAAACCTGTGGGATCTGCTCATGTTGATATGCATGCGCCTGACGCCGGATCCCGTCGCGCCCATCGGAGGTTTTTATAGGGTCGTTGAGACCGCCGCGGTATAACTGAAGAATAATTGTTGTGGCTAGCGTAACAGGTGCCCGAAGGCTACTCCATGTGGTGATGGGGCCACCAGCCTTTGCAGACCACTGGTGGGATAATTGTGCCCCGGATATCATATTCATCTGCTGTTCTTCACTCTGCGTGTTACGTACGTTACGACGGAGTTCTTTGTGATCGAAGAACTACTGTTTCGAGAAAATGCTCAAGTTTCCCCTGAGATGTATGTTGTTATATATATATATATATATATACATTTTTGAACAGTGCAATAATACTTTGCCAAGAACAAACCGTTATACAAAGGGCTTGATAGTATTTCAGATGCTGAGTAAATGAAGCTCGTCTAACTATGTGTTGTTTTACTTGCCAATTCTAAATATGATCGATGTATGTTTAAGCCAATAAAACGCCATGTCGCTAACAATTGTACCGCTTGGGTTTTTTCTTAGTAAATTGCTACAAGCAGCTAAAAATTGATTGATAAGTCATAAATAGATTAAAACATCTATTATGTACACTAATGCAAGCTGCTTAATGAGGGTAGCCTCGGGCAGTCGCCAGCATGCTATTTATCTCAATTCTTTACATTTGCCACAGATACATAGTTCATTAGGGTCACTGTTCTGCTAACTATATGACGAATACCATGCACCGCGTAACGAATACATTCTATGATCCGCGTTCATCCTCTTTGAGCAAGGAGTGGCCCCCTTTTGATTTTGTTCGAATGCATGAATGTTCTTCGGTGATAACTGTTTGTAGTGACTAAGTACTACCAAAGGTGAGCAGTGGTATTAGGAGACGACACCCTCTGACGGCACCCACCAACTGACCTATGCATCGGTGATAGGACTGCCGGCCTGGTAATCACCGAAAGTCGTTGAAGCGTTGTAACGGCTTCGTCTGTGAGGTCGCATCCCCTCAAAAGATGAGCGATCCGTGCAACCTACAAAAATGAGTGAAGCAGGGAAATCCCATCTGTAACTCCCGACAAAAGACAAATGTTTGATCGTAGGCCATGCTTTTCTAATTTCCCTCTGGTATTCTAGTAGACCTGCGATTTTCGTCTGTAACACCGGGGCTCCAAGGAGTTTAAGCTCGCCTACAATGCGGCAACCTGGGAGAGCTGTGTAGATGTCTTGGATTGAAAAAGAGGACTTAGGTATGTACACTTTGAGTTCGAGTGGGTTAAGCGCTAAGCCGCATACTTTGCGGGACTCCAGGACACGTTGTTTTGCCTTAGCGGCCTTTTTTGGATTTCCTACAAGAAGGCAATTTTTTAGCTAGCACATGCTCAAAGCAGACCTTCGTGACTTCATCAGGTCCTTGACTTTAAGAAAAAACAAAGCAGGACCTAGGCGTTCGCCCTGTTGAATCCCTGTAGCGGACGGAATAACGTCTTTATCAAATAAAAGGTGAGTGAAAAACCGTGGACAATACTAAGCATGTGGTGCCTTCTTAAAGATTTAAACGCATTGCAAAAGTCCACACTTTACGAGTACTGTCGGAAGGATCGATTGGCGTGAACCGCTGCCTCTATACATTCAGGTTTGGCCAAAAGTCAACTGATGGTGGCCGCAATTAGTTCTTGATTGTACCTATTTACATGATACCTTAGCCGCAATGCTGCTGAGGACGGTGGAGCACGCAATAAGTCGTACATAAGAGAGTAGAATAGAACATCACCTTATTCAGAGGCCAAGAACAATGCACATTTACACATAGTTTCCGTGCAGACTTGGAAAAAAGTTACTGTAGGATAGCAGCGTCCGTTAAGCAGCGCGGGCATAGAGAGAGACGGTTGGCGGCAATGTCAAAGCAAGCTAAATACATGGCGCCAAATAGAAGCTGCCACTAGAGAAGACGCGGGAAGTCACTAAATGCGCGGGCAATCTGTGAGTATATAAGGAGGCATGGGAATAAATGAGTTAGTAGTCGTTTGTTAGAGCCAGGCAGAAGACGTGTGTTGTTTGAGCGAGAGAATGGCGAACTCGTAACGGTCGCCGCCCGGTCATGGGGGTGGTGGACACTACAGTTACTTATAAACCCCTTAGAGGATATGAACTTCAGTAAGATATTATGTTTGCTTCTTGTATATGTGTTAATTGCATTGAACATCTTGCACATTACCACAGATTTTTGACTAGACATTAGCGTTTTAAAATCAGAGTCGTCTAAAAGCTTCAAAATGCCCAACGTACAGCCAATAAGATTCTCCGTGCCGCATTTGTAAGCTGCGTTCATGCAACACATTTTGCATAACTTCACTGGGGGATGCTTTTTTTTTCAGTCCAGGCATTTAAACCGAATGCTCAGGACAAGCAACGTGCTCTCCGTGTGACTCAAAGGATAACGTTGAAACGTGCTCCGAGAACTTTAAATGGTGTGTCTGATGCGTCCATAGTTCGTTATAGCTTGATCATTAGACAGTATTTGTACACCAGCAGTGTACTGTCCTATACTTTAAACACGGCTGCCGTGTTTAGTGTATAGGACAGCACATTTTTAATCGGCAGGGCATAATGTAGGGACACTGACAAATTTTCGAACCTGAAGCAACCTGAAGGACCAATTGATCCTGTTCTGTCCAGGTTTTTTAATATACACATTGCTGACGGTTTTTATACCAGCACGGCTGTAGCGTCCACCACCCCATGGCTGGCCGGCGACCGTTACGAGTTCGTCATTCTCTCGCTCAAGCAACACACGTCCTCTGCCTAGCTCGCACCAACGACTACTGACTCATTTATTCTCATGCCTCCTTATAGACTCACAGATTGTCCGCGCATTTAGTGACTTCCCGTGTCTTCGCTAGTAGGGTGACGGCATCTTCTATTTGGCGCCACGTAGTTAGCTTGCTTCGGCATTGCCGCTAACCGACGCAGTCTATGCCCGCGCTGCTTAACGGACACTGCTATCCTACATCGGCGCAGATAAGTATTACTTTGCAGGCCTCTGTTAACCTGAGCCCGCTTGAACATCATACACAGATCCCTTCTTTTTCGAAGGGTACGCCTTATTATAAACCTTGCAGCATACTTTCCAAACGCTGGGGCGATACGATCCACAGTTTCGGATATGGCGCGTTATGACGAGGTCTGGACCTGCCGAAAAGCTTGCCGAACAAGACTAAATCGCAGCTATGGTGAAAAATTTTCTCGGAAGATTACAATATCGTCTGAAGCTAAAAGCGAAACACGCGTAAAGCATCATATTCATGCAAAAGATAGCATAAGGCAGCTTGGGTAGATAAAGCCGTCTCCTCGTCTGATTAAGTGAGTTACCTTTTTTTTGTTATGGGGGTGGAAAATGCATTTGCGCACACCCGCCGAAGTTGTTGGCAGGTAGTGTAGGACTCGACACCGGCGGCGAGTATTCGACTCTATCCTATCCTCGTGCAATACCCACTATCTTCCCTCCCGATTCGGAACTTCTGGCAGGAGGGGAGATTTTTGCACTCAAGCGCGTCCTGGGCCTCTGTGTACTGAACCGGAGGAGGGGGTGGGACCCGCGAGTCAGCTGCGCTCATTAGACCTCTTCCAAGTGCGTCTTTTCCCGCAGCAGAGGATCTAAGTACTTGAGTCTCTCATTCGAGTCAGACTGGCTGGACATCATCCTGGTGACAATGTAGGGTGTCTTCTCACCGGCTCCTGTGTAGTTCGTGCCGGTTCGGAATGCGGAAGTAGCTCAGCGCCGAGCAGTCGTTCACTGTGTGGTGCACGTAACCCGTCTCTCCAGAAGTGCAGAGCACACGAATACATGTTGAGGTTTACCCGATTTTGCGCACATACACCTGAAACTGGCCGTGCCCAGTCAGGATCTGTGCCACGTAGTAAGTTAAAGAACTCTGAACAGGGTCTTTGTACCAGATGTTGAGATCTGGGATTAACGACCGGGTCCACCGACCGCGGCTGTCTCCGGATGGGGGTGGGCCCAGGCGATAGCTAGTCATGCAGAGTCTTCTCTCTCGCCTGTGTCCAGGCGACGTCCCAGTCTAGGCGTCCTTTGCTACGCTTAGTCGCCAGAAAATCCCATGGTAGCTGATGTGCGAGCACCAATATAACGGCTCGCAGGGCACTGCGATTGCAACTTGTACAAACGCCATGTTCGTCTATACCGACGCTGCATAGAGTGCCGTAGATTTTGCTACTGACACCGGAAGCCCCCCTCCAGAAGCCCAGTATGAAGGTGGTTCTCTAGATACCTGGCAGTTGTCTGCACCTTGATCTAATGCCCGACAACCTCCAGCCGGAACCCCCCGGGGGCGATCGCGGCCTGTCAAACACAGTGCCTTGATCTTCTGTGCAGCAAGCTGGAGGTGGTTAGCCTCTATCAACTAATTAATATTTTTGAGAGCCAGGTTTGCTGCACCCTACAGAGAGTCTTCTCGGTAAGCCCAGGCCAGTACCGCAAGATAATTGGCGTAGGCCGTCACTACTAAGTCGTTCACAGTAAACTTTATTTATTAAAATGACATTTAAGTGTTACAGCGAGATGTAATTAACTATCAACACTAAGGCTTGTGGGGAGCGCTGCCAGTCGAGCTTATCCTCGAGGCAGCCCCTCATTGTGCCCATTATTGCTGCCGCATTGCCGCGTTGAACTGCCAGCGATAGTCGCTGAAGTAGAAACTCAAGTGCTCTTTTTTCCCCTGTCACCAGTTCAATTTGTTTGCCAATCTTCTGTAAAAGCGACCATGCCTCAGGGCCGGGCCCCCCGAGTGTCTCGAATACTAGCGGCACGAAAATGAACTCGTTGGCGAGCTGGGCATATTTGTTGGTCTTTAGACGCTCAGCCTTGCGTGCTGCGGAGCCAGCGGAAGATGCACTGGCCTCCAGGTTCGACGGGGTGAGCGTGTCGGTGATAGTCGCATCCCAAACAAGCGCCTTTCCCCTTTTAAAGGGGATAAGGGTGAGACCGTCTGGTCTCTTTCCATCGCTTCTCAGGAGGCCGGCGGGCTCTCGGATGCACGGTATTAGAGCGGATCTGAAAGCCCTGGCTGTAATCTCATTAACCTCGCTATGACGGCTTTGGCGTCCTTCGCTTCTACTGCAGGACAACCCGTGAGTCCCCCAGATGTCTACCTGTGTTCCACACGGACACCGGTGTTCCTCGGTTAGCCTTGTCCCCAACCTCAAACCAATGCACAGACGAAAGCTTTCGTGATCTAGTGAAGTGCCTAGGTTTGAGGAGGGGATGGCTTGGAGCCATTTGCTAGCTCCTTTCTGGACGACCGCACGTAGTCGGGCTTTGTCTGCCCTGGTTAGTGCGTCAGAGAGCAAGCGCTGGTACTTCATGGAGACGATGAGGTCGTCATAGGACCTCTGCAGGTGTTTGTTTGTCTCCGGAAGTAGGCCTGCGAGGTTCTTGAACATTGAAATTGGCGTAGGCTATAGTCTCGACACCATCCGGCATCTTCGGAATCCGCAGGACCTCGTCACAGGCCAGGTTCTCCAGTACCTGACCCGGAACGGAGCCCTGCGGAACCCCTCTCGTATTGTGATGTGTCTCGCCGTCGCCGTAGGCCAGTTACCACTGTCCCATATAAAAAGACAAAGCTCGCTTTATGTACAAGGGGATGTATCGTTTGTCCATCGCATTTATTATGGCCCCCAATTAACCGTTTTATGGACATTTTTTACATCCAGTAGAATGAGAAGTACGAACTTGCGAGATGCAAGTGGAGCTCTACGGTCGCGGCTTGCAAAGCGGAGGACCCGCTCGATGGCGTCAAAGGTGGACCGACCACGTTTGAAGCCATATTGGGTGTCCGCGAGGCCACGACTGCCCTCCATCGATGTGCTGATCCTCTCCAGCAGAATATATTTAAACTCGGCCTAAAGGAAGAGGAGGATACTCCGAGGGCTTTGGTTGGCTTTGGAACCATTGCAAGGCGAGTGACTTTCGTGACCTCGGTGAGGGAATTGACTTTCGTGTAGTATACGTATGGCAAAATCTGCTAGTAGCTTTGGGTGATCGATCGCAATTCGAATAGACAGGCCGGTCATCCTCCGCCTCCCAGTCAATAGAAATATCAACCAATCATTAGCGCAAATCATAAGGAAGAATCTCCGGGATTACGAGTGCGGCACCAGGTTACATAACCTGACGGCCCACAGAATCGCTCGAAGAAACGCGCGAACCCACGCTGACTCCGCTGTTGCTAGAAGAGTCCTAGCCAAGTTATCCGAAGGAGACGGCACCAATGCTGCTAGACTTCTAATCTCTACGGACACGTTTTCATCTGGGGAAGACACCGCCAACGCACTAAGAGCGAAACACGCGCCTGCACCAGCGGAGCCTATATGGCCTGAACCACTATCAACAGATTCTGGATCCACAAGCAAGTAAGACATCTTTGCGGCTGTTCAATCCTTTCCAAGAAGTTCCTCAGCAGGATTAGACTAGAAACAGCCAATAAGTTGGCAATATCTATAGCCAAAGTTGTTGACATACTGCGCTTCGGACAACCACCAGCGGAACGTTTACCAATAATTTTCGGCGCTGAATGATTTGCATTAAAAAAGAAGTGCGGCTCTATCCGACCGAGAGCATGCTCATCATGCCTACGCAGGATTGCTTCGAAGGTCAGCATAAGAGATAACATAGGACCGCTCACACACCTAATCGACGACCGACAACTGGGGTTCTCCGTCAAAGCCGGGGTAGAAACAGCGGTTCATACAACTCGCTCTTTCCTGGCCTCCTGGCTTCCCCACGTACTTGCTCAGGCTGGATTTTTCAAATTTTAATAATATAAGAAGACACCATTTGCTAAGGACAGTCAAGGACTCCACCCCAGACATGTACCATTATGTCGAGTCCTCATGTAGACGTCCAACTTGCCTTGTAACGTCTGACCTAATAATATCGTCTGAGACAGGTATACCACAAGGAGACCCTCTGGGTCCACCTTTATTTTGCCTGGCAGTTAACGACCTGATTAAATCGCTCGAAAGCCCGCTTAACATGTGGTACTTAGACGATGGCGTACTGGCAGGCAACGCCTTTACAATCGCTAATGACATACAGAAGATTATCAATTTCGAGAAGGTAAGCGGCTTAGCCCTGAACCCGTTGAGATGAGAACTGTTCGTATGGAATCCTGATGCAGATTCAACAGCCTCTGAGATCACGCACTGGTCACCGGGCTACAAGATACTCAGCGCAAATGAAGTAGAGCTCCTAGGAGTACCCCTACTTCGGGAAGGTGTCTCCCACGTGTTGCAGAAGTGGTTGAATAAACTGAGTACCGCTTTGGAGCGCCTTCCTCTGATAGGATACCATAGCGGTCTTTACCTGCTGAGGTGCTTTTACTCAGCCACACGCCTAACTCATATTCTGAGGGGTATCGAACTTACCGGTAAAACGGACGAGCTACGACGCTTTAATGCTCTTACAGCCAATACGATAACCAATCTGCTTAACATCGAACTGGACAATACAGCCAAACGACAGATTTTCTTGCCAATAGCCAAGGGGGGACTTGGCTTACCAGGCCCGCTCTAAGCCAATGCAATGAGCGCTCCCTGCAATAGTTGCTGCCACCGATCAGGTTTCCGGCAGGATCTGCGAGCTTCTTGATGAAGCCGGCCAGCTCGAATTCACATCCATGCGGGATCAAGTCACGAGCAGTTTGGTCGAGGTTCTTGAAGCATCACCAAAAGACGTCACATCTCAGAGTGAATGGTCGGCCATGCTAGCTGATCAACATGCTCGTTTACTTATTGATCAAGCTGACAATGACTCTACTAGGGCTCGGCTTAGGGCAACCTCCGCAAAACATGCAAGCGATTGGCTACACGCCCTACCCAGTACATCGTTAGAAACCTTACTGAATGATGCCACTACAAGAATATGTGTCGGCCTTCGACTTGGTGCGCCGCTCGTTCACCCTCACATATGCCGATGCGGGGAGCCGGTGGGCATTAGAGCTCACCACGCTCTATCCTGCGCCCTCAGTGAAGGTCGTCAACCACCTCACGCGGCTATTAATGACACAGTAGCAAGGGCCTTGAGGACGGCAGGCTACCCAAGTACGTTGGAACCAACTGGACTAACCAGAAACGACGGCAAGCGTCCCGACGGGATGACTCTCATCCCCTTTGAACGAGGCCGTACCCTCATATGGGACGCCACCGTAACGACTCACTTTTGTTATAGGCTGAAAGCTAACACGCTCACTTACACGGGATTGTAATATAAATTAATAAATAAATGCATTGGGCGAGATAATCCAAAGACAACCAAATAGACAGGCCAGCAGCCCCCCCACTCTCCCTCATCGAGGTTCGGAATGGAGGTACCACACTACTCCTACCCGACAATTAGACATACAGTCACCTCGCGATTCCGCGTTACACCACGGAATATACTCACCCCCCCCCCCCCCCCTGAAGGGTGGTTTGGCCCACTCCAGAGCAGGGGTTCCCCACCGGCAGCAGCGGAGCGAGGCGGTCCTCTCAACGGGAAGTCTGCGTTCATGTGGCTAACTCGCTCTCGTTGCGCCTATTAATCCAAGGCAGCAGGCGTCACAGTCTGTACCACCGGGTTGCTAAAGCCCGGGGCGTTGACCGACCGGCCCGGGTTTCGTGTGCAGCACACTTCCCCCGTACATTTGAAGTAGCCTTAACAGCCCTCGAATGGGCCACGACAAAATGACAATATGAATTCGTTGCCACTCAATCGATATCGTATGTCTTGCCTCCCGTGCCAACAAGTGACCTCGGGAAAGTTACTATAGGGAGTTTATACAGTCTGACCAACTTTTTATTGGCGCGTGAGGGTCCCCGCAGCACGCGTAACTCGCGCGCCAGCGGACCAACGCTGGAAAGCAAGTCATAGTTACTCTCGCAAACTTTAGGCCGGGTGACTTTCCCGGGGCCTATTGTTTGCCATCGTCTCTTCGATGGTCACTTCAAGTTCTCAATCTGTTACAGAACTAATGCGGAACGAAAACAAATATATATATATATATATATATATATATATATATATATATATATATATATATATATATATATATATACATAAAATACGCAGTTTTGTATTTATTTCTCGATATTCACTCATTCGCTCACATTCGCTCTCACTAAGCAGACAGTGGGTCTGCTTACGACACGATGAATATATATGTAATAAATATGAACACATTGCTATTAGTGCGCGGCCGTGCTGAATATTCTAATTCACACCTAGCCTATCCTACGCGCACACATGCATGACGCGGCACAACAGCATGCCCGGCGCTGACCGTGGATGGTGGCGCTGACGTGCAGCGACGGATGCAGTGGCACGCGTCCAGAGACCAGGGTCCAGAGTGTGGCCGCAGCCACTTACCGTCTATATAAATATATATATATATATATATATATATAGAAACGCCCGGGCCACAACAAACGTTGTAGGCACGGCCATGCGCCTGAGACGTTGGCTCATGTTGCTCAGATGTGCGATACAACACACAAACAAACTAGAAAGAGACATGACGACGTCTGTGATCGCGTGGCGCGTCTTCTCCGCGAGAGGGGTTATGAGGTGGTTCGTGAGCGAGTATTCCGAGAGATGCCGAGGTTTGCGGCCCGAACAGGGACCTCGCAAAAGCGCGACAGGACAAGATCACCAAATATGACGTCAAGTTCCTAAGAGCGGCGCTCCCCGACCCGCAAAAACCTCGCAGATTCGGATCCATCACTATCTCTATGAGTGGTGTATGGGACTCCGAATCTGCGAGTACGCTCTTGGGGTTCGGAGTCACGAAGAGGAACCTTATGGATCTTACCATCTTAACGTTGCCAGGAACCTTGAGGATATACCGCTCGCACCGGGTCCATCAGAGCGAGGGCTACCATCAAGCAAGAACACGGACAGCTGATTCTGAACCTCACGTAACACCTTTTACAACCATTTTTATTAAGGCGAGCACTGCCGAGTGTGCAAACGTATTGTAAATGCTGAATAAATCATCACAATATTTTCTATATATATATATATATATATATATATACAGCTCACCTAAAGGAGCGGACAACATTAGCGAATGTTTTCTTTTATGCCCACTCAAAACAAAATATTCTTGGACGATGAGATACGGCTTCAGTAGACCCCGCCTGAAGCCGTATCTCATCGTCCAAGAAGGCCTGATTGGTCTTCAACTCTACATTGACTCCCTGAATAATTATGATCTCCAGTACCTTCACCAGTAAATCTCCAGGAGCAAGGAGCGCTCCTCGAGGGCGCTTTCTCGAAGAGCTGGAGGACGATCCCTGGGGCCGCCCATGCAAGCTGGTTCGGGGATTCCCCGACAAAAAGAGGAATGCAAACCTAACGCCCGAGGCCACCAAAGAAGCGATTTCAGCGCTTATTTCACAGCACTCTCTTCTTGACCGCGCCCCCCTACCAAAGGGTCCCAAGGGCTGAAAAGTGCAACTTCCGACAGTAACACCGCAGAAGGTACTTGAAAAATTGAGACGCCTCAAGAAAAGGCACCGAGCCCGGACGGAATTCCCGTTTCTGCAGCTACTGATAAAGGAATACCCGGAAACGGTAGCCGCTGCGGCGACGAATATGTTCCGCCTGGGCTCGTTCTCTAGCGAATGAAAGGTCACAGATCTCGTCCTTATCCCAAAGGGCCGTTCTTCATAACGCCCAATATGCTTACTCGAGTCTCCGGCTAAAGGTTTCGAGTCTATCGTGGAGGCACGCGTTCGAGAGTTTGCGGAGGAGAATGGCCTTCTATCCGACTCCCAATGCAGATTTCGGAAAGGGCGCTCGACATTTAGCGCCAGTCGGCAAATTGAATCGATGGCCAAACTCCTCAGCAGGTATCCGCCAAGAAAACGCAATCTTCTCGTGGCCGTTTTACTCGACGTCAAGAACGCTTTTACCAGTCTCCCGTGAAGAGTCATACTAGAGACCCGCCGCAGGAATAAAACATTTTATCTTCTTAGAGTCCTATCTAACTACCTACATGACCGGAATCTGAAGACGGAAGAGCGCGCCGCCCGTAGGAAGACTCTGCACTCAAAAAAGAATAAAAGCGGCAACGAATATTGTCTTATGGCAGGAGGAGTGGGACGGCCTGGAGGAGGGTGCTCCAGGCGCCAAGAGATCCGGATGCTTATACCAAACATCAAAGACTGGTTAAATCGACTTACCTTCTTCTTACCAACTTACCTTCCACTTCCACCAGGTCCTGACGGGACACGGGGCTCCCAGTCCTACCTGTTCGGGATCGAGAAGGCTCCCAGCCTCACGTGCGTCCACTGTGGCGATGGACTCGAAGACATCCCAGAACACACGATTCTGAGCTGTCTTCAGTGGCTAGAAGCGACAAAACTTTTCAGGAGTATACTCATGGCAAAATCTACAGGAAATAACCGCCGCAGGACACGCACACCTCTGGGTAAGAAGCTGGCTACGAGTAGACGTTTATACCTCCCCCGATTGTTTGAAGTGCTTGCACATAAAATTCCCTGTCGGTTGGAAGGATGGGGAGATGACTGGTTTTTAGTGGGTCGGAGCCCGGCACTGCTGGCCCACACTTGTGGACGAGTTTCCGGCAGTGGTGCCGCCCTTTCCAGTAGCTCCTCTACACAAAACAAAGCTTCTTCACCATTGAGTCAAGGGAACATATAGAACGGTATAGGAACGGGATCCCGATCGGTTTGTTCCCCCACCAGAAGTATGGACGAGAACTAAGTCCGCCTAGTTCACAGCCTAGAAAGATTCAAGCCCTCTTCTCCACCTTTAGCAGCCCGTTCACGGGTTGCTTGGTATCCTCTTTTCCGGCCCTATTTGCAGATGTTCCACTTGACCCTCAACGGGACACGGCGCGATAGCACGATACGGCTTCCGCTTCTTCAATCGATTATTTCAATGTATCAATCGTTCAGTGGGTGCAGCTTCATCAGATGCGTAGTAGCGTAGCATACCAATCTTAGTAAAATGACGTTGAAAACACGAATAAAGCTCAAAAACAAGAAACAGACCACAGAAGGGTAGCCGCAGACATCCAGGGTTTTTATGAGTAGATAGGTAACTAGATTTGCTCACACTGGCACTAGTTCTCTTTGTCGGTCCAAAGAAGACACATGAAATTAGGATTTTAAAATAGCGGTCTCCCACGCAAATAGTTTTTTTAGCCCATTCAAGTCCCTCACAGATCTTTAACTAAAGATAAACCAACCACGGGCCAACAACAACAATAGAAGCATGTCAATAATATATACCCACACGAACCAAAATATCACTAATATTAGAAACGTAGTGTCGTAGTAGTAGCAGTTGATGCAGAAGCCTCAGCAAAGTAAAGTAGTTCGGATGGAAATGGTTGTAACATATATTCAGCAAAAAAAAAGGTTGATGCAGAAGACTTTGTGCTCCTGCGCACACAAGGGGCTTCTGATACCCGAAGGCGCTTCCTCGCGGCAGTAGCGGAGAACATGCTAGGCTCAGCTTCTCGACGAAACTACTGGCCATCAACAAAGTAAGCGCTTATAAGCTCACTGAATGCTCTAGCCATTTTTGTTGCCAAGCGTCAAACTTGCTTGTAGTTTTAGGCCTACTGTTGAGCCTAACAAGACACTGTAACAGGGATGCGCTCCTTTATTGTTCGTTGTGCGTATGTGTTCCTAGCTTGCTTTTGTTGTATGCTCTAACGCTCTTATCGTATCGTTCCGCTATCAAAGTGGCGCCACTCAAATTGTTCCAACTGTGCATTTTTTCTTTATCCCTCCTTAGGAAAAGTTTGCGACGTCACCGTCCAGGGGGCATAGTTCGTTCCCTATCAGTTGTTGGTCGTTTTTGTTCACCGTTGGTCCTGGCTGTGCTCCCATTGTGGATGGCTTTCTTTGTCGCTCTTGTCCGTTCTATTCATGTGTCTGCTCGTATCCAGCACGGCTATTTGAGCACATCGCTCACTCCGCCAGGCCAATTTTGGATAAACTGATCTCGGTGCCACAGTTGATCGTCTTAGAAGTTGTGTTTTTTTAGCGCTCTAACAACTATATATATATATATATATATATATATATATATATATATATATATATATATATATATATATGCAAAAATATTGCAACGTTAATATTTATATAGATTATTACTGCTATTGCTTTTTTCTACTAAGCGCTAAAACAACTGACCGCCTTTTCAACGTCTAATATTACGGCTAGGTCCTTTCGTCTCGAGTTCGACGTCGTACTTTTAGAATTCGAAATGCATGGGGGCCTAGGCAAATCAACTGATATATTTTTATCAGAGCTGGCGAAAATGATATCAAGAAAGCGTGGCGAGCTTCCGAGAGGTCAGTGTTTCCTGCAGCAGCGATTTTTAGACGTCAAACGAGAGAATGCCATAGAGATATTGCCATTAACAGGAAGAAGAGAAACAAATGAGCCATCGAAGGAGTTTAGGTATATCGAGACTCATCCATGCTGCTATCAGTCTAATACTTGGGAAAATAATTAATTAATTTATAAAGATCCCTGATAAATAAAAATCATATATATTTTTTATTTGTTTTATTAACACCCAAACTGGGTAAATGTGTTTATGTTACATCAAAATGTTTCGAGACGCCAACAATCTAGCGTTTTGCTAGTTCTGCTATAGACCTTACCGCCGGGTATACCGCGGCGTGGTATCGATCACATTTGCTCCGGCATTGTTTGCATTGACATTCATCCTGTGGTTCATGAAAACCATCCACGTTGCACAGAACGTGATGAAATCCGTGAGCTGCAAAGGCCGTCGTGAGATGTCGATATTTTACCCCGCTACCCCGCCATTCAGTGCTTGTCATTGCTGCTGTTCCATAAATACCTATGTCCACCTCACTAATTTTGGTTCCCTAGTTTCGCATATAAACTTCAAAGGCGCACGTTTTCTTCAGATTAAATCGTTTTTGTAGTTCTTCTGTCAGCAGCGGGCCACCCTCCAAGACGTGAATATATTTTTTTATATATATTATCTCTGTTTGTTGCACACTAGCGTACAAGATTAATTGGGTCAAAACTACAACTACTAAATATGAACGCCCGTGACGTAAACTCTCAACGCAGTCCTGAAGAACTTAATTAATTTCCTATTTTTATACGTAACTGGACGCGCAGGCCTGTTGCATAAACATAAAACGCCTTATATTTGGTCATTCGAGAACTCGTTACAGAAAGTTGTATCTCAATGAAACTGAAAAATAGGTGGATAAAACATGCTCAAGATCAAAGCAAAAATTTCAAAAATTTTACGTTTTAGCAGAAAAGAGATGCTGGTAGGAATGTTGACTTAACAGTTGACATATGAAAGCCACTCAACTAGGTCAGTTGCTGTACGTATCTTAGGATTTTATTTACCTCCGGTTTCTCTTTTAGTTGCACGACCTTAATATAAATATAGTCACCGTATACCGAACTCTAGGCGATATAGGCCGTCGATATTGGCTGAAAGCTTGCTGTGTTAAGCGTTCAAATGGAGTACGTCGGCGACATTTGCCTATCGGATGTTGCCTTAAAAAAGGCCACTAGTTGAACTAAAGTAAAGCAAATTAGCAGACACTTAAGATTTGCAGTTACGAACTATACTGGTCGCTTGGCCTTTTCCACAGAGTTGGAAAGAGCCTTTTGAATGAGTTGTTCGCTGGTCTGCCAAATACCTTGGCAAATAGCTACCACAATTATATACTAAATATGTGAAGATAAACTGTTTTAAAGTCAAACCTTTTATTATTGCATAATGTGTTTGTAGTCCATAGAGATGTATGTAATGTAATATTGAATGCTGGCACAATCTGCGTGCACTGGTATTTTTGGAGCGTCGTTGTCACCTAAAGTCAAGTATATATTTGGTGAGACCGTATTATCTTACTGTGTCATCGTTAAATATAAAACGTTCAAGTGCCCATTTTATGATCAAATAATTATTGATCTATTATATTAACAAAACATACATCTATGAGAGCGCGAATCTTCAAGAACTTAAAAAAATAACGTTAAAACATCTCATTCGTTGTTTTTGCTATGTGAATTCTGTCAGAATGGTCAGCAAAGAAAAATGACAGTTACGGGCGGCGAGTCTTTATAAGTTCACTGCTGCGGAAACTGTCTGAAATATTTAGACATTTCGGAAGTAACTCTGACTCTTTTTCCAGCGTGACTTTCCGTGACGTGCGCGAGTTATGCGTGCTGCGGGCATCCTCCTTGCAAATTGAAAATTGGTCAGATACGTAAACTCCCTATAGTAACACGCCCTCTATTGTAATGACCGGTATAAAGGGGGGCAGGGCATACGATATCGAATATATGATAACAAATTCCTATTGCTATAATATCGCTGGTACATTCGAGAATTCTAGGCAGAAATTAATGCGGACATGTGAATCCCATGGTCCTTCGGTCCGACTAAATAGTGCCCACCTTTGTAGTATCAGTAAAATGTCTGCTGTCTTTGCTTAATAGGCATGATGTATTTGACAACCTCCACATGGAGCAGACATTCATGTGGAGGCCACTGACACATACGAACAGTCACGTATTCGGCGAAGACGGCATTCTAAAAAAAAATATTACTAGGCCAGTCTCCCCAGAAGACGCCGAAGAGACGAACCCATTTGCGCAAGGCTTGGTGGGAGGGGCATCGCAGTGGCCAAACGATAGACACGGGTGTCTACTAAGATCAGCTCAGCCGAATTTTTGCCGCCCCCTAAAAGCAGAGGAGTTATTTTCCACCAACGCGAGGCCGCATGTTAGTTTTCCCAGCCTTTACAACTAGCAAGCGTAATGACATACGCGAAAAGTTTAATCTCCCAGTAACCCCAGCCTACTGTGCCTTCGTCGAAAAACAGAGATCGAAGCAACTGGAGATCGACCCACAGTTCATCACAACACTAGCAATGACTGACTCGAGCTGGAAGAGGACAAACAGAACGAATCGTCATTTGGTCACCATGTTTGCCGTGCACGGCTTCCACCATTTGACGTGCATGACGCAATGTTATCACGAACCTGAACAAACCTGTGTCTGCAAATACTGTCGAAACGTGTGTGATAGATATCATGTGGGAAATTGTAATCAAATTAAGTCATTGACCCAACTTACAGAATTGAACGTTTTATCATTCTGACAATGTTGGCATATGAACATATGTATTTTATAAGTAGAAATCTAAATGTACATATGTGCACACTCACCAAATGTCAGCTTTTAGGACATAACTAGGTATAAGGACACAATAAAAAGTGAAATAAATTAAATTGAACTGCTAAGCGTTGACTAAGCAATTTTGCCGCATCCACTGTGTTCAACAGATATCGCACCATTTGACTATAACTTATTTAGATTCTGCAGAACTATCTACAAGGAACGTAATTCACTTTACCAGGCGCAGGACAAACTTACTTGGAGACATTTCTCGAGATGCAGACACCAGAATGCCATGGGAAACGATTATTTGATCCGGAGATGGGGTGGGGCTAACAATAAAGATAACTTTTTGAATAAATCGAATCAGTTTACTCGTTAAATTTTTAGACTGATTTCAAAGTTGAAAGTGCCAATTACTTTCTGTCCTGCCCACTGTATATATACAGGTAGTTCAATAAGTTCTTAGAATGAGCTTTTTAGAATTCGAATTTTGGCACGCTTTCATTTCTAATATGAACTGCAACTTTTCGACTGCTAGCACTCAATATATTATGGTGATTGGCCGTTGCGATTTCGTTTGATAGCTTTTCCCGTGCAACGTATCGGCGTGATTTTTAAAAATGGAGCATTTTATCCTACACGAAAACTTGAAGATGAAAGAGCTTAGAGCAAAATGGCTGCCGCATTTGCTCAACCAAGGCCAAAAAGACGCGCCTGTTTTGGCTTTACAGCGAAATTTGGCCAAGATGTCGAACAATCTGTCGGATTTTTGGTGCAGATTCATGACCGTCGATGAAAGCCGGGTTCATCACTACACTCCCGAGACTCAAGAAGCATCTTGCCAATGGTGTGCACCTGATGAAGGACCTCCGAAGAGGGACAACGGCATTGACCGGAAAGGTGATGGTTACAGTTTTTTAAGACCAACGTAGAATAATGCTGGTCGACTACCTTGAGAGCTGTAAAACGATCACAGGAGAATATTATGCAAGACTGTTGGACTGCCGTTAGCAAGAACTCATCGTGAAACGGCCCGCTTTGCAGAAGAAGGTTGTCCCGTTTCACCAGGGCAATGCTCCTGCACACAAGTCCCGGCAAGCATCGGCAAAACTGGCCCAACTGAGGTTCGAACTTATTGAAAAACCCTCCTATTCTCCAGACCTGGCCCCCTCTGATTATTTCCTCTTCGGACATTTGAAGAATAGTCTCGGTGGAAAGCGTTTTTCCAGCAATGAAGAGGTTAAGGCTGCTGTCAATGCCTATTTTCAGTCTAACGACGCGGAATTCTACTCAAGAGGTATGAAAGCTCTGAAATCTCGGTGGGAAAAGTGTATTGAGCTTCTCGGGGAGTATATAGAATAAGAAAAATTTAAAAACATGATTTGGAAAATTCTCGGTTTTCATTCTAAGAACTTATTAAACTACCTGTATATATTCAAATTTGACGTTTGAACGTCGAGGTGTGTGGTCATGCTTTGAGCGGCTCTCGCCTTGGGCTGTGTTGTCTCGATATAGCGGTGGCGGTTGGATGTGTTGGTTTAATTCGGATCTACTTCACTCTGAGCCCCGACTGAAGCTGGTCGACCGCCTTATGAGGTGCTTCTTGAAGTGACGGTTCCAACATGTAGAGTGAATCGTGTCTCCCTTTCGTCGTGCCATGTTTTTTGTTCCGTCGATTAAGGCAATGGGCGGATTTTGTTGAGTGGAATTGTTTGAGTGGCCAGCTGATTCAACATCTGTCAGTGCAGTGACGGCATACCAGCTGTCTTTTCATCGCCACGACTTTCTGTTTATAAACATCTTGTCCCGGTTTTAGAGTGGTCAGCAATACCGTGCTGCCTCTCGCTCTTCCCACTCGCCATCAATCGTGCTGATCTGGAGAGCAGTGGCGACGCAGAAGAGGAGCGTGATTTTGTCGTCCAGGAGAGAGAAGAAAAAAAGGCGAATGGTCTATGTATACCCGCGCTTCGAGTGATGATCCTATGGGAGCCACGGATGACCAAAATGTGACGGCGTCGTGCGTTAATGAGCCAACTGGATCTGGCTCGAGTAGCGAAGTTACTGATGAGTCTAACACAGTTAATACTCCGGCGGCCGTCGCGGATGAGGAGACGCAATCGTTGATTGGCGTAACAGGAAATGGCTGGATGACGGTTGTGAATAAAAATACTGCTAAGATATTGGACACTCTAAACAGACTGGCGCTATTAGATCTGCCGAGTATAGACAGACAGCCAAAAGGTATCTTCAAAGTCGTCATCG
This sequence comes from Dermanyssus gallinae, assembly GCA_003439945.1. Lineage (NCBI taxonomy): Eukaryota > Metazoa > Arthropoda > Arachnida > Mesostigmata > Dermanyssidae > Dermanyssus > Dermanyssus gallinae. The sequence goes on from QVRM01002323.1 coordinate 196,523, forward strand.
GACGCAAGACTGACCGGATTGTCTATGGAAATTTAGTGCAAGTCCCTGAACCACTCGATGAAAATTTACTTGCGCTCTGCGCTGACCTGCATCGACTTTTGTCCGGCTTCCAAGCCAGGAAAATAATCTGGCGCTTTCCATGTATGGTCCAGTTCTGCCGAGGAGGCTGCCAAGGCCACACCGCTATCGGCCCTGCGGTGTGTCTCAACGTGTCTGTATTAGTAAAAAGTCATGATCTAGGCTATGACAGAGCTAGAATTGCTGGCGTGGTTAAAGGCTTTTCCTAGCAGGATATCACGTCTGCTCTTAAAGATGCCGGTGCAACAATGGCAAAAAGAGAAACTCACATAAGAAAGCGCCGCGAGAAGACTACTGCGGTACCTACGGACCGCGTGATCTTGCAGTTTAATAGATTACCGCCCCCCGAGGTGTTTTTGGCATACAAGATACATAAGGTTGTCTTTCTCTCCGGAGCTCCCACTGCCTGTTAAAATTGCCTGATACTTAGGCACACGGCCGCCAACTGTCGGAATAGTCAATTGTGAAAGCTGTGCGGTCTACCGGGCCATATTGTGGCTAGTTGCAAGAACGCACCTCGATGTGTAAACTGTAAAGGGCCGCCTCAATCAGCGGTATGTCCTCTTCGAGCCGTCTCAATCAGCGGTCTGTCCTCTACGAGCTTGCGGAATTGAAAAAGGAAAGCTTTTATGGAATGTAAGCTTATACATCAAGTCAATGTGGAGCTTCCTGACGCTAAATCATTAAATATCCTGGACATGGTGGAGTCATGCCCTCCAAATAAGTCTCAAGACATTTCTTCTAGTCAAACGGGCCCCGCTAAGGCCTACGCAGCTGTGGTCCGGTCCCTAGTCGTGGAGACTTCTTCAGATCCCAAAGTTCGTGTGAATCTACCTCGACTCTCTGACGTATCTTCGAAAAAGCCCATGCCATCGAAGAAGAAACCAACAAACTTCAGTAAACAGACGTAATCTCTGCTGAGAGAGCCGCAAAAACCCAAGAAGACTGTACCTACAAAAATCAAGCAACACCCTACAATTGTTCAACCTGCTAGTCAACTTATTAAAGCCATCCGCTCGAAGGCTGCGGCCAGTCTGGGTAGATTTTTGTGACGATCCCTCCGCTTTTATCAGCATTCTCATTGGTCTGAATCGACTTTCTCTTACTATTTTTAATGCTCGATTTTATACTCTCTGAGCCACGAAACTGTTCTAATATTTCTGGTTGCAAAAACTGGCACGACCCCCCACCCTAAATAGCTTGTTTGCAACATTACATCTCAATGCTGACACAGAGAGATTGAAAAAATCGGGCCAACATGGGCACCTGAGCAGCGTACTTAGTGATAAGTGGTCATATGTTGATCTAGCAGTTAAAAGCGAGACTTGGCTTAAAGATATCGACGACCCTCTGTTTATGATTGATGGCTTCAGCTTAGTGGCATTCAATCGTAAAATGCTTAAGCTTGGAGGCGGTGTCGGAATCTATGTTCGTACCACCTGTGTTATTGTATCCACGCTAACGCTTAGTAGTCTTGACGGGTGTATTCAAGCTCTTCGTATACATGTTCGTAAAGGGTCCGAGTTCTAAGGTTATATCATTGGGTTCTACTCGAGTAGTACGCTACAAAAGGATACTCTCCTTGACCTATTAGATGATATTCTACCATCTAATTTTTTACTTTACTTCCGTATATGCTTCTTGGTGATTCGAACGTCAACTTGCTCGCTAGCGCCCCGCCGTTGAACTATATTTCCTTCTTTACTAGCAACTACATAATGCATGTCATCGATCGTGTCACGAGATCTCTTTCTAGAACTCGATCAATGTGCTGTTCTACATTTTATACAGTTCAACCAGCGGTTCTAAATACGTTGTCATTCTCGGATCATTTCCCTGTTGTCGTCTTCTTGCTCAAATGCGGAGAAACATCGACGACTTCAGGCTGCTACTTCCAACTTCACCCGGGTTCACGACGCTGCTGGTGTGAGTACCTTCTTAAATGGCCTAAGCGGCATTTATTGAAGCGATGTCTATGATTCAAATGATGTTTATTTAGCGTCCGAGAATTTCCGACAGACCCGTTGGGGTATTTATAACACATCATTCGGTCCACGTCGCATAGAGCGTACGGATGCGTCAAAAAATTAAATGTTTGTGTTCTCGCCAGGACAGCGTCGCCTAAAAAGGCATGCTAACAAAATGTACATTAGGCACAGAAAGATTCATTCCCCAACAAGTGAACATGCTTATCTGGCGGCCCAGAAAAAAATACAAAACAGCTGTTCGTATTGCTCGTTTAGCCTTCTACAAGGAGCGCTTTGATACTTACGTGGAGATGCCCGCCGTCTCTGGCAGTTCATTAACAGGCCCTGTGGTAAACATAAAGGCTCGGCCGTGTGGGAGAGTATCTCACATAAAATTCGCTACTCGAAGTTCCCGACCTGTTTTACTCGAGGCGTCAAAAGATTGTCTATCAAGATATAGCTCAATGTGCTAATTTGCCTTGTCTGTCGGTATCGCCAATCATATGATATAGGTATTAACTTCTGTTATTATTATTATATTTTTCTCTTTTCATCCTCCAAACCATTGTTGCACTTTTCATAACGAGAACGTAAGCATGTGAATGTATGCAATTCCGTAAATAAACCATGTCTGAATATATATATATTTATATATATATATATATATATATATATATATATATATATATATATATATATATATATCAAACTTCGCCTTGCATTAAAAACACAAAACATGTGCCAATATATTTAGCTGTTTATTTACCCTGTGTGTGTACTCATACCTTCAAGTTTGAACAACGAGAATGCACTTTAGAAGCAAACTCTCAACGGCCAAAAAGCACTCAAACGACGCCTAACGAAACTGTAACTTTCACTTACAGAGAGAAGATTAAGGCTGCCAGTGATTCGATCTTCAGAAGGTTGCATAAGTATTGCTCAGCTTCTATTTGATCATGAACAGTTTACTGGTTTATAGTAGATCATGGTAATTGTATAACTGCAGCTGTCCCATCGTTGACCCCTCCCGGGAGCGGTGCCTCCGCTGGTTACCTCTTCGTAGGTTTCCAATTGAACCACTGTGTGCGAGATTCATTCTATTCGGGTTCCATTCCAGGTAGGTTGTCATACTTCTTGCTCAGCTCGGCGCCGCTAAAATCGAAGCCGGGATTCTCGATCTGGAACTTCTCGAGATCAATCTTCTTCGTCATCTCGAACAGCGTCATTGGGTCGGCCTTGAATTCGTTTTGGAGCAGTGAGCTCCACACGGCCTCGGTCTTCGGCGCTTGTGCCTTCGCCAGAAGAATGGTCACCTGTCGACCGAAAAAGAGCATTCGAAGTTACTACTCAGCTGAACTTGACTTTTTACAAAAACATTTTGTTTTTGATGCCGGTGTTTCTATATTGTATAAGTAACTAGTAAACGTAGGCAATTAGTAAACAATAGAAACACAAATAAAGCACGCAATGTTACGTCGAAGTGGCGCCCGAACTGTTCACGAGCTATCGGTACAGTATCATCTATCCAGTGCACTAAATGTACTCTATGGGTTCATCTTGCCAACTGTACAGGACTCTCCTCAATGCCGAAGCCAGACAGGAAGACGTCACGAGAAGCTTCAAACGCTATAACTGTAACCGAACCGCTATTGAGGATGAAGGTGGGATAATGATTGCTGACGATGAGACCGACCTTGTGACGATCATTAGGTTTCTAGTTGGTCAGGTACAAAAATGGAAGTTTACCGTCCGAACGTCGACGTCAAAAAAGTATATGCTAATAGAAAGAAACCAGCTGTTAGAGAGGAAACTGAATAGGTTGTTGAGTAACCAAACTGCTGTTTGGTTGCATCGCAGAATACAGATATCAGACCCGTAAGTGCCCTCTTCGACAGCCAAAAAAGCTGCGACCCCACAGAAGATTGCAGTTAAAAGAACGTCTGCAATTTCAAATCAATCCTCGCGCTATGGTTAATCGTTCACACAGGACTGCCAGTAGCAAGGGAAACCTAAACCGCAGACGCATTCTTGTAGTCCAACATCGGAGAGAGCAAGAAACGCTTTGTCCAGTGTCTTCACACGACTTCACACGGAGCACATTTTTATGACAAAACATCAGCCAGGGTTTAAAGCGAGTGTGCTTCATGGCCACTCCTCAAAATCAGGGGTGTACCCCATTGTGGTGAAGAAGATAAGGACCCGTTTTGTCCACTACACTCCTTCTGTGTTGAAGTTTAAGCCAAGATATTCGATTCACAGATAAATAAATTGGAAAAACAGTCAAAACTGTTTAATCAGAAACAGCGAGAGTTCGACACCTCGGTGGCGAAGATGGACTCGGTCCAGCTGCTAAAGAAGAAACACACGTCCGGTGAACTAGACGTGATTATTTGTAACGTGCCTCAGATTTTAAATGAGAGCACAGTAAACCTGGCTCGCTGCGTACTTTCGTCTTTGGACCCCACTACACAAAGAGAAACTGTTGTAAGCGCATCGCGCATTATCGTTGACAATGGTGGGGGTAAGAAACCGCTGATCAAGGCTACTATGCGTGACGACGCAGCAAAAGGCCGGGCAATCAAGGCATCTAAAGTCAAGAAGTTTAAAGTCAGCGATCTCGGTCTTGACAAGAAATTTCCTGACGTATCCACGAAGGCAAACTCATCATGGAAGGACCCGATGCCAACTAGCGATGAGCTGGCAATGGGCGTCTACGTAAATGAATCAACATCGAGGGAAACCCGTGAGTTGCTGAAAATAGCTAGACGACTAAAAGCCTCTGGCGATCTTGAACCTACCTGGACATACCGCAACAAGGTCTATGTGCGTGTTCACGGTAATGACAAACCCGTGTGCATTCGTAACCAGAAAGACCTCAGCAATTGCAACGAGAAAATCCCTAAAACTAGGGTACTAGTAAACAATAATGACAACTGTGTGTATAAGAATGGGCAGCAAAAGAAAGAAACTATTAAGACTGATGGTCCAAAACCGACGACTTCGTCTGCTTCCGCTGTGCCGTTATCGAACTCCTTCCAGCTACTTAGTAGCCAGCCGGTGTGCTCGTCCACACACCTGGAGTCTCCAAATAAACAAGCCACAAGCAACGAAGACAACAACAATGCGTCGATAGTTCTAGCTATCAGCGATGAAGAAGAGGAGGATGTAGAGGTTGACGACATAATGAATCTCGGCATGAGTGCTTCGATGTTGGAGATGACGGTACTTGAAAGCAACTAACAAAAGAAAAAAAATTATAATTGGAAATATATGTATAAAATAGTTAAAAATGCATTTAGGTTTACACGTCACATCGAGCGGCCAAAAAGCCGTTCGCCTAGTCCACTTAAACACACGTAGCATTAGGTCGACTCAGAAATTTCAGAAAATTGTCTCAACGCTTGCTCCCCTCCATGATATAATTGTACTCAGTGAGACCTGGCTACGCCCGGAAGAGGTCGTTCATTACCATACTGATGGTTATGATAGGGTTTCGTGCTGCAGAGAGAAAAGAGGACGGGGGTTTCTAATACTTTTCAGAAGCAATTTTAAGCTCATTTCGGTCCACCGAAGCCCGCTGACAACAGCTGAGTCCATAACAATCGAGCTAGATCACCGCCCATACTCTTTCAAAGTAACTGCTGTGTACCGTCCACCCGACCGGCCTCTTACCGATTTTATTGATGAACTCGACGTCTTCTTAGATAACCACAAACACCATGTGGTACTTGGGGATATGAACGTACATCACACAATGGACGACGACCCTCACTTAATAAATCCAACGCTGGATCCATTTGGCTTCCGCAGTATAATTCAAGAGCCTACGAGATTGACACCACCGCGCACCCTCGATCACATCTACACCGATCTGGAAGTTGATGCGTCAGGCACCTTCGACCTCAGTGTTAGCGACCATCTCGCTATCTGGTGTCGAATACCGCTTGTCTTGAATCGCCGTCCCTCAACGAAGGCAATTCGGACCGACACCAGATTATTAGAGCGCATAATTCGAAATGAAACTTGGGCTCCGGTGTACTTGGCTCAAGACGCTGAAACAAAATATAATGAGTTCCATGACCGTCTAATGGAGCTCATCGATACATGCTCATCAAGAACACACCGACGCCACAAAACACAGTGCATACATCCGGAGCTGACAAATCTTATCGCCGAGAGAGATCGCTTGTGGCGCTCTTTGCAGAGCATTCGTAAACGATCCCCGAACAGCATACGCGTACTGAGACTACGAGAAGAGTACAACAAGATGAGAAATAAAGTGCAAAATCGACGGACCAAACTGGAGCGCCATCGACTTCGGGGTATGGTCGATAGGGACTCGACCAACGGCCGACCGATCTGGAAAGTTGTGCGGCGCGCAAAACAGGTTGCCCCCGGTGCCCAAACTGGATATTGACGGCGAAGCGATCACGGAGCCCGCGACGGTCTCAGAGGCCTTTAAAAAAATTTTCACTAATAATGTCGCCTCATCCTTGTCAAATAATCCCATAAATGAGCGTGTTTTTATGGAAAATCTACCAGAACACACCGCGACAATATTCAGTTTTAAAAAGGTGACGAAACTACAAGTGTTAGCTTTACTTAGTGGTATTGGGGATCCAGCAGCCGGCTACGACGGTTTGCAGTCTCACATTATCCACCACGTAAGATCTCACATCGCTGATCCCCAGCCACACATCATTAATGCCATGATAGAAGAAGCAGCGTATCCTAGCCGCTTAAAGATCGCCAGAGTGGTACCGATCCACAAAGGTGGTAGTATGAGCGACCCCTCAAACTACCGTCCAGTGAGTGTTTTACCCGTTTTAAATAAGATTATTGAAAAAACACTTGTTAGCCAAATGACGAGGCATCTCGAAAGCAACAACATGCTCTCGGGTAACCAATTTGGATTTCGCAAAAACCGGGGCACAGGTCATGCTGTTATGCGGCTAGTTGAGAGTACCCGTTTCGAGTTAGATAAAGGACTATTTTGTGCAGCACTTTTTTTAGATCTTAGACGCGCCTTTGACAGCGTTCGTTCAGATATTCTCCTACTTAAATTCAAGCACCTGGGCTTTGACGATCACGCTATTAAACTGCTATCGACGTACTTCCTCGGGCGTCACCAGCTTGTGGACGTGGGGGGAACCCGGTCGGAACTGCTCCCGGTTTTGCTAGGTATACCTCAGGGCTCGTGCATTGGCCCACTAGCCTTCCTCTGCTTTATAAATGATATGGAAAACATCGCACGAGGAGCCGCTATCATTTATGCTGACGACAGCACTTTTAAATATATTGGGCAGTCTGGTGAGGAGGTACACCGGGTGATGATGCAGGATGTCACTGCCCTCAACGCTTGGTGTGCAGCAAACCGTATTGCTATCAATGCAAAGAAAACTCAAGTGGTGGTCTTCGGACAGGGTAACGCCATTCCTCGAATGCCACCTGTAATCATAAATGGCCACCTGATACAACCCAGCGACTCAAGGTCCTGGGTGTAACAGTAGATGCAAAACTCTCTGGCAACGCGCATGTAGAGACCCTTATCCGTCGACTTGCTGTCATCACAAACTCATCAAGATACATCAAGAACCAAATTGGAGCATCTTCATGCAAGCTGCTCTACAACGCCTTTTTCTTGAGTCACCTTACGTACGGATCGGAATTCTGGACTGCCTGCAGTAAGGGTTGGGCGGAGCGACTGAGTGTGGCACAGGGGCGCTTTCTTCGTATGTTTCGGGGATCGGCCAGTCGGGAGAGAAAACAACACAATATATTAGATATAGAAAATACCATGCGCTATTTAACCTTGATAGTAATTTTTAAGAATATCCATGGGATTGGGCCGAAGATACTAGAATTTGATCGCCTTGGAGGGGCGAGAGAGACCAGAGCATCTAACACGGTCACACTGAAGATTCGCATGCATCGAAGCAGCAAGGGCAGCCAAGCTTTTGGCGTGCGAGCTGTCAGAGAGTGGAACACTCTTCCGGTTAGCTTGCGTTGTTTGAAATCCTTAAATAGCTTCAAGGAGAATTTAAAGTCACACCTTTTACCCCGTCAATAATGGATACACTAGTCTTCCTAAATTGACCCTCGCATAGAGGAAAACACAAGTAATTTTATTCCGGCTGCAACTTTTTACCAACACAATGGTAACTGTAGTAGGTTTAAATTACTATATCCTCCTTGCAAATATTTGTAAATGTATGAAACAACATACTATTGTAATTGTGTATATAATAAATAAATAACCTTGTTCAAAAAAAAAAGTTTCGGATGCTGACGTGACTAAGATGTTCGATCAAGGAGTGTGGACTAATGGTGCTGTATTCGGAATCTTCAATAGACGTCTCAGAGGGTCTGATGTGATGGAAAAGCACCCACAACAATGACTGAACGAGGCACATCGGCGGTCATCAACCCTGGTAACGAACATGCATTGGAGTCCAAATAAGGCACCGAATTATCAAGTGACTTCTTGAAAATGTTTTTCTTGCTAAGTTCTACCAAACTATAAAATAAATACATGTGCTTATGGAGGAACCTGTATATGTATATGTATATACTTGTTAAAGGTGGTCGGAGATGAGGCCCCTTCCATTTATCATCAGGTGAAATTGGCTTACGGTAATTCATCGCACTTGGTCTTGCCCTCGGCACTGCTCACTTCGGCTGTAGGGATTCAACAGGGAGATCCCCTTGCTCCCCCTCTGTTTTGTCTTGCCGTTAAAGACCTGGTTAACACACTTGAAAGTCCACTCAACCTGTGGTATTTGGACGACGGGGTCGTTGGAGGGAACATACGTACGGTCTGTGAAGACCTAAAGAAGATACTTAGTTTTGCCGCATGCAGCGGTCTGGAGCTGAACCCAATCAAGTGTGAGGTTCACATAATCGGCTCAGATACAGCTGATATCTCCGAAATACAGAATCTACTTCCAGGCTGCCGCGTAACAGACGATAACCTGGATCTACTTGGCGTACCCCTGTTTTCTCGCCAACTTGGACCGACTATCGAACGCGGGAGAGAAAAACTCGAGATTGGTCTCAACCGTCTTCCCCAGCTGGGTGCTCACCGGGGGCTGTACCTTCTGCGTTCATGCTTCTCCGCGTCGAGGCTGAACTACCTGTTCAGGGGAGTCAATACTTCAGCCTTCCCGGATCTTTTGGAGGAAATTAACGCGAAGATGTGTTGTGCGCTGGAATCTATACTCAACTTGAAGTTGCAAGACGATTCCCTAGTTCAGGCCTTCTTACCCGTAGCCAAGGGTGGACTGGGCTTGCCTGAAGCAAATTCGCTTTCAGTCGCAGCACACATCGCCTCCCTGCATTCGGCGACTAGTGGCGTTGAGTCTATTCTGGACCCCTAGGCGGTTGCGAACTTCAAGGCCACGCTTGAACAGATCCAGGACGACGCCATTGCATTCTGCGGGTCTCAACCAGAGACTCCTTCTCTTCAGCGCGCGTGGTCAGAGCTGGCAAATGACGGTCGTTTGAGCGGCCTATGGGAACGAACAACCACGGCCGCTAGCAAAGCGAGGCTACATGCAGTCTCCTCGCCCGGTGCAGCTGCATGGCTGCACGCCCTCCCGAGCCCTCAGCTGGGTACCCTCCTAGACGATGAGTCTACACGAATACTTGTCGGTTTGAGGTTAGGAGCAGAGCTAGTCTCTCCACACCACTGCAAATGCGGTGGCGAGGTCGACTCCCTAGGCCACCATGGGCTTTCCTGTCCGCAGAGTTCAGGCAGAATTGCACGCCACTCGGCCTTGAACGAAACGTTTAGCAGAGCGCTGCGATCGGCAGAGTACCCATGCATCTTGGAGCCCCCCGGTTTAGTCCGAGACGATGGAAAGAGACCTGATGGCATGACCCTGACTCCCTTTGAGCAGGGCCAAATGCTGGTGTGGGATGCAACCGTAACCGACTCTTTAGCCCCTTCAATGGTCGGTGCGGGCGCAGTTCGCCCTGGACACGCGGTAGCCCTAGCGGAAGCAGCCAAGTGCAGAAAGTATTCAGGCGTCTCTTACCCACACTTGTTCTCACCCCTTGCGTTTGAGACCTTGGGGGGGGGGGGCTGGGCTGCTCACGAAGAAACTGCTTAATGATGTCGGAAAAAGATTGGTACTCGCTACAGGAGACAAGGGGGCGGGCGAATACTTACTGCAGCGTCTGTCATTAAATGTTCAAAGAGGGAATGCCGCCTCGATTAGATGTACCCTGGCTAGGTGGACCAGCCCTAGCCTAGACCTAATGCTTTGAGTTATGCCCCAAGCGGGCTGTGCACATGTTCTTACATCACAATTATATATCTTATACACATAAATAAATGATTATATATATATATATATATATATATATATATATATATATGTATGTATATATATATATATATATATATATATATATATATATATATATATATGTGTATATATATATATATATATATATATATATATATATATATGGTTCCTAATGATGCAGGGTAGGGCGTGTAGTCAATCGCTTGCATGTTGATCGGCCAGCAGAGGCGACCATTCAATCTGAGATGTGATGTCTTTTGGTGAAGTTCCAAGAGCCTTAGCCAAACTGCTCGTGACTTTATCTCGCATGAAGGTAAATTCGAGCTGACCTTGTTGGTCAAAGAGCTCGCTGAGCTTCCGAAAACCGACAATCTGTCGTTTGGCTGTATTGTCCGGTTTGATGTTAAGCAGATTGTTTATCGTATCAACTGTACAATAATTGGGGCGTCGTTCGTTTTGTCAGCAAGGTCGATACCTCTCAGAATATGAGTCAGGCGTGTGACTGAGTAAGAGCTCCTCAGCAGGTAAAGACCACTATGGTATCCCATCAGGGGAAGGCGCTCTGAAGTGGTACTCAGTTTACCTAGCCACTTAAGCAGCACGGGGGGACACGTTCCAGATTTAGGGGTACCCCTAGAAGCTCTACTTCGTTTGCGTTGAGTATCTTGCAGCCCGGTAACCAGTGCGTGATCTCGGAGGTTGTTGAATCTACGTCGGGATTCCACACGAACAGTTCGCATTTCGAGGGGTTCAGGGCCAAGCCGCTTACCTTCTCGAAATCGATCATCTTCTGTAGATCACTAATGATTGTGGAGGCGTTGCCTACTCCATCGTCCAAGTACCACATTTTAAACGGGCTTTCGAGCGATTTGATCGTTAACCGCTAAGCAAAACAAAGGTGGACCAAGGGGTTTCATATGCTGACCTTCGAAGCCATTATACATAGGCATGATGAGCATGATATTGGTCGGATTGAGTCGCAGTTCTTTGGCGCCAAAAATGATTAGTAAAAGTTCCGCTGGTGGTTGCTCAAAGCGCAATATGTCAACAACTTTGGCTATACATAGATATTGCCAACTGATATGCTGTCTCTCCGAGGTTTGAGGGCAACAATTTGGCTAGTAGTCTTGGACGGATAAAGTCCAATCCTGCTGAGAAAATTATAAGAAAGGACAGAACTGCAGCGAATATGTCTTCTTTGTTTGTATAATAGCTCGGAATCTGTTGATTGTGGTCCAGGCCATATAGGCCCCGCTGGTGCAGGCGGGTGTTTTGCTCATAGTGTTTTGGCAGTATCTTCGTCAGATGAAAACATGTATATAGAGACTAGGATTTTAGCAACATTGGTGCCGTCTCATTTGGATAACTTGCCTAGAACTCTTCAAGCAACATCGGAGTCAACGTAAGTTGCGCGTTTCTTTGAGTAGTCTTTCTGTCCGCCAGGTTATATAGCCTAGTACTGCACTGGTAACCTCAAAGATTCTTCCTAATAATTTGCACTAGTGATTGATTGATAATTCTATTGGCTGGGAAGCGGAGAATGACCAGTACGAAGGAAAACAAGGCCAACCAAGCATGAAAACTGTTCTGAGTGTACACATCACCGAGTACATTAGTAAGAGCCATGGCTACCATATGTTTAATATATTTTGGTGATATACGTACTAACTTAAAAGTTTTACTAATGTCTTGATGTTTAATGAAGATGTCTTTAATTGAAATATGTAGACGGCCCGAGCAAGCAGTGAGATTTTTTTAGATAAATACTACAAATACTCTCGAGAGCCAATACCCAGACCAAAATTATTTCCAGGAAAGCGATCGTTAACAAAATGTTTGCATGGCGCTTAATACGCAAGGCCAATTATGTACAACCACATGTCTATGCCGCCTGAAAGCCGGCTTGGAAAAACCTTATTGTGGTAGCAATGCAGGCCCCCCTGCTAAAGGGTGTGTGAATATGTAAATAAGCAGTAGTTACGGAAAGTACCAAATTTTAACAAGACCAGAAAAAATTAAGATCGTTTGTGGAACCATTTATACTTTTGCGTACGATACACGCGTTCCCCGCTTGCATGTAACGACCAATCTTAATTTATGTAAATACCTTTATACATATATATATATAACAGAACAAGATAGCTTAGTGGCAAAGCCTTTGCCTTGCATTCGGGAGGCTTGGGTTCGAGACCCAGATCGGCCACTTATAAATTGGTTTGCATGGTTTCCAATTTAGACAAGGTAAATGCCGAAGTGAATTAAAAATCAGCCATAGCATGAAATAAATATATACAATCGTAATATATTATGGACCGACATAGCCCGCCGGCAAATTTATTTGTCCATGTTGTCTGTTATCACAATGTGTCACATAACGAACTGAAAATAAACAACTTAAGGCTCTAGGTCCAAGCTGGGGCTGGTCCACCTGGCCAAAGTTCCTCTCACCGACGCAGCGTTCCCCCTCTGAACGTCCAACGGCAAACGCTGCAGTAAGTACTCCCCCGCTCTTTTGTCTCCTGTAGCAATCACCAATCTTCTCCCGACGTCTCTGAGTATTTTTTTAGTAAGCAGCCCTGGTCCCCCCAACGTCTTCAAAGCTAGAGGTGAGAACAAGTGGGGATAGTCCAGGCTTGAGTACTTCCTGCACTTGGCTGTTTCCGCTAAGGCAACCGCATGCCCAGGGCGGGCTGCGCCAGAACCGACCATTAGGGCCAAGGGGCTAAAGAGTCGGTAACAGTCGCATCCCACACCAGCATCTGACCCCGGTCGAATGGGGTCAGAGTCATTCCGTCAATCGTTATATATATATTTATATATATTCTAAATTAGTGGCTCACATTTTAGGGAGTGATGGAATTTGTTATCAAAATTACTTTTAATGAAACGGGTCATGACAACATTAGAATCCTGGAATATCCTGCTATGGCGTCCTTAGTAAAGTGATGCCGGATCAGCATATCAGATGTTAGTAATTATGTTCTTACTTTTAATCACTTTTTGAATAACTTATACTACCCCTTAAGATGTGCGCACTTAATTCAGGAACATATATATATATATATATATATATATATATATATATACACCTTTTTAATATATAACCACGCGCAGGTGATTAGTATCTGCCAACGACGGCGCTCTCGTTTTAACGGCCAAATCTCTAAACGCCGCCACCTCGTTGCCAGCCGTCACGCTGGTCGTTGCGTGCTCATTAGTGTAATTAGATCCGGCTAGGCAGGACACTGGCAACCTCGCCGCCACCGCCGCTGCCTCCGCCTCTGTCCTCTGATCGACGGACGCTGCCCCAACTGCTGCTGCTGCTTCTGCCGTGGACGTCAATGTCGTCGTTCTCGTACTAGCCGGTACGGATACTAGCTATTCGCGGAGTTCGCGTATACGCATCTCCGCAGTGTCCGCCGGTCGAACGGCAGGTTGTTAACATGCCATCGTCAAGCCCGACGAGCGCGACGCATGGGGGTCGTATGTCACCCACCAGGGTGGCACCGCCTCAATGCCCTCTCACCCCTCCCTCTCGCTCCCTCTCCCTCTCTGTCTTTATATATATATATATATATATATATAATATTGTGATGATTTATTAAAAATTTACAATACGTTTGCACACTCGGCAGTGGTCGCCCTATATATATATATATATATATATATATAAGATAACTTATTTATATAACTTCGCTATGTTAGCATTTTGGACTGGACAATTATCTCCGCGCAAACGTGTGGTTACGGGTTCTCTAACCCAGTGTGTTAGCCCAGTTCAACAATGTGATCCGAACAGACGCTGCATTTTCTCGTTGTATGTCGAATGCATTCATTGCCTGCGTGTTGAGCGACAGAATTCGGATGCTCCCGTCGAAAGGTTAAGACTTCTACCTGCACGATGATTTAGCTTGAGCGTAAGAGGGCTTGCAGCTCCCATAGTCTCAAACGGCAATGGACAAAATTCGTGCGAATCATCAAAGCTAGAGTATTTTCAGCATTTGTTAGCCTCAGCTAACCTGGAAGCATGATCTGCTCGGTCCGCACGTGCACCGACCATCGAAGAGGCCAATGAGTCAGTTACAGTTGCGTCCCAAACAAGCATGCGGCCACGCTCAAAGGGTGTCAGAGTCAGACCGTCAGGTCATTCCTGGATAGTCCGGGGGTTCCAGAACACATGGAATGCCGGCTGGTCTCCTTGCGCGAGTAAAGGTGTCTATTAAGGCGGAGTGACGCGCTTGTCGGCCTGCACTCAAGGCGCATGACAGGCCATGATGGGCCAACGCGTTCATAAAATCACCACAACGACATCGTTTCGTCGTCCCAAAGAGTCTCAATTTGCGGACGGGGTAGGGAGTGTAACCAAGCCCCAGCCTCATTGACTATTAACAGCTCGAAGTCTGCCTCTATCAACAACGGAAAGTGTTCCATTAATCAGGCTTGCTGGTCGCTTTTCTTGTAGGGGAGGCTGTTCAACTGTCCTGGTTAGCCCTATCATCCGGAAAAAAATCAAACAACGATGACAATCCGTCGGTCAGCCTTTGAAGTTCAACGTTATAAGCATCCCATCCATCACTATCCAATAATGCTTTAACCCTGTCCGCTGCTTTGGGCAATTACGACACGATTGCGGGTCCTGCCATCATGACCGCGTTCGTGTGCTCTTTAAAATGTCTAAGTCCATTATTAAATGGCTGTAAGAGCTCTTGTGATAAAAGGTGATTTTCTGTATTATATATATAGTGTTAGAAAATATTCTGATATTTAGTTAAAGTGGCATACAAACGTACTTCTTATGGACTGGCGAGAGAGTTTAGCTTAAAATAAAATATTTGTACCGGTACATTGCCATTTCTAAAGAAATAGTCCCTGAGGTTGGTTTTTGGTTCGTACAAGCGGGCACCCAATTTGTTAGCACGTGTTTTCACATAAATCAGAGTCAATTAAATAAATGCACACTTCAATGTTAGTTTTTGCTCTTTAAAAAAAAGCTTTTTTTAAAAAAACTCATAGGAGTTCACAGGAGAAAGTGGGGGTTGTTGGTAACCCAGATACTACAGTTTTGTTTATTTAGATAGATAGGGCTTTGTCGGAAAATATAAATTTCGTTACAAAATCGGCATCACGCTGTATCATCTCGGAACCCCAAGTGGCGAAGTTTAGCCGCTCCTGATGGCCCGCCGGCTTGAGCTCTTGCGTTACCTAAATCTTATTGATTGATTGATTTATTGTTCGCTTGGCATGTATACCTAAATACACATGTCACCCTTTTATATCAGGGGCGCTTAGAGCGGCAGTCGTGGGATGGTCTTATATGGAGAGGATCCCTAAATCCGACCTCAAAATACACCAGGTGGAGGCGCGTGTCAGACCCAGTTGTTGAACGCATCGTCAAGCCGGTATTTCGAGCGCTCCATGCGCACCTTTTATATCACATAAAAAGGGCGGGTGTCACGAGTTATCATGGTCATATAGGTATTGTGTTTAGTATCTGTACTTTTGAAAGAAAAACTTAGCTAATCGCTAAATACATATGCCAGTGATATTTGAATTTGTATGCGTCCATTTGGCTATCCGCTGAGCAAACAATCCGTTGACGAACTCATAACGAGCCATAGCTTTTGACGTGATGGATCGCTGCTTTTTAATTCATTGAAGCGTACATAAAAACACGTGTCCTAGCAATTCACAAGTTGTTCGTTGACGTAGAGCATATACGATGCCTTGCTCGAAAATTGAGTCTATACTAGGAACGACATCAGCTGACTCGCTGATGTCGTTGTTCAGAGATGTGACATCACACGACCGGTAAGACGGTGTGAGTGATAGTGATGAAAACGGCGACGATACGAGATCGCCCCTTACCGCTGTCATCGTCGTTGACAATGACAGATCACATTTCTTGTAAGACGGTACGGGCCAAGGGACAACAGAGTACAAAGGACAGAACAAAGCAGATCTCGTCGAGACTCTATCGAGGACTACGAGAATATCGATGATTATAATGGTGATTAGAGTGGTAACCTCGATGGTTCATGATGGCCGCGATGATGGCGATAGCTGCAGTCCCGGAAAGACCCCCTCTTTCTCTCTATCTGACTCTGTCACGCGCACATAGACACTGATTCCGGGGGACTGCTGTCCAACTGTTGAAAAGCGTTAATTTGTGCTTAATTGTGATCACTTACAAAACCACTACGACGTGCGCAGATTGACCGACCGATTCCGGCTGAGTTGATAATGACGCAGGAACCCAGCTCGCTCGCTCAATCGCTCTCCTGCTAATCTGCCTGCTGCTGTTGTTGCTGCAAGATGCCACCTACCCTCGCCACCTACCCTCACCACCATGATCTCTAGCAAATAAAAAAATAAACATTTTCAAGCTGAATCTCAGTCAAAATTTAACGTCCACGGAACTGCTTTTTGCATTGCTTTATAGACGGGCCCCAATAAATACAAATGTGCAACGGTAGGACTCGAACCCGCGCACCCATGTGTCTCCTTCGATCGCGAGGCGCAGACGAATGCATTACGCCACCGGGCTCGAGAACTAAAAAAAAAAGGAAAAAAAATAATAAGACGTCTCTTTGCAAATCTTCCTAAATGCGTTTGTTGGTTGGGTTGGCACGACGACTTGACATGCGTTATGCCCGACGCCAACACACAACCTCTACACCTGGCAACTTGTTTTTGAAATTCTATAAGGGAATAAAGATTAATTATTTCCTTCTGAAAATTGAATTATCATTTCATTTATTATAAATTTACTGCGCATTTGTTCAGGCGTTTCTTTAATTTTTCCGAACTCCACTTTAGTGTCTTCAAACACCTGCCTGTTCGTGTGAATCGAACGTCTGTCTCCTATCAATTTTCTTTTGGAGAAAAGCAATCGCACTGTGCTAAGTCGGGCGAATATACTGACTGCTGCACCAGCGTGAGTTCAGGTTTAGCGAAAAAAACCTGAGTGTATTCAGCCCGCTGAGCTGGCGCTTTGTCGCGGTCGAGAAACCACCGCCTAAAGCACGCTTCAGCTCTTCTTCGTCGGCGCAATGAAAACTTTTGGTAGGCATTCAATATATAAGATAGTCCAAAAAGTTTGTTGCATCACCTGGCTAAAGTTCTTTTTTCAAAAAGCTTCTGCCGACCAAAGCGTCGGAGATAGAAGATATTTTTTGAAAGTAACAAAAATAAGCAGTATGTGGACATTGTCTCAAATTGCGTTTGTAGTCGTTCACCACGAGTTTCTGCCTAGTGGGCAAACGAGAGACACGAGTGTCCACTGTGTTCAGTTTATCCAGTTTTTGCCGCTCTCCAAACGAAGAGACGGAGTCTCTTAAGTAGAAATAACGTAATCTTCCACCAAGACATCGCGAGCCCGCGTGTGACTTTACCCAGCCTCGGGAAGATAGCAAGCCTCGATTAGACAAGTTTGCCGTTTCCACCGTACTTCGCGGACATCGCACCGTCGGGCTCTACCATCTATTCAGATGTCTGCTGAACTGAACGAAATCCAGTTACTTTCTGAACAGCATATGTACAACCGTTAACCAGGCTGAGTGTCCTTTACTTTTTGAAGCTTGTCGCGCTAGCCTGAATGAACAGATGGCTTCACTAAGCACGCTAAACGAACGGGAAAGCGTGTTAAGGACATTGTGAATGAAGTACAAACGATAGGTTGACGACGACGCACACCAGCAATTTTAGACCACGAGCATGCCTCAGAGACGGTGTGGGCCGGGACAATAGGGGGCACGCCGCTCGTTTTAATACCTCCCGTAAAGTCAAACTCGACTTTACTCTAACTACGACTAAACTCGGACCAGAGAGCATTTCAAACACCGTCGGGGTACGTTTCAGCAAAATATTACGTCTTTTCATAAAACCAAACAAGCTTAAGCCTGGCTTCACGCATTGAAATTTATATTATCTGAAGATTGGTCACCGTACTCGCTGGATACACCCCTGCTTGACCATTACTTGTGGGGAATTTTTGACACCAATGTCTACACTATCAAATATAGTTCAGTCAATGCCGTGTGAGAAAGTGGGATAAGATACTACAAGAAGTCGTTTGTGATTCGAGGCCTTTTTTGGCAGACTTTATTATGTGGTTAGGGCCACATTTAAGGCATACTGCACACACTAGACACTAGATTAACTAGGAGGTACTTCGGTATCAAGGAAGTACCCCATTCAAGAAATCTCCCAGAGGAGCCCTAGCCTAGTTAATCCCAGTTTGCATATATATATATATATATATATATATGTGTGTGCAAGCAACTGCTTCTTTAGACGAAGAACGCAGCTAAGCTACCGCTACCCGTTGTCCTTTTTTTTGGTACTGTGACAGCTATATAGGACGAGACTGCAGGCCGCCCGAAAACAAATTTGCATTGGAAATGAGACACACGGTTGGGTGGCAGTTGAAGCAGATGTGGAGCCCAAAAGCCGTTCCTCGATGCGCAATAAGAGCTGATAAAGTGAGTCTATGAAAAGCCGGTCGATCGGACGAAAACGTTCCACCTGCATTTATTTCCATTCGAGATGAAAAACAAGCAGTGAGTCATCATCCGTCAAGAGAGAAGTCGATATCGAACACCACCTGGTGTTCCGGACTGCTACCTTTGCTAGGTTGCATTATAGAATTTCGTTATCTTTACTGATGTTCTCTATGTTAGGCGCGTCGTCGCCCTTAACGAATAGTTGACGCCTACAACGTGCTAAAGGCAAAATCAGGTGTTTCGCCTCTGCTTCTCTTCCGGACGACCGCTTCAAGACGGTTACGCGCAGCACCGCCGGTAAAGTAAGCGCAGCATTGAGGACATCCACCACCAATGAATGTGTTACTTCCGAAACCGTGACGGACACCCAACAGCGGTGCTCTATTTAAGGTTACCAAGTGCATTCCGGTAGAAATTACCAAGTGCATTTCGAGAAGCCTGTTGCTTTTGCGGCTTCTGCTGCCGTAGCAAACGCATGTCAGCGAAGCGTTGGTGAACGCTCTCTTCTGCATTCGTCCCACCTCGAACGATCTGTGCAATGCTGTTGTTGCTAGCGTTCTTGTCTGATGTATGCCTTGGTCGCTTACGAGGAGGTTGGCTTTGTTCATTCCGTTCATTTACCCAGTTAGTTCCCAGTTAGCTGACCCGCAGCTATTCCTTGGAGCAAGCCCGGCCGGTGCCGGGAAAGCGCACGTCCCAGTCAATGCGAAGAAGGAAAAGACGGCGGCGGAAACGGGAGCCAGTCCGGCCACAGTAATTGACGGGACATGCGCCAGGAAGCGTAGCCAAGAAGGCGATTAGCAGCCAAAAACCAACACCTCTCTTTGGCCTCACAGCCTTTCCTGTCTTCGTTGCCGCTGCCACTACTGCTGACGCTGCAATTGCTGGTCAGCTCTAGGAGGCAATCCATCAGCTTGCGACCGCGACGCCGACCAATCCACTACGTATTTTTCGTTTGGCCAGAAGCCACCCGTCACTCTCGAGGAACGGACGGGTAAATACTTTCCTCTGAAAAAAGAGAGGTTCGACCTTTTGGGGGCGGTGGTGGTAAGCCAGCCAAACTGAAACAGAAGTACAGGCACTTCCACTTAAGGTGAAGGTCATATGTATTTGCATATATATATTTACATACTAGGCTTGCACAAACGTAGTGTTTGTTGTGTGTCTAGAGTGAACATTCGAATCAGAGACATAGATACAATTGTAATTTTGCACTCTTTAAAAAATAATTGGCCGCATTTTTTTTTGTTTATTTTAAGACACTTCACTCTGTCAATGTAGAATTGCTGCCTGGTGCTTAGGAACCTGCGTGGACTTAAATCGGGTGTCAATTTTCAAAAGGTATTTGGCTGTTCGTTTATAGATGTTTTCAAATTTCTAGGTAAAACGTTCTGCCTCTGCTAAGCGGCAGGTGCTGTCAACACGGCGTATGTCTTTACCGGAGAGAATATTTCTGCAAGCCTGCTCCTAACATATAAAGCTCTTATTGCAGACAGGGAAACTGCGTTCCGCAGTGGCGCGTCTACGCACAGAAAGGAATGTCTGTCAATTTGTTCACATCTTTCAATTTCGAAGAAACTTGTCTCCAACGATCAGAAGAGATTTTTTGCTCTTTAAATATTCTCCATAGCGAAGCATTTCGAGCCACGTTTGTTGACTCTGCCCTACATCATAGGAGCAACAACGCGTTTACCGAGAATGATAGTTTTCCGATCATCTTTGCTGACGGTGATTTTCTTGTCCGCAGATGGGTTCTGCAGACATCTATGCAACTAAGCTAAAAACACATCAATATAAATATATATGGATTGCAAACTGTCCGTTTATATTTTTAAAACTAAAGCCCGTACACCCAAAATGTCTGTTTAATTTTCTCGAAACTGCAATCGCTCGATCCTAAGGCACACACATAAATATATAAACACAACAAAGTGATAGTAATATTACAGAAGAGAAGAAAGAGGACAGTAGCTCCTTTATAGCACGTATCATGTTTTTGGCAAATGTGACTGAACAAACATAGCAAGATACTTAGTAGATCTTGGCTTAGTTTATTTTATTAGCCTATTAAAGGACGATCGTCGTCGTCGTCATTGTAGTATAATGGTCCCTAAACTCATAAGTGTATTGTGCAGAGAAATAGCACGCTCAGCGTATACATCCCTTCACACTCCTGTCCCGCTCTGAAAGTTTGGAGGACAAAACCCCGCCGCCTCGCAGTGCGACAAAATTGATCCTATTTGCCCCTGTAAAGCCGTCCTTATCGAGCCAGCTCACTACGGATGTGATGGTGGCAAAGATAAAGTCGGACAAATCAGCTCTTCGTTCACAATTTAGCTACATCTACAACAGGTCCCTTGTCGCCGTCACCTCACCGCTACCAAGTGCTAATAAATTGTGTCAAATTGAGTCGACCCGACACCACCCCCTAGGGGCCCGTTTCCGATCGGAGTTAGACGTCGAGCAAAGACACAAGGGACAGAAAGCGCCATATAAGCGTGAAAATGCACCCCCGCTTAGCGCTGAATTGCTTCTTTCTTTGCCTAGCAGTGTTGCTGGCCATTCTGGCCATATATCAAGACACATCTCACTTAGGTGTAATGCACACACTGCGAAAGCTCCAGACAAAACAGTTTATCTACTGGCTCTAATGTCGTAAATGTATTACGATGTATCTTATGGTATTATATATCCTGGAGTATTGCACTGAAGATTATTCAAAGTAAGTCTGTGCCTATCAGCGACTGTGTGAATCCTGCTTCAAGGTACACAAATATGAAAACAGGAAATATTTAACTATATGCAGTTTTACTTAGATCAATGCCTGGTTATCCCTATCTTCATATTATGAGGAAACTAGATCTAAAAACCATATATATATATATATATATATATATATATATATATATATATATATATAAACAGAGATGTATTAACAAACATTAAGGCAAATTTTCCTATCCTCAGAAGACAAATTGTAGAAGAGAAACAGTGACTCGTAAAAACGAGTGGAGTTAATTTAAGGTTTAAATCAAATGAGTAATGGTATCATGCTATAATGCCCATGATCAATTTTAGTTTTTTCTTGCACTGTCAGTCTATCAATTATATAATAAAATGTGTTTTTAGGAAGGAGCAACAAATCAGCTTTAAATCCTTTGTTTACTTCAAAAACCAAATCATATGTTCCAAAGTGGTAGAAATGTTACAAACTGTCTATAGCGATCAAGCAACCAGTCGAAACACTCTGTATACGTATATATCGCAAGGGGCGTAAATAGATCGAAGATTACCTCCGTTCGGGAAGACCTTCCACGTCAATAATAGAAAAAAGCGTTGAAAATTTCGTGATATCGTAATCAACCATCGCCGCATTACTATAAAAGAGATAGCCAGGAATCGTAGATATTTTATGGATTAGTTGTAACAGTGTTGACCGATATTTTATGCATCAGACGATTGGCAACGAAGTTCATTCCATTACGTCATAGGTAAATGTTTACGACATCGGGACCAAAGGCCAATCTTCCCAGCGGGGAGAATTGGCGAGTAGTGCCACTAGGGTTCTTCTGACTGCTTTTCTCGAGTACTTTTTTGCCATTTGGCTCTATGATCAATAAATAATACTATCACGCGCAAGAGGCCTATCTGATCTCTGTACAAACAACTCTTGGATCCTCCATAACGACAACGCATCAGCGCACACGTCGTTACTGATTTCAGATTATTTGATGAGCAAAATATTTTCTAAACTCGTATCCGATGATAAAGACGCCTTTAAAAAATATCTCGACGAGTGGAAAGAAAGTGGCACAAGTGCATTGCAGAGGGTAGGAGCTATTTTGAAGGGAACAAAAACGCTTTGGAAGATTAAATAAATATTCGTTTTTTTATAAATACGTATCAGAACCTTTCGATTCACCCTCGTATGTACTCAGATATGATAACACACTTTATACTGGCTAGGGTCAGAATTTGTCGAACCACCGTTCGCTTCTTCCATCTGCATCAAATGAAAAACAGCTACGATAGCTGTGTAGCGGTACAATTCCGCTCGCTGACACGGCCTCTAATTACCGACCGGAAATGAGCCCCCAAGCGAGGTCGATTTACACGCTAATTATTAATCCTAATTTGATTCATTGTACGACGCGGAGCGTTCGCTTGAAACCTGAAGAAGGAACGTCCAGACAGCGATATAGCCCGATAGAGGGCGAGAAAGAGAGAAAAGAATAAGAGAAGTAAATATAGGGAGAGGAAGGGGCGAGAGCTAGATCACAAAGTGCTTCGACTTTAAAGCTGACCCTCAGCCAATATCTAACGTCCACGGAACTGTTTTTCACATTGCTTCATAGACGGTCGACCCCCATCAATACAAATGTGCAACGATGAGGCTCGAACCCGCGCACCTATGTGTCTCCTCCGGTCGCGAGGCGCAGGCGGAATGCACCAGGAACGCCAGCGGGCTCGATCACAAAGTGCTTGGAACCATTTTTGTGCCGTGTGTGTAGCGACTCTAAAGTGTGTATTAATGTGCTTCTTCGCTAGCTTTCGTCGAGAAACGAGGAGAAAGACAAGGAACATGAGAGGGGCATGCGTGCTGATAGTGTAGTAGCCCTTCTGCAGGCTGCTTGAGCCAATCCTCCTTCTGGCAGCGCCCGCTAGTTGAGCCGCTCGTCTGCTCTCTCTAATCTCCCTTTCTCCACCTTTTACGCTGTCGTCTGCTAATGCACGCGCGTTCGAATGAGATGTAGCATCTGGAACGTGCTTCGGCGGCGAGAGGGCGTTCACTAGTAGCATCTATCCGCTGGATAGAGCTCGTTCACTCGTTCCGCTGACTGGCAGGCGAGCTTAGTCCGTTCTTGCAGGTGAGTTTTGCTGAATAAATTACGCAGATTTTCTGCCTTCTCAGCGAGTTTGCCAGCCAGCCAGCCACCGGCGGGACTGGGGGGGGCAGGATAGTGGGAGTGGCGGTGGTGGGAACGTCGCCGTTTCCCATCGGCCCGTCTCCTATTGCTGCTGCTGCCGCCGGTGGCATCGCATCTGTTCCCGTCGTCTCTCTCTCTCTCTCTCTCTCTCAGCTCTCGTCCCGCCGTGTCTGAACTTGCTCGAGTGATGAAAACTCGAAGAATGCGTGCGGCGTTCCAATAGCAACGATACATCCACATGCAAACGTCAACCACCCACCCACGCTCATACGTTCGCTGGCACGCACAGCGGCTTGCCACCGCACCCACGGTCGAGAACTATCTATCTGTCTATGTATATCTAGCTAGAGGAGCCCAAGAAAGCGAGAGCAGAACCGGCAGATTTGAGATTAGCCTTCCTCTCGCAGCCGCCGCTGCCACCGCCGTCATCGTCTTCACTTTTCTTAACTTTTGCTTCGAATGGCAGATTCCAGCGCCGTGGTCTCCATAGCCGGCGCCGGGACCGTCGTCGTCGTCATCGTCGTTAAACATTCGACTGGAGCGACGTCAGGGCGGCGGGACCGAAGACGGTTGTAAACTCCGTTAGAGGGCGGTCTGTCGTTCTCCTTCCGGTCGCCGAACTTCAAATCTGTGCTGCTTTATTGCATTCGAAATTCGTTGCCGATCGTTTTCTTAAGCGGACATTCGGTTGGTGTGTCATCCGAACACGTTACTTTACCTCTCTCTCTCCACTCCCTTTCTTTCTATCTCTCTCTCTCTCTCTTTCGAGCGTTCGCTCTCCATTAGCATTTCTTTCGTTCTCTAGATATGTATTATCTCAAAGCTTAGCAAAATAAGCAGCAGTTCAGATACGCCAAATAAAAATTGCCAAAACAAGACAGAGGATATAATCACCTCTACGTATAAATCATTTCTTGCATTTCCTTCTACTTCCGCATCATCGTCGTTAGTCTTTTGTCATTCTTTTTTTGGGATGCGCATCGAAGTGCGTTGTTGTGCGCCGCACAAAGGTTGGCAAAGCAAATTGCACCAGCTCTAATTCAACTTTAGTTTGCTCTGGTTAGCCTCCGGACGACAACGTGGCACGCAGTTAGAGGGGGTGGACTCCGTGGCAGTAATGTTTTATTGAAAAGTTGCTGCTGCTGCTGCTGATGATGTTTGTCTCCCGCTTCCCTGCGCTGCTTGCTGCAGCCTTGCTAAATGAAGATCACGCTGCTTGGCCATGATATAATGTATAAAGATTGTGAAACGTTAGATTTGTCCAGATATTTATTTCGATTGACTTGTGGCACGTACATACGCACGCGGGACCGAGCAGGCAGGGAGCCACTGTGAGACATTGCTACGGCACAAAGGCCACTCGGCCAGGACCGTCTATTTCGGGCAATCATTTTCTAGCGCAGCTGCCAAGGGAACCTCGCGCGTCCGAACACGAGAAGAGACCTGCCATTTTATGTTGCACTATTAGCATAACTAGTCTCAGTGTATGTACATCGCAGCCGAGCCGGTGGCGTGGTGCATTCGCGTGCACCGTTGCACATTTGTATTTATGGGGTCTGTCTTACGAAGCAACGCGAAAGCGATTCCGCAGATGTTAAATGTTAGCCGGAAGATAGCTCGAAGAAAAGTATACATTGCAGCAAATCGCAATCGAACGAATCAATCAGGTTGACGCTGTTTGGCCTTAGATTCGATTCGACAGGGCGACATTTCACGTGGCATCGTGCAAATTCACTCCTAGATAATTGTGCATAGCCCCCTAGGCTGACACATCGTTTTAGCTGCCCTCTCAAGTAAGTACTATTGACGTTATATCTCATTGTTATCCATACACCTAGTGCATTCTGTCATATATAGTTAGCAACAGAACAACACAAAAGGCAACTGCGCCCACAAGTGCGAGACTATCATCACCAAGATTGGTAGTGGCGGTGGTTTAGGCGGCTAACGCACCGTTCGAAATGGGGCGTTGCCATGGCAACCACGGTTAGCAAAACATCGCTCTTACATACCTCTGCTGGAGAAAGCCTATATAATTCCAGTACGAGAACGCGACGACGATAGATGCCTTTAGACGATATCGTGCCACAGGCAACTTAGCCCATTACGAGCGTCTAAAATGTGGTTGTCAGAGCGTTAAAAAAAGATAGTAAACTTCAATAATAAAGATAATACAATGATTGCCTCCGATCTCAGTGTTGTTTTTGTCACTCCACTGCCAGACCATAAGCAAAAGGTCCTTTGCTTTTCTTCACTGCTTATAGTAGTATGTGTTTCTGTATGGAGCGGCCTTGAGTAAGGCCGCCCGACCCACATTTGCGTCTGTACCCCTCCCCGTAGCTCTAGGGTTGGGTCGGGTGTAGAGAGCACGTCGAGCTGACTGAACGGGCTCCCTCCTCAAGGTCCTTAAGGTTCGCGCTAGCTACCTGGGCTAGCGATGTTTTAATCTCCTTGGGTGCGATTCGCATACGTCGAAGTCGAGAGCAGACTTCTCTAATCCCTGCTCCGATGTCAGCGTTTTGCCGCACGCCAATGTAAGTAACGCGAAGTACTGCCACGAGGCGCGCCGGGTCGAATTGGACACTTCTCGACAAGGGCTGAGCGTCATCCTCTTGACAGACCTCCGTTTGATTATTATTATTATTATTATGAATATTATCATTACTCGTCGCCGCTCGGCGGCCGGCGACGGAACAGCGAGTGAAAACCCTCTTGCCTTTCCGCCGCTAAGCTGCTAAGCGGCTGCTGCTGCTTCTGCGAATCAAGCCGCTGCTGTATGACTTGTGCTAAAGTCGCACAAAGCCGGATGAATGAATGACTTGGTCCGAAGGTAGCCTTACCCGGCGCTTACCGCCCACTCACCACACATGCTGTTCCCGCTCGGGGGCGACCATCTGCTCGGAACGACATTGACGAAAAGCCCCACCGGCATGCTACCATTTGGCTGCAGACGACAGCATTGCTGCACTGTCGATCACCTACAATGCAGTGCTGTTGTTGTTGTTGTTGTAGTTGTTGCTGCTGCTGTTGTCCAACCAACGACGCTGAGCCGGTGGCCGGTTTCCTAAGTAAGTATCTCTCTATTTCTCTCTCTCTCTCTCTATATATATATATATATATATATATATATATATATATATATATATATCTCCGTTGCTTGTGTTCTCTCTCTCTAGCCCTTTTATATTGGTTCGGCAAACCTGAATAGCCTCAGCGAAGTCTCCACTCTCTGCCCATATGCTCTCCACCAACGAGGGCGCTGGCGGGCACGCTAATTCTGCCTTGTCATCATCTTCCTTCATACGCGCGCTCTACTTAGCTTTGGCAATTGTTATTGTTGTTGTTGCTGTTGTGGCTGCTGTTGTTGTCACCGCCCTCATCTCGTCTCAGCGAGCGACCGAGTTAGGGCAGTAGAGAGCACGGCCAGCCCTCCGACGACATACCACTCACTTCGCTGCAAAGCCAAGGCTACGCCCCGGCCTGCCCGCCGGCGGCCCCCCGAACGTCACAACACAATCATTATCAGCCATCGCTGCCGTGGGCACTCCCGTTGCCCCCGCCTCCTCGGTTGTTATTCGTTCATAACGGATCTTCTCGGTCCGCCTCGGGTTGCCGCCGGCGCCAGACATATTCGATTGTCTTCCCGTCGCCCACGTCATCGTTGTTGTTGTTGTTAGCAGCAAAGACGCACACTTGCGTAAACATACTGATATATATATATATATATATATATGCGGCAGATTCTGTTTACTAAAAAAGCGCAAACTTTGTTCAATTAGTTCTTCAATCTTAGTGTCAGCGCTCTGCTATTTTGTGAAAAGGCTGGAAAGTTGATGCAGAAAAAGACTCAACTTTGTACGCTTAGCTGTACCAGTTCAGAAAAGACGGCAAAGTTGCGAAAACGTTTTGAACGGCCGCCGTGCCCCAATCCGAAAGGATTCTGATTGAAGATTCTGTTCGGAATGAAACGACGCTCTGAGCCAAATGCGCCTGGCGAACATAGTTTGAAAAGTTTAGTCGTAAGAGAATTTAACGACTTCAGGCAACCAACTTTAGCCTGAAAGAGATAGCGTTCAGCATCTGAAGTTACTCTGGGCCCAGGAAATTTTACTGCTACTGAAACTGGATCGTAACCACCCACCAAGGAAAGTTGATTTTTTTAAAGTAGCATTGGTTTAGCTCTTGTGGGATCAAACCAAAAATCAAAATGGCCCTTTAATGGCAACACTCCTTTCAAGTTTATGAAAAATTGACCTCAACGCATTCGCAACGAATTCGTTTTGATTAGTTAAAAATGAGACTTAAGTAAAAGTAGAAATCTGGGTGCATTGTTGATTGGAGTCCACGATTTTGGCTGGGGTTTGCACTTTCCAACAGTTATCTGTTACGACAGATCAGCAGACCCCCAAAAATACCTATTTAGATTAGATGCAACATTTTTTTACTGCACGGATTTTACAAGGGCGAATAGAAAAACTGGCCTTCCTTAACGGGACACGTTTTGTCTTCCTCATCTTTAACAGATGAGAAATGTAAGCGATATTAATAGGTTTAGGCCTCGCAAGTAATACTTTAAGAAAACTAGAAAAATAATATATTTCTAGGTAGTCGAATGCGTAGCATTTTTTAGCCGCTTTGCCAGGTCTTTAATAATGGTTACTAATCTGCGATGCAATCTCGTAATGCAAGGTCAAAGCATACGCATCTAGGTCAGACGGCGCAGGGCCGTTAACTAGTTTGTATGTCCCATCGGACACATAACCTCCGGTGTGGAAAGTACCGCCCAAATAGCCTCCAGAGCCAATACAGCCGGTAATAAATATACTTTGATTTACCCATATGTGGTGTTTATTGCCCTATAAATTACGCATCTAATTAGGCCATATACATATATGCTATTTATTGCCCTAAGGGTTATGTGTTTGATTGGAGCTTCATATATATATATATATATATATATATATATATATATATATAGCTTGAGGTTAGAACGTGGTTTATTTGCGATTATTGAGTTTTAAAAAAAGATGATCTTTTAGAAAATAGAGTTAATTTATATATATATATATATATATATATATATATATATATTTATATTCTTGTTTTAACGGAACAGATAACTTTATTTCTAGTAATCATAATATAAGTAGGTTTTTTTAGAAAATCCTGTTAACCCCGTGCGGGTCCCTATTGAGGTAGACACCTGAGAACACAGTCGACGCACTCCGTGTACTCCTCGTGGAAGTTCGTATTCGAACAGACTAGGTGATGGGGACCATGAACTATGTATCTGGTATAGACGTGGTGATTGTCACATGCAAGACCAGACCAGAGATGAGAGGCATTTAAACCTTTCGCCGGACTTGTTTAACTTTATTTCCTAATTCCAAAATTAAGCTTTCGAGTGGTACTGTACTCAGGGTTTTCAACGTTAATCGAATTATCTCAACAAGCGGTGCACAGCCTGATAATAGGAATGCAAAGCGGCCGTTTGTCCACATTGACAGGCTTCATGTACATTGTAAAACAACTTTCAAGTAAACTTGATTTTGCCCGAGTAAGGTGGTGGAGAAAAAGTAGTAGGAGCGTAATTTCGGCTTTTGTTTGTCTCGCACCTGGCTAGGCAAAGTGTAAGTTACGACGGCAGGCAGTACGCGATGACTGCAGGTGTTCCACAAGGTTTCTACTTAGGACCTAGGATCTCGAGCCTAGGTACGACAGCGCGCTAAAGATAAGCAGGCCTCGCGGGGTTTAATCATGGCGATGTTAATCACCGCAAGGAACGCAGAACAAACTACGCCTTGGGGGAGTCAATCGGTGGATGAAGTCCGACAACCTAATGTTAGCACCAGAAAAGGTCAAGGTGCTCTTACTTATTGAATGACAGCTGGATATCCGTGTGAACAGCCACATAATCCAGATAAACAAGCAGGACAAATATCTGGGTGTAATGCTCGACAGAAACATACAGTCCACATCGGCAACGCATAGAGTGTCGCCAGCAGACTGAAGGCTGGTAAGCAGATCAGTGGATCCCTATATGCACTAAAGTCATACGAAAAAGATCGCGGCTATGTAGCTTAAGGAACCACCAGTTGGCTTTTAGTGGCTTAGAGAGTCCAACACTACCCAGACCAAAGGATGCGCGTTATGGATTATGTCCCTGGCCCCTGTAAAAATTGCGGCTCCCTGTCTATCATGTCGAATGTCAGTTGTTTACTTGTGGCATTCTGGACAATAGCGCTTAGACTCGTTAGCCTTATGAAAGTCTTGAGCCACATTGCCTCCCGCCTCCTTTAGACCCGCCACGCAATCATCATAGGGGATGAAAGCTGTCCCTCCGACGCGTGGGTCCGCCTGCCCATCAGCTTTAAATGTCAACGTCCTGTTTATATCGTGGATACCTGCTCGGCAGATAACGAGACTCCTCCTATTTGCTACACGTGCGGAAGCCCAGACCACATGGTCCGCAAATCCACTACGCCAGGCCTTACTGCTATGTTTGTCACACAGAGGGGCACCGTGCCGACTTCATGGCGTGCCCTTCCTACCGGCAGCAGGTCGACAAGCTGAGAAAAGAACGGCAATCACAGCGCCCCCCGTTTCCGTCTATGGCAACGGCTTCTGACACTGGTGCACCTTGGAATATCTTTAGGACCCTCCTTAACAGTTTATAATTCTTATTTTCCACCCAAGCAACTTGGGGGTTTTGAAGCGTTCCTAGACGAGTTGGCTACTTCGATCTGCAGCCGCTCGAGCCGCTTAAAGATGGTGACCGGGGGTTTCAACGTTTCACACAACCCTGGAACGCAGCTCGCGCAATAGACAGAGAGCCAATCTTTGGAGATTGGATGGCGGAGCACCAAAAAGTGTCTAGCCGAGGCTCATGCTCGAGAACTCGATTTAATGAGCGCTTACAGGAAGAAACGTCAGTCGCTCAAGATCACAGTGGCACACGCCAAAGCAGCGGCATGGAAGGAGCTGGTGGAGGAGGACCCCTGGGGCTTGCCCTACAGGGCGGTAATGAGCAAGCTCCGCTGCTCCCACCTGAGAGAACTGCGATGCTAGCGAGCACGCTTTTCCCCTAACAGGCACCGCGGGCTCCTTGCACCATCGTGTTGATCCAGAGAACATCCCGCCGGCCACGGCTAAAGAGACCTTGCGCACGCAAAGTGCCGGACCGGACGGCATTCCACTTAAGGTTGTTTTGTTGCTTGCCATGCGGCATCCCGCTAGGATTGCAAAATTCGTGCTGTTGCTTGCCAGTACCGTTAGTAACGTTAGCGTTTCTAAACCTCCCATATAAAAAAAGCGCTGATCCCCAAACCGGGATCCGGTCCGGGGCCTCCCGCATATCGACCAATTTAGCTGCTAGGCGCGGCGGACAAATTGATCAAAAATGTGCTTGTTGAACGTTTAAACGCAGAGATAAAAGACCGGTAGACACTTTTATAGGACCAATGTAGCTCTCAGCAAGGTTGCTCGACATTAGAAGCTTTGCACCGAGTACTCCACAAGGCTGCTGCCTCGCTCAAGACGCGCTTATTCGTTTTGCTGATTTTATTGGACGTAAAAAACGCGTTTAGCACTGCAATTTGGGACGTCATTCTGACAACACTGAAACGTAGGTGGATCCCCTTGCCTGCGTCGCATCTTATCTTCTTACTTGGATGGCCGGAAATTTCTGTTAGGAGGTCATCCGCCTACGCGGATGACGTCGAGTTGTTAGTCACCGCCCGACGGGAGACAACTTTGGAATCATCGGTGAACCTTGCGCTTCTACACACCCATGACTGGATGGAGGAACACTATCTTCAATTGACCCCTCAGAAGACAGAGACTCTGCTCTACTTGACCGGACGAAAAAAAAACCGTGAGTTACGGTTGGAACTGGCAGGTCACCAGATTCTAATCAAGAAACAAGCAAAATACCTACGGTTACACCGGACACTGGCCTCACGGGAAGGCCACATGTCGCCCATGTGACAAGTAAAGTTTCCAAGATAGCCCAGAATCTTAGCAGAATTCTTCCTAGAGAAGATCGATCATTGGAGGCCAGACGTCGTCTGCTGGCTTCTGTGGCCGAGTCGGCAGCCATGTACGGCGCCTGAGTAGCCTATCTGAACACTCTTATGAGGGAGAAAACACGTCTAGAACAGAGTCGAAGAGCCCTAATTGTAGGTCGAGAGGGGTGCCCGAGGGAGGCTTCACTAAGGGGCGACATTCAGGCCTTCTGCAGGGTCTCGACGCAATCACGGTTTCTGGAACAAGCCTACAAAGAGATCCATGAGCAGGTCAACGTAAAAGACTCCCTCCTCATGGCCTCAAACTACTAGAAGCCTGGATCTGCATTGGTGGCTTCAGACACGGCGGTGTCTGACTTAGTCGCCGCTATGCCCAAAGATGAGTGCAAATGAAAACAAAATATCAGGGCTTAATGAGAAGGAAAAACGAGCTGGAAGGACGAGTTGACGACGAGATGGAATGGCGGCTGGTAACCAACAGAAGGGAACAACAGTAAACGAAGCTGATGGAAATGATTGTAACATATGGCCAACAAAAACAAATCGTAGTAGTGGTCGCATTATTACGACGGCTAGTGGAAGCGAAAGTAGATAATATATAAATAGATATAAATAGGCCTTCTTTGCGCCAGATAGACTAGGTACGAGGCCTACCTGTCGCAGAGATAGATAGACATTGGCGGCGTGTGTGAGAAAGAAGGCCATGGTGGAGGTGGTGATGAAAAACCTTTTAATAATGTACATCGTGTCAAGCGAAGGCGGGGCCATTTGACATTGGAATCAGAAACTTCATTACGACAAGATCATCAATGCTATTAGCGACGGTGGACAGTAGATTGTAGTAGTTAGGTGTGTGCAGGAGGAGGCTACGCATGTAGATGCCCTTGGTGAGTAAAGTTTTCCATCGTCAATTAACGCAAATGCCGTCGTCCTCGACCTCTCGGTCGACAACGCAAATCTCTGAGAGAGGGAGTGAGAGAGAGAAAAAAACCGCCAAAGTCGTGTGGTCCTGTCATCATAGCCATTGGCTATGCAAATGTATCGGAAGAACATTTGCGCAGTGAAGCAAACCAAACAGCGCTGACTTAAGTGACGCATAGAAATCAGCCTAGCTAAAACGCGTGTCGGCCGCCGACGCCGCTGCAAATCTGAACCGCGCGCAGATTCAATTAAAGGCATCAAGAAGGAGGAAAAGATTACGGGCACGATAGGAACCAGCCGTTCACAGCACTGCCCGAAGCACTAATCACCAAACTGTGCCCATACTAAAAGTAGTATAAAGAAGACGAAAAATAATAATACTAGAATTGTCGTCGAGGCAAAGAAAAGGGCGCTTAGATCCTAGTTACTGTGTACGCAAATTATAAGTGC
This sequence comes from Dermanyssus gallinae, assembly GCA_003439945.1. Taxonomy (NCBI): domain Eukaryota; kingdom Metazoa; phylum Arthropoda; class Arachnida; order Mesostigmata; family Dermanyssidae; genus Dermanyssus; species Dermanyssus gallinae. The sequence goes on from QVRM01002323.1 coordinate 229,701, forward strand.
TATCGTTGAAGAAACGTCTGCTTTGCTTCAAGTTACATTGGATCAAATATTTGTCTATATGCTCAATGGAGGCTGACAAAACTTTAAATGAGTATATGTGACACTAGTATATTTTCTCGACAAGTCAGCAATTATTCTGGCTAAAAGCGATCTTCCACAAAGATCTTGATATTGAGGCAAGCTCTGCATAGAAATTCAAGTTCGAAGGGCTCGCATTTTAGCCTAGTCGGAACGTTCTTAGCTAAGAAGCAAAATCTAATGCAATATAGACCCATTGCAAGGTCTATATGCAGGAATGACCTCGCCCTAGCAGTAATTGTCAAAGACATAAAGGGACTAAATATTGGTCGAATAATTCCCCTAAATTTCAGTACAGTTGATAAACTAACACTTCCTGAAACTCTCCCGGAGAAAGCGACATCATTGTATGTATCTTGCTAATGTATGCATATGCAAGATACAGTAAATTATAATCATACACTGACAACTCGTCTAGCGTCCCATGAAGATACCCTCTTGCTAATAAGCTACTCGCTAAAGTGTGCATTAAATGGAGCAACAGCAGCATGTTCCCGTTGTCATGTCATTGCCACTTGGAACTAACATATCCAGCAAGTATGAATACCCGACACCTGATCAGTGTGGAAGATCACTAGGAAACGCAAAATTAAATCATGGCGGAGTCGCTTAATGCAAGAGACAGGTCTATTACCTTTTTGGAACGCGACCGCTACGGAGTAGTCTCACTAGTGTACAATTTTTCCCTCTTTAGGCGGATTTGTCCTCCACCCCCAATTTGTTTTGCCTTTGATGTCTTATAGCATAAAGCACGACACAACTTAATTGTCTAAAAATCTGCTAGCATAGTCTGTCGCGCGTGCATTTTTCAATTCACTGCTGCAAATGAGAAGGCTGCAGGACCCGAGGTTATCGCGAGATAACACCAACGAGCATTTTCAATGAGAAACAGAATAGGGCTGGCCGCCTTAGTTGTCAAATTTGGTGCCATCGGTTCGAGCCTGTGCCCTGCCGACAGCGACACATTACAAGCCTAAAGAGCACAAACCCTGTTCCAAAAGGCAGTGTTCCCTATGCATGAGGAACTAATCCCCCCCCCCCTTCTCAGATATGTCTCTTCCTCAAGCAGAGAGGTCTTGACTAGTAATCATACTACTTCTTTTTTTAATGGTGAGAGGGAAAAATGCTTTTACGCACACCCAAAGCGGGTAGTGTGGGACTACTCGATGCCGATGCTGTTGGCACTTAATACCCACTAAAAACCTCTCACCTAAATGGCCTCAGGAACAGGCGAGGAGGAGCTGGAACCATTCTTTAATACTACTTCAACTAACCCCTACTTCTAGTAACCATACTACTACAACTACTACGAGGACGGCTAATGCTAAATGGCTCAATCAGACAGCGGCCATAGACGAGCTCAGCGTCGTTGTGCTGCCAGCCATTGCTGATGGATACGGCCGGCCCGCTGGCAGGCAGGCAGTATATGGTAATGGATATAGGAAGCTCGACAGATCGAGTTCAAGCACCTAGGTGAATAATAAATTGGACGTGTCCCTCACGTATGCTCCTTTCCACGCCGCCCCACTGCACTTGGGGCCATTGGCTCACTTTGTCGAGCTACTAAAGGATCTACATATAGGGTAGACTTTTTGCCGACTGCCCCGCCTAAACAATCAGTTGCCGTCTTCCGCCTACCATTAGCAGTAGCGGCTGGCAATATCGCCGCGTTTCCTGAAAGAATAAGTGTTGTGTCGTTCTCCACTCCCCCTACAATTGTTTTATCTGCCTTCAGCGAGCGTTGTCCAGTTGAATAGTGTCATACGTACACACACTGACGACTGTGCCGGGACAGAACCTGCTTCTTCTAGGCCTTGTACAGCGAATGCATCGCTCTCCACATGCTTTACAATGAAACTATCTGTGCGTGAAAACCTTTCTTAGTTCTAATGTCAACAGTCTCAGAAGGCACCGCCACGTTCGAAGGTGGTAAAGCATTAAAGCTAAAAGTCGTACATGGTTATAGCTCTTACACAGCAGTTACAGTTTTCCTACAGCAGATCCGATGCCAACAATCTCGCGAGCCTCGTCTATATCGTTGCAAGGCCAGTGAAACTGGCGCAAAATTTTACATGACAATGCACGGTAAGAAGCATTTCAATCAATCCAAAAGATTAGGGCGGTCAAATACAGCAAAATATACAGATGAACCGTAATAAACCGTGATGAATGAAATCCTCGATTTTAAGTACGATGCTCGTAAATCGTGTAATTTATAGCTATAGATAGCCAGCTGGTTTCAGCAATACATATAAGTGGTAGCTTATATATTCTCTCTAGACTCTATGAGTTGGAGACTATCTGCATCAACGTTTGCTAAACATATACATACAAACATCTTCATTGCCCCAACGAATATTCAAAATTACTGCATTACTATATAATTATTTTACTTTATGTTTACTATCAATATTATATAGCATATTTTATTTATCTACTTCTATTCCTTTTAACGCAACGGGCAAACGATATCTGCTTTATCCCCTGGGCAATCTCAGTACCGAGATTGCAAGCCTTTCTAAATGAAGCTATGCGTTCCATTAATGCATTCATACTTAAATTAAACGTGTTCCCGGAAAAAAAGTTATGGTGTCTTGTTAGTGGATTACGAAAGTACACATAGTTCTAGGCTGTAAACAAGCAATGATCTAGGCTGGAAACTCACCCTTGTTGTTGTTCCTGAAATATTTTATTAACCGAACTGTTGGAAGTTTTTTTTTGTTTTGCTAGGCTATACAAATATATATATATATATATATATATATATATATACATATTTATATATATATATATATATATATATAAATATATATATATATATATATATATATATATATATATATATATATATATATATTGCGTCAATATAATAGCTTCTAGCTCGTTAATGGGCAGACGAGCTTGTTAAAGCACTAAACAGCAGCAGCCACAACAACAGCGTTAACTACGAGCCTTTGTATCGTTTTAGCTTTGTTTGCCGCAGAGCCGTTGTTCTGCAGTGCTGTCCAGCCGGTGTTGTTGCTGTTGCTGCAGCTGCTACCGCCGCCGCCATTGTAACAATAGAGGTCGCTGCCGTGCTGTCGTGATGCAGCACGCAATGCAATTTGGTGCTCTTTGTTGCACGCGTGCGCGGACCGCCGAGCACGTCAATGCAGTACAATGCCGTCAGTACAAACCTTGTTTCCGTCCTCGATCGTCCACGTCGATTCGTCCGGTCGCACGGGCCGATGCAGGCGGCCGCCGAAAATCTTCTCACCCAGCCGCGCGACGTGCAGTTCGTTCGTAGCGATCTTCACATCCATCTGCTTGCCTCGAGTGCCTGGCGCCAGCAAACAAACAGTGTGCAAGAAACGAGACAACACGCAACGTTAACGATTCGGGTAACGATTGATTTGCGCCCATCCATTTGCCTTCACGTAGTTTCAGTGTTTCAGTCTCATCGTCAACCTTTCGATTTTTCGTTATTCTCATTCTCTCTCTCTTTCTCTCCCCCCTTTCTCGCTCTCTCTGTGTCTCAATTTCTCGCACACTTAGATCTCTGAATCTCTCTATCAATCTTTCAGGCTCTTTATTTGTCTTTGACTCCATTTCCTACTCTCTTGTCCCCTTTCTGTTGTTTTTCTTTTTCTTCCTGTGGTTTTGATCTGAACATCTTATTTTCGTTTCTTCTCTGCGTGGCGGTAACTTTACGCGAGTTCTGCTGTTCCTAGGCCTTTGACCGATTTGCTACAATTGTTGTTATTACGATCCTCAAGTTGCGCCAGTATATTTATAGTAAACTTTCGCCCCCTCATGACCGTGCATTGTTGTTGTAGTTGTTGTTATTACTGTTGTTTCGCTTGGCGTAATACGTATTACTAGGGAGACTGAGAAAATATGGTGATGATGATGATGATTTACAACGATGTCAATCTTAAGGTCGGCGATAATGTTCATAATAGTTGATTTAACGTAATGCGTGAGGGGACACAGTGACTCTATAAAATGACGCGGATACTCTTGGTGGAATTTTTTTCGCCAAATGAACAACTCAGCAAATGAAATATAGATAGACTTCTGCTTCTGCTTCTACGGTTACTCTTCTGCGACCTCTAATTTGACTGTAATTTAACAATTATAAATAACTCCTTTTAGTCCTTGTTTGTCCTCTGTACTATTACAACTTTTTTTTTAGTAGTGAGAGGGAAAACGATTACAACTACTGCTAATACTACTACAGCTGTATTTATTACCTCTATAACCACCATCATCATCAACGTCAAAGGTACAGCAGCAGTAGGCGGCAGTAGTTGCCGAAGAGCGCCTGGTACTTCCTAGCCTGTGGGGGGGGGTAGTAAAGAATCCGGGTTCAGTGGGATTACGAGTCCTAATGTAGCTACCAGTGACGCGTGTACCTCTTGCGTCCTCTAAAATCTCCCAAATGAGAACACGCTAGTCTCATATGCATCATGCACTCTCGGAACCTCCTAAATCAAAAACGGAAAAGGACGGCAAACTGTGGTAGCGCTGCTGTTACTCTTTCGGTGGCCTAAATAGATTTGATAACACATTTCGATGACATTTAATTGACTTTTTCAAGAATGTTGATAATTCCAGAAGCGATATGTACGAAGTGACTGTGTGTTTCAACCAGTAATCGGTTCAGCAGGACTGAGGACTGCAATACGCCACATCGACAGGCCGACATCGATGTGCACGACATGCCAAATGTTTGAATACAAAGCGGCCAGCAACGCCAATACGCTAGACATGCAGAGTTATGAGATTGGACGCGTAATCTGGGTTGTTTCAGATAGTGGTTTGAGTTCGCATGTAAACTAAGGCCGTAGTACGAATTCGTCGCTTTGCCGTCCATGCGAGCGGAACTGACGGGCAACTGCTTGCAACGGAATTGAACAATTACAACAACAACTTTTGCAATGAAAACAACCACAAAAACAACAACAACTATTGCAATGAAAACAACCACAAAAACAACAACAACTATTGCAATGAAAACAACCACAAAAACAACAACAACATCTATTACAATGAAAACAACCACAAAAACAACAACAACTATTGCAATGAAAACAACCACAACAACAGCGTAACAGGAATCGCATTCTGAAAGGCCACGCTTATGGGCGGGACACGCGACGATATAATTTAATTCAGCAACTCGAGATCGACCGATCAACAAACCGCGTCAGCTAGTTTGTTCAGGAAACGCTGCTGGAGGACAGAGGGGCTGCGCGAGGAAAGCAAACGAGCTCATTGAGCCGTGCGGAGACTCGCGTCCAGTACGTTTAAGTGTATCTCGCACGGCACAGAGCCGTCTGTTCTATGTATGTGTATATATACATACATTCTTATATAAATATAAATGTATATATATACACACATTCGTGCACCGCTTGGAAGGCGGCTGTTGAAGGAAACCTTCTTAAGACCCGATACGCTGTCTCTCGTAACTGTACTAACAGCCACAGCTGAAACCAAACACGTGCTTGCACGCGTGTTTGTTCGAGATATATGAACACTTTAGGAAAATGTCCAATAACCACTGCGGCCATATGTTGTGCAACTTCTAAAACAAACGCGTCGCGCAGCACGCATTCAATAACAACATTGAGACCCTCATTGGAAACATAGACATAACGACGACATAACCTGATAGCGTCAGCTTAAACAGATGGGTTTTCTGCGATTTGATCTTCTATGAGCCTGTCACAGGAGGTTCATCAATTTTGTTGACTAATGATTAATCTTCGCTATCGTATGGTGTGCATACAAGACCTGTCTGGTCGTGCCTGTTTCACAGTCGACTAGTGAGTCGACTAGGAGTGTATATATATTGAGCGGAGGAATGTGGGACTCGAGCACCATATATGACGTTGTGTCTAAATGTGTCATATTTGGTCATACGTATTGTAAGAGTGTGCTTATTAGATAGACATACATGACACATTTCGAAGAAAGTCGTTATCCAGCTATATTCGGATATAAAACCATCGCCACAAGTACTATATAATTAGATGATTACTCTGGACAAAGTGAAGAGCTCTTTTAATGCTAGCGCTGGAGAACCAAATGCCCACACGACACCCTACAACGGCTTTAACCGAGGTGAACTTGAAAATTAAATCTACACGCGACGGCATTGCATTGTGCTGTCTGTTGTGCACGTCGAATCATAACAATCATGGTCAAGCTTGTTGCACATATATATATATATATATATATATATATATACTTTAACGCTCTGCCAACCACATTTTAGACGCTCGTAATGGGCTAAGTTGCCTGTGGCACGACATCGTCTAAATGCATCTATCGTCATCGCGTTCTCGTACTGGAATTATATAGGGTTTTCTCCAGCAGAGGTATGTAGCAGCAGGGCAATGACAACCACGTCCAACAAATTCAACCAGCACGGCCGGGGCTCAAACTAGCGATGTTTTGCTAACCGTGGTTGCCATGGCAACGCCCCGTTTCGAACGGTGCGTTAGCCGCCTAAGCCACCGCCACTACTATATATATATATATTCTAGACTGCATATGTCTGTGATGGAGCTCGACGTCTTTAAGTCTCCTTGGTTGTGGGCCGAGGTGGTCTGCGATGACCGGCACGTCTATACCAAGTACATTGTACGCGGGTTTCATCACCTCGTATGCTCCCCTAGGGAGTTTCACAAGGACTGTAGATCTCAGTGTATTTGTCGGTCCTGCTCGCAGGAACGCGCTAAGTGCCACTCGGTTGGTAATCCGGCACTGCAACGGAGATCGTTCTCTCGAGAAGGCCCCTCCTCTTTCGAATATATATAGGTAAAGAAGAAAGTTCTTTTTAGCACGCACCATCAATGTCAGTAGGAGCTTCTGCAAACACTCCTGCGCAAACAGCTCAAAATTACCGTTCCCTTAAATAAACGAGAACACGTAAGGGTGATGCTGCTATATATATATGCCTGCTACCGCTGTTGACCCCACGAGGCAGCTGACGCTAGTTGAAGGATTCGACCTTGAGGCGACTTCTCCTGAACAGGAAATAGCTTCACCATCCATCCATATATATCAGTAGAGGAAGGGCGCGTCACGAACGTATACGACGCGCCAAGCCACTGCACAGGCTAAGCCTTTGGACTAGTCGACATCTTGGCATGCGATTTGCATTTTATTGCCACGAACGCGCGCCATAGTTTAATGAACGGCACAAAGACACCGCGCTGCCTTTACAATATTACCAGCAGTATTTGATTGGTTCTAGCTTACGTTGCTGACCTAGCTAAGCTGGCTTAGCTGGCCGACGTAGATGTTGTTTACTTGCGCTTGTTTGAGCAAATAAGATAATAAGTTTTAAATAATAACAGCAACTTTCTAAGCTAATGAAATGAGCCAGAGTACAGCACGTGCCTACATCTGACAATCGTGGCCTGAGCTCTCTACTCCGGGTCAGCTCTACAAAATAACATGTACTTAACCCGCCAACCTTAACTTAAAGGTTGGTTATCGAACATTAACGAATGTAACACAACTGCTCTAAACGAAAATTACCGCTACTGCCAAACGTCGTATTCAAAGAAAGAAAGCTTGTGTTGCAAACTTGTTTTTGAAAATTGCTTCAAAATTATCTTTACAAGGAATTGGCGCCTTACATGGCGCATGCTTAACGTCACGACGTATTTTTGTTTAGGTGTCTTTGTTAAAGACAGATTCAATAGAAGTATATTTCTAACTCTTGCACATTTTCGACACATGACATCTCTTGCATATTAACATAACATAACATAACATCACTTTTATTTCACATAAAAGGGTTGGTATCAATATACATACTTCTGTAAGACAATCGTAATTAATCACCAAATAGGCGAGCACTATTTGGATTATCATGGGCCCATTTGGCCATACGCCAAGCAAACAGTCCGTTCACGAATTCTCCGCGGGCCACGGCTTTTGAGGTGATTGATCGTTGACTTCTTAGGTTATTGGAGCGTACATCAAAAAAGTGTCCTAACAAGTCACATTTTCGTAATTGACGTAGAACAGATAAGTTGCACTGCATGAAAAGTGTGTCGATACTTGGAACAACGTCATCTAACACGCTGTGGGGGCACCTGATTCGCAGGCGTCTTAGAAACATGTTTTGGACGCCATTCACCAACTTCCTATATTTGGACAGATAAGGCTCCCAGACAGGGGAGCAATATGTGAGTTTAGGAAGAACAAGAGATTTGTAAAGGCGAATGTACACATGTGGAGTCGTTAAAATAAAACAGCGAAAGATAGTATTTATTGTGCGCAGAGATGTCTCCACAACCTTGGTAATGTGAAGGCTAAAGTTAAGATCAGGCGTAATATATATGCCTAAGTCCCGGGTATAAGAGAGGGTCGGTAAAATGCAGTTGTCAATTTTGTAGTCAAAGTCAAGTGCACCATTTTTCAGTACAATGCATTTAGAGGGTGAGAGAATCATGTTGTTTTCAAAACACCATCGTGCAATGCCGTCGACGGCAGTCTGCAGAACAGCGTGAGAGTCACTAGAGCAAATAGGATAATAAAGTTTTAAGTCATCAGCATATTCAAGATATTTGACCGCCGGTGGCAGGTACTTATTTATGTCCAATACAAAAATTGTGTATAAAAGGGGGGATAAACATCCCCCTTGAGGTACACCAGATACTGCAGGATATGGTCGACTAAGTTTGTCACCAACCTTAACTCGAAAATGACGGTCGCTTAAAAATGCCTTCACCCATTGCACTGTACATGCATGGATACCTAGATCTTCCAATTTGCAAAGCAGAAGAGAGTGATCTACTCTGTCAAATGCGCTCTTTTGGTCAAAATAAACACAGTGAAACGGTTTTCGATCATTTATAAACATAGCCCAGTCCTGGGTCATTTCTAAAAGCTGTGTACATGTAGAACGGTGGGTAGTAAAGCCGTGTTGGGCAGGGTCAAGTAAGCGGTTTAAGATTAAAAACTGATTTAAGTGGTTAACTAAAATTTTCTCAAAAATGCAGCATGGTATTGAGCATTGCGAAACTGGTCGGTAGTTTTCAGCATTCATTTTCGAGCCTTTCTTGTGGATAGGGGTGATAAGACTGAGTCTAAAAAGGTCGGGCACAGCGCCGTCACTATAAGATCTTTCAAATATGAGTTTAAGTGGTTCCGCCAAAAACAACGCAAATTGTTTATAAAAAATTGGAGGAATGTTTTCAGGTGTAAGGCTAGTCTTCAATTTAAGCCCAGAAAGAAGTGAATAGATTGCAAACTCAGAGAAGGTAACCAAGGAATCGCGATGAGAAATGTTGCGTGGGTTGCTTGCCGTTGAAAAACCTGGACCGGATGCACAGAACAGGGTAGAAAAATGTTCAGCGAGAGTCTCAGCTTTATGTGAATCAGTATAAGCCACCGTAGGGCCAAGAATGATGGGAGGAAGAGATTCAGTTCCTTTAATTCGTTCATTGGCATACCGAAAAAGTGAGCGAGAGTCCCTAATGTTTATTCTAGACTCATGTAAAATACGAAGTCTCTTGGTCACTTTCATTAGCTTGCGTTCAAGAGACTGAGATGCGGTACTACAAGACTTTAGTTTATGAGCAAGACGATTTTTGTAAGTCTCCATATCCTTGATGGAATCACACTGGTGAACCAGTGGAGTAAACGAGTTAATTAAATAAGAGCAATAGTCAACAAATTTGGTGTACATTACATTTACATCTGGACAACCCATGAAAAAATTTGCCCAGTTTACAACGTCAAGATGATTCGCAATAATAGCGGCATCCATTCGTTTGTAATCGAGCCGACCATTCGACGGCAATATGTCACTGACAGCAAGTACAATATTGAAACGTATGGCGCGATGATCAGATTTTATGGGAGGAGGGATAATGGCAACATTATCAATTGTATCTGAGTCAGTAGTAAGAAGAAGGTCAAGTATGGATCCAGATACATGAGTCGGTGAGTGAATTAGCTGGGATAGTCCATTTGCCAAACAGCAGGCTCTAAATTTCGATTCCATAGAGTCATTGAGAGTAATATGAGATTGCCAGTCAATTTTCGGAAGGTTGAAGTCACCTATCAATATGACAGTATAGTCTGTTTGACAACAGGTGTTTATAATGGCACATATATCATCTATGCGTCTTCCCCTCTGAAGACTGTCCCCCGAGGGAGATGCATAGCAGCAGACAAGACGAAAGTTGTCTTGTTTGGAGACTACGTCAAGGGAAACGTATTCACCCGGTAAGCCGAAATCAGCTTTTATAACATCTATCGAGTTTTTGACGAGTACACAGATGCCACCTCCACGCGAATCTCTATCTTTACGAAACACTCTGTATCTGTTCCTCAAGCTGATTTCAGCATCACGTATGCTTTCGTTAAACCATGTCTCACATAATAGAACAACGTCAACGTCATATAGCAAACAATAGCTTCTTAGTGCATCAATGGCACCTGGTTTGGCGGCAGACCTACAATTCATGTAGAGACAATTAATTGATCGACAATATCTTCCCCCGCCGGCTCGATATCAGCTGATGTAGGACACGACTGAACATCAACAACATCACCGTCAACTTTCGATTTAATCTTCTCAGGCGCGATACGTCCAAAGTACGGCTTTATCACTGTACCATGTGACCAAAGTTTTGGGTCAAGAACAGCCCGTTCATCATCCTCAGAGACGAACAGGCAAAATGAAGAATAAGAGCTGTGAGCAGTATGAAGTTGCCATACTGCTAGGGGTGACTTGAGTTTAGGTTTGATGATATTGTACATATCGGTGGCAGTGACGTTAGGTGCAATACGAGGGTGCAATACAATATTGTTAACAGCCCTCAACAAAATGGGCTAGACCAACCGTGTACGTGCATAATAGCAATCCTGCGGCGCACAACAGTGCAAACACCTTTAGGCCTATCAACTGCACTGAACAGAAGTAAATAATTCGGTTACATGGTAAGCACTACACAGAGTATGGCTGCCAACTCAAAACCTGAGCCACTTAGTAATTGAGGATCGCGTATGGCTAGGTGTAAAGGTGGCAACTTCCCTATATTTATTAAAGACAACGCAATACTTTCGACGCAATCCTTTAAACGTGTCGGTTTGAAATTACAGTTGAAACGGAACACAAGATGTCAAGATGTTCTGTTGCTGTTTGTAGCTAACCAAAAAGAAATGCGCATGCGTCATCTTAGTTGCTATATAAAAAGAGGTAGATACACCCCGTGGCCTGTACTCTTTAAGGGAGACGTTTTGCCGTGACTCAGTCCTTCCGTACATGTCCCTTTGGTAATCCAATTCCCAATAATGCGTACTATATTCGCAATTTCCCTCTTGTTGATCCTGGCAAAATACAGCCATAGAGCGTGAAGATACTACTGCGTGGGTTCACTGCTGGAGCTAAGGCCACATATTTTTCAGTGCGCGATGCCTTAGTTCACCAGAATAAGATTATATCGCTTACTTCTACTCTCAGCCAAGAGTAGCAGCTAAGGCGCCCCCCCCCCGGGGTAATAAAGATTTACCACAGACGGTCCTTGCTCATCCTCCAATAGGCACTGTCAAGCCTGTGAGAATGAAAGCGTTGACTCACTATATGTAATAAGTTTCAGACAGCGCTCAAGTCTATGTTTACGTTGAACCTTTGCAATGCCTTTAATCCCTTTGGAAGAGGCCACGTCAATATACCGCAGCTCTTTTTTATCACCTGCACTACTGCATTCAACAACAGACCTCTTGCGGTCCAGTCTCTTCTGTTTGTAAATCTAACTCTTTAAAACTAGGAAGTAGGTTGAAAAACCTAGAGCTTCATAGATATCCTCTTAATGTGTGGTGCCCAGATATCTACCTCTTCGCACGTAAATTTATCGTGGTGATTGAAAATGTTCGGTTGTATGAGTAGCTGACATTTAACCTAGCCAGGTAGAAAATGTCCTTATCTAGTCCACCTACATTCCAAAATAGCGGCTTTGTCAACTTTATCTGTAGGGCTACTTTAAGTATACAAAGCCAACTATCGACTTCAAACTTCTTGGTTTGCGGCTACTTCAAGGTGCTAAGTGTGCTCTAGAAGACCAACACAAAGTGTGGGCGGCGAGATAGCGCTTACATCTTGTTGCAGAGAGATGTTCTTTTCGCACATCCCTCTTAGCCCTTACAAGCATTTACATAGTTAGAGAACATTACCTAACAGATCAGCGAAGCGTATAATCTCAGCTCCCTGCTGAGCTTTAAATTTTCACAGAATGTCAAACGGATGAACGAAATTGCTTCTCTCCCAGTTGCCTATAGGGCGCCTATTGCTGGTTCCGCCATAATATCCTCTATGCATAGATTGTCTCACGTCGCTTATCTTCTCTTATTCGGCGATAGTGCAGTTTTCACAACGCAGGACGCGCCGTCTAGGAAGTTTCTGTCCTAGAGTTTTCCTAAATTCCGCCGGAATAGTCGGATCTCCAGAAAAAGTAGTCCATCGTCTTGCTGCCTGGGAGCAGAAGAGTGCTGTTATACACATTATAATGATAGCCTAATAAATCAAATGTATTGGAGAAATGACTCCATGCTTTGTAAATTAATAATGTCGGCGCTTCCCCGATAACGCTTCCACGGGTCTTGCGTAGGACCGAGACTGACGTGCATCGTTTATCTTTTGTTACTCTTACACGGCAGTTTCTTCTTAAGAACATAACAAGATATGCAGGTATTTCACCCTTGCGCGCACGTACAACTTGGTCATACTGACATCTATCTTTGAATCTTGGTCTGCCTGCTGCTCTTATAGTGCAGAACCAATCGGATCAACGATGGTGGAGCTAGGAAATTTCTTCCCCACGATCGACTGAAACCGAGTAAGACATACCCATTACCTGCTCTGCATTACAAGCCAAGCGGGCAACACGTGTATCCTGTGTTTGCGCGTATGCTTTTTGTACATTGTTTACGAAAGTTGACAAAGAAACCTCCTCAAAACAACAAATTTGTAAACTCAACGTATACCAGGGAAAAACAGAAGATAGCCTTAGAGTCCTTTGGGTGGCAATAATTCCAGAATACAATAGAACGGAAAACACCTTCATTTTCCATGAATAAGTGAAGATTAGTCGCAGATTCGATCGACCATCTGCTACTACGTTACACCTGCGGCTGAAACTTCTGACGTGATCCGTATGCGGTGGCGCTTACTTCAAGCTATCGGCGAACCTAAGTCAGTTCGATGCGCCTGCCACCACTACGTTCACTGCAACTACTTTTACAACTGCATGCTATAGAAGCGTGCCAAGCCATTTTCGTAGCCATTTTCATGCGAATTCAGAGACGCATTAGGGCCAGTTTGTAGTCAAGTTACACTTGAAACATCTTGTTGATCCCCATTGCCTCTTCTCCCCTTTCTTCCCTTCCTGCCTCCCTCGCTTCGCCCACACATTTTCTTCTCAACTTGTTGTTGGCGTTAACGGCCTCCTTGTTATTGTCAGGCCTCTCGCTAATCGGCGAATCTACGATTGACGCAAAAAGAAATGTAGACGCGACATCGAGAACGGCTTCGTCGTTCCAATAATGGATCGAGTCGAGCGAAATAACTGCTTCACCAGCACCACCACCACCCCCAGCAACAGCAGTCTGAGAGTATCAGAATAGGGTACAAGGAGTAATCGTTGTTAGTAGTAACATTGGTAGCGCCCGTAGTAGTAGTAGCCGCAACGGCAGTAAAACTAAGACTTTGTGGTGGTGGTTGCCATCGTCGTCAGCGTCGTGTAACTCCCGCCACGGCCACGGTTACCACTGCCGATTGCGGCACGAGAGAGGCTCAATAATCATTCCAATGTATTGCGATTCTCACGCCACTCCGCCAGTTCGGTTGGTCGGCACGCTGTCGGCAAGATGTGGTGTTTGAACAAGGATAAGGGAGCCTCTGACATCGTGGATGTGGGCATAGGTTGTGGGCGTCCGCAACAGCGGCGGGTATGATGGCGGTTGCGCTCTTTCTAGACTACAAGTCAACCATCTGTATGACCGATCGACCGATTGACTGACTGTATGTATGTATGTAGATATGTATGTATGTAAGTTGGTTATCGAGTGTCGGCGGCACTTGCTGTGCCGTTTACTCCGTATGTGAGAAATAGAAAACCGGAGGAGAAGCCAATGGCGGCTCGGCTTCCGTCTTGCTTGCGGCGACAGTCGTGGCCCAATAGAGCGCTGCCCGAATCACTGAAAGGAGCGGAAAACGCTTCCGCCGCAACCCTTATTTCCTCGGCCACCGCCGCCTTTACCCCCACCCCCCCCCCCCTGCCGGTTGCGGTCGGTGGTAGTGAAAGGTTCTCCTTTCCACGCCACCCCACTCCCCAACGTCGTCGATAGTTGTTGTCTTTGTCGTTGTCGTTGTCGTCGTCATCATGGGCCACAGCAAGTAGATGGCCGACTGCAGGACCAACCGAGCAGAGCAGATCAGAACCTTGTCCCCCGTCGGTCGCTGCCGCCCGCTCCGAATAGTAGTGGTTCAATTACGTTCTCCTAATAGTGATCGCCACCTCGACGACAACAGCCGCCGCTGCTGGTGCTGCTGCTGCTCCGGCAGCTGCACTCACAACGGCCAACCGTGTCGTCGAAAGTTCCACGGAGGGACGCTCGGGCCGCCGAGCCGCAAACATCAGCAGACTCACTCACTCACTGCAGTTTGGCCTGCTGAAACTGACAAGCTGAAACCGCTGTTTCTTCGTCGTCGTCGTCTGACGGGTCTGTCACCCACCCCCGCGCGTTCCTGCAACCCCACGCGACCCCTCGTTTTGACTCTCCCCCGCCTCATGCGGGCGCATACGGCGGGCTCCGTAATGAAGACAAAAACGCGCGCGGACGAAGACCACCGATGTTGTCAAGTCATGCCGCCGGCGTGTATGCGGTGGTTGGTGCCGTACAGTGTTCAAGCACACTTGGGAAAGAAGAGCAAAATTAACGCATACTCGTTCAGCTTCTTTCTCAAGTTCTTACATAGTTGAAGCCGTTGAAAGTAAGCCATAAGTATGAAATAATATATATAAATATAGTCTCTTTAAAGCACTTTTTAGCATGACCAGCCTTGGAAAGGGCGCGATAGTGCTATTGAGCTTTCTTATCGCACAGCCTTGTCGTGCCTCAAGGAACTCGGGGTGAGATTGAACGACCTTACGATAGAATGCCGGAAATGGCAGCGCTTCCCTTTTTGGCCGTGCTTTATCGGGTCGAAACGCCTGTCCTGGAAGACTGTCACCGACACTGCAATCTTCGTGTTCTTACTTTCCAAAGCGACTACTAAAACCGACTCCTCCTGTGTCCACACTGTGTGCGGTGCACGCAGAATATTCTTGTATATATATATATATATATACACCTAGGTCTCGTGTAAAAGAAGGAGTCGGTAAAATGCAGTTGTTAATTTCATAGTCGGAGCCAAGTGCACCATGTTTCAGTACGATGGATTTGGAGAGTACGAAAATCATGCTATCTTCAGAACACCATCGAGCAATGCCATCGACAGCTGACCGCAGAACAGCATAGGAGACACTAGAGCAAACAGGATAATGAAATTTTAAGTCATCTGCATACTCAAGATATTTGTCATTAGGTGGCAGGTACTTCTTTATAAAACAAAACACTATATAGATGGGCGGGATAAACATTAGTCACTAATCTTTACTTGAAAGTGACGATCGCTCAATAATGCCTTTAGCCATTGCACTGTGCGTATGTGGATACGATCTAGATGCTCTACTTTGCGGAGCAGACGGGATTGATCTACTCCGTCAAATGTGCTTTTTAAGTCAAAATAAACGCAATAAAACGTTCTTCGAGCATTTATAAATATAGCCCAGTCATGGGTCATCTCCGAAAGATGTATTGGACCGAGTAAAGTAAAAGGACAAGTAAACGGTTCAAAATTAATAACTTATCCGCGCCGTCGTTATAAGGTCTTCCAAAGATGAGCTTTTGTGGCTCAGGTAAAAATACCGCAACATATGTATAATATTGCGGTGTGTATGTATAAAAAAATCGTGTTCATACTTATAAAACATCGAAAATACGTTTTCAGACGTAGGGCGTTTCTTCGCTTTAGGACCGGAGAGAAGTCTGCATCACATACAAAAACAACACGCATCGCCGGGTTTCAGTCGCAAGCACTACGTTTTTCTTTCTCCTTGTGTTAAGTTTCCCCTTTTCGTCTGAGCGACTAATTGACACAGTCACTAGCGTTTCCGTTAATTCATCCCAGTGATGAAAGCATTTCCTAGATTACTTACACCACTATTATATCAACATCTACGTTCCCAAAAAGATGTATGTAACAGTCTAGCGACACACACACTTTTTTTGTTTTTGCCATTTCAACGGTGACTACATGCCTGATTTGATCCAAACTTACCCATTAGCCTATCCGATGCAACTTACTATCGGCAAGGTTACCGTCAACGTATTTGCTAATTGTCTCCTAAATTAGAGCGATTTACGCGTGACTTTCAAGCGGATTTCAAACACACACAATTTTGACCAGCTGAGATACAACGAGCCTGCCGAACGTATAAGTCGCTGCGTCGGGGTGTTCTCAAGCAAGTTTGCTTGTGCGAAGACGCTCCGCAAGTTAAGCAGCATAGGGGGGGGGGAGGCTCGATAGAATGCATTCAGTCTATCCCAAGCTCAAAGAAGTGGTGCGTGTTTAAGAGCTCTCAGATTGAAACAGGTCATGCGCTATACGACGTTGTTGCATTCGAATAAGCGGCTGGAGTGGTGAAGCGTTGACGAGGCGCTAATTCCAATTAGTGGCGGCGATCAGCTACCCTAAACGACATCGTCGAACGAAGCGTGCTCTTTAAAGCTTTCGCCGCCTAACCGGATATCTGACTCAAACATAACCTGACTCACACTAAGATCACGTCTTGTAGTTAGACTCAGACTAGCAATGGAGAATAAGGCTGCCGGCCTATGGCTACACGAACTTGCAGCATGGGCAACGGGCTGACTAATTGCACCTGACGGCCTTAGCGGTAGGCAACCCAGCACAAACAGTGAACACTGCAAGGGTTCTCTCCTAACCTTGATTTAACAAAAAGAAGTCCCGAAATCCCCTTAAACCCGAAAACGCTCGAAAAGTATTTGAATTTCTAACGTCGCTTAACCTACCAATCAGTGGCTCTAGCTGAACGGGCGTGATCCGGCTTCTTCAACGTGTATGCCTATATATATATAAATATATCACGGTAGTATGGTCATAGTAATGTAACTGTACTTAGAAAGTACCAAGAATTACCACAACCAGTGGCAGGGTGCCTCTCGAAGTGCTGCTCTTCACAAGGGGTGGCTGAAAACATCATCGCCATGATTGAAGACTGCCATGCACCTCGGAGCCAGCATCATGCAGGAGAGCCACCTTCGGATCCTTGTGGGCCAAGAGGACGACCCTTCGGACAGAACTGCCTGGCAGAATATGACATGCCAATTCCAGGGCAGTGCCGGCGAGGCCAGGCGCATAAGGGCAGTGGTTGTGTTGCTCTAATTAAACAAGTCGGAGAAGTTTACAGAAGATTAGCAAACGAATTGAACTCACGACGGAGGACAAAAGAGCTTTCGACTTTCTACTCCAGCGGCTATCTCTGGCGGTTCAGCGCGGCAATGCGGCAGCAATTCTGGGCACAATGAGGGGCTACCTCGAGGATAAGCTCGATTGGTAGCACCCCTCACAAGCCCAAGGGTAGTTAGATACTCATATTCCACTGTAACCACAAAATGAAATAAAACGATTTAATACATTTTAAAAAAAGTCGGGAAATGATGGTAAGCCTTGTGGCACACCGGCTGCCCAAGAATGCAAAGTCTTTTAAGGACAAGGACTGCTGGACCAGGCGCTGCTAAAGGCCAAAGCCCTCTTGGGCTTAAGTGACCTTAAGCCTATACCCTGCCACATGACAAGCCAAAATGAGCAGAGGGGAGAAAGTGGAGAGCGCTGACGACAACAACCTTTCTTCTAAAAAAGAAGGAAGCCAAGACCTATGCCGACCTTATCAGGAAGCTGGCCTTCGAGTGGACCCCAACACCCATTGCGTCAGGGTAAATCGCGTTCACCTGACAAGCGGACCGCTGGCAGATGACCCTCCTTCAAAGCGGGTTATCAGCCGGTGGACCGCGGGCCTCGCCCGAGTGTACTTCTTTAGGAACTGCAGGGTAACCGCCATCTGGTACAGCTGCGGCGGAGAACACGCGACTTAGGGCTTGCCCGAAGTACACGGAGAAACTCGAGAAGCTCCACCGCCGAGGCACCCTGTCTTTTGGATCTCTTGGAGCATATTGTACCTGTCCTGCTGCTGCACGGCAAGCCCAACATCCAGTGTGCGAAGACCCCCCCCCCTCCCGGGGACACCGATAAAGCGACGGGTATCGTATTGAAAAGTCGCTGCCAGCTCTCTTCCGACTTGGGAGTGGCCATGGTCTTACCTGGATCGATGTGCCAAACGTTAGGCGCCTCTACTCCTGCTTCTTCACTTTCAATCTTCCGTTTTGATGATCTAAACAGGCCTCCAAATGACTTGTCCTCCTCTTTTAACCAAAGTTGTGTTCCATTTCTAGGCACAAGGAGGGCTGCACTCATACTTAATAGCCCTGGTTCCTACCGGCATATTTGCTTACTCGGCTCCCAAAGTGTTCGCCAAATTCAAGTATATTGCGAGGGCACGGCTACAGGACTTTGCAAAAGAACCCGGCCTGTTGTCAGACGCTCAGCACGAATTTCCTAAGGGCCACTTTATTATGAATCCAGATGCAGGACAAGCTTCTCCCTAGGTCCTCGCCTAGAAGTCGAAACCTCTATCTCGCCACCTTGACGTCAGACGTTCTTTAACAGCCTACCGTAAAGAGTTATCCTGAGTACTCTGCACAAAAAGAAGGCTTCCTTTCATCTTTGCGGGATGATATCAAATTACTTACAAGACCGGACGATACAGTCTCATTAAAGCAGTTTTAGCATGACTACAGGGGGTGCCACATGGCTCCATACTTGGTCCCCTGCTATGGAACATAACATTTTTGAAAGGAATATAGTCTCTAAGAAGTCCTGTTTTAGAGTGAGAGTAATATTCGTAAAATCCGTGACACTGGTATTGCTGCCCGACATAGGAGCACAACATGTGTAATTGCGAAACAACCATCAGTCCTCCTACACAGAAACTAAGCACATCGCTGTGTGCGTCGTCTCAAAACTAAAGGCCGCCCGGCCGAACCCAAATAGGAGGAACATGTTCGCTTTCTGGAGGGCCAGTATTGGAATCGCGACGCGCAGCTCTGCATACCTTATAAATCCGCCTGCAATACTCGTTCCCAAAACATTCCATTCAAAGTACAAGGTCCCAAAACATCCACGTTTTTTTTGTTTTTTTGATTTTCACGTAAGGCAATTGCCCGTGTACGGATTTTTCATGTCATGGCTAAGTTTATTCCACTCCGGCATTTACCTTGTCTAAATTGGAAACCATGCAAACCAATTTAAGAGTGGCCGGTCTGGGTCTCGAACCCAGTCCTCCCGAATGCAAGGCAAAGGCTTTGCCACTAAGTCACATTGCTCGGTATATATAATATATTGGAATTTTAATACACACTGCCAAGGCGAGTGTGTTTTGGGATAACAAACGGGCGGTAGCAGGCACCACGCCACTGAGTTTTGTGTATGCGTCCTTATCCGACAAGGCATTCGTGTGGCGTGGCGTCTCAGAGGCCCGATGCATATTTATAATAAATTATCCAATGGACACATTCAATTAGTTCCCGGCATCGCACACGAAAGCGCAACAACAGAGTTCGCTCAATGGCAGACGGCGTCTCTGGCCTCGGTCCCAACACGCCGTTACAAACACAGAACAAAGCACCCAGAGAGGAAGAGCGAGAGAGAGAGAGAGATAGGGGGGTATACAGTGCTCCCCCCCCGATATGGTGGCACATGGTGATGACGATGCTGCGGACGTGTGTGTTTGCGTGACTGTGTAAATACTCGTAAGTGTATTTAACGGACCCCCCCCCCCCCCCCGAGAACTCGCAAGAAACAGGTGAGTGTGGCAAAAAAAACGCTCACGGTGATAGTCTGCGCACAGCTTAGTATATTGACATAATGTTACTCGTTTTGACCGAGAACACCTAAATTGACTGGATGTCCACTCCATAATGGCTTACTCTGGACTCGAGCTATATGACGGTCGCGACCATACCCACAGCCACGTTCCTGATTTTTGAGATAAGATGGAGCTTTAGAGCTGCTCTAAAAAAAGTTAATGTTCCGTGCCAGAGATAGCCTGTTCACTCGTAAGCGTAATAGGCCGTACATTTACCAATGATATAGACAGGTAATGGAGCATATAGACCAATAAATCGTTACGGAGCTAGCGCAGAAGCAGGACTTACTAAAGCAATACTAGAAACAAGGTGCTCCTGTATTATTTTTGCCATTGGCCTTTTCTGAGGAAAGAGTGATCCCACGAATGATACAGGGGTATGACAGGCCCGAATGATACCAACACGAATGATACACGGGTGTTAATGCAATAAATATATAATACTCATAAAATAGAAACTAAAAATCAATTCAACATCAGCCCATCGTATTATACTATAATATAAATGATCTCGACAAATGCACTATATCTGAGTACGATACACAGATGACGATGAATATTACTTTGGCTAAGAGCAATATTATATCTAGTAACGACGGCGTGACAATATTCAAGTCTCAGACCAGTTTGAATCGCACGTTTGTGACGGTAGACCCGCATATTCTAGAACGTCATTGAGTTAAATATATTCAGCAAGCACTTCCCAACGTATATTTCATTAACGTTAAACTGCCTGCAATCCGAAGTGTCTGACTTCATCCGCGGATGTTACTAGAAGGCAAATCTCTACAACAAGCTTTATAGTATTCTCAAAAGTAACGATTATATTCCGATCTATGCTTAACGAGACGCTGGCCTGACTCTCGGCCTCCTTGAGCTTCCACGGACAGGCCGCAGTTGAGCGAGATGGAAAAAATCGTGCAATAAAGTGTAAAGCTATTCCCACACCAGTAGTGAGTGGGGCGTGGAATAACGACTTCTCTAAACGGGCTTGATTGTCTTAGTATTAATCTACTTTGGCTTCAATTTATAGTATAGTCAGCCTAAGATCAGGACCTAGAAAATGACTGCCTAAATCGATCTAGCGATAGACCTTCTCAATCACAAAAACAATATACAGGATATTCCAGAATTCGTCCCACAAACTTTCGGAAATAGGACAACTCAGGAAAAAAATAATTTTTCTAGTGGAGCAAGGGGCGTCTTAAGCGAGAAAACTAAATTATACGAAACGCAAAGGAGTTCATTTCTTGAGAATTATCTTCAATACAACATATGTTCTGCTTTGAGCTAACGTATAATGTAATTCAACAGATACAATATTTCCTCCTAACACGTTGGTTTGTCGACAGGATAACTAGGGCTTTCGCAATCGCAGATTTAGTGAAGGTATGTTAGGTTTCATACAACCACTTTTAATTATTTCGCTCGCACTCCAAAAAATAAGACATTTCCGCCCAATGTTCCATTGAAAAGAATTTTTTTTGTCGAGTTGTACTAGACCCCCAAGTTTGTTAGACGAATTCGGGAAGACCCTGCACACACACATATATATATATATATATATATATATATATATATATATATATATATATATATATATATATATATATATATATATATGTATATATATATATATATATATATATATATATAAATATATGTATATATATATATATATATATATAAATATATGTATATATATATATCACAGTGTGCGCTCATGGCGGGAACGGTCGGACGAGTGCCGGTACCGGCCATAGTGAGGCACGGAAGGGAACATGATGGGACGTCAACGGTCGAGTAAATATTTACATACAGCCTCGCCTTAGCCAGGTAAAACGGTAGGCGGCAGGTAGATACCGCAAATACGTACATGCGTATGCGTCGACGTGTGGTCGTGCCGTGTCAGCTCACGGTCGTTGCCTCCAACACCGCTGCGCCCCTTACCACGTGTCTCCTACTGCGTCAGTGGGCGGGGTCCGGGGGCGAAACAAAAGCGATGAAGAAGAAGAAAAGGAAGAAGGAAAGACGTGAGAGATATAGTAATTGTGGGACAGAGGCGAAAGAAAGTGCAAGAAAGAAATGGATATAGAGACAGAGAGAGAGAGAGGGGGGGGAAGAGGTGAGAGAGAGAATTATATATATATATATACATAGAAAGCAAGGGGGAAGAGGTGAGAGAGAGAGAGGCGTGGGCAAAGGGAACAAAGTTAGTTCATTCCAGTCCGCTGTCGGTCCGACCATCTCGCTGATCGAGATCGAGCTGCGGGACTCTGACGTCGCGGTCGGAATAATTTATTACTGCGTACAGACGGCGACGGGTGGAAGGGAGGTGGTGCGGGAGAGCTTCGGAAGCGGTGAGAAAACTGGAAGCACGCGTCGTCTTCGCACTACGAGGAACCGACGTGTACATCTGCTGTACACGTATGTATTTATTGTGTACACTGTGCAAAGTACATCGTCCACCGAGTGGACACCGCAGAGAAAGAATGATCAAGATATCTGAGAGACTGGCTGCCGTGCGACCGGCAGAAAACTAACCGTGCCATTTTCTGGCAGCGCGTTTTATTGTATCGTTCGCTGCCTCTGTCAAACAAAATTAATAATAGTATGCATACGTTCTAATTTGTATGCAAAACACAAGTATATATATATATATATATATATAGAAAATATTGTGATAATTTATTAATCACTTACAATACGTTTGCACACTCGGCAGTGCTCGCCTTAATAAAAATGGTGGTAAAAAGGTGTCACGTGAAGTTAAGAGTCAGTTGTCCGTGTCCTTGCTTGATGGTAGCCCCCGCTCTTATGGACTCGGTGCGAGCGGTATATCCTCAAGGTTCCTTGCAAAGTTAAAACGGTGAGATCCATAAGCTTCCTCTTCGTGACGCCGAGCCCCAAGAGCGTTCTCGCAGATTCGGAGTCCCATACACCACTCATAGAGATAGTGATGGATCCGAATCTGCGAGGTTTTTGCGGGTCGGGGAGCGCCGCTCTTAGGAACTCGACGTCATATTTGGTGATATTGTCCTGCCGCGCTTTGCCGCAAACCTCGGCATCTAAAACCCAGACCTCTGTAGGTGTTGTTATTACGAGGTCGGGCTTTAGACCCGGTGCGCCCGGTCGACGGTATACTCGCTCATGACCCCTTTCGCGGAGAAGACGCGCCACGCGATCATGTCTCTTTATTATTTGTTTGTGTGTTGTATCGCATATCTGAGCGACATGAGCCAACGTCTCAGGCGCATGACACCCGTGCCTACAACGTTTGTTGTAGCCCAGGCGTCCCCTGCCCAATCTGGCACGCGTTGGTAGTGCGTTGATCCTGAGCTTTAGTAGGTTTAAATACTCCTTACCAGATAGGTAGGGCATACCCTTAATCCAGTAATGTACAAAGGGCGTTTCGTGTGCTTTTTTAAAATGTGCCCCATCGAACGTGTTGTGTAGCTGTTGAGACCAGTAATCGGTCTCTTGTGTAGCGGTCTCAATGGAGGTTCCCAAGCGCTCCCCAAAGAAGTCTTGTTTTCGCAAGATCTTTTTTGAAGTGCTCGGTGGTTAGCATCCATTGGACCCCAAGGTGCGTGGAGTGTTGTAGTGCTGTCAGGCGGGAGAGGCGGAGTCTGGGAATGAATGTTTGGAAGCAGGGGATGTCCAGACCGCCGTGTGCTGTGTGCGTGTACAGGTAAGCGTTCGGCACCGAGTTTTTGAGCTTAAGCCATTTCGACTTAACAACCTTTCTGATCTCTTTATCTAGGTCGCTAAGGAGTGCGTAAGATGGTCTGGGACCGGAGACCAGTTTATATAGGAGACGGGGAATAAGAAAGTCTTTCAAAAATATGAGTCTTTGGTGGGGTTTAAAGGGAGCTATCGTGAGTCTGTTGAGTAAATTAATTGTTGTTGCTTAATTGTTGTATCCTTATATTCTGGTACGGTATTGATAAAACCTGTACCTTCCTTCCTATTAAATAGGTGGGAGATAGTAAAGCTTTTATTAGTATTAATTTCAAGGCCTCGGGATATATATATATATATATATATATATATATACGTAAACGTAGGCATCGAAATCGAAGCACCATCGATTGCAAATTGCTTTCTTTTCATTGAGATCAACAAGAACGTCGTGTGAATTAATTTGGTTCATTCGGAACCTTGCAAACGGGAGGTCGTGGGTTCAAGACCTTAACCGGCCACTCTTAAATTGATTTTCACGGTTTCCAATGTGAACAAGGTGAATGCTGGACTAAACTATGATAGGCCATAATCGAACAAAAACAAAGAGCTCAGGCACCTCACTAAAAGAAATGGCGTATTAACATATCTAGAAATCAAGAATATCAAAAATTCTACATTAATCAGCGCCGGAAGTTTCAGAACACGTCGCAAAGGCGCAAGGTGTTTATATCAAGGCAAAACCTCTTAATAATTCGAATAGTTGTTCATTCATTTTCGATAGCTGTAATCGAAATGACAAGAACGTGCATTTTTAAAGCCGTGACGAACAACTCAAATTTTTAAAAAATCTAAATGAGTGTCAACAAAAGGGCCAGCTGGATAAATAGCCTTGCCTCATAGCGAGCTGTCACAGGAAACAAAAAGTAGAAACACTTCGAAAGATCCCGGCGCCCCGACATATTAATCGATCCGTTTCTCACCATGAGCGAATTGTCAAAATGTCATTAATTTAAACGAGCAACTGGTGAAGTACTACATAGAGTTCAAGTTGGAACTCGTGGTTTAGTATAAATATATATATAAAAAACATTTAAAATATTTAAGAAAAGCGTGAATGGAAAGCAAGAGTGCACTGAAACCCTGATTTGAAGCTTAAAAAATGAGGCCTTTAGAGGTTAAGGGTTAAACGTTTTTGAAAAGCCACTGTGCACAAAAACTATATATGTCGTCGGTCAATCGTAGGTGAGATTTTTTTTCGTCTTGGGATGTTTTCCATATTGAAGGGCTAATACCAAGAAATGCAAGAGAAGAGAAAATAATATTACGAAAAGTCTCTCGATCTTTCAACTTCCATGGTTTCAAGCCATCTATCTGTGATTTATATACATTAAATTTGATTTTGATATATTTTTCACACAATGGTTCCAGCGTGCAGCTCCAGCAATATATATATATATATATATATATATATATATATGTATATATACTCATTTACTACTCAATTGTAGACAAGAAAATATTTTAATGATTATAGGTCAGCAATGATACGCCTCGAACCTCATGATTGATATCATTATATAAAGCGGCCGGGCGATCATTGCAACTACAACTTGATGCTCCATTCGTGTTCTGCTCTCGAAGCAGTTGCGTGTGCATCAATACGCGCAGCCAAGAAGTTTAATTAGTCTCAAATAACGTGAATAAATAATTAGGCTATTACTGCTCTTGTTGGCGTTGTCTGTGCTCTCGCTGTGGCAGCGTTCCTTTATCACGCATTGAGCGCCCGCCTCTCACAGCTTTTACTGCCCACACAGTAAACTATCCGCAGTATTCTGTACACGCACCGACACCCAAGCGTGCGTATATATATATATATATATATATATAGGGAAGTATAAATGCATGCTTGTGTGTGGGTGCGTGTACATACTATATGTATGTGATTTTATTTATGTATAACAGGTTTAATTAAAGTTTGCAAATCTTAGTATGTGATTTTATTTATGTATAACAGGCTTAATCAAAGTTTGCAAATCTTAGGCAAGGTTGGTCCAATATGGACACACTTCGCGCTGGAAGTGAGTCAAGGCCAAAACTTGTCTGTTCAGAGTGGTCGACCACCTCCCCCGCCGATATATATATATATATATATATATATGCAACAAACGATAAGTGCACAGGCTAATGCGTCGTAACTAACTCGGAAACAATTTAACAACAGACTTACTTACTACTGCACGCATTCTCTCGCTAAAGCCTGGAAATGGGCGCCAGGTCCTACCCCGTCCCGCCATAAGGGACGGGGTCGGGAATGAACGTCGCTGTCATCGTCGGAGCCGTTGTCGTTACGAACGACTACCCCTCGGCAGAAAACACAGGCGTGGTAGCACGGGGGGCGCGGGTGATGTTGGAGGGAGTTGGGGGTTTAGGGGGTTTGGGGCGGCGATAGCGGCATTCTACACTGTGCCCAGCCAACCAGCCAGCCAGAGAGTGAGCGCTACAATGGCCAAGTAGGAACGGACCATACCCGTTATAGTGGCCCTCCACGTGCCACTATAGCATGGAGTTTGTCCTGTCCGGCCTTTGGCCGGCTCGCTCGTCAACCTCCCCCCCCCCCGCTCTCCCCGCGCCCTCAAACTATACGAAGGGCTCCCGTTAGATTCTAATGAGCTCTTCGAGCACGGCTATATCGTAATACAACCCCATAGGTGGCAGCCCTCCAATCCAGTGGCTCAGCTTCGTAATATTGAACGAAACGAACGAAGGGCAGGGAACGAAGACAGAGAGAGAGGGGGAGGTAGATAAGAGGGAGAGTAAGCGCGGGAATACAAAAGCGAATAGAGAGAAAGAGAGAGAAGCAGCGACAGGGGGGAAAAGGTTCTAAGGGTGGAATCCGGATCATGACCGGCCGACACGAAGAATTCGCCAGACGCGGTCGCGAAAGGGTGGTGGGTTCGCTCTCGGACCCATTCGCCCGTTGGTGCCCGTCCGGTCCTTCTGTCCGAACCCCGTTGACTCTCATCAGGGGGGGGGGGGGGGTCGGCCGTCTCTCGTGTAGTAGTGCCTAGTACGGCAGTGCGCGACTTCGTCCGGATGACAACGCCAACTCCGAACAGGACAATTGAGCGCCTGAGTCGGCAAGCGGACGACAGGAGCCCCCACGCCAGGCACGGTCGTGCTGATGCCGTAATGGCCTTACAGGCAATTTGCTACACCTCCTTCTTTTCATCCTCATCGTCCTTCCCCTCTGGAAAGTTTTCATCCGACTGACGACGTTGTTGACAACGATATCAACAGCAACAACAACAACAGCACCAACCAGTGCTACAACTTTTGGTGATGACTTGATTGGTGCCGCGACTGTTGTTGTTGCTGTTGTTGTTGATGTCGCTGTTGTTGTTGATGTTGTTGTTAATGTCGTTGTTGTTGTCATTGATTTCATGATTATCGTCCACACCGCCGTCGTCCGTAGGCTAGACGCTTAGGGATGGAAACGAGAGGGGAACGAACCTATCGCTCGCGTACCAAGCATTCGGCTATGTTATATACATCTGTCTGCTCACTTACTTAGCAGTGGCATGCGAACTTTGTTCGAACACGCGCCGCTGCCTCTGGCCTCTACCAGCTACTCTGTTCCGGCCAACGACACTCAACGACGAGCTGAAAGCCTGAAACGCCTGACAACACGAAGATGACCTGTTTGCTGACGAGCGGATCGATGCCACTTATCGCCGCTGCTTTCTCGTCCGGCTGGACGTCACCGGTAGTATAGTCACGCATCGACCCCGGTGGTGACGTGGCGGGTGCATTCGCGTGCGTCCCGCCGGACCGAAGGAGACACATAGATGCTCATAAGGTTCGATCCCCGCCATTGTTGCGAATTTGTATTTATGGGGTCCATCCGTTTTACGATGAAGCAGTACAAGGCCAATTCTGGCGATCTTCCGGAACGCACCTAGGTCGCCTCGAAGGTAGGCCTTACCGCCTTGAAAACTATTCTTGAGCTCCCTCTTAGCGAACGTATCCTCTTTATACAAGATCCTTACCAAGGTTCTAACGTAGCTATACCAATCTCGCCGATATATATATCTTCTTGACCTTCTGCGTCATGATTCCTTGACTGACTTCTGCCGTATTATCAAGCCCATCCATGTCTGACGTAAGCTAGCACAAGATTTTCATATCATAACTAGCACTGGTAGGAAAACAATATCACATAACTACTTCTGGTATGCTGACGAATACCGCAAGACAAAAAACATTGTCCTAGGTCACTGCGCGACGAGTCCACGAGGGGTTATTAGCTTGCGGAAATTAAACTTGCTATTTCAGAAACAAAATCAACAGAACAAACAGCGAGGCGAGGAAGACCGAGGTATGTGAAGTATCCCATATATAAAGCCTGCTTGGCTAATTCTACCAACAAAACTAGCAGCAAACCCACTAATAGCCTACCGTGAATAGGTCACAGATTTGACAAGACTGTTTGAAGATTATACTACACATTGATGTGTAAAAAGTATAATGAGAGCTAATGCGTGTGTGGGGAGAGCATTGAGTGTCTTTGCGCTACAAGTTTGATTTGATAAACGCCCTCTCGTGGTCACCGGCGGTACCAAGCAGCAGCTGCAATGTGAACTAACAGGAGGAGAGGGGAGACGATCTCAAGTTATCGAAAGGCCAAGTCATAGAAAACGTGCAGTGCGTTTTGGCGGGCGGCAGGTGCCGCTGGAGGAATGCGAGATCGTATGGCCAATTTTGCCGTATGTGTGTGTGAATAAACCCATTTGCTTAGTAACTACGACAAAGCGGAGTCATCCCTGAACCTTGTTGATACGGCCCAGATACAGTAGTCGATTATACTTACATATGTATAGATATGAATGTATACACGCATATGTGTGTATATACGCGTGCTTTATAAGTTTACTGCTATCTGCATTTACATTTATTCGTCGACGTCAAGAACGATGTACCATTTTGCAGTCAGACGGGTTTTGGCCTTTTCCGGCGCGCCAAGGTCTCCGCTCAGCGGGCGTCGCTCTCACAGCGCACGCACCACACCGTCGCAGGCTTTTTCTTTGAAGTTGGAGACTATGAGAACTGCAGGGCCCCTTACGCTCAAACAGATTCAGCGCCCAGGTAGAAGGCTTAATCTTTCGACAGGAGACTCGGGAGCATCCGAATTCTTGCGTCAGAGGCTGTCGCTCGACATTCAACGAGGAAATGCAGCGTCTGTTCGGGGCACGTTGTTGAACTGGGCTAACCCTGGGTTAGAGGATCCGTAATCACAAGTTCGCGCGGATTCTCTAACCCTGGGTTAGAGAATCCGTAATCACAAGTTCGCGCGGAGACAATTGTCCACTCCAAAGTGCTAACATAGCGAAGTTCTTAAATGAATTGCTGTTGCTTGTGTCTAATAAAAATTAAACTTGCTATTTCAGAAACAAGATCAGCAGAAGAAACATTGACGCGAGGAAGGCCGACGCATGCGAGGTATCCCACATAGGAAGCCTGCCTGGCTGCTTCTACCAGAAAAACTAGCAGCAAGCCAATTAATATATAATTTTACTGCTATCTGCATTTACGTTTATTAGTCGACGACAAGAACGATGTACTATTTCGCAGTCAGACGGTTTTTGGCCTTATTCGGCGCACCAAGGTTCCCGCTCAAGCGGACGTCGCTGTCACAGCGCACGCAGCACTACCGTCGCAGGCCTTTCCTTGGCAGCACAAACGAATTTGTCCTGTTTAGGAGTGACAGAGATAATACGAATAGGCAGTATACCGATGCGGCTGACCAGTGCGCACCCTGGTCAAAAGTGCCCAAAGCATAAAGCATTTACCTCCCCTTCAAAGAAAAATATTTAAAAAAATGTATATATTATATATACATTGAAATTACATTTTACAAAACACATAGAGAAAAAGCGTGCAAAAGCAGTATCGGCCATGACGCTACTCGGAGATCTTACACAAATTGACATTAAGACTGGAATGAACCTTTTTAAGATAAAAATAGCTCCGATTATAACTTACTGCCTTCGGCCCATTGCACCAAACTTAACCTTAGATAACATGAAAGAAATAGACAAAATTAAAGCGAATTTTGTGAAATATATGCTCGGACTGCCGCGTAACGCATCGACAACCTTGGCGTTGGAACTATGCCAAGAGCGAAGCTTTGTGGAAGATCTTATCTTGGACAAATACGTTTTTAGCCCACTCGTCGTAGAGCAATATCGCGCATACAGAGAAAAGCGTAATTTGAGCTTTGCCATAGAGAAGTTCACTGACGGTCCTGCATTCACGACAGACCGTTGGAAGCAGGGAATGCAAGTGAACAGACGGGTACTCTGCAGACTTACCTGGCATGGCTACCACCAATATATATGCCTAAAAGGGTATTGCTTTGAAATTGAAGATTGTGTATGTAAATATTGTGGCACATGTAATATTGACCGATACCACATACTGCAATGCAACGAAATAGAAGCTGGTTCGCATGCAGTAGTGAAAGACGTTATCAGCCGACATAAATTTTAGGTAATACCTACCAATTTCTGGTGAAATAAACTTGTATCTATCTATCTATATTGAAATTAAAAGAATCACCAAATGTAGCAAACGAGTGAGATGAGGAGAAAGAAGCAGACAAATAAGAACAACAAAAAAGAAGAATAGGAACCAGAAAAGGGCAGAAGACAATTGTTTCAAAGCCACACAGCCACAGACTCGGGCAGACAAATCGACCGACCGAGAGGCCAACCGGCTAGCCTAGATTCGGGTAACGTTAATGAACGAGAAGAAAAAGACGGGAGTCTTGGTACGTTTTTGAGCGCAACATGAACTCCAGTCTGTGGGCTACCGGGCCCCGCAGTTGGTGAAGTCGTTGTTGGTCACCGTCAACGAGGTCATCAACTGCCCGCCCGCCCGCCCGCCCGCAGCAACATACAGCCTTTTCCCCTCAACCCCATAACCCCCTAGTCTAGACGTGCAATGGTCTGCCGAGAAATGCTTGTCGTCACGCCAGTGCCGTTTGAGAGAGACGACGGGCTGAGGACAGTCACGGCGACAAACGCTGACGATGACGAGAGCAGCCGCAGCAACAGCAACAACAACAACAACCACGACAACAATGACGACGAGAAAAACAACAACAACAACAACAACAACAACGATGACGACAACAACAACTACGAGCACAAAGGCGACTTGAGTCTTTCTTCACCTACACTTATCTTGGCTGTTGCTTGCGTCGTCGTCGTCGATGAGAAGAGAAAAGGAGTGCTCGCTGCTCAAAAGCGCTGTGCCTCAGCGAAGGCAAGCAGACAGAAAGACGGTCGGTTGTTTGCGGCGCCCGAGCTCATTACAAAGTTTGTTTCATCGACAGCAGGAAGAAGACGAAGAAGGCTCGAAGTCGCTAACTCTTAGAACTCCTATTACAACTACGCTGCGCCGCCGCCGCTGCTGCTGCTGCTGCTGCCGCTTTTATGCACTCGTGATGCAAACAAGTTATGTGTGTTGTGTGTGTGTGAGACGAATAACAAGATAGGAGGTGGGGACAAAAATAGAGGGAAGAGGAGGGAGAAAGGAAAATGGCCGGAGACACACAAGTATGACAGACAGGAATCTAACGACCGTCCTAGTGCTTGGGGGGCGGGGGGGGGGGTGAGTAGCTAGGCCCGTCCGGCCGGTTCAGACAAACCTTCCACGTGAAAAAGAAAAACGAGAAAAATTGAACATGGCGGCAAATAGACTAAACAACTGCACGAAACGCAGGCTGGCAGAAAAAAAAAACTTTTACAAGGTGGCTGTACAGGTTGCAAAAACAGCCGGGACAGACTGTGCCGATCGAGAAGCAATCGACACGAGTATTTCTCAAGTAAAAGTTGTTAATTCGAACGAATAATTCTGCAAGGTAAAATAGTCATATATATATAAATATATATATATATGTTCGCGGATTGAATAAAGTTATGTTCTACTCTCTCTCTCTCTCTCTATATATATATATATATATATATATATATATTTATGTATATAGCACTTTGTGCTCACGAAGGATTAGAATGAGAGTCATCTGAGTGTCAAAAACGTGTGTTCCACGAATGAGCAGCATCCTCTGGCCATCCGCCGCAACGAAATCCTCAATAAGATCTGCGAATGTCAACGCCCTTATCAAATGAAACGCTGACTTCTTCTCTGTGGATTTGTTTATTATTGGAGAAGTATAATCATACCGCGCGTGGGTAAAAGCTTAAACCATTCCACGAGAGAGTCGAGAGCGTCGGAATTTTTGCGTCAGGGGCTGTCGCTCGACATTCAACGAGGAAACGCAGCATCTGTTCGGGGCACATTGTCACACTGGGCTAATCCTAGATTAGAGAACCCGTAACTACACGTTAACGCGGAGACAATTGTTCACTCCAAAGTGCTAACATCAAAGTTATATAATAAATTATAATACCAAGGTTAAACAAAGGAAATCACAGCCTTAAAGTTGATGTGACGCGTGAATATTATACTGCAAATTTCAAACGTCGAATCGGCAGCTGCCAGAATATAGGCCCGTCATCAAGAAATCGATCTTGCACCCCTCCACCCAAGATTTCTAAGTTTGGCGGGATTTACGGCTCTCATAAGAAGAGCGGTAGAAAATTTTGAGAAATACAAGCGACCTTTAGATGCAAGTACACACGCCTAAATGTCGTAGAATAAAGCAATATGAGCTAAAGATGAAACAAAAACTTAAGAAAGCAACTTAACTAGTCCGGTTATATGATGACTAAAGTCGAAATTAGCCGTTTTGTAGACACCTAGGTCGCGTAGTAAAGACGGCAGTATGGTTTTTTTGACTTTACACTCAAAGCCAAGTCAAGTAATTTCAAGGAGTTTGGACTTGTTTATGTTAAGAAAAACAAAGCTCGTACGTAAAAGTGTAAATACGTAAGTAAAACGTTTGCTAAGTTCTTATAAACATTACAACATAACGCGACATCGCTAAACGTGATGAGCATGTAAAACGATGAGACATAAATCTTCATCCCGAGCAGGGTCAAAGATATAGTTTAGTGTTAAAAAAACGTGTTTTTAAGTGGCTAAATACAATGTAAAAAAACAACAAGCTACGAAGCAGTGCAATACAGGACATTCGTCTTCTACAATAAATTTGGGACCCTTTTTGAGAATAGGACCGATAAGGCTGAGAGAGAGAGAACTTGGGCGTGCCTCGTGCCTTTAAGGTAAGATCTCTCAAAAATAGACTTTCAAGGTTGGCCTGAAGATAGTGCCAATGACTCACAAAACAAAGGCAAATATTTTTAGGTGGGAGATTCAAACCTTTGACGATTCCAAATTCTGAAAGAAAGTATCAAGTCGGCCGAACGTGCTGTTTCAGATGTCATCCAAGCGAAGTGCTCGAGCCACCCGAGCCACGAACGCGATGAGCAATGTTGCAAAGTGCTTGACGAGCAGTTCAGCTGTTTCCAGGCTCGTGTCTTTCAGAGCGTGATAATCAGACTTACAAGCTTTAAGTTTACGCCAAAAACGGCCTTTCTAAAATAAAAAACTCGTTTTGAACGCGTCATGGTCAATCAAGTGTGCAAACGTATCTAAAAAAGAAATGAATTGAACTCAATAAGCCTAGTATACATGACATTAACACTGTTAAAAGTTGTTGTATACATATATCTCTTGCATGTGATAATTGCAGTAGTTTGCAAGTGGATCGTAAAAGAAGACGTATAACGAAAGAGCACTGGTGAAAACGAAGAAATTTGGTAGAGTGCAATACCATCAGCGTTCGCCGGCCTTTGCGCCCCAGTCGCGCAGTTATCATGAGACACAAGGAATGCGTAGCTAACGAATGCACGATAGATATACTTGAGTCAGTTTCGACATGGCTAGCACGATCTGTATGATATCGTCTCATCTCGTTCGCTGAGTGCGTATTCGGCGTAAAGTAAAGCAAGCCTGGCTAACTATTCAAGTATCAATCAGCATTCAGGTCATGTTCGAGACACGCAGTTTAATGTATTGCTTTTCACCATTTCCTCTCGCTCCTTGTGGGTCCATCCTTTGTTACCTATGTCTCCCAGTAGCTTAACGTTTACTCACCGTAAATTGGTAATATAGTACAACTGTTCTTATATCATTTTGTAGGCTTACAATATCGGTGACACTTGACAGTAGTGACGATGTTTTGATAAACGAGCAGCTCAGTATGTGATAACGTCCAATATTGCGCTCCTTAGTACAATATTTATATATACGCACTCGTTGATTTCACTACAATTTTCTTTCAATCATTTTAGGTGATGCTAGCCATGCCACGTTGTTCGGCATATTATAGGTTTGCTCCGCTGTGATGACAATTTCCATTTATCACTGCAAAAAGCAGGACCCTAGACACAGAGACGTCACAAATGCCATTTTGCAATTTTCTATTAATTCTCTGTAAGATAGGTTAGGTTTGTATACTAAACTGTATCTTGCCCAGTACTAAATTTTCTATTCATGTGCGTTTGCAGCATAGTTCCAGTGCAAGCGTCGTCGATGAGTTCTTTGACAAGCTCAACGTGCGCTTTACGAAGCAAGATTTTATCTGATCTATGTTTTTAAAATCTGGCGTTGTAAAATAAAGGGCGTGAAGGCAATATATTACTATAGGTAAAGTTTATACTGAAATACGTTTGGCGCGAGTTTTAGTTCTAATAAATGTCTAGCCGGGGCGTCACTATTATGCTTTGCTAGCAAAAAAGATTGACGAGTTCGATAATTACTTGCTCAATCCTACTGCAACTGATCATCTGCGGCGTACGATCCGTCTCGACTAAATCGTAGTACTTTTAATTTTGTCATTTTAATGTCCTCTTACTTTTCTGAGGACGCCTGCCAAGCCAGCTATATAAATTATGAAGAAGGAACAGGCTTGCAGAGTCACCCTCAACGGCTCCGGTCCTCTGGTGTACTGGACTGTTGATACAATGAGCCCCGTTATTGATAGTAATTAAGTTGTAGCATGCCGCGTGTAAAGTTATACATAGTTCCCTCTCTAGAAAGTGGTGTACGAAGTACTTCGTGAAGTCTGCCTCTCCTCTAACGCAGCCGAGTGTAATTTAAAAATCGGTAAAAGCAGCATATGTTATCTCGTTATGTCTTGGCGGTCTAAAAATAAACCAACACCGTCAGACGTAGATCGTCCTCTTAGAAGTTGGTCGCGTAGTAAATCTGGACCTACAGTGTCGTATACGCGTTCTATAGCCACTGAAGTAAAAATGTTTTAAGCGACGCTAATTAATGCTAATTAGTGCTACTCCGCGGTCGATAGTAGGGTCGGTTGCTTCACCCCTCTTCTCGTAGATCGGCTGCAGGAAACTTTTTCTCCATTCTCCATGCGGAAGTATGCATTCAACAGTTTGGTTAAAGACAGGCACAGCATAATTATATTTGTTCATACAACATTTGGTGTTCTTTCTCGGAAGAGTCGAAAACTAGATAACCAAATATATCATAGTTGAGACAAAAAAGCCGAGAGGAAATGGGGATACGATACCCGTAAAAAGTGGTAGCCCCACCCCCAAAAAGCAAAAGTGTACCCATTTGCGCACAGCTGGGTCACGGGATGGCAGAGACGGATCACGAAACAGAGACAGTTACAGATAATCGACATCAAAATATTGATTCTGCAATTCTTTCTCCTATATATATATATATATATATATATATATATGTGTATGCCTTGTATCCATGATTTTGTATGTATCTAGCTGCTAGCATACCCTTTTAGCACGTGTTACGGCGCCTACGTTAGCGGCGCGACAAGACTTTACGACCTGTAAGTGGCAGATAGAATATACTACAATACAAAGTGCCTTTATCTTGAATATAGGAAAGGGTGTTTCGTTTAGCCGTCGTCGTCGTGGTATGCGTACTTAATTTTATTTTATATGGCTCCGCTTTACAGCCGCGAGGCTTAAGAAAGAGAGGTTTATTAAAAATCGAGCTAAGTTTCTTTATATGTGTTTTTTTAGAGTAAGAGACGTGAATTGCCCTTAGCAGCCCGTGCAGCAGCTAAGCATACGAGCGAACACCCTCATTAATTTGAGACCATTACTTGTATGTCAAGCTCCCTTCATAACCTCTCTTTTTCTCTTGCTCTCTATTTTTGATAAACTGGCAGTCAGACTTTAGCCAGCCTTGAAATCTGTCTGTGGCCTTTTGGAAATCGCCGCAGCCTGTTCCCGAGCGAGGAAGTCAAAGACCACTAGGAGAGGGGCCAATTCATTCATTAATTTGTTTCGTATTATCTATTCGGTCTTGACGTTGGCCTGGCATTACTCTACAGATATAACAACGACGCTCTACGCTGCCAACTTAAGAGTATGCCTATTGCTTATCAACATAAATACAAGACGAGAAAATAAATGTCCAGAGATGTATATATATATATATATTTCTCTTTTTGAGACGCAACTCTCTTTCTTTGAGACGAAATTTTCTTCTGTCTCATATATCTCATATATCAGATTTATTTGTCTTCTCTCGAGTACTGGAAATAGACGTCAAAGACCCTCCGTATTTTCCGGATTCCACTTATCTTATAATTTCCCTGTTAGCAATAGACACACGGACAATCCTGCGCGTATTTGATAATCCGAGCACTCTTTTAGAAGAAAACCTAATTCGTCTACTAAACGCGACTCAAATACTCCTTGCCTATTTCAGATTCGTAATAATTCGTACGTGACAATCGACCCTATTTTAGCTCGAGACCACCTTTAAGAACAGCATTTGGGGAATTTTGATGACCGCAGCTGACCTTCCCAAGCTTACGAAGGACATGGGTCTGAATACTGCTGCCGCTTATTGATAAGGTAATCCCTATGTATGTGCATTCGTTAAAACTTAAATCCGTCTCTCCGAACTGAAGCACATCTCTCTTGGC
Source organism: Dermanyssus gallinae (assembly GCA_003439945.1). Classification (NCBI taxonomy): domain Eukaryota; kingdom Metazoa; phylum Arthropoda; class Arachnida; order Mesostigmata; family Dermanyssidae; genus Dermanyssus; species Dermanyssus gallinae. The sequence continues at coordinate 266,532 of QVRM01002323.1, forward strand.
CGGACGACCACCCCCCTCGAAATGTGCCCGTTCGCCGTAACAAGTGCATCATTTTTTCTCCTGTTAACCTTCACACCCTTCTCGTCTATAAACGTAACTACCCGCTCCATGACTTGAGTTATATTGACTATATGTGACAAACCGCTCCATGGCTTGCTTTATATACTGCAACAAAAAATTACCACGACATCTGAATACAGTAGAATTCGTGTCCACTCTCGGATCCAGCCCATTCTCACCTGCCCTAGCACTCCACCCAGCGGCACGGATAACAGCAACGGACTCAGCCCTTCGCCCTGTACTACAATAGTGGTTTGTGTCGCCACCCCGGCGACACCTAGACCTCTCAATCATCACCCCAGTTTGCTTTACAATATTAGTAGCGGCTCGTTCGGTGCTAAGTCAAGCAATGCCTTTAACTCTACAGTAGCAAGCGCCAATATATTAATTCTCAAAGTCGGCAAGCCGTCGCAGCAGTAGCAGCATTACCAACGAGCAAATGAAAACAAATCTGTTTTTTCTTGGTTTGTCAGCCGACCGAAAGGTCGGAAGCGCCTTTTGCGCCTGCGCGTCACATTGTCATCCGAAATTTCGTCAGATGCCCTTGTCAGGTGTAATGGGTTCAATTATATGAAGGCTAGAGAATCGCCATGACGCTACCACCCCTGCCATGATGCTATAGTCTAAGTTACCTTGGCAGCTGCAACTTGCAACAGGCATCCCCGTTATTAGTCATAACTACGTGCGTGTTTATAACATTAATTGCGTGCTGTTAACATTGGCCTCAGTCAAGCTGTCGTCGCGCGACAACTTCATTAACCTTTATTTGCGAACGCCATAAGGATATATATATATATATATATATATGTGTATATATATATATATATATATATATATATATATATATATATATATATATATATATATATTGTATAGTAACACATAGAATGTGTGATATAGACTCGGGAAGTCGATCTTCAGCCAACCGATCTATTGAGAGGTCACCCGAAGAGTGACGTCGTTTCTAAGCCACGGCTCGCTCGCTCGCTCGCCGAGAAGGGACGACGTGAAACCGACCTAGAAAAGTGCGGGGTGGCGGCGCTGGAACGACTGGTTGTGGTGGCCTCGTAGCTCGAAACAACGCTGTCCTATCAGGCCCACATCAGTCGGGCCATCGGTCGGCCTGAAGCCTAAGGCTGAGTCGACCGACTTGGCCGTCGCGTAAACGCTGCGGGCGGGCCATCGCAATAAAAACCTGCCCGGCAGGCAAGCAGGCTGTCCAGTAAGGCCGATGACGGCAGTCTATGCAAAAACTACCCCCCTCGGCTCGGCAGTTTCTTCGTTGCACGCCAACTTTGCCCCTCAGATGATAGCATAGTAGCGGTAGCAGTTTCATCTGAGTCACCTGACTCCTTTACTCCGTACTCTCGTGTCCGTCTTTCCTTACCGCCTCTCCTTTTGTCTTTTCTTTTCCCTGGGCCCATTCCGGTTGTCGCGTTGAACGGCCAGCCGAAAGAAAGCGACTGGACGGACCACCGCAATAGCCAGCTGCTTAGAAAAGAATGACAACAACTACGCGATATAAGTATCAATCGAAAGGAAACGGTATGCCCAGGGGGCCACTAGCCTTTCAGCCAAGTAATATCCGAACAGCGAATGCTAACTACCTGTAGACATACATCGATATATATATATATATATATATATATATATATATATATATATATATTTATATACAACTTAAATCAAAAAGTTCTGATACATGTGTATAAAAATAATATCTCTCTAACCTTCCAGTGTTTTCCACGTCAAATTTGTTTTTATCTGTAGAAACAGGAAAAGTCGCACTGGTCCGGAGAATAGGGAGATTGCGAGAAAATAAATATTGAATTTTTCATAAAATAATCAGAAATCAACGCAGATCCTGAGGACAAAATCCTCCAAGAGGGTTTGGGTGGGTTGAGGCATATTTCGCTTTTTGTTGCAAAATCCCTTCTGGATATCACAAGCTACCGTTACAGGGTCACCAGCTAATACGCCATTGCCCAAGTACCCTACATTAGCCGTCCGTGACCGTTCTCGAAGTCCCCGAGGCTTGAACGTATGATGTCTTCCAACAATCGCGAGTCACTCTTGACGTTTGGAAGCCGAAGTACAGCAGGACTAAACAACAGCAGAGATCACCATGCTGAATTATGATTGTTACTAGCTGTCATCTGCGTAAGCAGACTGCAAACTGCCTGTGGGGCCTCGATCTCGGATAAATAGAATTCATATGTTTCAGAAAGCCCCTTGAGAGGTCGAGCCTGATGGCGTAGTGCATTCGCGTGCACCTCGTGAGCGGAGGAGACACATAGGTGCACGGGTTCAAGCCCCACCGTTGCACATCTGTATTTATGGGGTCTGTCTTACAACGCAAGCTACTTGAGGGGGCTTATTGAGAAGGCTAACGGGATAGATGGAATACCATCTTGAGAGCTTTTGCTAAATCTGGGCTAACAGATTTCAGACCATTTACGATCGAGCCTAGATTACCAAGGGTAGCTCTAGCCGTGTGAGTCAGGAATGTCGCTTACAAAGTTCCTAACTCAGTGACTGTTGCCCGAAACCCGGCCACCTAGCAAAACGGATCTTTTACTGGTGCAAACAAATGAGGTCTGACTGCTTTGTCGGGCACCGCAATTGTAATGAAAATGTCGAGGTAGGCGTCGCTTCGCCGCCAACTAACAGTCAGCCATACAATAGAGAATGAGCTGCACTGGACAAAACCCATTAATGGGGCGAAGTGGATCGCTGACACTTCAGCGTAGTTATTTTCTGCTCAGTCTATTCGTCAACACTAACCGCAGAGCCACGTGCCATCGAAAAAGCACTGCCCGGATTTCGAGTTGATACGGCAAGCAATTATGGACGCATAGGGTGAAGAAACTCTATATTGTATTTCATTGCGGAATAAAATTTGAAGTGGACCTCGCCGGCTTACTCGCAAAGCCCATCTGATGATCATAAGCGCGGCTCGGCTTACATTCGTTCAACTTCAGCACAGCTCATATATCATGTGCGCTAACGCTAGCGAGACAGAAGAGTTATTGTAATTGAATACATTTCTCAAAATGTCCTTTCCTACGAAGTATTTCCATCCACATTTCGCAAGATACGGATTTGCGTAAAAGCGTTTGGCAAGCTTTAACGACCACATGGTAAACTCTCTAGTCCACTTATGGTTTGAACACTTTCGAATAGGAGATAAAACGGTTAATATTTGTTTCATTGCATTATCTATATATATATATATATATATATATATATATATATATATATATATATATATATATTATACATATATATATATATATATATATATATATATATATATATATATATATATATGGGCAAAATTATCAGTCAACAATTCAAAAAGGATCAACTTTTGAAAAGCACAAGCATTTCAAGTGAACCTATACCTAACACACCACATATCACATTCTCATAGGCCCGATAAGGCAAAACCACGATTGTTCGAGAAGTTGTTGGAGAAGATAAAACAACCATTTTTGCGAGGGAAGTATCAGCAGCAGCTGCCTCTGCAGAAGTAGCAAATTCAGTGTCTTCTGTATTTATTCTTTTTCTTGTATTCGAGTACTAACGTGTGGTGCAGCAGCAGCTTTGGATTATTATGGAACGATGGTCGAAAATATTCAGATGAAGACAGATAGACGTGTGGCATCATCTTTGGGCCTCCGATCAGTCGGTTGGCCGGCTGGCTGCCACAACCGCTACCATCAGCATCATCATCATCGCCACCGCCGCCGTCTTCGCCATCAGCATCATCATCATCCTCATGAGGCTGACATGGCCAGGCGCCAACTAGGCGGCAACACAACACCTGCTGTCCCGGGGAGTTTTCCTCACTTCGATCATCGCCGAGGCCGAAGCCTAGGCCGGTGTTCCCAGCCCATTCTTCAGCCCACCCCGCCCGTCATACACATATGCGTCGACGACTCTCCACTTTACATAGAGGCACACACACACACACACTCACACACCCATTCACATACAACCCCCTCCCCCTTCCGACCCTTTCACGGACTCCCATCTTATATACATATATATATATATATCTATATATATATACCAGCACGTACACAAGGCATAGTTAGGCAAGCAGCAGCACCAGCGCACAACAAAAAGCCTCGAATCGTCTCGCTAACCCTCCTGCGGGGCCCGGCCGCTGTAGGCAGGATCTGCGTGGCCTCTGTAGGCTGGATCTGTCGTGGCATTTTCGTTGTTATTGTGGTCGTCGTCGTCGTAATAGTCGCTATCGTGGTTGTCGTCGTCGTCGACGTGCCTCTGTCAGGTTCGAATCCATCATCGTGGGTTTTTTTCCCTCAATACTCGACGCGAGCGCCCCACTTCATCCGTCCCCCCCCCCCCCACGCAACTGTCTCCCTGAACGAATACGTATGCCTGTGCCAGCATTGTGGTGGTTGGTGGTCGGCGCCAGCGTCGTCATCGTCGGTTACTTCTGCGCCAACCGTCCTGATGATCTCCTCTCTCCTCGGCCTAGTCGATGCCGTCGACAAATGACACCTTTGCGACTCGTCTACATATCGAGGATGAAGGCATATCGAGGCCACATCGTTACTATGTGGCTGTTCGCTGGTTGGCTTCGTCTTCTGTCTGTCGTTTTGCCGTTGGGGCTGCTGATGCTGATACTGATTTTACCGCTGCTGCTGCTGCTGTGACCAATGCTGCCACTGTGAATCTTACTTGCCGCCGCTTCGTTACAGGCGGCATTGTTATCGTTGTGTTCGTCATCATAATCATCCGTATCCTTCTCTTCTGTGCCCTGTTCCTGTTCGTTCGACCCGTTCGTTGTGAGAATCGCGCGGACTCTCCCTGGATGCCTGCTTAACTCAGCGAGTCAAGCTGCCAAACTCCCAACTCCTACAAGGCTAATGATCATTGTTCGCGGCTGTATCGCTCCCCACTTCCCATTCCCCCGACCCCTTTTTCCCAGTTGGCACAGCGGTGCCAAGCAGACTGGCACCCGGCGTTGTCCCGGCATGACCCGCAAACGCAATGATCTCCTCCTCCTCCCTCGATGTGCGGCAGTGACAGCTCTGCAAGATGCAGCCGATCAGCGACCGCCGAAGTCGGTCGATGATGTCCCGCCTGACAATCGCGTGTGTCATGATCACGCACGGCCCATTGAGCGGACAGACGTAAATAGATACGAGGTACGGAGGGATCAGCCGCCAATGTGAGTCTCCGAAGCGAATGTACGCCACGTCCCCACATCTACACGCGGCACGCCTATACGTATGCTATCGATGCCGTACGTATCTAAGCACACAAGCCGCCACTGACGTGGGCAAGGTCGACAGGCAGACAGCACAGCACAGTACACGACGCCAATGGCATACGTGGCCGAGACATGCAGCAGCGGTGGTAGCGGCATGCATTCACCACCGCCCACCAATCAGCAGTGTCAATCAACTATAATACTATAATCAACTGCTACTACTACGACTACTACTACAGCAGGAGCAATAGAAGTACGAGCGAACGACCCATAGATGCTCACAACATATGCATAGCAACAATGCGGCGGTGACAGGCGCCGGCATAGCGAATCACGCAATGGCACTCAGTATTAGACAGTGACCAAGCAAGACAGAGGCGAGAGAGAGAGAGAGAGAGAGAGAGAGGAAACGGAGAAAGGGATAAAGAGAACGCAATGAAAATGGAAGAAATATGAAAGGGAAAACCTAGGCAGCAGCAAAAATGTTAGCATGTTAATCGCAGAAAACGGCGTAACTCGATAACTCCTAATTAACTCTAACATATATATATATATATATATATATATATATATATATATATATATATATATATATATATATATATAGATATATAAGCGTGTTGCGTCCACGACCGACTACGGGGCATATGCGTGCCACACGCCGTAAGATGGCCAAATAATAATCCGTAATTTGCTCACCAGGATACGACGCCGACGACGTGTGTATGCAACCCTCAACTTAGTTGTTATTGTGGTCTTATATAACTTACGCCTGTATGCTACTCTCTCAATGACAGGCCAGTATCACCCAAGCAGGACAGGTGAACAGGCAGGTGCTGTCACCACCACACCCCTTCACCACTCCGTCTCTCGAGCCAGATAGATCCCTTCGAGTTGGATCAGAGGTTGGAGCCTCTTGCAGGGAATGGCAAACAAAGGTGACAAATGTCAGTTGAATCATCAAGAGCCCGCGCCCGATGCATAAACAGATCCGGCAGCAACAACGGATCACCAGCGAACGTAGGGGAGAGCATTCAGGCGACACAGCCTAGGCTGTCGCATCTCCAGGCTCTATCTTGACTGAATTAATGCATGAATAAAGCCTGCAGCTTTGATGGATGGCCTCTGAAAGCTACAGGCTATGAAAGATGTCTCTCCTAGCACATCCTAACTAGAGTCTAGCCAGTACCGAACGTACAACGAATGCGATAACGCAACGTGAGCGCTTGCATAGCCAATGACGCATTACTCTCTGCCCCTAAGTATACTGGCATTCATTAATATAGGGTGTACTGGAGTATTCTTCACGGTGGCGTGGTCAACTTCAAACGCCTTCCACTGTCAATTATTGGTCGGCTGTCGGTATTTTCCCTATGCCCACAACTGGGTGAGATGTTCTTTAACAGAGCTTCTCTCGGCAGAGAAGCTTTTGCACGGAGATGGCAAACTTTGGAAAATTAACGCAACGCAGGCGTTCTCCAGTCACTGGCGGCCCGTCCATCTTGTATTCGACATGGCCACATTTGTTGTTGTTGCTAATGTTGTTGTTGTTGTTGTTGCCGTTGTTGTTATTTTTATCACTCTTGTGCGTTATTGATTGTATTACTGTTACTGACATTAAGATTAATGTTTGTTCGTAGTTGTTGGGAATATTGTTGCTGTCACCATTTCTATGACTACTACATGAATACGCCAAGTTCTATCACTGTTTGTCTGTACATCTTTATCATGACTTCAGCAACAACAACAACAACAACAGCAACAGCTACTAGGTCGACTTGTGTCGGTGTTGTTGTGCGCACTATCTATTCGATGTGCGTTTATACTGCAGAAAATGCTTTGCCCGCCCGGGTGGTGTTTGCGGCGGAAATGGCTGCCGCGGTTGCCGGCCGGTGGCCGGCGACCAAAGTAACTTTTCACCGTTGTCCGGCCAGGAATGTCATATGTCATATTGTTTAGCTGTTAGGCTTCCATTGCTAGTGGGTGCGCTGCCCCAACCAGCGCCCTTGGCGCCGCTACACATGGTGTACATACAAATACATACAGCCATGCGAGTGAGTCTCGGTTCACAAAACCGGCCATACGATGGCAGTGCGTCCAACAGACGGAGGAGAATAGAGAGTCCCGTAATATAGAGTACCGAATCAGACAAACTAGCCACTGAGCACGGACGTCACGTCGAGGTTCACTACCACCGCGCGTCATAATCATCGCCGTCATAATATGCAGTACATGTCACTATGCCGGCGACGACGTCACCACGAGCCAACATCAAAACAGCAAAAATAACAATAACAACATCATAGCCAATAGCAAAATGACCAACAGCGATGACAGCGGTGGCGGCGGCGAAATTGGCCACACAAGATATTAAAAAAATATATATATATAAATATATATATATATAGGTGTATATCATGCTGACTGACTGGCCATATGTGTATGCGTGATGTATCTTGTGTGCGGTGGTATATAGAATAGCGTATGCGTGTTCTGTCGTTCGAAATTTCCTGTTGCTGCGGTTCGGCCAGCTGGTACACTTTGGTCGTCGTCGTCGTTGGCTTCAGTGGCTGCCGTTCGACGTCCACCGCCCCCACAAATATCTCCAATGGGGACGTCCTGTGTCCTGGACAAGACGACAGGGGTCCTGTACTCCATCCTGTACAATGTGGTGGTAGTAGTAGTAGTAGTGGTAACGGGCGACCGCCTAGCCTACCACCCGTTCGTCCTGCCAACAGTCTGTGGTTGCGGTTGGTCAGAAATGCCACGAAGCCGAAACACGAAGAAGAAAGAAAAGAAACGGAATAGGATGGCGCGCAAGTGGAAGAGGACGAGAAGGATGAGCAAAAAGGAAATGAGATGAGGAAGAAGGAGAAGATGAACACACGGTAAAAGTAGGAAAACAAACGCGGAAGTGCGGAAGAAACATACGCGAGATCGAAAGAGATAGCGACAAACTGGGAAATAAGAAGAGACTCCGAGAGAGGGAGAGAGGGGAGAGAAACTCAAAAGATGAACAGGAGAGTAAGAGTGAGGGAGGAAATAAGAGACATCGGGGCTTTCCAAGGAAAAGGGCCGCCTCTCATCTCTGCATTGCTTTCATTGGTCGGTGTGCGTGAGCTTGCTACCCTGCTTCCACTGTCCGTTTCCATCCGCTCAACAAGCGTTGGCTTTGCTTTCTTTTTTTGCGTTCGTTTTTCGTTGCTGGGCAGCTATCTACCTGAGCGGCCTCCACGGCACGATCGCTACCTCCACGAGCACCGTTGGCAACCATCTGCCTACAGTGAGGTACGAGGACGACGGAAATGGTGATGATGATGATGATAGTGGTGATGATGACGACGACGACAACAACGACAAAGACTACCATTACTTCGACCTCGACTACTGCAATGCCTTCTACTACGGCTGCTGTGCCTATTACCGTTACTTCTGTTACTGCGCCCACTGCGTCGACAATTACTAGCGCGCCTACTGCGGTAGCAGTAGCGACTACATTTCGATTGGCGGCGTCCACTACCAGCACCGGCTCAACGCTTAAAACCAAACGACGGCGACGTGACGACAATGATGATGATGCTGAAGTCACCTCCTTTCGGCGCGACCCTTCGGCATTCCTAAAAACCATGCTGCCGAATTGCAGGTAGGGGGAAGGGTAGGCGAATCGGGGCTTGGCAAGGAGTGTGGACTTCAAACGAAATGGTGGGGAGTGATGTAGCTGCGGCATTTGCAGAAGCACGCCGGGCGTTGTACGTCGCACGTTGTGTCCTGCTTTTCTTTTCGTCCTTCTGTTTCCTGTTTGCTTCTGCTTCTTCTCCTCTCCTCTTCTTCTTCCTGCTCCATGATCCTCCTGTTTTTCCACGCCCTATCCTGGCCAAGACGAAGAAAGTACTACTAATACTGTATAGAGAGACAAATAGATAAATAGACAGATGGGTAGACGAATAGGTAGACAGAAGAATTAAAAGGAATTAGGAAGATAGATAGATAGATAAAAGAATACATATATAAATAGGTCTGTCGATCGGTCCGTTGGTACGTGGCACACACCCGCAGCCAGCTTGAGCATATTACGTGCCAGAAATTGGCTGCACCTGAGAACGACGCCAACGGTACTCAACATACAACCGGACGGCACGATCGAAGGACGCATGAAAGACGGGTAGCTGGACGGCTGATAGATTAGATAAATAGGCAGGCAGAGAGACAGACAGATATATAGACAAGCAGCTATATAGCTAGCTGTAGCAAGTGGGATAAGTAGATAGATGGAGCAAAGTGGGCTCGACGAATAGCGGAACAACGGCCAGAGAGAGTAATAGAATCGCTCGCAATAGTAGCAGTCAACAGCAGCAGCAGCAGTAGCAGTAGGAGTTGCGGCCGGCCGGCCGTTACGGCAGGCCACAAGGGTGCAAGTAGTCGAATAGTGGTCGCCTGTATTAGCACTAGTCGTGTACATATATATATATATATATATATATAGATATATTGCTTGCTTGTCCTGTATGGCATTGCTGTGTGAGTGCGCGAGTCTGCGCACCATGTGTGTACGAGAGCGATTCCTCTACGGCGTGGTCCGCTCTGCTATCGAAAGGGCCACTCTATGTATTTGCGAACAGAGAGAGTAGCACGGCACACTGCTTTTGCTGCTGCTGCTGGTGCTGCTGCTGCTGCTGCTGCAGCCAATACCGCAACCACAGCAAACCTCTTTCACGGCCACAAACTCCCGGAAATTGACCTTAGCAAACTCGCTGGCCGCCACCGACGGGAACAACGGTAACAATGACGACAGCATCGACAGCGGCAGCAGCAACAACAACAACAACAACACCACCACCAACAACAACAACCAAAACAACTTAACGTGGAGGCCTCAAGCTCGAGGCAGCCACGGTCCCACGTATACGCAGGCAGACTCCACGCCGATAGTGGCTGTGGGGCGGCGGTCCCAGCTCAAACCGATGAAGTCGATGTAGACACGATATGAATGGCCCTAGCCCAGCCAGCAATAGGCCAACCAAGACCAACGAAATGGACAGACAGATAGAAGAGCAGGCACCGGTAGCGCCACCAACAGCCCTCTGAGTCTGAGCGCTTGGAGACTGCGTCCGTCTTCATTGCCTCCGGCAGAACACCGGGCAGACCAGCGGCGCCGGCAGCTGACGCGCCAGTCATAATATCAATAATAATAATAATAGCAGCGCACCAGCGGAATAGCAGAGGTGCTAGCAACAACAATATTGCTGAGAGAAGTAAAACAACAACAATAAGAATAACAATACAGGCAGTAGGAACAACAACAACAGCGACACTCATGTACGATTGTAGTATAGGAGCTGATCGGTCAGCTTTTGAGAGTTCAGTTTCCTAAACATTAACGATATATATATATATATATATATATATATATGAATTGGATAAAGAACAAATAGAGAAAGGCAGATCACTTCTACTTCATATTTAACAATGCTGCTTCCATTGTTTGGATGTGCATGCATCCACCAGCCTGAACATACTAGCCCACGAAGGAACGAAAACAGAGGGTCATGCAAACAGGTCAAGGACAAGCGCCACACATTTATTAAGAGAAACAGATGTACAGGAATTCAGGTCAGTCTCAGTGCGAAAAGGGATTAATCGGCGTGTGGCCGGGTGTCGTTGTTCTAGTTGTTCTGTCCGGTAGTCCTTAGACAAATGGCTAATGATAAACGACAGATACGAAAAACACTCACGTATCGTCGCATTGCATAGCTGTGGCAAATGATAGTGTGCAATTAGGTTTAGGCATATAACGGCTACCAAGGCATGCACTTCACAAGACGCGCGGCTCCCTAAGATAGATTAAATAACTGAATGTGCTGCGTATTAAGCAGCCAGAACATAGTAGCTAACGTAAGAAATTTTGTTTTCGACCTCTAACTTTCCTCTAGCTGACGATGTGCTTAATTCTGTCTCAGCATACAAGACGAGCACATCTCCACACAATACGATAAACAACGATCGATGTATTTGAAACGCTTGGTGGGCTTCGTCCTATTCCGACAACGCCGATCAAGATCCTGGGAAGGATGCTCTTACTTGCCTTACAAACGAAAAGAAATCTAGGAAAATCCAAAATCGGTTAATACTGTCGCTTGACATTCAGCGTGGTAATGATGTACGCGGCAGTGCGGGAAACCTCACATACTGAGCTTATTTGTGTAACCATTCTAGGTTCTCATTGGCGTACGCGTTTATCTCGACTCGCGACAATTGTTAACCTGTGAGTGACAGCGCGAGCGCACATATTGCCAATGATCGTTTATTTTCATTTCCTCAAAGAGATAAACGAGGATAAAATCATAATGCTAGAATAATAAGGAGGAAAAATAGGCATGCTTATTCCGATGTTATCACTCATTATCGTTAAACGTGAGGTATCTATATCATGTCTATACACATGTGGACGTGACTGCGTGTATAGGCTGTATGTAGGCGGCAGTCAGGCAAAAGACGGTGCACCGCTTTGGCAGAAAGACAATTAGGTGTAATTGTAAGACCACGTGACAAATACAGAAGAACCGATTGCTACTTTCGTGTTCCCTAAGATGCTTCACTGACGTCGTTCGCCGGCAGCATTTATATCTGGCGTTCGGGTAAGCGTCTATGACAGGTCGGTGGCAAAAACGATTAAGCGACTACTCCAAGGATGTGACAGAAACTACAAAAACAACAACAACAACAACAACGACAGCATGAGCGACAGCAACAACGAACACGGCGAGGTGACCATCATGGTGACAGCCGCGCGACAGAAGAGCAACTTCGTTCATGAATGCATGCATATGTATATGCACGCGCGCTTGCAACGACCAATTGGTCGGTCGGTCCAATCAAATATTACAGTCAAGTAAATAAGATGGACACGTATATGCAATGCATTATACAGGTGCTTGCACCGTCACCGACGTAAATCGTCACCGACGCGCGTCACAAAGCAAATCCGTTTGTCGTACAGCCAGTTGGAAACCCGGCCAGTGTCTGCAAAACATGACGGCTGCTTGGTCCGTCACAAACGCAACAGTACGGCGCTTACACTCGAGTCTCTCTCTATCTCCCTCTCTCGGTTCTCTAGAATTAAAAAACAAAAAAACATTTTTAAGGAGGTGCTTTTTTTTAAATTCTAGATCATACTTCGTCCCCTACGGGCTTGAAACTCATCCTGAGGCTTGTCTTCAATGCACCGAGGGCCGGACATGTTGAGGCATCTAGGGTTTCCCCAAGAGTTCTTGTGGTCGCATGGCCGCTGAGTCTCAGCTGAATGGATTCTTATCTGCTCAATCTCAAGAAGCATCGATCTTAAAATCAACCTCGATCAACAACAAAGATCGAACCCGCAACACTCCGGTAGGTCACAATCATGACGGAACGTGTTTAACCACTTCTAACTACTTGGTGGTACGTCACGTCGGTGGTGACAATTGAGTTTTCGGCCAAAACGTGCTCGGTATGGTCCCGAAGATAACCAGAGCATTTCGTCGTTGTATGTCGAGGCTCTACCGCTAAAACCAACCCTACAATTGATTACTGCAATTAGACCTTTTGATAAAATCGACGACCGGCAAAAAATGCTCTCATATATATATATCACAACGCCGAGTTTCAGTTCGGCAGTTTGTTCGACAGAAACGCAACAAAGATCTGGTTTCACTTCAATGCGCTAACTACAGATGACAGGTGCGTGCACTGCTTAAAAGTGCACTTATCGGTTGATTTGGTGCGCAGGAATCGGCAAACAAACTGCTAGTGACGTGTGGGACGTGGCACATTTTCAATAATAGCATATTTTTTGTTGCTAAAAATCTGCAGTCATGTTCTTTAGTTCGACATGGACATGACGTGATAATTGTTCTACAATTTACTCAAATGAATTATACTAATCAGGTGGTTACAATAAGACCAGCAAGCCGCTCAGGCAACGGCAGCAGGAGCAACAACAACAACAACAACCGCATTAACAATAGCACGATCACCAATGACAACAACGTTATTGATAGCAACCACATTTACAACAACAACAGCATCTGCATTAACAACCATATGAATCACAAAAGCAGCACCAACTACAAGATCAGCAACGAAAACAACAAGATTAACAAAAGCCGCAGCAACAACAACAACTACAACAACCGCAATATCAACTAAGAAAAACGTATCTACAATCACTACTGGACATCGTCAGGAGGCCAAAGGGTAAGAACCTTAGAGGCGCAACGACTTCCTGAACTCGACGCTCGTTAAACTCAACTCCGAAGTCGCAGAGGACAGCGGGGACGCTCGACACACGACAGTCGTCCAAAACAGAAGTGTGCATTTATGTGTGTGCGGGCCTCACTGACTGGAATAAGTGTGTCTGAGCTAAGTGAAAGGTGATGCAGTAACTGAACGTCGCCGGCGACGGCCGCACCCTCGCTTAGCGCCATGCTCTGGCCAGCCACGCCCTGACGCGCGGGTAGACAGGCTGTCACGCCATAACCACCATCATTATCATTATCATGGTCATATCACCATGATTGTCGTTAGTGGCAGGATTATCATACGTCGTGCGTAAAACGGATGCATAAGGCAAAGCCTTTAGAGAGATAGAGAAAAGGAAAATGGGAGCAGAGAGAGAGAGAGACAGGGTGGAAGAGGAAAAGAGAGAGAGATGTTGAAAGTAAACACCAGAGAGAAGAAAAATAAAATGAAAGGAACTCTTGAACCGTTTATCACACGAGACCTCGAGCCGGATCTGCGTTCGAGCTTAACGCCCGCTCCATCGTAGCTATCACGCCACAAGCCCTTTTGACTCAACTGAAGAAGAGAACTTTCCCTTCATCCAAGCCCAGTGTTCTGGTTTATTTTTATCTCTTCCTCCCTTCCCTATTTCTCCTTCTATATCTCTGTATCTGTGTAACTCTCTGTCTGGCTTTAAAATGCTAGCTGTCACTTAGACAAACCCAATTTCGTGCCGGATAAAGCACCGTCGTTGTTGCTGCAGCAGCAAACCGATTTGACCATACCTAAACATGTGAAGTCTATACACGCGCAAGACTAAGAAGTGACTATCATCATCATACTCATTATGATGGTAATGATGATTATGATTATTATTATTATTATTATTATTACATGTTAAACAATGTTACAGTTGTTAGGTGTGAACGTATTATTGCAAATCCTTTAAATAATGACTTCACAAAATTGATGCCGCGTTCCCTCAGCAAACGGCCAAAGACAACACTTGCCTCAAGAATTGACTTTATCATCGGTCGCTCGTGACCTCCTAAATTTGCTTACTCAAATCTTTGAGAAATGCTTCGGTTCCCTTGCTGATTGGTTTCGGTGCCTCCATGGCAATAGGCACAAAAATATATATTGTTTCCAGTTCAGCGTGCTTAATCCGTTTTCTGGCGTCCGCGTAAAAATGCGAAGATGAAGATGATAGCCCATGTGAGGACGGCTTAATTGGCTCGCATCGGTCGATTAAGCCGTTAGTTGACCACTACCCCCCCCACACTCACACATATTTGTCTGCGTAGATGTGTGTGAGTGTGGGGTAGATAAGACTCGCTTGCCTTTCAGACCATCATCAACTCGATACTGCTCTCGATAGCTCATTGGTATAATCCGACGCTTGACGAGGTCGACAACAGACGACAGACGTTGCCGAGCTCTAATCATTGCACTACCTTGTATCAACAACGGAAAAAGGAGGGATGGTTTCCCTTCTTTTTCCGTTGTTCCCTTCAAGGCAAGACACAATCGAAGAGAATCACACAGCAACAGCACCAAAACGCCATCATGGCTGAAAGCCCGCATACATTATAGGCCGTCCGTAGGGCTTCAGTGAGGAATGGACAGTGACGTGGCTGTGGAATGACCACGATGACCTTAGCTAAGAAGTCGAGTATCTCTAGTTACGTAGGCGTAGCAGTTATTATATTCGTATAGCTATCCGTAACCGTGCTAGTGGTAGCGGCGGCCGATTGCGCCATGGCTACGAAGCTGGCAGGCAGTTTTTATTCATTCGCTCTTGCTGTATAGGGCTGTCGGTTGGTGGCGGCATAGATCGCACGCGATGCGTCCGACCACACGAACATTTATCTCAATTATTTCCTTTGCTACCCATACTACATAGTGCAGCGCATTACTGGTAATCCAGCGTGAAAGGCGGTGGCAGCGGTTAGCTACACTAGCAGTACAAACAGCCACCACCTGTTTTTATGTGGTCATAAATATGTACTCGAATCGGCGTATGCATAGTGCAGTATAAAACTTAAGGCTCTATTCGGGAAAGCTGGCTACCTAGTGGTGTTGTGTGTACAGTGTGCACCCGCTATTAGACCTTTCGTTCAAACGGTAGGTTTGATTCCAGCAGGTTCCAGTTCCACGCAGAGCAGCTCCCGTAGTGGAGCTTCCACTTCCGGCACCTCGCCGGCGGTCTGGGTAACAGTAGAATAGCAGATAGAACAGTAGACCAGGCCTATGATCTAGGACCAAAGACGCCGACCAAGGTGGCCTTGGTTATGCGAACATACGTAGTGCATAAGAAAACAGGTAAAAGAAAAAAATGCCTGAAAAAAACCCTGGCCATTGGGCATGGAAGAGATAACATCGCAGCAATATATCTTAGACGAATTTGCTTTAGATAAACTGATCTCCCTACTTCCATTGCTTATTCAGGCAAGTAATTGCCCTTAACACGCTCGCCGGAATGCTAAGCCGGCACAAATGTGATAATCCGTAATGCACATTTACTATGGTTCTAAAGCTGAGCAGATAGGAACAGGATCGAAACGCCCAAATTGTGCATTGCGATATGCCCTTATGGCTTCCCATGTACTTCGTATATAGGAATTTATGTCTGTTGAGATAACCGAGGTCCGCGAGCTTTTCTTACTTCCAGTATCGAATAGCAACATCTGTCTTTTGCCAGGTGTATCGAATTCCACCCATGTATGGCGACTGAGAGTTTCCGGCTCAGAGCCCTGAGTTTTGCTAGAACGCTGCTCTGAAATCTTTCGGGCGTTTCAAATAGGTTCGAATGTAAAAAACACCAACAAGACAGCCCAATGTCGCGAGTGCACGGCACTCCATTGAATGCGATGAGAACTGTAAACAGCTTGTGAGAATAACCTAAAATAACTCGACATTACTAATACACGTCAATGTATCTAAAATTCAACATTACGCTTACCGAAAACGATGCATCGCCTACAAATAATTTGGCCCTAAAATGCCGCTCATTATATTCGCTGAATAAATGCCTTATTTGCCTTATTGGCCCATTTTACGCCTCATTTCAGCCAGTATCATGAAACAGAGATAGAAATCCTAGTATTGCCATTGCGCTTTTGTTAATAGGATCAGCAATCCCGTAACTGCAAGCGTGTCACATCCCCTTAGATACAAATATAAGAATCATAGTCCAAACTGTTAGAAAAAATCGGACACATTTTATTCTTTCCAGAAGGACACAAACAGAAGATCTGAAAACTTATTTAAAAAGTGAAAAGCCACGCGTTGTTGGTGACTTGTCTGGGCCAAGGACGACAAGGATATATCAGTATATTGTGATATAAATATGTATTTGTTGATATTTTTGTAGTATAGGATTCAATAAAGCACAGTTGTATTGCCCATTTAAAAAAAACATGTGTGGGTTTTTAAGTTTAAGTAAGCTGTAATATATATATATATATATATATATATATATATCTTAAATAGTGATCTACAAAGGACCTGATGATAATACTACACGTTGACTAAGAAGCTGTGTATTATAGATAAACTGTAAAACATGTATCTACAGTATAGCTATAGAATGCGCATATGGCGAAATATACCCTATAATTTGCATAAGGATACTATTTACTGAAATATAAATTAAAGTCTATATATATATATATATATATATATATGTGCGTCATATATATATATATATATATATATATATATATATATATATATATATATATATATATGTGCGTGCCTGTTTCTACGCAACTTCTTAGCTAAACTCCTTTTTCTCCGTTTTTCTACAACAGCATTCAAACGGCGTTTGAGACAGACGCCATCAAGAACGCCTCTCTGTTAAATGTCGCCATTTGCCAACTCGTTCTGGTGGTTGTTCGATCTGCGTGCTCGTCTTCATCGCCGTATCCTCTGCGTACTGCGCAGAGCAATACGTAATTGCTCTGCTCCGCCCGTACGACGGAGACGACTGTTCCGCTGTTCCGACGTTCGAGACAACCACCGATCGACCGACCGAGTTCGATTTGAGCATGAATTTGGCCGCGGGCCATTTCGAAAACACCGCCAGTTATGAATGATGATGGGCAGGGCAAGACGCCCGTCGACGCGATCGTCGCCACCGTCGCCTACCTTCGCCTACCTTTGCCTACCATGGACAATAAAACGGACCACGAAGACGACGACGAGCGGAAGTCAAGACACCAAAGGCAGTATGGGCGGTATTGGTGTCGGCAAATCTGTGACCCCCAAACAGGGCCAGGGACCTTCGACATCATCATCATCATCGTCAATCATCATCATCACCGTCATCCTCAGCAGCAGCAGCAGCTGCGTCGTCATCCGGGTCATGCTTGCGATCATCAAACGGACCTCTTCGGCGTATCGGCGAAACCATGCCATCTCTAAGCAAGCCTTCAGGAACTCATAGGTGAGGGTGAGCGTGCTGTTCAATCAGTGCATGTCTAATGGTTCAATACATGGTACTGCTGTTGGAGATTTCCTCTTTGTGGCTGAGGGTCCAGCCGAGCAAACCAGGAGACGCGAAGAAAGCGTCTTTGAGTAATTCTTCGCAGACAATGGCCTTCAATGACCGGCCATAATTGGCAACGCCATCATCAGGCTCGTCCTTGCGTCCTTGTCATTCTGCATGCGAGATATTCTGTATGCCTTTGGGTGTGAGTGTGCAAGCATCTAAGCGTAGTGATCTTAGCAACATATCGAATATGGAGCGCGTGTGTACGTTGAGATGCAGGTGCACAATCTTGAGTACGTGCCTACGTAGTCGTTTGCGAAGACGATGCTTGTTGAATAGAAAGCGATATGTTCGTTACGTGACGTGTACGCATACTCAAATTGGGTTAGTCGAGTTAGAAATCATAACAACAGAAATAAGATGAAAAATCATCATGATAACAACAACAAAGGAGAGAAATCGTCACAAAGAAGCGCGTGCTTAATTTGGCAAATAACCACATTGTTCTCAACGCGGAGGCTCTATCAAACTTTTAACTTTAAATTAGTCTTACCCAAGTCTATTGCACCGCGTCACGTGTGCTACACAATCACTATGTATATATATATATATATATATATACATATAAATATATATACTCAAGTAGCAAGATCCGTCCATTCGCCGAACAAGGCACGACCGTTGTAGGCGGCCTTGAAGGCGCTCACAACGCTATTTTCACAGTGTTCAACCGAGTATCGACCGACCGAGACTACAGCGCAAATACACGCCTCGACACACCCAAACCTCAGTCAGCCCACGCATGCATAAATTGAGATGAGCGTGCGCAAGGCAGTGACCCCATCCCATTTACACACAAGATAGAGATACAAAAGGATTGAAAAAGTGTAACCGTTGTAACATGCCTGCTTACATACTATATGGAAGCTATCAGCTAATGTTATTTGCATATGTACATACACGGCTACGGACAGACGCATCTGATTTTGCACGCGGGACTTTATGACGATGAGAAAATCTCTTCCCCGCTGCTGACTAGAACAGTGTACGTAACGTGGGGGCTCTTTGCCTTCTCGCTTTATTTTTTGTCTTTCTTCTCCCTCTCAAATCTATAACCTGTAACCTGCTTCTAGCAAAATAATTGTATGCGATAATATACATTGGCGTAATACATGAGAACCTGCACAAAAAGAGTTTGACTTCGTTTCAAATGTCGCCTCCAAATATACAGACACGCACACATATGCGGCATGCATAAGTGTGCGTAACCCAACAAACTAGCGAAAAGATGGCGAACGCCGGTAGGAAAACGTCGACTGTATTTGTTCCTTATTCAAGTAGAACAAAGGTAACCGACCTATCGCTTCCGGGGGGAGGCCTCTAGAGTGCAGTTAGCAGCACAGAAAACGTCTCTGTAATCAACACGGCTCAGCTTCGACGGTAACAGGCCGACAGCGTCGAGTAATTCGATTTGGTCCAAACCTATTCCTGCAGAAAGAGGACAGGCTCATAAAGCTAAACCAGACATAAACGAGACGATCTACTTTAAAACTCATGAGACAAGGATGTCCTCGAGAGGCCCCGACACGACAGGGTCTCATCCACACAGAAACCAGCCTTATCCATGATATAAACGCACAAAGGTCACATACAAAAAGTACTACTCACACCCACACACACATACGCCAACGAAGTTTGTTTTCCACGTTGCTATTTAAATGAGAGCTTTTGTAATCGTGCAACCGAATTACCGGGCCAATTGAGACATACAATACCACACCAACGCCTTCTTTATCTGAAAAGGGGCAAAAGATCCCTTGCAGAAGCAAACAGCTTGCTCGTCGAGCGCTCTCCTAAGAACAGGCGTTCTGAAGCCAATAGTAATGTGACTTTGCAGGCTATTCGATCATATCATGAAAGCCTAACTTAATCATACTCGCGTTTAGGTTGCTTAAAAATAATGAGAGCAGCTGTTTCTACTATGAGCCAATACTTGGTAGCGCAATTGCGAGGATCTTTTCTAACCAATTTATTTTGAATCTGAAATCGATTCACGTTCAGCTTTGTGCAAATGGACCGCTAGCACTAATGGCCAAAACAAAGGCCACTATTTCATGTATGCGTCCTCACGAAAACAAGGGAACGCGCCGCAGAGTGCATTGAATACGTACTAGACATGGCAGGTGTGAGATGCTATCTGCTGGTAACATCGACATAGAGAGGGAGTACAGCTATAACAGCTACATATACTATAGGGCAGCAGCAGCAACAACAACAATCAACTTGTGCGTGCTGAACAACATCTTTCCGTTTGTAAGTATACGTCTTTCTGTACAAAAACAAAGAGAGGCAGTATTTTGCCTCGCATGTAACGATAGGAACGGGCGATAAGGAACTCTTAGATTACATAGCAACAAATCCCAGCGGGCATTGTGTAGTACATATGCAGCCGTCCTGGGGCCTTAAGGAGCCTTTACTGCCTATTTCGAGGCCACCCTTTTTTAGAGGCAACATGCGTTTACGCACATTTGTGATGGCCTGCGACTAGTGTAAAACTCAGAGCGGGCTGTATTCGTCACTCCAAACTACAGGCTAGATAAAAGCTCCGGAAAACAGCCAGTAAGCTAACTCCCCTGTTGTTTGGGAAGTAATCAGTGGTCCCTGTTGGCCCATCTTTGGCTCTTATCGTTTCCGTTTCTTTTCGGCCGAAATATGCTTTGCGCATAGTCTCCTACCAGGTTACAGCTTTCAGCTTGGAATCAGGCATAAACATAGATACTCATATAATGTTTCCTTTGTTAGGGAGTCGTTGCAGGAGCTTTAGATAAGTTCACGTCATTCATGTGTCTTTCTTGCAACTCTCTAAGCAATAAAATTTTCCACAAAATACCAAACACGTGCCTTCTCTCGCTTTTGCATGGATCACGCCACTAAGAACGCTTGTTTGGACGGATACGAAAATGTGTGGCAGGTTTATTGACGCTTACCAGCTGTTTAAAGATGTGAACGTCTGTATATTTTTAGTTTGCGACACAACTTCGGCAAGTGCACATTTGCTTCAAGGCTGTCCGATTTTTATACTAGACGTAAAAATCGGACAGCCTTGAAGGGACTGTTCCGCTATGTCTCTGAGCATCTTCGTGTGCCTAGCGGGGCTGGTGACGATCTGAAATCAGCAGTAAGCCGCCTCAGCAACTGTAATCTTTACAGCAGGTTAAGAGCAAGAGAGGTTTGAGCTCACGGAGTCGTCATGCAGGTTGATGGCTTGGATCTGAATTGAAGAGGCGTAAGGTGTCCTTATTCCTCTTAGCGGTACCAAACACTGAATTGTAGAGTGCATTCAGAGGCTCTGAACGGTGTGACTGAACGGTTAAGGTAGGTGACTAGCGAAGTCGACCCTGGCAGGCCCACACATTAAACACGGGTACAGATTGGTTGACCTGAAAAAGGTCAAGATCATGACTTGAAAGAGTACGCTATAAATTATTTCGCCATGTTGAAGCCAGATATGCTGTTTTGCGCTTAAAATCTAGCATACTGGACCGCTATTAGAGAACGCGTGTCAAGCTCCTAGTTATGCGCTTGCTGTCAGCGTCTCAAATTAACCAACTGTAGAATGAACTGCAGTCATTTTAAGTACGACCGCCTTGCGGACGCTAACTGCCAGTCAAACCAAAACAAGTACATCCTGGTATTTGTTGCCATTCCGAAATTAGGTAGTGAGAAGAATGAAGCAATAACGCGAGATCTTCGGTTGTGAGATGTACAGCCCCATAACAAGCGACTCGTGTAGTGATTGACACCAGCGGTGCCTGGACGACAGCAGGGGAAGCTCCCTGCAAGAGTGGGCCGGTAGTGTGGGGCTTCGACCCACTTAAAACCAGTCGTGTCTCCGTCCCCGGACCTGCTTGCGCATCGCATCAAACAGTCAGGGGGAGATCTACTACGCCTGATCCGGGTGCATTCCCTGGGAGCTACGGGGAGGGGGGTGTCTGTTGGCAGCGAGGGTGTCAGAGGGCCCGATCGGAGGGCTTGGCTGGAGATTCGGCAACTGACTCGGCCGCGGACATGATTATGCGCCGCTTGGATTAGACGACAGCAGTATCTGATGATATAACTAGTGCCGCTAATGCAACAACCAAGATAATGGGGCGTGCAGTACGAGCGAAGTCAGTGACGTAGCTGGAAGTCGTGTCTCTTGCACCGACGGCACGATAATGCGATGCGTACGCCACTCGGTTAGGAAAGTAACAAGTTACTGCCATTTCAGTGTGTCGCTGTGCCTTGCACTCTACCATAATGTCGTTCGTCGCGTCGATAAGGTCGCCTATCCTCGCTGTCATCATCGTCTTTCTGGCGAGTTTTTGTTCACTTTCACGATAGTAATGATACTCTTTGGTACCTCGGCGCTCTGACCAGTCAATTTGTTAATTAATCAATTGTAATAACTCCCTACTTGCTTTTTCAATGCTACTTTTAATTATCTTCGTCTGTTTGACCGGCCGCTTAGACAATTTCTCCTTCATTATCATTACGAACGTTTTTATTGTTTTGTGGTTTCCAGTCTATTCCGGATCGCCACTTGTCTATAGGGAGCTTAAGTCGCCGGCCTGACGTTTCTTCAAGCTTCAGACCTGGATGCACCACTGTCTTGTCGGCGTTCGGCGCCTTGGGAAGCCAACTGTACCTTGTGTGCTACGTCTGGTGTGCTACGGGCGGACAGGGGTCAAATCCCTGGCGTCATTCTGCTTTTCTCTCTAGTGTATCACTCTACCTAGTGGTCCCATAGTAGGCTTCTTGGTTTCTACAGCCGCGCTCTTAAGTATATTGCCGGAAAGTTTTTTCAAATAGAATAGCTCTCGGAGCTGTCCCTGCTTATATCTTCTCCACTTCGCCTATTTTCTCTCTTCTCTTTTTTTACTGTTCTCCTCTTTCTCTTGCTCTGGTGCCTTTTTTGAGGGTCCAGTTTCTGTTTTTTGAGTTTTGGTCTCCCTCTGCTTTCGCCGTCTTCTCTGGCTTGTATTTCCGGGGTCGGCCCACAGAAAACAAGCTAACGAGACATATAATCTTATTTAATTTCCCTGGTTCTGTTCGGGGTACATGGTTGAACTGGGCTAACCCTGGGTTAGAGAATTCGTTATCACACGTTCGCGCGGAGACAATTGCCCACGCCAAAGTGCTAACATAGTAAAGTTATATGAATCAATAAAAGCCCCCATTTTCCTGGTTGAATTCTAGTCAGCCTACTACCACGTTGTGTTTAACACGTTGTAAATAGCCGCCGAAACCACCGCACATTCGACAACGGGCATGTGCCGAAGCAATGTATGTGGTTTGTGTGCAGTGCGGAGCTAGTTAAAGTGAGGGAAGCAGTACGGCGTCTACTCTTATACATTTGACCATGCAAGACCACAGAGTGCGTGTACGATCTCAAACTCTGTCCCACTTAGTGTTAATCATATTTGGATACTAATTAATTCGTCTTGGCTCCTATGAATGAATGACATAGATTTTAGTGGCTCCTAATTAGTTCTTCGTCATTATCTCTAACGAATTTCGTCCGCCGTCGCGATTGGACAGCGAATGACGATGAACAGAAGCACACACTTGGCCGACACAAGATCAAAGGCACAGTCGACGCGAGTGCAGAAGAAGAAGGCGGCCCGTCCTGGTCTGCACGGCCGTGCACGGCACGTTGTGTCCCCAAAGCGAAATGTTCACTGTAGTAACTATTGCCAGCGTGGTAACTATTGTCTCGAAACTAACCCTCGCCGACGCTATACAGCAAAACGTAGCGTTAGCGTATCCGAGCATCAGAGGCATACCAATAACAGCGACACAACATAGCAACGCCCTCTGTTCGGACTATGTAATGAAAACCTGTCAAGCTCAGCAGGTCTGCACAGACGGGTCGCCGACAGGCAAGCATCACCGTTATATAACTAAATAAACGATGCTCTGTATTCATAAATATATCCGTGCGTTGAACACAACCATAATGATGACAAGGTTTTTTTTACTAACTTATATAAACGGACGGACGGACAAACGGACGGCACTGCTACTGTTGTTGCCGTTCGGCTGAACAAGTCGGAACCCATCATGTTATAGCAAAGAGTGCACCGTCGTGTACGGGCTATTGTTAGCTAGCTCTAGTTGTCAGAGTTGATGCTTGTATGCGTGCACGGTTCATACGTGTCACGAAAGTGTTTGTCATGTGTCATGTTCACTTGTATCTATGCGTTGTGCCTTCGATAACCAATTGTTTCGCCGACCGCAGTTGAGCGACACAGGTCGGAGATCTTTGCCCTTTGCTCTCTACTGTTGGGTTCTCATGATGACGCTCTTAGCGTACAACAATACAACATAGCCACTATTCGGCGGTTGAGGCTAAATTTGTGTCAAATCGTCTGCTCATCGTACGAAATCGTAGCTGAGCTACTAGCGGCTATCGATCAAATCTATCGGATTTCTGCACACACACACACATCGTGTTCCTTCCTCCAAGGCGGGAAAAATCGCCTGGAAATGGCCGGGCACACGTTGATTGTGCCGCGCCCTCAAGGACGGTTGTCTCTCTGTGTCCGCGGTGGCGGTTAGTGTCCGCTCATTGAGGGAAGGACATGCTGGGCGAGATAACGAACGGAAAGAACGAGTCGGCCAAGATAATGAAAAGCGTAGTCGGTAAGAGGATAGGTTAGGAAATGAGAGAATAGAGCAATAGGGGGAGGAGTTGGCAAGAGAGGCAGAAAGAGGAGGAGAGGGAGTGAAAAGAGCAGACTGGCTATGGATGGTGGTGGTGGTCTTTTGTCGTAGACCCTATCCGGCCAGCCGATTTCAGATCTAAGCAGTGAAAAGAACCCAGCGGGCACATTGTGGCAAGTGGGTGATTGTGGTGAACAGATGAAGAACTCGTCGACATCGCAGCAGGAAGGCAAGAGCCACCGCATGGCTACCAAAAGAGAGGCAGGCTGCTATTGCTGCTTTCAAGCTTATAGTTCAGATAGATTGCGCACGGCCGCACAAATTCGACTAGGCTCGACGAAAATTGAGGAGGACGGCAGTGACAAAGGCGGTGTTTCTCGGAACAGGTCCGTTGAAAGGTGCCCCACCTAAGGACTGGTGACTTGTTGGTGCGAGTACGACTCAAATGCTTTTAACGGCCATGAGGATTAAAGCAGAGCCACGCTGAAGAAATACGTTCCCTGGTGTGCTTGATTGGATAGTAAGCTGAAATATCATAAACGAAAATTGGAGCGCTTATATGCTTACACGGCAAACCAACAAACATTGCCCAAACATATGGTGCAGGTCGCAACGAAAAGGTCTGAAACATGACAATCACTAGAAACCTACAAGAATATCCGTCTGATTGCATTGCGCTCCTTCTCGTGATTATAGCGGTGCTCCTGCCCGGAAACGCTTCGGCTTCGATTTCAACATGGGGCGTACACAGGTTCTTACATATACTTACACATAAAGACCAAAACAAAGCTTATACTGGCTACATTGAAGTCGTACTACAAATATATCGATTATATAGGTTAAAGGACCACCGAATTTTCAGTCGGGTTGAGAGTCCCACGCTACCCGGACAAACGGGTGTGCAACATGCTTTTTTGTTCCAACCCCCCCCCCCGCCTGCTGATCTATCAAAGTTCTAAAAAGCGCGTTCGAGGCAAAGTGGGGGTTGAATGAATAACGGCAAGAACTCAGGCGAAAAAAAAACACCTGTAGACGTTTCGAGTAAATGCTCTTGCTCACGTGTGTAAAGTCGACGACTTTGGAAGTTTTATAGGTGCAAAAAACGAAGGCGTCCCAGCTGTCACTTGTTTGACAGGTAAATAATGCCTTTTCTAATAAAGGCCCTTTATCTCTGAAAACTATATATGTATATGTACGCAAATGGCAAACACTGCCAACAGCAACAATTTGAGCTGTTCTTAGCCGGATTGGAAATTATTGCGCTCGTTAATGCGCCAGATATTTAAATATGTATCTTAAAAAATGGCTAAATCATAATACGTATGTAAATGTGTAAAGCATACGTCTATATATATTACCACGACATGAGATTTTGTGCGGCTGTGTAGTGCTTCTACAAAGTAGTTTATTTACCACGGTTTACATGCGAATTGCCCGGAGACTGATTCAACAGTGAAAGCGGGCGTGGTCGAAGTTTGACTGATGCTCAGAGGTGCTTGGGTTATCTCTCCGAGTTATCGAAGCCCTGATTATCCTTTTTTCAATTCGATTTGGTAGCGTCACTAGCAATTCTTGGAGTTTACCCCCTGGGGGCGCTAGTTGATAAACTATCGCATGTCACCTCGTAGGCGTCGTGGCGTAAGTTGTGGCGCCACCGACTACCTGACAGACCAGGTTCAAGAGAGGGCTGGTGCTCTAGACATAACATAATAGCTTTATTAACCGATGGTTGGTTTACAATATTGCGCGTACAGAGGAAGCACACATTCACATATACATATATTCATCACGGTTCTAAAAGTCGAGTCAACGGAACTGCTCTTCGCATCGTTGAAGGTGATATAAGTCACACTGTCTCCCGCAAAGTTTGCACAAGCATAACGAGGAAATTTCATGGAACTTCTCTCGAATACAGATTTTCATGTGGAAGCCATGTACAGCAACTCGTGCAATTAGGTGTCTATTCTCATAGTTGTAGCGCTTCCATGAAGTACACGTCATTGCCTATGTCACGTCATTGCCTATCTTATGTACTCGTTGAAAACTGCCGTTTTCGGTAACACGTGCATTTTTTGTAAATTCTCAACAAATAGCGGAGTCGACGCCAGTAAATAGACTAATCTGTTGAGACTAGTGCGGTGGACTTTTAGCGCCTTTTTTAGAAAAGCGGCCTTGATTTGGTCAAGCGCCTTAAAGTTTAGCTTCGTCAGATGCGGCCATATCACATGTATACCGTATGAAGCAGTATGCGCAATCTTCAGGTTAAAAAGATGAACGGCAACGTCCATTAATAGTTTATGGGGGTCTCGGATACTATGAAAGGACTGTAGTCCTTTCCGAATTCGTTCGTACCTCGAGACGAGCATAACCCCTAGGTAAGAGAAGTTCGAGACAAATTCTATAGATTTTGAACCTAACCGTAGTTCGTCGATTCCAGCCAATTTCCCTCCACGTCTAAACTTCATTGCCTTTGTTTTACCTATATTTATTTCCAACTGGTTTCGATGAACGTAATGCTGCAAGGTCGCAAGCGATTGTTGCAAATGGAATTGACTGCGAGAATATAGCACCAAGTCGTCTGCATACATAAGGACGTCTACCTGCGAGTGCCGACTCCGTATCTCTTCAGGAAGGTCTCTCACCAGCACCGAAAACAGCAGGGGGCTAAGATTATCACCTTGGGCAACACCAGTGGTCTGTAAGATCGCCATGTGTTTAGCGTCTCCGTCGTCTATAATAACTTGTCCTTCCTGTAAAATGCCTTTAATGAGCTCCAATATATTCAATGAGATCCCGCAAAAAGCCAGCTTGTCAAGTAAAATTGTTCGTGCAGCCGTATCAAAGGCCGCTTTAAAATCTACAAATACAGCAAATAAATAAGCCCCTTTAGTTCGAAGTGCCCGTTGTATCGAATTTAGAAGTACAGCACATGCTGTCATTGTTGACCGGCCCCTTCAGAAGCCATGTTGTTGCTCCGGCAGCTTTCTGTTAATCTCAAGAAAATGTTCTAATGGACGGGCTAGGATAGCCGATAGAACTTTGTAGATTGCGCTCTTCTTTGCGATACCTCGGTAAGACGACGGTGCCAACGGATCTCCTTTTCCTTTAGGGATAATGCTAAGAAGACTGGTTTTCCATTCCGAGGGTAGTTGGACCGTTTTTATCACCTCGTTAAATAGTCTGGTAACACAAGGCGCAAGGTAAATCTCTTGCTTGAGATGCTCATTTGGGACCAAATCGAGCCCCGGGGCCTTTCCGGACGGTGCTTTCATTATTGAGTCGATAACTTCAGAATTGCTAAAAGGCCGCGACAGGGCTTGACGGGCTTCAGTGACGCGCTCGTCTCACACTGACATTACCACAGGAGCGCAGCTCGGAACGGTCATGGCACTAGCAAACATTTGACGAAAATAAGCATTTAGTATGTTATGTGGGACAGGACACGCAGTAACGCGCCTGTCTGTCTGCAGCCACTTATGAGGTCGTTGTTGCGCTTCTAGGAGCAGCTTGCATTGTTTTCGTTCTTCATATTCCTTCATGGCGTTCGGTACAACTTTTTTATAGTCACGACTTAATCTAGTATAAAAATACGTCATCTCCTCTAACTGGCTCTAGACATAGTAACCATCTACCGGGGTGTCACCAGTTCATTTCCAATTGTTGAACAAACTTTCTTTGAGCGATGCTCATTGAGAAACATAACCATATCACTGAGAGTTAGCGGCTATTTTGTCATAAGGACTGTCGGGGAAACCCTAGATATCTCAACGTGTCCGAATCTCGGTGCAT
This sequence comes from Dermanyssus gallinae, assembly GCA_003439945.1. Taxonomy (NCBI): domain Eukaryota; kingdom Metazoa; phylum Arthropoda; class Arachnida; order Mesostigmata; family Dermanyssidae; genus Dermanyssus; species Dermanyssus gallinae. The sequence continues at coordinate 295,079 of QVRM01002323.1, forward strand.
TCCGCAGATGTGCCTTGGGGCGATTTCAAGCCCGTACAAGACGGAGTATGATCTATAATTAAAAATAAATTTCTAAGTTTTTTTTATTATAATTTGAAATCTTAATGCGCATAGGTTTTTTGTACGCCGATGATGTCTGACGGCTCTGGGGTCGCAGATCTAGACTTGCTACCTGCGATGTCAGCTGCGTCTTCTCTTAATGGTGCTTTCCTTGGGACAACTTGGCGAACGGACTCAAATCCATTGCCAGCAGAGCTCCCACCATAGTCTTTTCAGCGTGAGAGCCTCCTTTGCAACGATGTGGGACCTGGTGCTTGGCTCCGGCCATGATTTTATGCGAATTATATCTATACACACATGTGTACATATATACGTATGTTTATATGTACATGCATGTGTATACGTAATGTAAGCGGTAAAACTGTTCCTATTCGGGAGTCTGTGAGTTAGAAGCTCCGGTGAACACACATAGGTCAGCAAACTGAGGTTCATCGTTCAAATTAGTTCAAGCACTTCGCCCGAGCACCGAACGGGAAAAAACTCTTTCCCAAGGGATACGAAAGGTAGCACTGAGTCGGTCGCTGACGATGGCTGCACTCCTGGCTTAAAGGCGTTCCCGCTTGAACCCGAGTGCCAATTCCAAGAAACGTCCACTCCCCAAAGTCTTCCTGAAGCTCGACCGTGAGCCAGTAGCAACTGTTGTTTCTGGCGTATAAAGTCCACAGGGTACTATTGGAACTTGACCAGCCACTACTGATGTCAGCGTATGGGTCATCTTGCCAAGAACTGCACACTAAAACGTGCATTCCGCACATTTGGCGTATCAGATCATTTAGTCTCGGCCTATTCAAGCCCAGCCAAGTGCGTAAATTATAAAGGCCAAGCTGTCCCAAGCTGTCACCACCGTGAGCGAAATTGATGTCTTTTAGGGACCGATAATATTGCCGCAACTCAGGGCTGTACACCCGTCTGGTTCAATAGATGAAGCAGACTATCCGCTTCGGCTCGCTATTACCAAGATCTAAAGGTGATTCCTTATCTGGCTTCTCGAGGGCGGTCGCATGCTGGTCTGTGGTTTGACAATTGCCCGTGCAGGCACTGCTTGGGCTGGTCATGCTTCCCCTCTCGCCAAGGCGTATTGAGGAAATACGAGAACGTCGGGTACTCGTACTATAAGTAAGAACTATGATAAGTTTATCCACTTGCCTTCGAGGCGAGGCCCTTGGCGGGCCGTTAACATGGACCCTTCACTCGCGGTTTGTTACGGGATGTTGCGGAACCGAAAGCAGTTGGTTCTGGCCAGAAAATTAAAAATGTGGGCGATTTCCTTGGGCAGCGCCTGTGGCTGGACGTCCAGTAGAATAATGAGGGCTCGGTCTAGGGGATCCTTCAGAGGATGTTGGACACCCATGAAGGCGAATACGTTTGCAAAAGTCTTAATATCATAATGCACTTTTATGTGAGCTAAAAATGAAAGAATAGTCCCACCTCGATAGTAAGGTGCATATACCGCTAACATATTGATACTCTATCGGCATTTAGAAGAAACGATTTTACCAAATCTAGTCAAAACCATAAAAGTAAGTTCTTGTCAAGTGCATAAACTAGTTCGGATTTTTGTTTCTAATTGATTATTCTACGAACGTCTTCATCTATCACATAACCTGCAAGTTACTAACTCGGCTTCTTTCACAACCCATTCGCACAGATCTTAAAACGAACACGGCTTTCCTCTAACTTCTAACCATTCTAACAATACTATATATCGTTGAATGTATACAAGGTTGAAGCAGACGCAATTATGGTAATAGCATTTCGATATATACAAGGCTTTCAATATATTCAGGTACGTCGGACATATATTAACCTAGTCGGAGGTTCACAGTTATAATAAAGTGCTGCCGACTAGAATATCTGCCCCCGCATTTATAACGTCAGCGCTTCGTTGACAGCTGAAGTAGAGTGTGCGCATTATGATAAATGGGATTTTTGCGGCCCTTTGCATCTTCTTTCGTTTCATGACATTTTGATTCTTACCCTGCCTTTCAGGGTCAAAAAGAGACGACACAGAATTGGCCTAGGTAGCAGTGACAAGTCAGACAATATACGCGTTCCTCAAGTATAAATTTGAATATTTTTCCGCATTTGGTTTTATTAACATACCAGTGGCGAAGCAAATTGTCTACAAAAAAGCATTTTCGATTTGATTTAAACACAGGACGTAACGTACTTTTCGACGTTATCGCGCGCTACGCGTCATCTAGACGTGGGGTCGACCATTTCAACAGAGTCCCCAACGCAATAGACCATGCATCCCCTGAGGTGAGGTGATATAAGCTTGTACGTCTGGGCGCGGTCCAGAAAGCCTTTCGAAAGCCAACAATTGAAAATTTCGCGGTTTACTTATGCTGGCATACTTTATACACACGTACTGGCCTCGGCCACATTTGTTGCGCAACCCATACGTGACACGCCCACACAAAGCAAAGAAGGGCTAACGAGTCAATTACCGTTTGCGTCCCACACCAGCCTACGTCCCTTGGTAAACGGGTTAAAAGAGTTAACCCGTCATCTGGTCTTCTGGCATGCGCTCGCTGTAGCCCGGCTGGCTCGAGGATACAAGGTAACCGGCGGATCCCGATTGAGAACGGCATGTGCTGCGCGACGATCTGAGCTCAGCGCACAGGATAATCCGGGATGGGCTTGCGCGGACACTCTGTGCCCCCACATCGACAGATGTTCAGACCAGGTCTGCTTCTAGGCGTAATTCGGATGCTATCCTGACTATTTTATCGTCCAGCAGCGTATTAAGTTGTGCAGAAAGCAGGGCCTAGAGCCGTGACCCTGCACATTTGGCCGAGATTGGTCTGAGCCTGGCCATGTCAGTGATGCAGACGTGGTCTGCTCACAGAGATTCGCCAAGCTGGCTTCTTGAAAAGCTGGTTGTTCAAACGTTTTGTGACGAAGTGTTATTTGAACATTTATTCGAATAGGTTTAGCAACCATCACTCGAACCAACCGTACAACATTAGTAAGGTAACGAAATGCAATTAATTAGTAAAAAAACGATACATTTAGAGCACTTTATCGATTTCGGACAGTAAACAAATAAACGAGCTGCTCGTGTTCCAATACTAGACGCAGTGTTATATGCCACATTCATTAAACAAAACCCGTTCCAGCGCCGTTCAGCGGTGCTCCCTGTAGCCTCGTACACAGCGAGTACAGAGTGGCTTTCAAACCGTCACTTAGCCAGATTCCACCCATTCGTTGTTGCCCGCGGCTGGTTCCGGGCAACTCGTCGTTCGCCAGCTTCGTTTGTCGTCTCGGAATCCCGCTTCCCAAAGGACAAAGAACAATTTCAATCTAATTCGAAACAGCAGTCAGTCTCCATCCATGCATCAAGTCGTTTGTTAGCAGCGCGCGTTGGCGTACGCGCTCAACGCGGTGGTCGCGACAAGAAGCCACCTGCAAACGTGGCCCTCGCTCTCTACCCGACGGTCGTCTAAGCGCGACTACTACGACGACGACTACAACTGCTGCTGCTGCTGCGACAACGTAATACGGCTACTACTACTACTACTAGTACGGCACATCGCATTCGCCACGATCCCTTTTGCTTCTGTCGCTTCTGTGAAACGGAGCCGTCTCGAGTCTCCTTGCCTCGATCCCCCGTCGCTCTCGTCCTGCCCCTTCACCGCCCCTGTTCACCTCCCATCGTCCTTCACTGCGGGACAGACGTCTCTAATAAATTTGCACGACGACGACAACGTAGAGCCGAAGCGAGAAGATTCTGCGCCGTTTGTAGGCGGCCGGCCCGGTAGACGGATGACGTTAGACAAAACTAGAGGAAAAACAAAGAAAGGCGTTGTCAGGATTGGGGCCATGGACGACGAAGGCGGGCACACCAGTAGCGAGCAGGCAGAGGCACAAAGCGAAAGAGAGAGAAAGCCGAGCCAACGTGGTACGACTACTCAATGTGTATCGCCGCTCGCTACGAGGTGTCGTGGCCGCTAGCGAACAGAAATAGAAGAAACGACGCTGCCGGTAGCAGAAGCGGCGCCAGCAGAAGCAATAGCCTGTTTCTGAAAGGAAGACCAGCCGAGAAAGCAAACTGCGGTAGAAGAACGAAGGTATGTAGGGGTCACAGAGCCCCCCGCACTAGTCTTTCAACTGAACCCGCACCGGCCGTATATATATATATGCGTATCTAAGCATACGGGAGGAGAAGCCCCCGGAAAGAGGCGATCAGTCATTTCGCCAGACTCTCACAGCGTCGTCGTCGCCGTCATCTGTAAACTACTGCCACCACCACCAGTTTCCCCAGCGTAACGGCGATCGACTGCAAAGAGACTGAAAAATCATGTCTAAGGCCAATAAATAACCACGGAAGTCAAATGTGTGGTCAGACGTGTCGTCCTGCCAGCATGCTGTATATAGGCACGCACACCCCGATCGATGGCGGTGGACTCACAGTGCTGCTTGGTGATTTGTTGGCGATTTGTTATCGCATTATTTTTCTTCTTCGTTTGCTTTTTCTTCTTCTTCTTCTCTTTATTATCCTCGTGTCTATCAACCTTTGACCCCGCAGAATAATCGAAGCAAGGGAGGAAACTCCAGTGTAGACCCTCGAACGCCAACTGTAGCCAGCCATCCGTCGGGAACAACTCATCCCCCCTCCCTCTCTTTTCCTCACCTCCCCACTACCTCTCGCATGCTCAGAGTCGCCCTCTATGTGGCTTCGTTTAGCTCATCCGTTTATGTGTCTATCTGGTTAGACAGTAGCTGGCTATGGCTGCCGTCGTCCACAGCCGTAACCCCACGTAGGCAGGGAGACGAACGTAAAGCTCATCCAGTAAAACGGGAAAACCTCGGCAGGATGAACGGACGGTTTCGATGCACCGATGAACAAACAGGCTGGAACGAACGAAAGCGAGCCACTTCGGCTCGAGCGGCGAATAGCTCCGGAACAGATAGAGGCGGCTGAAAACGAACCGACGTCAACTAAAGTGGAGGGCGTTGCGGACGAACAACGGACGTCTGGACAGAACGAATAAGGCCGGCTTAGTTGGACCAGGAGGCAGACGGACCAACCGGCAGACAGGCCGACAGCCGGGCTAATGGAATACGAAACGTACATCAAAGCCAGAGGAAACGCGGCCGGGAAGTGGGCGCCTCCCCCCTCTCCGCCCAAAACTCCCGTTCTATCCTCTACTGACTCCTGGGCAAAACCCCAACGATCCTCTGTCTATCGTGGCCCGCCGCCTTATGCTCGTACCTCGTTCCACTCCCTCTACGGCCACACCATACCACACACTTTCGTCCCCGAAGTTCATCCATTTCGAGAAGTGGCACTACTTCAGTGCCACTTCCTTACGTTCGTTCAGCCCTCTGATTCAATCGTCGGCTTGCTGGTGAATTTAGCAGTTGAAGCAGAAGCAGCAGCAGGGGCAATATGATGAGAAAGAGGAGAATGAGGAAGGCCAACGAATCGGCGTCGCGCAACGGCACAGAGTGTCAAATCAGGATCATCTCTGCTGTGGAGTCTCCAGAAGAGATGGTGGTAAGTGAGACGGCTCACAAATCATCAGCATCGTCATCATTTGGCATCTTCGTGCTGTGCTGTCTTCTGCCGGTGCATGTCTTACCACCGCTGCTGTCACGGCACAGTTGTGTCTCTGAAAATGACAATGATCTGGCCTGTCGCTTTAGGGCAGGGAGTAGTAGAGAATCCACCCGTTTGCGCGTGGCCGACCCCTGTGTGCTCTTCCCATATCGCCGTCCTGAGCCCTGCCTGCCGTACTTCGCTCAAACAAATCTCTCATGGGAAAACCTCGTTCTAGCTACAGCTCGGGGAATCTTTGAGAATCGAAAACATCGTCAAAATAGAGGCGGTAGGGGTCTTCGTAGTACTAGTGGTACTAATGAAAAAAGGGCGATGATAACCACGACCGGCCAAATGCCGTATTAACTAGGTTTCGCATGAAGGTCCTTTAAAATTTGCTTCTGGCAAGGAACGACTTCCGTGGTTAGTTCAAGTTCGCAAGCTGAGTGAACCTTAGCGGGCATTTTTGTCTAAACTGGGGTTCGTGTCATACGAGCACCAAACTTGCATCAAAATCTTCTTTTAAATCTCAATAGCCGCCTCGATCTTTGCGTTCAGCTAGCATTCTAACATAGCTCTGATCACTAATGACTCCAAAAATCTCTTCTGGGCAGGAGACAAACAATGCAATTACAGCACTTCTTGTCGACGAATTTAAGGTGATAACCACGTCGTCGGACAAAGGTCAACTTGCTTCAAAAGCTATTTAGACTATCTCCGAACTACCCACACAGAGTTCATTCGCGCGCCTCGCATACTTAATAACAGCTACATAGCATCAAAGTACAACACGTACAGTACGGTGGCGATATAAAAGTTTATTAAAATCATCTTGTAGTTGTTACTCTTCAATGAGCACACCTCTAGCTTCACCGCCGGCCATGCTCTCAGGTTCGTGATCGGTCTGTAACTATCTCTTCTCCATATGTTCGCATTCATACGACTGCGATTCCTCAAAGTTTGGGATGTATTGCTGGGAACATTCACATTTCACGCGATACACATATGAGGTTTCACAGGTATCTACACGATATATATATATATATATATATATATATATACTGTATGTCATTGTGATCTCCTCACGAGCGTCCACTTTGCTCTGTTCTACTGGACACTGTATATGTATGGTACATTTCGTACGATGTAAGTTTTTTGTGTTGCGCTACTACAGTGGTACACTTTACGTTCGACAATATCATCTGTTCTTCGTCCATCTGCTAGATATAAGTCGTCATCTGCTCAGGTAGTCACTTAGACGGACTAAAAATGTATCTCAACAAAGATAAAACAAGCCAACGTCCTGTCTACAGTAATCCACACCTATCTCTTCTCATATTCCATCTTGAGCCTAGCTGGAGTTTTCACGTGCACCAGGGCACTAGAAAATGCTTCTTCGAGCCTACTACTGTTACGACTGGCACTATAATTATTACCACCATCATCAATGTGGGTCTTTTAGTGTAAGTTAAGAAACATTCATTCGTACAGAACAACAGTCTGACAATTGACTAAGAAAACTTATTTCTTGCTATTTCGTAGTTGCTTGTTGGTGCCTCTGTTAGTTTTGACGTTTTGACTATCTGCAGAACAGTTTGCCGCCACTTTCACAGCTCGTTCTTGCGTTGCGTCAATTTTTGGTTGGACAATCAAGAGCATTCGCTTACTATCGCCTCCAATTAGCACCTGCCGTATAGAGCTCATATGAAAATCGTCACGTATGTGATTTGTTAGCCAACCTCTCTAGAACTACAGATGATGGCGGTATAACTTAATTAGCAGCACGTTGAAGACTTCGCTGCTGAAACAATTCAGCCAGTTACACTGCTTGCTTATCGAACCAAACGCAAAGACAACGGTCTGTTCGAAGTAGTCGAATTCTCTAAACATCTACCCTCACAACCATTGAAACCACCGAAAGGTTCACTCGTGCAGCATCAATGATTCAGTTGCGGTTTTTGTTCTTTATATATATATATATATATAGCTGTTGTTACTGTCTTTACTGCTATCATAGTTTTATGATTCTTGTTGTGCCACAGCGTCTTATTATTGTTGTCATTATTGGTGATGCTATTATTGCAAATAATGCCCTTATTTGTCGAAAACTGAATGATGATCATTCAGCGTGGTTGACATGTTGCGCAGTCACATTCTCCAATGCCGTTAGCAGCAAGGACAATCAATCAGAAGTAACACTACAAACAAGTAGAATTACTCATAATAAATTAATTATGTGTTAAATATTTCACGTAATGGTGCCTAGGTATGCTCGCATAACAGAGTTGCCTACGTTCGGCGGCTGACAAACCAATCACTCTCAGCGCAGTGATCGGCCCTATCCAGTACGGGCTTTCAATCATTGTGTCTAGCCCTGCAGCAGCTGAGTCAGCGGCGCGCCTAGATGGGCGCGAGACCACCGCCTATAGCCCATGAGTAGAAGTCACGCGTAATCTCTAGCATGAGTAGACAACAGCGATATATAACGGGCAAGACTCAATGGGTTAGTAGAAAACATCTATTACCGGTTTTGAGAAGCGAAACGCGCAAAAGGTTAGGATTAGGCGTAGGGTCTATCGTGTGAAACACTTTGGTAACCTGAGACATGTCGCAGTGTGCTTATTAGTGCGCTTGTTTCGTAATAGGAGGACTCCAGCAGGTGAAAGTAAAATTAATGCTTATGAAACCTTCTAACTCACGTATAGCGTTTGACTGCACAATATCCACGCACGTATATTAGATGTAGTAGAATCGTAACTACATGCCAAAAACGATTAGAAGTAGAAGGAAAACGTTATTCCTCTCTAGTCGCTTGTTTTGACTGTAAGTCAGCTCTTTTGGAAAAACTTGAGGCCTCGCCAACGACGTGAATGAGAAAGGCCATGGATGAACAGTAAATGCACAGTCCTCATGACAAAATAGCCCATACAAAGCTTTAAACCCGCGTCGGCATGCAAGCGACTAGACGGAGAATAAAAGAGAGAGGAAAATACGGGGCGAACTGCTCGTGACGGCATGCTCTATCTGGAGCAGAACTTCGCGGCTCACGCGACGAGGTTTGGCTGCCTTACTAGCGAGGCAATGTTAGCATTAACCAACTAAATGCAAGAACCGTAAGCCCGGATAGAGAGAAAAATTCAAACAGCCTACATAACCGGACCGCTAACAGCCTTGCTGAGAAATCAAAACGATTCAAGCGAACGCTGGTATGAAGGTACATATATGTATGTGTATATATATATATATATATATATATAGCAATCTCCACAGGAGTACGGCAGTCTCTGCCCGTAAGCAGTACAGTAAATTTCAACGACAAATCTGTTCGTCGGCAGTGAGATTCAGGTAAGTAAACATGACGCCACTGTTTTGACCATTTTGATCCGAACTTGTTTTAGGCATCGTCTCAAAATCCTTAACGTGTAAGAATCCCTTACTCTGATCATCTGCATCCATTTCGTGTATATATATATATATACATGCTTGGCCGCCAAGTGGAAATTTCACATTGTCTATGGAGACCTGATGACGCTTTCAAATCAAACGTTTGTATGCCCATTCGCCCATGTAGAAGGTAGACAGGCAACGACAGGCTGGGCTCGCCAAATCTCAATTTCCACAGGGGTCTGACCGGTGGATTGGACGCAGCGGAGGCCGTCAAACCGCGGCTATGTAACGTGCCGGTTCTCTGTCGAGCCTCGAGATATCTAGATACACGCCTATACATCATATTATCGGAGGCTTTCCGGTCCGAGTGCAGTCACAACAGCAGCCACAACAGCGCATCGCGCCTCATGCCCGATACAGGGCGCAGACTAAGTCCGTCACTATATCAAAAAGGTCCCCTACTACGAGCACCACTGCTACCCGAATTAGCTATTGGTTCGGCGGCCGTGTTCAGGTGTGGTGGTGGTGATGATGATGATGATGATGACGATACCCTGTTAGATTCGATTCGCCATCCAGTAAAAGGTGGATGGCATTATTAGCCTCAAGTCTTCAATGGTCAACCCCGATCAGAAAAGTTTCACGACCCGGATGGCGCCGCCAAGCAGAAGGTACCGTTTTAGCCTGTAGGTCATGTGTGTGTGTGTGCGTATCTGTGCGTATGTGAGCCAATGTATGTCTATACTGTACGCACGGTACGGTGTGTTTTTCTATCGGTATGTCACAGCACACGCCAGAGTTTGAGCAAAGGTGATTCTGATACAGAGGGACCGACATTCTCCCGACAGACAGACCTTGCCTAGTGTTTCTGCAGCTGACTAAGCGTGCCAACTAATCGTGAGCCCTATATGTACGTAGTCCTTGCCAACGGTGGCGTAGGTGTATTTCCGCCCATCGTCTCATCTATACCGCTACAGTGAGTGAGCGAGCCACCATGATCGCTCACACGATCGTATGCGTCTGTAATTTGAAAGACCCTAACACTCTGTATATGCACGCTCGTGAGCTTAACCACAAACAGCTCTTGAGGAGGGCTCGTAGGTAGTGTGGTGGCCATATCGTTATTTAGGTGTACGCACCGAAGAGCCGAATTGGCCATGGCCAAAGGACTACGAAACGAACAAATTTCCTCAGTGTCGAAAAAAACCCGATTGGTTATGCAAGTGTTTTTTTTTCTCTCTCTCAATAATAGACCCATTATGCCCCCAGCGTCCGTACGTGCCTGTCATACTAACAAGCAGCTTGTCTGCAAAGACTGCCCTTTAATATATGTATGTAGCATCCTACCTACCCCCCCGCATCTCATCTACTAGTAGGAAGACACATCGACAATTCTGCACTATGATTGCAAATATGATGCCAAATATTTGTTGCCACTCATTCTCGTCGTCCTCCGTCCGCGCGTGTTTTTCTTAGTGTGACGGCTCCTTGACCCCCCTAACTGGTCGAGATATCTTGCATACACCGCACGTGTATTTTTACATGTACATAACAAATAAATACAAGTATTGTTCCATTCCTGGCCCGACAGGCTGCTGCTTGCTGTGTCCGCTGGCGTTCCACTCGTCAATGTTAGGCGCATACGTATGCGTATAATAAAACCTCGTAAACAGGAATTGCGCGCGTCGTTTGCAATACGCCGCTCATCCATCTATCTATATGTTTCTCTCGTGCCGGCAGAGACCTCGTGGGGCCGTTACTGCTTCTTGTTGGTGATCTTGGTCACTAGTCGTTCCCAGGCCGACGGATAGACCCTGATCGGCCGAGCAGCCATGTGCAGCCCGACCGGCAGTTGCTGCTAGCTGCCCTCCTTGCGATCCTCCTTGAGCTTGTCCTTAACGGAGTAGAGCCAGACAACGCCTTTGCACTCCTCCTTGTAGATGTCCGGAACCAGCTCACTCGAGTTGTCGTTCAGCTTCACCATCTTGACGGAGGGCTCGCACGAGATGCGAATCTCGCGCTCGAACTCGATCAGCTGCTGAAAGAACCCGTAGTTCGGGTGAACGATGGCTCGCCGCTGGCGCACAAACTTGAAGGCCTCCCGCAGCGTCATGTTGCGGTACTTGACGAGGTACGCTAGCACAATCGAGCAGCTCCGCGAAACTCCCGCCATGCAATGCACCACGACCTTGCCGCCCGCCCGAATCGCCTCATGGATGCAGTCGGCGGCCGGATGGAAGTACTTCTTCAGGTCCTCGGTCGGGCTGTCGACGGCCGCGAAACGCGTGTATCGTATGCCCGGCACGTGGTCGTCGATGAGGTCGTTCGTGACGTTCACCACAAGCGTGATGCCGTTCTTCTTGAGGTTCTCGCGGGTGAGACCGCGAAGCCCGCACAAAAACAGATCCTCAGTGATCTGAGACATCGCAAGAAATGCCGACATCATGTAGCCGCTTTCGGTACTACGTTGTCGACTCTACAAGAAGCACCACTCTTAAAGCCTTGATGCGTAAACGTCAACGCAAAAGAAGCAGCAACGTTGCACCTTATACCTGGCTTTGTTTCGACCCGTCACCTATTCGTCTCGTCTGTCGAGGTGCTCCTTTTCCCTCCTATTACTCCGTCTCCACTTCAGTAGCAGCAATATGTCGTCTTCCTCGGGGGCAGTGGCGGCTGCGACGGCGTGAGCACCAGCGGCAGCAACACCACGTCGAAGTTCATATACGTAGTCATCGGTGACACAAGGCCATCGTCATCGCACACAGATTTGTCATAGCCGGGCCCAAGTTTCGTTGTTTCCGGCCTCCAAAGCGGCGGCGGCGACGACCGACACGCGCCAACGGTTCAGTTAGTCTCGATTTCGATGTTGAACGCGCTTGGCCGAAAAGCCAGCAACAGCGAGCGATCGACAACAACAGGACTCTACTCGTAGCTGTTCAGCCTCGTAGAAAACTCTGCTCAATTCGCCTGCTATTGTATTACCTATGACGACGCCGGCGACGAGTGCTGCTTTTGCTCCTACTCCTACCACAGGTAATAAATGCCGAACGCTGTCCGACAGCATACGCTCTCGATATACGATTTACAAACTCGAATTGTGGCCGTTCATTAATTGGTGGCCAGGCAGTAGTGTCCGCAGTAGCAAATCTAGCAACAACTCGCGAAATATGTGATCCCTTACGAATTGAGGTCGAATGAATCGAGAATGAGGTCAATGAAGTTGAATGGATCGAGAAACAGACAGACAGACAGACAGAATGTAAGAGAAAGGGATAGTGAGCGCGCGAGATAGAAAAAGCAAAAGTCGTCACATAGAGTAGATAAGACGTGAAAGCGCGATCATGATATAATAGGTGACACGGGCGATTTGCCGCCAACTTCCAGGTGTTCCTAGCCTGATCGATAGTTATGCAATCGGTTGTTTGTTTCGCTGTTTCACTATCTATCCAGCCATCTATTCTATCTATAGGCAATCAAATTGTATTCTAGTCTAATCTATTCTATCCTACTCTGTCCTGTCTATCTACAGAGACCGAACGATGCTGATCGTGGCTGATGACTAGCACGATGATAGCGCACCTTCGGGAACCCGCACGTTGACGAACACCTCGGCGACGGTCTGGAACCAGCTGCCCCAACTCGTTGAACACTCCACGCGTCCACTTCGCTCGTCGAAGTGCGACAAGCTTCCGCTGCCTCCAGCCATTGTCGCCAGCTGATTTGTCTTCCTCTTCTTCTTCTTCTTCTGCTTCTGCTGCTGTTGCTGCTTCCTCCTTGTTAAGACGACAGGCAGTTCGAGATCGTTGTCGAGTGTCTCCGTACCTTCGTCAATCGCGAGGCGATTATTTCGCCAGGCTGACTGATTCGCTTCCGCTAAATTCAGCTGCTTAAATACGAAGCAGTCGGGTCAGCAGGTCACAGATATGCAATTCGCACGAACGCCTCGTCATTCACGCGCGCCCACGCAAACACACAAATACACACTCACGCACAGAATCAAGCACTTACACACACGCGGGTGCGACTATTAGTCGGACCACACGAGAACGGCGCCGTCGCCGTCAGCAACAAACTACTGTAGAACAACACTACAACAACAACATTTCTTGGTTGTTGTTGTTGTTGTTGTTGTTGCTGCTGCTAATGTTTCTGAAGTTGTTGTCGTTGTTGTTGCAGTCGTTCGCGCCGCCGAGTTGAGCTCAACTATCGAAGAAGCTTGCTGTTAGAATTATCGCAGCCTCAAGGCATCTTTTGTTCCGACGACAACTCAACTTTCGTTTCTCTCAAACTCAACGTCAACCGACAACAATTCGTTGTCGTACCAACCGTACACCAGGCTTGTTGAAGTTGCTGATCTTCGTCCCTGTGCTCTTTTCTATTTTGTCTGCTGCTTCTGTTTTTCTCTCTCTCTCTCTCTCTCTCTGCTTCCTCCTCCTGCACCTTCCTTCTTCTGATTGTTCGGCGGCTATTCCGATGCAACAATTCGCAAAATACTCGACTCGAATTCGCTACTCGACGTAACAATTCGAATGCGGCCTCCTTCGTCGTCGAACGCTATCGATGAGAGCGCGTGCCCGCCGGCCGGCCGAAAGTCGCTCGCTCGTTTGCCTGTAAGAGCACCATACACACAGGACGTAATCTTCACACAAGTGTCACACACAGATGCTGATCACAACAGATCTAAACATATTATAGATGAATTGAGTGACGACGACGATGATGATGATGATGCTGATTCGTCATGATTGACGCGGCCACCAGTCATCGTCTCTAGTAGTACAACCACCACCACCATCATCATCATCATCATCATCATATACAAGCGCTGCAGATCAATCAATTATCACTATCAACAGCAACAGCATCACTACCACCACCAACATTAGCAGCGGCAGCAGCACCCTCACGACTGCCACAACTATGAAAATTTTGTTATTATTATTAATTATTATTATTATTATGAATTATAAGGGGGATTCACCCTCGGTAGTAGTAGTAGTAGTAGCAGTAGTGGTGGTGCAGCTAGCTGCTGGCCTGATGACGGCTCTTTGTCGTGGCAGTTGGTAGAAGACAGTAGCCCTAAAAGAGCTCGGAGTTTGAGCCGCTTGAGTCGCCGGCCGTCACTAGCCGAATGACCACTAACCAGCCTCCACGAGAGAACCGAAGGAGGTCCGATCCAACGAACACGGCCAGGGGAAAACACCTTGGCGCCGAGGGCGAGGGCGGCGGCGTGGAGAGTCAGACTGACACACACCGGCCTCTCTCGGCGGGACCGCAGGCAGGCAGGCAGGCTAAACAGCACGCAAAACTGTCTAGTTGAACGGGCGGTCTGTGGAACGGACGGACAGACTGTTCGTCCGTATACGGACTCACTCACTCACTCAGTGACTGAGTGAGTCCGTCACCGTCACCCTGGTCGAAGCTCCGTGTCCCACAGCATGACGACGACACTTTCAGCTCGAGAGTGACCTGATGGGAGACACGGTGGTGGGTGGGAGGGTGGTTGGATGGACTTCGACTCTCCCCCTTTCTGGTCGAATGTTCATCTCTCGTAGATCTCTATACTTCGTAGAGGTGATGGAAGTGTGCGGTATAAGACGAGGATGACGAAAACCACTATCTCCACGACGACGACGACAGCAACAACAACAACAACAACAACCATGTGATGATTATGATGCTTTTAATGATGATGTTTGCTCCGTCTTCAGTGGCAACGAAGCCGCCAGCTGGATGGAGATGGAGACGTTAAAGCGTCCCGCTGTGGACGTGGAGGTATCTGCATGTGTGTGTATGTGTGTCTCTAGATGGGGGTCTATTTCTCTCTCGTTGGGGGATATGTGTGTATGGAGCGGGCTATCTGGGTGCGCGTGTATAAAAGGTGTCTCTCCGGGGGGTGGGGAGGTATCTGTGTGTATGAGGGGTATCTGTGTCTTTTCGGGAGAGTATCTATGTAGTGTATACGGGGTGTCTGTGTCTCTCCGGGGGTTTGTGTGTGTCTGTGTGAGGGGCGTATGTCTCTATTGGTGTCGGAGTATGTACGCGCCTCCAGCCGACTCACGGTACACAGTCATTCGCTGGTTGGAGGGTGAACGACCGACTTCAGGCCCTCTCGGACGAAGCGGACGAAGGCGAAACCGCAAAAAAGAAAGGGGGAAGAGAAACACAAACAACAACCCTACCCATCCGTCCGTCTGTCTATGGGGAGTCTGCCATGTATTTCTCTCTGTGTGTATACTTACGTATTATTCCTACCTAATTCTTCAGCAATCTCGTATCTCTCTTTCTTAGAGCACTTAGGCGCAATGTGAGAATGTGTAGCTCGCAACAAAATTGAAGTACCACCAGAATGAGTTTGTTATTACAGCTGTTGTTGTTGCTGTTATTCTTATGATTGCTTTGTTGTCATTGTTGTTGTTGCAATTCTTGTGGTTGGTACTGTTGTTGTACAGCGGCCAGGCAGCAGCCGTCAACAAAAATTACGT
Organism: Dermanyssus gallinae; assembly: GCA_003439945.1. NCBI lineage: Eukaryota > Metazoa > Arthropoda > Arachnida > Mesostigmata > Dermanyssidae > Dermanyssus > Dermanyssus gallinae. Next base: position 310,556 of record QVRM01002323.1, read on the forward strand.
TTTCCTTCATCAACAACACGGAGGAACCTATCGAATCATATCCGATACGAATACAGGGTGGAGAACGAATGAAAACCGCAGCGAAAGTAGCAAACTTATATCGATCAGGATAACATTAATCGAACCTGGATAACATAACATCAGAACAGGATAGCATAACACCCGATCAGGGAGACATAACATCAGATCAGAATAACATAAAATCAAATCAGGATGATATAACATCAAATCTGAATGATGATAACACCAGATAAGAATAACATAGCATCAGATCAGAATAGCAGAGCATCAGATCAGCATAGTATAATATCAGAAAACCCGGATAACATAGCATCAGAAAACCCGAAAACTGAGAAACCTGTAGGCTTACTAAGATCACCAACGGTTGGTTATGGGGCAACTTACGGTTAGGCCGCCGGTGCACAGACGTTCTGCGTGCTGCGGTGGTGTGGTGACAGTGGCCAACGTCCGAATCGGCGACAAATCGACCCGATCGATAGGGAGCCGGCCAACGCCTCTCTCGGCTAGTTCGAGCCTCAGTGAGAGATCGTACTCGCACGGTCGACTTCGATGGTGAGAGCGCGTGGCGAGAGAGACCAGTGCGTGGGCCAGCACCGAGTCACCGAGTACGCTGTGTGCGTGATGAGATGATTTCGTTCGATTGAGGTAAATCGACACTGCGACAACTAGACTGCTACTGCTCGACGTCTCCTATACGACGCGCGCTAGCCTGGCCCACTCGCGACGGCCGCCGGCGCTGGCTACAAAACGGGATACAAAACTCAAACGCGAGAAAAACACAACTTGTCCGCACAGCCACGTCCTCAATCCTCCTTCAGTGCTCAGTCCTCAATCCTCGTTCCACATGGCGCGCGCGCGAGCGAACACACGATCACGATCACACACGACCCACCACAGAGGTACACCAACACTCAACAACATAGACGATAACGACGACAAACAGTCATGCTTTGAACAGCACAGGCCACCAAAGAAGCACAGACATCAATCAGCAGCACTTAGTTATCTCCTCCGCGTCCGCCTCCTCCGCCTCTGTGAAACAACTGAGGTACGGACAGTCACAGCTAAGCACGCACCGAACCACTCATTCACTCACCCAGCCATCCAGCCAGCCAGCCAGACAACAATCTCATCGCACTCTACTGTTTGTTACTCTACTGTCAGTACAGAGTCAGCTGAATGTGTTGTAGTTATGATTGTCGTTGTTATTGTTGTTGTTGTTGTTGTTGCCGCTGTTGCTGTTGTTGCTGTTGTTGTTGTTGTTGTTGTTGCCGCCGCTAATCTTTCTGACGTTATTGTTGCAGTCGCCCGCATCGCCGTCGTCGGCGTCGAGTTGAGCTCGAATACCGAAGGTGGCGCCTCGAGCCTCTTACAGAGATTGCTTACAACGTCATTGACGTCACGCAATATCGGCGGCAGCGGCGGCGCCACTCTCAGACTTGGTTGGAGAAGTAATAAAAACGCTTGCAGTAGTAGTTATAGTAGTAGTAGTAGTAGTAGTCTCGTAGTAGCTGTCGAGTAGCCACTACTCTAGTTGTGATCGTAGCAGAGAGGTGATAGTAAAACGTTCGTTCATGAATGGACGTCATTCACTCACCCACTCGCGCACTCACTATAGAGGCGCGGGTCATTTGAACGGCTTGATTTGAGCAGCTTACGTACGCCTGTGTGTTGATTGCCTAGGCAGAGCAAATGTTGGCGCCATCATCCGAACAGATGATGGCGGCTACTAAATGTCACGTTCGTTGAACCTGCTAGCCAAACGACAGATTGCATAATTGCTACGGTTATGTATTTAGTTTCGTGTAGATCTAACTATGGAAAGAAACACCACCGGCATATTGCAGCCGGACATGTGTGTGATTGTTTTTTTACACATGTATTGTGTCGTCTGCTGTGATGATGACGATGATGATCTTTGACTGGTCAGTAGTTACATACACTGCGGGCGGGTGAACGGCCAGACCGGCGCGCAAAGCAAATGTACATACACCACGACATTTGAAGACTCACGGGTCGAGCCCGGTGGCGTAGTGGATTAAGTCTCCGCCTCGCAGCCGGAGGAGACACATAGGTGCGCGGGTTCGAACCCCACCGCTGCACATTTGTATTTATGGGGGTCCGTCTATGAAGCAATGTGAAAAACAGTTCCGTGGACGTTAAATCTTGGCTGAGGGTCAGCCCGAAAACTTTTACTTTAGACTCACGGAGCCTGTGCACTGAACCAAGAACTGCCGCTCTCTCTCCGCCTCGCAGCAAAACAAAACCGACACAGGCGCGCTTTTGGCTTTCTGTGTAGGTGGAAGTGCGCCTAATAATCGAATAGTCTACCGTCAAACCCGTTCGTAATCAGCTGTTCACGCCGCTCTCTAGACAATGCAGCATGAATATACGAACGAATGATGATTATCTTTTTCATTCTAGATATACTGCTATTATACTACCGTTACTGTTATAACACCTGCATAGCGTACTATCTCGAAAAAGCACTACTGCGAGGTGGGAAGGGTCAATTCTTAATCGAGAATCAAGCACGTACTCAATAAGCAATGCTGAATAGTTGGTCACATTAATAATGGAGACCGGTGCCGTGTCCCGTTTCGCCTAGCAGTCGGCAGAACGCAGAAAATATCGCATCTATTGAGTAATGTGCTGCCTTCACTTTTCAGCAGAAGCGCTCGGTGTGACAAAGTGAGCCGCTAATGAAGCAAATTTTTCACACTGCAACCATCATCGCCGACCGCACACCTAAGCCGAGAACTTCACATGAGCCAATGACGACGAACTTCGCCGACGTCGTCGGATCAAGATGGGCAAGAAGCGAAGTTCAACAGTGACGTCCGATGATTCGGGACCTGCGAAGGTGACGCACCTCGACGAGGACGATGGAGGTCGCGGAGGTAGCGCCGCCGGCACAACAAGGAGCTTCAAGAAGGCCGCGTATGCGGCTAAATGCGTCAAGCCCGAAAGCAACAAACCGCGGATTATTAAAAATCTCAAGCAGGTCGGTCAACCCTGGTTGTTGTCGTTAGTTTGGGCGAATGTCAATGCGACCATCCTGTCGTATATATATATATATTGAAAACTCCGAATCAAACTCATACAGACGATGTTGCAGCATCATTCTAGGGCGCTTGTAGCTGTCTCCTGTGACTACAGACGTCTCAGCTTTAACGAATCGTGCACATAGAGCCACCGTATACCGGTGCCTCTGAAATGATTCTAAAACGCTTCCTTACATAAACCTGAAATGCTCACATGGGGGTAATTTTTGGCGTTCGTCATTACTTCTGAAAAATCGGGGCCCGGGGTTCGCTATCGTCGCAAAAGCACTGTCAGTGATTTCTTAACCATGAGTAGTTGGTAACACTTAGAACTTGCTAAATACGCCTTTTGTTCTCTTCCTTCTCTTTTATTTTCAATATACCGTAATTTAGATTTTACTCTAATGTTTGATATTGTTTATTTTTACTTAACTCAGGTGACGACAGCAGAGCGGCTGTACCCGAGTGGAGTGGCATCGTATGGCTCCATTGAGATGCACAGCACGACCAAGCCCGCCAAAAAATACTCCGATCTCAGTGGTAGGTGTTTTGTAGATACAATATATGTTTTAATTTTATACGTTTAAGCGTTACATTAAGACTTTCATTGCGTATTGCTTCTATTGTCTACATACTGGCATATAATAATGCGTTTGGAACTTGAATAACGAACCGCGCTGGTTTGTATATATTTCTTTAGTTGTTTCGTAAGGCTAATGCTCGTGTACGTTTTTTAATGTTATGGCCGATTTTTTAATCCGATAATAAGGCCATAGCAGAATCCCATCTACGATCTGATCTTGACGAGTACTTGTTACGTGAGAGGACCCGTAGAGTCCTATTGGTCTCGAACGCAAACGGGTAAAACCGGCAGTGATGAGCCAAATGCGAGTAATTACGGACTTTAGCCTGTCTGCATGTTCAGCGCTATTTCTAGGGTCGGAAGTGAGGTCACCGACTATGGAGAGTGTTTTTTAGTGAATTGACTAATAAAGTGTTGCCGAGAAATCTTGACTTGTGGCATCATAGCCACTGACTAGGGATCTTGTTATTGCAGCTGACGGAGTTTTGTTGCTTTTATGCAATTCTTATGTCTTCTTTTAGGTCTTCCGGCGAAGTATACGGACCCTCACACAAAGCTCTATTACGCTGACACCGAAGAGTATGCTCGAATAAGACTTTTAAGCGCTGAGCAGATTGCCGGGTATCTTTCGCTGCGACGAGCAAACATACCAACCTCGTAACGAACTGGTCCACTTCACTATCAATCACGTAACTTTGTATTTTTTTGTATATACTTGTTTTGGTAAACAATACGATAACAATAAATTGTTGTTTGTTTATCGTGGCTTCATCATTTAGACTGCAACTACTTTGTATCCCTTTCACCTTCTAAGCTGGCATTACGCATAGGTCTTCACATGTTTACTATCATTTACGTCCTGATCGTCTGTTTCAGCCTACACTTTCATCAAGCACTGCTGTTCTTGGCGGGTTTGGCTTATCCGAGTTATAAAATATCTGATCTCAAATATAATATTTGATTAAATTAGAGTGCTTAAAGCAAAGGTTTGACTTATATATACATGCATGGAATTATGGAATATGTTATCGTTCCTTACTTTTATTATATACCTTACTGTAAGGTAAGTATTAAAAGAAGCTTAAAGGCTTCCGTTGATATGGTATAGAGCTTCTAGGCTGACGCTTGTTAGGTGGTGTCATAACACCTATATTTGATAAGAATCCAACAGCGTTATTTTGAGGTCGAAGAGGTTGATCACAAAATTCAGCGAAATTGTATGGGGCTCCGGACCACCATAAAATAAGCGAAGCCCTTTGCAAACTCTTGCCTCCATGTGTCTGGCAAAACTCGTCCACATGGTTTAGGAAACAACTTCTAGGTAAGCGACATATCGGATAAACTCGACCGGCATCTACTTGTGACGAAACTCATTACGCTTAGCAATTCTCTCTCTTCGGTCGAACTTGATTTTTTTTGTTTTGTTTACATTACTCTCCAACGTGTCGAGACCAATAAGGCGTGCAGGATTGCGCCTGTGCCCAGTGGAGGTTGGGCGACTGATTAAGCCCTTCGCTACTGCTCTACTGTAGTCGGCACTACCCCGAAAAAAATCATATTTTACAGTGGGTTTTGGGACAAAGACACAGAATCCTAGTTGCGCCTGGAAGCAAAGAGGCCGAAAATAGTATGATACGAAACAGACATTTGAAGCACACATCGGCACCACGCTGGAAAGCGATATATTTGATGAACGCCTGAAATTCGGGGAAAGCCTACGGCGTGGAAAGAGGATACCATTGATATACCTAAAGGGGAAAGGCACAGCTGCAGAGCCAGAAGCTTAGAGGGGAATAACATTTTAGAGTTTCTGCTATGGATATTTTTGGGGATAATATTAAATAGACTCGGTAAGATCGAAGCCGGCTAATACGAACGTGCGCCTATAGCTAGCAGATAGTTGAAAACTTTATCCGACCCAGGAGATCGTCACACGCGGTATTTAGAGATCTTAAGGATGCATTTGACCTAATTTCGAGAAGCAGAAATAAGAGAAGTTATACATGGAAGGAGTTCCTTAATGATGGTTAACATTTTTAGGAACCATTCTTAAGGAGAGTGCAGTATGCGCCGACAATGGTACAGGGATTATGGAAAGAGTGACGTAGGCCACAGGAGTGACACAGGGCGACTAACTCAACCCGTTGTGGTTTTCGGTATTAGTGAGAGGTCTGATCTAACACATGACTCGATGAGGCAGGGGTTGACCCAAGAGTGGGCAAGTGTTCTAATGTACGCATCTCTCTTTAAGGTTATGGCATTAGGAAAGATTAGTTAACTGTACGGACTCGATTGGCAAAAGAGAACGTTGGTCGGCCTAGAGATAATGTAATACATTTTTTAAATAAATGTGCTTATTTTTAAGGTAATTGCAGCGTCGAATGGTAGCGGTTTCCGAGAAAGCCGAGTGGGGAAAGCAATTTGTGCGGCTACATCAATAAAAAACCCACACGTGCTGTCAATACATACCTGTGTTAAATGTATATAATTTGCCTACAAGGATGTTAATAAACCACATTCATTACATGCAGGCATGTTTTATCGGATTCCGTCGCATTATTCTGTTTTGCGAGCCTTGGATCCGTAAAAACGTAACAAGTTATATATATACCTCTACGAGCTGACCCTGTTAAGAAAAAAGCTCGCCAAGCCCTGATGTCTCAGATCTTCACGTCAATAGTTGCGATCAGTATAAATAACAAATGACCATGTAAACAAAAATACAAATACACTTTAACTAAAAGCGGCACAGACAACAGGCGCTCATTCCAGTTGGCTGTCTACGAATCTACAAACTTGACTCTAGAAGCACATACCGCCAGATTCTATTTGACCGCTTTTGCTTTTCCTACGCACACCGCCTACGGTGTATTAATATTCATGTTATCAGCATACAGTTGTGAGGTCGAACGTGTCGCGTCAATTCAAGCAAGTGCTACATAGCTGCTCATCCCATGGCACCGATTATAGATTATAGAGTTTTGCTGTCCCACTGCTGGTGGGTGAAGACTGTTTTCGTGATCTGCGTATTTACTTTTCTTTTCCTGTTCGGCGTGCTCTACTACCCATCCTGCGCTGACAGAGCTATGACTGAGGTACGAGGGAGCTACGGTGCAAGACACTGTAGCATCCCAGGCCAAGCACTTGCCGTGAGACCATAATGGTATGGTCACACAGTCTGGTCTCTTGTCGTTGTCCCGTCCGAGGCCCCGTGGTTCTAGTTTTGCTGGCAACCTTGCCTGCCTAAGGGCTCTTTTGATTATTTAATTTAACTCTATATGCCGTAAAATTCTTCCAGAGCTTCTTTGACAGCTTAATGGGTGTAGACCGTAGGTATCGACCTCATTCTCGCATGCTGCACAAGGAAAGGGTTCGCAAATTGGAGTTCCTATCCTGATAGCGGCAGCCGTGCGGAAAGTGGTTGGGTCCAGCATGATGCTTAAATGTGGAGATGGCAGGGTTTTAAGCCAATCTCCACTAAAAACATTTCGGGCGGCTCGAAAAACCGCCTGTTTACAGCGCGTACACAAAGAGTCTTGGATATGTCATGCTAGAATTAAAAACATTTTTTAGGGAGGTTGTTTTTAATTCTAGACTATCCTTCGTCCCCTACGGGCTTGGCACTTAACCTGGGGTATATCTTCAATGCACCGAGGGCCGGACATGCTAAGATATCTAGGGTTTCCCCAACAATCCTTGTGGCAGCATGGCCGCTGACTCTCAGCGGTATGGTTTAACTTCTATTCTCAATGAGCATCGCTCAAAGGAAATTCGACTAACAACAGGGATCGAACCGGCGACACCCCGGTAGATGACAATCATGAGTAGCGCACTCATGAGAGTCCTAATTACAAATTAAAACCCACTTTTTTCCTACAAACACTCATAATTACACATTAAAACCTATCTTTTTTCTACAAACACCATTAATTACGCATTAAACCCACTTTTTTTTCCTACAAACACTCATAATTACAAATTAAAACCCACTTTTTCCCTTTCAATCTGCTTCCTCCCCCCCCCCCCCGCTTCCCCTACCCACCTCCTCCGCCCCCTGCGTACTCTTTTCATTTCGTCGCTCGCTTGGTCGAAGGATAGAAGGGAACGAAAAGCAAATCGCCAGCTACGTTGGACTTTACTATTATTGCCCACCACACTACGGGTTCCACTCGGATTACAACTGCTGCTCCTACCACGACTGCTACCACTACCACTTAACTGGTAGTTAAGTGGTAGTAGTAGCAGCACCCCTAAACCGCGCCGCCACATGGATATGCCTTGCTAGCTTTCTGCTACAATATCAGTCTAGTTTGCGCTGATATAGATGCTCTTTCAAAGGACCGAGGTCCAATATTATCCTGATTTTACATTCAGCTTCTATCTTATGTTTGTGAATTAGCTATTGCACGTCGTGGCTTACCAACGATTCTGACAGAGATTCGAACTGGTTCAACGAAGCAGCGTAACATACTAGAGCCAGACCTATTGCACTCCTTAAGCCAAATTCACCATCTTTGATAGGTAAACTCGCCCTCTTTCATATTTCGCCGTTCAGCTTGATGTTCAGCACCTCGCTCATGAGCTCTCTGGTGGAAGTATCATATGTCTCGCATTCATCTGGGCAGAGGTCTGTCGGTGCACTACAAAGTATGTAGTTTAAGCGGGGCGCTTCCAGGCTGTATCTCCACAGGCACATTGCCAGTTGTGGATGCACCCCATGAGCAAACATGTTACGCCTTCTATATAGGCTGTTTAGTGCTTGAGGGATCTTTTGCCTGCCTAATGGGCCTCTAAGAGATCCATATCACCCTTGTATGGCTGTTTTTCTGAAGATAGAATCTCTAATATCGTGGTTATTGCATGTGTTCTGTCTTCTTGGGATCCACCGAAAGCCGTTACTTCGCATTTCTCTGAAGTAAGAGATAGGCCTCCTTGTTATTGGAATTCTTTAATTTAGCGCATGTCCGATGCAACAATATCTGCCGGTCCTCTAAGTGTTCCGTCGTCTAGGTTCCATACGTCGAGCTGGCTTTACATTTGGGCAACCAAACCTGATATACCAAGGTTTAAGAGCGCGGGTCCTAACACGTCTCCCTGTTGAACTCAATTTTCTGAAGCAATAGGCGTCATCGTTCTTTAAAGCTCTGCCAGACCAGTGGCAGTAGGCCCGGATTATGCTATTCCACTTTCCGCAGAAGTAAATCTCTACGGATTGTATTGAATGCATCGCAAAAGTCTAGCTTAAGCATTACGCGCGCAGGTCCTTCGACTTCAACGTAAGCTCTGGCGGTTATTATTGGTATTATCATTATTATTCAAATTCCAGACTACGAGATGAAGAACGCGGTTTATAAATTATATTGACAAACATAATTTATTACACGAATATATATCTATATCTCAACTTGTCCAGTATGTACAAATATCAACTTCCAATAAATAGATATGATCAAACTTCCATCACAGCCTACCATGAGATCTAACTCTGAATTCGATATATATATACAGTGTGCTAGTGGCGTTATCAATACAGCGCGTTACTCTGGCCATCGTTGTTCTTACAGGGATCTTCTTGTTCCGAGTGTTCGGCGATTTTTCTTTGTATTAAAGCAAGATTGCTTGATTGGGAGCCGCTGGCGAACTCGCGCTAGTTCCTCGGTTCGTTATGACCTTAATTGTAACTAATAATAACGTAAATATCGCCTTGTTATCGATACGCGATCACGAGCGAGACGACTCCAAAACAGTGTGACAGGCATACCTTTTTGCAATTGCAACTGTTTTGTGGCATACAATTATCCACTCACGCATATACAGATACGGTCACACATTCTTGCGCTCAGTGGAGTGTTTTCGTCACAAGTCGTTTCCGCCTTCTAACCCAGTTATCAGATCAAACTGTCAAACTAAAAGCTAGCTGCTAACTTAATACGCTCATCAGTAGTCATAGGAAACCTATGCGGCAATGTCCATGTATGTGTTCCGTAAGTTTACAACAGTTATAGGTGAATTGGAAACTAATTTTCTTTCCACTTGCCGCAGCATACCGTACGGCTAATACGGCTGCACGGGTAGCTCAGCGGTGCCTTAAGGCTTTTTTTCTATTTCTTCGCAGATACGTGTGAGCGTAGAGAGGCAACGAATCCGACTCCTGGTTTCGTCCGACTTTAACGCGTCAAACCAGTACTAGTTAAGCCGAACATAGGTGCCCACACGAAGTAGATTCCTGTAAGGATATAAACCGCCTGTGAAAGTAGTACACTTAAGTTATTTATATGATATCATACATTGGCTCGCAATACTTACACCACACATTGGCTCGCAATACTTACACCGCACATTGGCTCGCAATACTTACACGCGTTAGCTTTGTGTAAATTAATAATTACAACGTATTTAATTGGTATTGCTTGACATAGCTAATCTTCCGTAATATGTGTCCCACATACATATTGTAATGTACATAACCTAATGTTACCAGCGCAATAGCAATAGATCTGTATCACCTATAGGCGAATTGACGTGAACGACTCGTTCTATTTCTGATCCGCGCTTAAACTATCTTAGACTCCAAACGCACATTTCATGACTTTTAAAGCTTGGAGGCGGTTGGCGGTATCCTGTACGTGGCGATCCTCCGTTATGGCTGACACAAGACGTTCAGACGAGTCGCTCTTGAATGTTATTCTTGAAATAATCTACGCATTTCTGTAGCCTACTTCTAGGCTGTACGAGTAGCTCAGCGGCACGTTCAAACTTTTTGTCGTTTCTTCGCAAATACAGCTGGGCGTCTTGGCGCAGCATGTCCATCTTTTCCGGCCTGGTTTCATCCAACGTGAACGGCTCGGACAGGTATGGGTTAAACCGAAAGTAGGTGCCCGGCGGGAGCAGATCGTTGCACAGTGTGTGAACCGCCTGTAACGGTAACACACTCATTACTCACAAGATACTGTGCACTGCCTTGTAACAGCGAACATCAAACTCTATAGTACGCCGCTCCCAGAGAACACTTACGTTGTCTCAATTTAAAATCATAATGGAAGTCGACGAAAATATATGTATATGAACTAGATAGCAATAAACAAACTGCTTGCACTTATAATTTGTTGTTAGGATTTCAGCAGATGATAAATTCTCGCAGATGTGTCGTATATATTATTATGTATATACATACATAGGCAAGCATTCAAATAAAGATTACGGTATTTTGAAAGTTATTCATGAAACATCATGAGGAGTAGGTCATCACGAGAGCATCCTATAGTAATTATGAGGCCGGGGCAGAAAAACGTACCTCAGTATCGGTGGCTGAATCGACAATTTTAACAATCTTGGTTTTTAGCGACGTTGACTTAGCGCCGTTGGTCTGGTCCTCCTTTGGAATAAACCTGCCCGAGCCGATTGAGACAACGCATTGAATTTTCTCATCCGGCCAGAGAAGACGGGACTCATGTATAGCTGCAGCTGAAAACAGTTCACGCACATATATAAATATATTACTTATTTATATTATTATGCATTGTTTGTACATATATATATATATATATATATATATATATATACATCACAAATGTATATATATACAATACGAGCCACACTGAGTGGTAGGGCGTACCGGTGGGGTTATTCTGTATGATACCGCCATCCTGGTGAACATCTCCGTTAAAGTGGAACTCCTCAAAGTAGAACGGAGCGGAACTGCTGGCGCGGACCGCCTCCCAGACGCGTGGACTGCAGCTGCCCGCATAGTAGCTTTCGTCACGCGGGGGCAGCTGGTAGTTGCGGAACAGGTACGGCACCAGCTGCTGCTTATTCACTATGGCTGACAGCACCCCGACACGTGGCATATCTGAACGAGGCAACAATAGCAGCAGAGACCAACCACGTTTGGCAAAATACGCGACAACAGTGACAAAACCGTGATTAGTTGGTCGCTTGTTATACGACAAATTACCCTGCACTGCTATAATTATCACATTAATTCAGATTAAATCCATAACTTATTTGCTCTTGGCTTGTTTAGATCAAGTCCTAGATCATCTGTTAACTTAGTCCGACCAACAAACGTATTTACGTCACTACTGTACGGTACTGCCCGAGCTTGTTCCGAGATTGTTCGTGCAAATGGCTAAATAAGTACCACCCAACATAATGTAATAAACTAACAGGTAGACTAATTGGCAGTTACCGTACATAACTACGTGTTTAAACTTTCATTGTAAAGTTAAGAAAATAAGTAGTATAAGCGATACACGCATTTGGAGTTTTGACTTTAAACGAATTCCGCTAAACGTTAGTGAACTTTATTGCTTATCCCACATGGTGAAGCAGTTCGGTCGTCTACCCCCACAATAGCACATGTCCGTTCGCATAAGGCATATCTAAAGAGAGCTCCGTGTCATTGTGCTTAGAACAATTGGTACCAAATTCCTTTCACTTGAGCATGATTATCGCCTGCCAGAACTACAAACGTACTTTGTATACGGCTAGAATGAATCATCGTCAGGTCACCGTAGAGCTTCTGAAGTATCTGCTGCCACTGCATCGTGTCATAGTAGGCATGATTCCAGACAAGCTTGCCGGTGCCCCACCAGGAACTCTGTTGAAATACTGTTGAGCTCATCGTGGTATAGAGTTCATAGCACTCATCCAGATCCTTTTGCAGTGTTGTCAGCATTCCAACAAGGATGGCTCCTGCTCAAACAATCCGTACAGACAATATAAGTACACATTTATTGTAAAGTACATGCACAACTAAATATGTGAAGGGTTGCATTCACTAAAACTACAATTACAAGCCTGCATTGCGCACAAAAATTAAGTCGCATATATTAAATCAGTCAGAAAACACGACCTATCTATACTCAAAAAACTAACGCGTTTAGCTGAAGACGCACGCGCTGGCTCAGAATAAAATACAGTACAAATACATGTTTATTAAAATAGCGCTTACAGGAGACGAAGTCACATAGATAGTTGCATCTAACACCGACGGAAAATCTGTTGGACAAGAGCTTACAGTTAACAAGCATCTTAAGAGAAACCTAAACGTTTTAGCGCCGATCTTAGCAAACCTGTTATGTGTGCCTATACCAAGGAAAGATCACCGAAGAATGCACCTGTTCTTAAGCAAAAGATACCGACGAACTCGCGCAAAATTAAGGAATAGCACTTACAAGCGCATTGTACAAGACGTTTATATCGGCTAGAGCAAAACGACTGTACGAAAAAGTACTCCGTTTCAGCAGACAAGGAGCATACACGGCCAAAGACCACCAACTTATGATAACTACAACATACCTACTAGTAGTATATCTAACATTCAACGACCTAAAAAGTTTAAACCGATTAGAGTCACGCTATGTAAAACGAGTGCGGGTCTTCCAAGGAGTGCGCCTACAACCTTAGCAATAAAGTAAACTATGTAAAGAGGGAACTCATATATGTATATATATATATATATATATATATATATATATATATATATATATATATATATATAAACAATCAGAATAGCATTAGCATAATAAATAAAATCAATAATAACTACCAAGAAACATAATGCTTATTAGTAGTATCAATTATGGTGACAATATTCCGTGCCACACGTTTTAAGACCCATTGCGAGCTTCGATACATATTATGTAGTGAGAATATACTGAATCAATACGTTTTAGATAATCAATTAGAAACACTGAAAACAATTCTCAGTTTGAAATACAAGTAGCAAACAACAAATATGTACGTCCAAGGATTATGACGCGAAACGATCGATTCACCCTCGATTTATCGACTCACCTGTGGAGACTCCAACAACGTAATCGAATAATTCCGAAATGCGTTTGCCCGTGCACATCTCCAACTGACGAAGCACCTCAATCACAACCAGGCCCCGAACTCCACCGCCGTCGATACTGAGAATGCGCACGCCTGGTGCCCCGGGAGGTTCCGCGTAGCCAAGCAGACTCAAGCATTCACGAGTTAGAGCGTGAACCGGTTCGTCTCGTGACTTCGCCTTGAGCCCAAGCAACACGGAGAGCGCCTTGTCGTTGACAAGGGTCGCCCGAGAATCGGGATAACGTTGAACATGCGCCGAGAACTCTTCCAATCTGAGGGGTAATGCGAAAAAAGGTTCGTATCGGTTAATCTGCCGATATCAAGTCAGACATTCATCACACCCATAACTAAATATCTTGCGCAACGCTGGTATACACCACAATTCCGTGGCAGCCAATCATACGGCTAGATAATAAGTAAGCTCGAATCCAAACTCGAATTTGTATTGATGCTATCTGTCTTAGCTGCGCGGTTAAAGACTAGAATGCTCGCACAATATATTTGCCTGTAGGATAAGAATGCTTTGCCTGTAGGAAAAGAAAACGAAATTTTTAGAGAGGGACACCAACAAGAGCCGTTTTCATTCTTCTATAACGACGGGCCACGATTGGCAGACATTATCTGTTGTATACGCACGCAAAAATGTCGGCCATCCGCCACCATATGGTAGTGATACGACCCCAAAACTCGGCTGTGAGACTACACCACCAGACGGACAAGAGCCAATATCAAGCAGACTCTATCTCTCTCTACCCGGTTGTTTACGAACCGTTAACCCTGGTGCATGCGAAACTTACCGCTTCGTAAGCACCGACGGAAGATCCGCCATCTGAATAGCTCGAATGAGGTGTCGTGACCTCGCGTCAATGTCGTCCTGACTCTGCAAGAACGATTCGACGATCGCCGGCTTCTTGATCACCGTCTTGGCAGCAGCTACGTCCTTCACAGCACTGACCGCGCTTGCATCGAGTGCCCGGGCAGCTGCGGTTGAGGCCGCCGCTGCTGCTGCAGCCGCAGCCTGACTCGTTTCGGCGGAAGCGCCCTTCAGCGTCGCTTGACGATCCTCCTTGATGGCCCGCTCAAGCACGTCGTCTCGGATCACGTCATGGCCGAGCGTTTCGGTCTCCGTGGACGTGTCGGCCGCGGGCTCCGGAACAGCGGCAGCCTGTGCATAACTCGTAGAAGGCTGCAAGGCTTTCCTCTTCTCATCTAGCTGCACACCTAGACGAGGTTCTAACGGAGAAACTTGGTCCCTGGCCAGAACCTAAACGACCACAACCATAGTAACAACAGTCGCACTGTTAGAAGCAAGCGTATATATATATATATATATATATCATGGTAAGACAGATCCGTTGTTATTGGTACATTTATTGTTGTATGATTTTAAAGATACCGGTGACAGCAAATGATTTGTAAAAAATATTCTAGTCCCTCTAAAAATATATATAGATAGATAGCCGGCAACTTTGGTACTTGAAGTGGCGAGTTTGACTCCGGCACGCCACATGCCCCTTTCGAAACAATATTTCTGAAGATTGGCGAATTTGGGTAAATGTTTACAAAAAACATGAAAAAAAAAATATATATATATAGTTAGGACATCGAGACAAAAGCCCAATCCTTCGAGTGGTGCTTCCAAGGGGAAAGTCGCTCGAACCTATTCAGATATAGCAGATTTAACACCAAGATTATTTTGACAGTTTTTTGTGTGGCCCTTCTCTGTATAGCCGTGTACGTCATTTCTTCAAAGTTTGGCAGAAAATATAACAGCAGTGCAATGCTGAACCCGATTTAAAAATCAAGGAAGAAGAGGGAATTCTACTCCAGTAGGACTCAATCCTACGTGTGACAACGCCTCCGTTTTTACCGCCGAGCGTTAACCGTCCAAGCCACCACTGATATATGTATATAGGCTGTCGTGGTATATTTATTAGCCCTAGTCCAAGCATGTGCTCGTTAACTACTGGGGAACCCGTGTCTTCTGTTATGTTGTTAATTAGATTATTTTCCGGTGATTGGCGTTTCAAATGCAAATGGGCAAAAGTCTTGCAGGTGGGACGCGTAATTCCGCTCATTGGCATCGGCGGGCTATCTACATATAAACAGATAGTATGAAAGAAAAACTTACCCTCCGCCACCGGTCTCCTGCATGTTCCACCACCTGACTCCAGGCTTGTAGAGCGCTCTCGTACAACTTTCGAGGAATCTTGACCGTACTCATGGCCGCCCTTGACGATGCCATGACGCCCGCGTGGCCCACGAAGCAACGCCGAAGACGCTTCAACCGAAGGAAACGCGTAATCATCATCATAACCGAACTCATTAAAAAGGTTTCACTACACCCACACTCCGCGGAAGACACCCCGTAAACGAAACAATGTGGGACAATGAAGGGAAGTCAAGTAACAGAAACAAAGCGCGTTTAATACAGAAGGAGTGGGAGAATTCTGCCAAACAGCGTCGTGTAGGTCTATCCGTATACCTTCCAGCGCTGCCAGGGCGATCCTGGCAACTCGCGCTCAAAAACGTGTAAGGGAATCTATGTCTCACTTAGCGGCGACACTCCGTCAGATTCAGGAAGCTAACAAACCCAATAACAACAACAACAATGACCGTCCCTCCCTTCGAATCTCTAGCAAATTAAATCTGATCCGATTCCGTCCGATAGTGTCGTCATTGTTCTCGCTTCCTTGCCCTAGTAGACCAAACGCAACCGATGTTCATCGTGTCAACGTGACAGCTATCGCTGGTGCCTACCTGCAAACAAAACAAGAAAGCCGAAGCAAAACGTTAACATCGCGATAAAGGCTAACAGAAGCAAGACATAAGAAGTGCATTTCGAATGGCGGGGTAGATATGCATTTTTGCGCACCTTAGGTGTAAGGGGGCAATGTGACAGCAACCATGTCGGAGCTCGACACGGTTGGTGTGACGGGAATACTCACTATAACCTCTTTTTGCCTTTTGTCGAGGAACGTACACTATATACAATGATATTATTTCGCAATCTATTAGAAGATGAGTCCTTCAAACGAATCCAACCCGGAAATTTTTGGAGGCACTATTCCTCACTGTCTGGTGATTTTGGATCGGATTAACAGGAAACGAGAGTGGAACCTAGCTTTCGAACTGATGTATACTACATTTGCAAATACTGTATAATGACACAGAGCGTGACAGTAGGTCACAGCGCGTGCATGCACGAAATGTTATGCAACCCAGAACCTGGAGAAGAATCGGGGTTTACTAGGTTTGCGAGTTCCTCACTGGTCATTGCTGGCTGTCAGCGACGCATGTGCATCATGCATTCCCGAAGCATTAATGTAAAACAAATCATGACGCGTGCTTAACCTTAGGCACCGCCAAACGCATGCTTGTCAAATCATGACTCTATCTGTGTCAGCAATCGAATATTTTTAACGGTCAAATTAGGTCAAAGTTTGTGAAACACATCAAAGTGTAAACAAGCTAGCTTTGTTCAAGGCCTCTCTGGCATTATCGCCAGACTTCGTCCGTCAAATATTCCGGTGCTAATAGCAGACAAAAATACTAACAAATGCAATCATATTTAATTACCATATATAGACTAGTGTCGTCTTGTTCATGGTAACGACATCTACCTAAAGAATGATTACATGCATCGTCGTCATACTATGCGCCTAAGCTACCTAGAAATATCAAGAGAAACACACCTACAGGCATTTCTTTCTGGTAGGCACAAAAAAACACGCGCTTGATATACCACAAACAACATCGCGCAGTCCCCTTATCACTTGATATACCAGACAACGTAAGCTAAGTGCAAATATCGAATGCGCAACAACACACACAGCGTAAACAGAGCATATTTAGTGTGGAGTAGGCAGCCCGACAGATAAGGAATACTCTTGTATTATTACCTTTATGATTGTCCTACTGCGTACGCTACTACCATAAGGGCATTCAGGTCCGCAGCCTATAGCAACTGTGGAAGACATAACAACTTGAGATAAACCAAGAAAAACAAGTCAACGGGCCAATCCGATGCCCGTCAGCAAGTAAGTGGTCCATGTAGATTCATGTGCGTGAACCTGCTTGGGACTGGTCCCTAGTGTTTAGTTCTTCCACTTCCATGCACTCTATGGACTCCTTTTTTTGTGACTAGTGAAAGTCACGCCATTAAGCCTCGATACTATTATATCATAATAACAACACAACGAAAGCGACGCGCGTGTATTACTTATCCGAGGTATACGCGCAAGAGGGAACTCTTTACTAAGCAATCTTTTCAACTTCATCCGATATTGTGATCGATCAAGAAATAGCCTGCCTGGGCGATTCAAAAACGGGAATAAGCGTAAACGTAAACGCTTTCGCGAATATTCTTGAGTGTACCTTGGCAATCACTCAAGAATATTCTTGAATGTATATGTGTTTACGTATCGGTATGTAAGGAAACAAACTAGCAGACGCGATACCTTTCGCACCTCTATTGGCTCGTGTACTGAGCCAGCCGAGAAATGCACGCACTGAGGTGAATAAGCTGGGCTTGAATTCGTGCCAACGACCTCTCCAGGACAATATGTCACAATAATGCCAAACGACAAAACAAACCCGTAGGCACACACAAGTAGGCACACTTGGAATAGTCTCTCTCAGTCTCACACACAAACTTGACACATAGCCTGCACCTTTCTCGAAGCGACGACAGGTCCGTGTCTGCGACAACGAATCTGTTGAACGTATCCGAATCGCAGCAGCAGCGGCAGCAGCAGAAGCAGGAATGCTTCCTACACTCCGGATGTTTCGAACCCACAACTTGGCGAAGTTAAATGCCCCAGCTCATGTTGAAGTTTCTCCACGCACATATCCTCGTACATAAACAAGTGATCATCGTCAGTCAACAGTGGCAAACGGTCGAGCCGGGCAGTGACGGCTATGCCAATCTAAACGCAACCCCGTCGACAAACTAGACAGATTTTCTAGAGTAGAGACCGGCTCGATAGGCAGTAGTAGTAGTAGTAGTGGCTCGATAGGTTGGTTAGTCACCAGTCAATCAGCCAGCCAGCATATGCTCACACAATTTCCGACCAGCTCAGCTGTGTACAACTAGGCCCGTACTGTACTGATTTCACTGTGTCGGTGTCAATAGCCACACCGTTCGTTTTTATGTGCTCCGCGAGTACCGCGCTCCTCTATTCACTCGGTTCACTGTATCCACAAGGCCTGTCTGAGGGCTACCCTACTGGATGCCCGCCTCAATATATACCTCACCTCGCTCCCCGTGCGCATTAGGTCAGCGACAACGATGATTGATGATGATGATGACGACGACAACAACAATGACAACAACCTCTTCATCATCATCAATAATATCAACAACAGCCGAAATCCTAATGTAGCAGCAGCATCACCTCCAGTTATTAGTTTCGCTAAGTCGTCGTCGTCGTCGCCGTATTCTTCTTCTTCTTCTTGTTCGTAGTACAGCAATTGTAAAACGATTTGCGAATTCGGTGCGAACAACTGATACATGCGTCACAAATATCTGCGCGTAGTTTGCGCACTACTTCTTCCGTCCCTCCGGAAACCTGTGTGTCTGTGTGACAGAGAGAGCGAGAGGGGTGATGGTGGTGGAAGGGGCGTGGGGCAAGAAAGACCTGGTAACAAGGTCACTAGAGCAGTAATCTCAGCTTTGTGGCAGTGAATCCCGCGGTGGCGCGGAGCCGAGCCGAACAGGTACTACAACACTACAACGACAACTCACGCAAGAAGGCGGTCCATTTTGCTGCTACCGCTGTTGCTAATACTCATGCTGATTCTGCCGCTGTCGTTAATATGCTGCTGTTGAGCTGCTGCTGCTGCTGTTGTTGCAGTTGTTGTTGCTGTTGCTGTTGTTATTGTTGGCTTTTTGATGTTGTTGATGAATGCTGCCTATCACCAAAGATGACAAAGCCGCCAACGTCACTATCAGTCAGTAGCGGCAACAAATCGCAGCAACAAGGGCAGCAACAACAACAACAACAACACACGGCATAGCAGCAAAACACTCGACACAGCTGGTTATGACCGGTGTTGGCTGGCAGCCAGCTGTCTGACACGTGCGTCCATCTACCACGCCATCACAAACGCGTCGGCAACAACAACAACAACAACAATAATAACAATAATAACAACAACAACAATAAAAACAACAGCAGCAAACAGCAACGGCGCTGAGACGGTGAATGGCGTGTCGTCACCCCGTTGAGACGTCGCCATGATGATAGTAATAACAATACTAACCACGACGACGACGACTCAGGCAGGAAAAGGAGGATGAAGAGAAGGAAAACAAGACAAAAACACGAAAAAGGCTAAGAGAAATCAAGATCTCCGATCGGCTGGTCTCGGTGCGTTCCCGACAACAACGTACGAGGCGCGCTCGCGCGTACTGTAAAGGGCAACACCACGGCGACGCCTCTCGCCCACCACTACGTCACGCGCGTGCACTACTCGATAAGAGACATGGTTCGATGTGAAAAGAGTTACGTAGATATATGTATACTAATATATATATATATATATATATATATATGCACAAACATTCTTACCAATCATACGCCCAAAACCGCAGTATTCATATATATATATATATATATATATATATATATATATATTAACTGCCACGAATTATGCATTAAAAAGAATAGTAGTAACACGTATGCAAATACATATGTCCCTTGTCTAGTGACGACGTTTAATGACAAAAACCAATTCCGGTATTTAGGTGTCTGGGGTTGAATCGTTTCTCGGCAGAAGCAGTCACCATTCGTTTGGTTTTTATATATATTCTATTTTAATTATTTATTTTAGTAAGATGTCGCATTCGTCGCCAGCACTGTGTATATGCATCGGAATTTACTTCTCCGAACAATTAGATTAGAGGTCAGGTTTCACGACAAAAAAATAAACAGTCGAGTAGTCCAGGAAAGTTTAAAAATGGCACACTACTACAATTTCATCAAGTAGATATTTGTGACTTTTCCTAACAAGGTACACCACTCCCTCAAAAAAACAAAATGCCTAACTCAGATCATATATATGATTTATCCGAGCAATAGCTCAATTGGCTGAGTTATTTAAGCCGTCATCAGAACTACGTTCCAACTTTTTGAACACTGGAAATCGGTGTTGAACCGGATCGCACAAAACAGAAATCTGTCAACACAACTACCTTGGGAAGCATGGTAAAAGTATATCAAAATAAAAAGCTAAAATAGTGCGTTCATTGCCTGCATGCATGTTCTCTGCGTGTATAAGTAAGTTAATAGAGACACAATAATTAAAATAATAGAAGAAATACTGTTATCTGGCTTTCAACATGATGTTTCCCGGAAATATATTAACTACTGGAGTAGGATTTCAAAGCTACAACACACCATCGACACACACAATGATACGGAACGAAGGGCGCATTTCTTGACGAATGTGCACGTGTCTTTTTGCCTTCGTTCACTTTCACCGGCGTCGGGCACAGTTGAACGGCAGGCCGATGCACCTTCTGCGCAGATCTCTTTTCCCTTTGAATGACGAAACAACGTCACCAGATCACACAGAACCAAATGGCGCGTCTTCAAAAGATCGCCTCTGATAACGTTAGTAATAATTTGTCTGTTACTGGCACGTCAGGGACAGTCGGATGACACTGTTGCAAGCGACGAGCGACACGCAGACCAAACTGTGACACTAGACCTGCATCACTACGTTTCTGGCCGGTCACGGCACGTGCCACCCTTATGCTAAACGAGATCGTGATGTCGTTACTGATGACTCAGCAGGTAACCGGCAGACAATAGTTGTAAGCAAACAAAAATAAACAAAATATTTTAAATAAAGTAATCATATTTATTATTGTCATTATAGATATATATCTTTCGTTGCCGTGTTTTTATCGGCCTTTTATCGGATTCCGTTCATCTCAGTGTTCTTTTTCTTTTCTTTTTTTTCTCATCACCAGGGCCATGATCTTCGACGGCAAAATCCGCGACCTCATGGCGGCCTCCCCAGTGGCGGCCAAAGCGGCTCCGCCTCCCCCGGCCTTGGACGTCGAAGTTCTCATCGCTCCAATCACGTGCTGGAGATGATCACCGCCTAGCTGAATGTGATGATGACCAGGATCATTTCGTAGGTCCTTTCAGGCGTGATCCCATAGATCACACAGGCTGTCGTCGCGTCCCTCCGGAAGTCACTGATCTTGCCCCCGGGCCTTTCGGCGCTGACAAAGTCACCCCTTCCCAGAATTGACTTACGGACCTCGTGCGGAGTGGCACCGCTAGCCCTCCGGAAACATCTACGTCGCCCTTAACGCTGTCCCCTTCATCGAAGCAATTACGGACAATGGCCAGACAGCCGGGGGACTTCCTAGAAGTCCCAACGAACGTTGCCCTCATCATCCCCAACCGCTCCGCCATCAGCCACTCAGCCTACAAGCCCTAATGCTGCTTTGTCTTTATGTCTACACCAGTGTCCATGGTGCGGTCCAAACACTCTCCATGAAGGAACTGTTCACCCATTCGGGCGCCACGTACGAAGCGAAGAAGCGAACGTTAGCACCTTTGGTGCTCTGATGAGGCCCGCCTCGCCCAACGCGCCAGACTTTGCCCAGACCCAGATTGTACTCTTTCGCTGCACTCTTTGCTCGTTCATGACCTCTCACAACATCGGGCTCATTATCTTCGCGCCGAAACAGGCACGCCTCCTCCTCGCCGGCAAACTTCTCAAGGTCCTTTGGCACCGCTGAAATCCGGAAGCATGGATACAGCTCCTTTTCTTCGGCTTTAAAGCTCCTCACCTGGATCAAGCAAGGGTGACAAGATCGGCCAATATTACGGCCTCTGAGGGTTCGGATTCCACTATGGCTTTCCGGCCGTGACTGTGTTCGATTTCCTAGCAATCCCGGCACTCTCACCCATGAGACTATTTCAGCAGCCGTGGCCGTCAAACGCCGCCTCAGTGTCTTCGCTGACGTGGCCGGTGCCGTGAGTATATTGTCTTAAGGACGCGCTAAGAGGAGACGCACTATCTAACAACAATGCTTGGGAAACAGCTCTTTGAGGCCACAGCGGAGCTAAGATCGACCGCGTTCCTCCGACATAGAGAGGGTGTCGTTAGAACTACAGAGAGGCAGTGCTAAGATGATAATGAGTTGTCACCAACACTCAAGCAATAAAAATACAAAACGTAATGTAACTATTATATTATGCATATGTTAGTAATTGGGATACCTCTACATATCAGCAATATTACACCCTTGTTAAAAAAATATTATTATTATTCTCTAGTTCTAGCCGCTATGTATGAAGCAATAAAATTAAATGACCACGTGTGCGGATTTGTTAGTCTGAACGTGGCATTAAGTGGGTATTCATGGCATAAAGTGCGTAGCCTTAAGACATGCTCCGCATCACGACTGCACTGAGTTTTGAAATTTATCATTTTCCAATTCCCTCCGTGGCACGTGAACCAATTCCTCCCCTCGTAACACGTGTTCAGTGTATGTGCTCTGTTGATAATCAGTGAAGTGAGTACAGACAGCGAGAACAGAGCGTGAGAGACAAATAAAGTAAACAACTTAAGCATTGTTGCAGCTCGAAGCAACCAGCCAATCATCATCAAATGGTCATCTTCTTCATCATCATCGTCGTCGTCGTTATCACGTAATTATAATCGTCGTGGTCGTTGCAAAGCTTCGAAAAACAATAAGTTGACGGCAATGTCACGAACAACAACAACAGCAGCAGCAACAACAACAACATTCTTGACATTGGTAAGCCACGCATACCTACCGCTGCTACATGCGCTTGCCTGCGCCGAGATCGCCGCGAGTGGTCCGAGCAAAAGCATAGAGCAAACGAGTGGTGAGTGAATACCGCACACAATCACCACCACCACTACCACCACCTACTGAGCCATGATGAGCTAGCTACTGTAGCTCTTCCTATCTAGAACGCCAGACAGACAGAAATACAGGTCGATACATAGGAGCCGTTGGCAGCGGCGCGACGTCGCGCAGCCCAGCGTAACAGCTGCTGCTGCTACTGCTGCTGCTGCTGCAAAAGACAACAACTGTCGTCGCTAGGTCACGCCGGAGAGAAGGAGGTAGAGTCAGTGCGTACAAGAGGGCTTCCCCCGCCAATGCCAATGAATCGGCGTCAATCTAACGAGACGACGCTTGGCCGAACGCTGCCGACGTTCGTCGTCGTCGTCGTTACACCGTGGTAAATTTTATAATAATAAATATAATAATAAATTAAAACGCGTCTCTACTTCAGCAATTTATTACAATTTAGAAGAATATATATAATGCTTCACGACGTTACTGCTCGTCGACCTAGTTGCTCCTTCTGCGCGCCGTAGCCGCTCTATCGCTCATGCCCGTGAGGAAGTCCTGCCCGCCCCCTGGCGCGAAGGTCCGGGTCCATCCAGTCTTTCATAGTTCCGAGCACTGAGGTCGCGTTACCTCTTTGGATCTCCAGGGACAGTCGCTGGGAGAAGAAGGCGTGCGCCCTTTAATAATAAATTAAAATAGCAAATAAAATAAAAATAAATAATAACAAATATAATAAATGAAATGCAAAAAAATAAATATAATAATAAGATAATAATAAGAAATAATACAATTTTATAATAAATAAAAAAATCTCTAGTAGTACTACAGGTTGAGAGCTACTCGCAGGACGGCCGGCAGTGGCACGGTTCGTATCAACTCGTATCAGCGAACTACGTCACCAAGGGCAGACAAGTTGAAGGCCAAACAGGACAAAGCCATACTCATAATAGATTGCGTTGACTCGCCGCCGCGGCACAACGACAACATGTAGCGTGTGCGCGCAGCTTAGACCAGGCATCACCATCCCCCGATCATCAACTCTTCCTCCACCACCACCATCACGAACGCCTCAACAAGCAAAGGCGGCGAAAACGCCACAACAACATCTGGGGGCAGCGCAGCCTCCCGGATGTTGTTGTGGTGGCTCCCTGAGGTGTTGAACTTTGGGCATTCGGGTCATCGGGGCAACACTGGACCACAACAACGACCAACGGTGAGGGGGTGACGATGACGACCACGAATTGTACACTACGAAATTCCACGAGTTAGTAACTAGCCAGCCAGTTAATCAGTCACAGTCTAGAATTAAAAATGCTTTGGCTTCCTTTAAAAAGAAGCTATTGAGTTTGTTTTCATTTCGCGACTATCCTCTCCATCTCCTAAGGGCTGCACCGATGGCCGGACACGTTGAGATAGCGTTCTAGCGTATAGCGTTACTCCAACAGGCCTTGTAGCATCAACATGGGCGCTGACTTTCAATAGCGATATATGGTTCATAACATCTACTCTCAATAAACATCGCTTAAATAAAACATTGCCAAGTGATATCAACAGTGCTTGCTAGTGAAGGATACCTTAAAAATTGAATCAAAGATCATCAGGAGTTGACAAAAGCGTCTCTGGAAAGCTTCGGCTAAAGCCTGTCTGTGAGTAGTCAGACGAACATTCACCATCAGCGAAACACGCTGGCTTCATTTCTTACGAAGACGTCATACATTCAATTGGGCTACCACAGCCTTTCTAGTATAGATCAGATATCTAAATATTAAATAAATCAAAATTATATACGTATATATGTGTACGTATGAACAAATATATATATATATATATATATATGTTCTTACATCACAATTGTATATCTTATACACATAAATAAATTATTATATATATATATATATATATATATATATATATATATATATATATATAGGTAATTATAACTGTGATAGCTCCAATAGTGGTAGCAGTAATAGACAATAGTGCTCCTGCGTAGTAAGCAGTCTAGAACAATCTGCAAGCCCGTCGACACGCAATATCGAATGTCTCAACGACGGTTTCTTCGTTAGCACTAGAAGAAAAAGCGTATGGACGAGCGTAAGGAGCAAGCAGGCAATTATCCGGCAGCGACCATACCGATGCCTGATGCGGCTGTCTGCCTGCCTGCCTGAGAAGTGCTAAGCGACCAGAATATGACCAGCCAGGTAGAGTTTCTCTCTCGTCCGGACTCTGACTAACTCTTCTATCTAGCCCTTTCTTGTTTTGTTTAGTCGTGGTACCATTGTCATTGACATTCGACTCGCGGCCGCCACTACACATGAGTCCACTTCAAAGACTGCTGCCTTTCACTACAGCTGCAGCGGCGGCTGCTGCTGCTGCTGCTGCTGTGGTCGCCTCCAGGAACCGACTAACAAAAAATTGCGAGAACATCCACCTAAAGGCTAGCCAGTTAGTGGCGCGATTGACTACGACGACGACGACGGCAAATGGTTGTCTAATATTCTGTACATCGAGGAAAAAAACAAACAAACGAACGAGCACTAAGCGCGTGCGTCATAAGGAAATGCGCTACTGCTGCTGCTGCTTCTATGCATTTTTCTCTGTAACAGAGGCCAATAAGTGCTCTTCGAGTGCCGTACAAGTGACACGCTTTTTTGTGCGACTGCATGGGGCAGTGCGACCCAGAAATATAATAATAATAACTAGGTAGAAGGAATGCCTCCTCTGTAGTAGGGGAAGAAGGGATGAGTATTCTAACACCCCCAGACCTTCCAGCTCTAACCAGCAATAATAATAATAATAATCGATTGTGCCTACTGCCCCACTAATCGCGTCGCTGACGTTTCAATTCAATAATCATAATTGTATTATTATGCCCGTTGTCATCATAACAACTCCTGTAGAAAATGTAAAAAAACATTCCTCTATTTCAAAAATAAAGCATACTCCATATGTTTGTACGCCTGATGGTTGTACGTATAAACGAGTATGAGTGAATATATGTATAATTAATAATGATTATAATTGATTCAACATGCATGTGTGGCGGTAACTACACGTATCGAATCGAATCTGTGTCTATATAATCGAATATATTTTGATTATACTCACGGAGCAAGGTAGTGAGGTGAGAAAACCCTCACCCTGCATTCGGGATTGCAATAGGTTCCAAATATGGGACCTGCCATTTCGAAATGTTTTCATCGATTTCATAGGAAACACACAATAACAAATGGGAAGTGCAGGTCCTTTCATAGATAAGTGGAGATTAATTGTTCTTTATTAATAATAAAACAAAGTAACTAAACATATTTTGAGCTCGGCACACGCGAATATATTAGCATAAAGTCAAACCGCAACATATACATTCTTAGTAAACTATTTATATATATATATATATATATATATATATATATATATACTAAGAGCTACCGCATGCAACATGCACATGACTACACAAATCCACAATAACCATAACAGCGGAAACCTGCATATTCGCGTTGACCAAAATGGTACAGAATCAACACGTTTTAGAACAATAAATGAAAGAGCTGCGCCTAGGATGATATCATAGATAGAATGAATAAATTTGTTTAATTTGGTTAATAATCACGGGAAATGGTAACACTTTTATCTTTTCATGAACTCATTTACACAGACTCACTTATGTATATTCATATGTGTAAATCTTAGGATACGTTATCCCTCGTGCAAGGGCCGACAGTCATATCGCCCTCTGTATCCCGTCTACAACTGGCTTGATAACCTAACTCAATTTATGTATGCGCTCTGCTAGCCAACAAAGCCTTAAAAGCGTTAGCTCCTCGCAGGACCTCAAAAGCAAATAACAAATAAAGCCTAAAACAATTCTAGAAAAAAACGGATTTTGCAGATAGAGGGATATCCGTGTTTTATATATATATATATATATATATATATATATATATAATTTAGCGTGACCGTCTCTTTTAAACGTTTCGGCAGTAACTCGCCAACAATAAATACCTTTGGGGCGGGTCTATTTATTAAAAGATATCCTCTTTTTCACTGCCCTTAACAACCACTGCTCAATTTCGAATCTCTGCCGTTCTCTAATGTATCCGCTCCTAGAGTTGGCAAAATGTTTCCTTCCAGTATGCGCCTTCATCGGAAACATCGATGAAAGTGTGCTTGAGCACTACTGCACAAATCATTAGGCCCACACTTCATTAGGTAGCAGTTTCCCAGTAAAAAGCACTGAAGTGAACGAAAATAGGAGAGCAGGCGAGACTACCTTTTTGTGAGGTGTAAATTTAGGCGTGGGTAAGGCTACCTGTAAAGTGTAAATGTAATACTTCATATATAGCCTTAGCAACAACGTAATAGCGTGTGAACTAAAGAATAATAAAAGACTGTATTTACTATGAATTTCTAAATTACACAAGAAACAAAACCTCGGCGTCTACCTGTTTATAATACGTCGTACCGATGCATACACACTCCGCAACACTGTCCCGCCGGTAATTACTAGAAAAAAAATTGTATTCAAAAACAAAGCCCGCGGAAAAGAATCGCTTGGGGCTATGTGATCATAAACCTCTCTCCACAGCTCTACCGCAAGAATCATCGGCTCGACAACACGGATTTCCACAACTATAGCAGATCGCATAGGTGGATATAAAAAAGGAAATTTGAAAAATTTGCGGCTGCTTGCAGCGTAGAGTCAGTAATAAATAAAAAACGTATCAACGTTTGAACAATCTAAGATTAAGCTAACTGTCTTCTATGTGTGCATCACGGAAATATTCACCCAATAGCAGGAAACAACGAGCGAACATAACACATCCATCACGAAACGAAATCCCACTGTTACTTCAACGGTTCCGTCGAATCACCGCAGTCCAGAGCTTTACTACCAGTATCATGCAGGACAGTACGTCCTCAACCTCAGTCCAACGGCGTCACTGAACGATGGAACGCTCACTGTATGCGGTAAAAGCGCACACTTTCTGTGCTTGGGAACGGACACATTTTGTCAACTCTTTCCCTTAAACGCAAAGAGGCGGTTGTGAAACATTTTGTGAGAGAAGTGGAGATCAGCGGCAGACAGTGCGGCTCTCCATTTTTCGCCGGTTCTCCGGGTTTTCCTTATTCTTGACCTCGACCTTGTCTATCCGATCTGTTTATACTAAGACAAGAAACAGACCACAGAAGACACTTGCTTATCAGGTTAACTTTGTGACCTTATAACACACACACACACAGAAAAACCGAGAACTCCAACACTGAGGTCGACGACTCGATTCGTTCACTCAACTGTCACGACCGTTGACTGGTCTGCTGCCATGACATGGCAACAACCTACACTTCCAAATACATCCAAATAACGACCGCAAAACGAGAAGAGCTTCGAACTCGAACAGCTGATCGTCTGACGTTCGGGGCCTGCGCGATGGAGCGATGACATCGTTGGCCGAGGCTCCGATCGCACTCACGTCAACGAGTCTTCTTTAAGTGAGAGAAGCCTCACACCGAAGAACAAGAAGAAGAATTTATGTGACGACGTTCTCTGCAGAAGCACAGAATACCTCATCAGTGCACAGACGATCTCATCAGTGCACAGACGACCTCATCAGTGCACAGACGACCTCGCCGCTAGTACACGCTGTGTGATAACCACTATTTATTACAGTAAGGCTGTATCTACTCACTCTGGTGATAGGTCCATAGGCGATGACCGACATTCGAACGCTCGGTTGTGTCTCGCGGTTGTCCTCTTGTCAGTTCGGTGCCAATAGCGTACGCGGGGACGAGTTAATAATAACCACCGGGTGGCGACACCAGATGCACCGGCACTCACGCGCACACACCCAACACGGCCACAGTAGTCTTGACATTTCGATTCAGCCCGCCGTATCTCATATGGGCTTCGATAGATCGATCTATTTGCCGCACCCAACAACCAAGATCCGCAGAACGACAAATATCGTTACTAATATTAATAGTATTAATAATACTAATAATAAAGGAAATAATCGTCTAGGTAGTCGTCGTTGTAGTAGTAGTAGTAGTAGAGAACTACATGCAGAACTCACTTCCCGTTCATTGCAGCTTGACGGTCTCGAACACAACCTCTCACCACACGCGGGCAAATTTGAACACGCGGATCAAAACATCCACCCAATATTAGGGCTTTGTGCTCTCGCTCTGAGGTCAATAGATAGAGATTAAAAATTGTACCATGTAGTAACGAATATAGTGTGTGTCGATGCAGAGTCAACTTTGAGACATATGAAGAGAGTCATTTTCCTAAGGTGGGCTTGAGTCTTATGCTGGATATATTTGAACGGGTAGGGTTCAGCTCTGATATCCCATGATATCCTAATAAAATGATAACATATGTTACGTACTTTATCTTCGCAGTAGATATTTTTGTAAATCGAGTGGTCGGGATGCAGTGGAATAGGCGAGTTTCTGTGACTCTGGCATCATAAGTGCCACCTGTGAGCTATATTTCTTTTCCCCACAAGGCGCATATAAGTCATGTCTTACGCACAGTTGTATGCATATGTACACCTGTATTCCTGGAGCAGTCAATTGTTTTACCGGGTAAATAAATACGATGACTAGAAAACCCGTTTTCAGTTGATTCTAAGATCTGTCCGGGTTGGCCGACACCTATTAGAACGAAGTAGTTTTTTTAAAATAAACATATTATTGCAGCTACCCGCTACACCAGTGATTCCATACATGCTGATATCTCTTAGCGTGTTACGACCATTCGTATTGGATGCTGCTTCTAATGAAACTTTTATAATGCGATTTGCATGACTGCTATGCGAATCAAGCATTTTTTACGTCTTATGTATGCTATTGAAATAAACTATAAATTTAATACGTATGCTACTGCTGTTATCACACTTTATTACTCACTCAAGCTGGCGCTACAAAGTTCATTTTTCAATAAAAAAACTCAACGTGATGAACTAGTACGCGGCTCACGCTCCGGGATTTCGCACTGGCAGGAACTTTGCAAAGTTAAGGCAATTTTTTTCTACCTTCGATAGGCGTCCAACTCTGTCGGCAGGGGCCTTCTATCAGTTCAATCAACAACACAATCTGTTAGACCTTGCAGATAACCTGATCGCTCATTCTCTATATCTTGTTCGACTGAAACGATTCCTATACAAATAAATCTGAACAAATGCACACTCACAAATATGATTATGATGTTAGAGCTAGCTGTTATTAACGTATTCCTCATGAAGTCCCAACTTTTAGATATTTATGGTAAAAAAAAAACAAATATCGATGCCTTTTGATGTTGACTGCTTTAGAACGGCTTGACTCTGTTTGAGTTAACGCCTAAACTAAGTGTGCCACAAAATGCTGGTTTGTCACCAGTTTTATTGTCAGTGCTTTCAATAATTTCGCCCTCAGATTTAAAAAAAAAACAAAGCAAGCCCAACATTTTATTATATGCAAGGATGGCTTAGATAGAGTGCACGCTTATCATACTGTTTAGCACCACAGATTACTGGTACGCGCGCTTTGACTTAACGATTCGGCTAGAAGGTTCCAAGTTATGCTAACGCGCACAGAAACGCAAGAAAATTAATAAACACTGTGGACAAACAAATTTACTCTTTCTAAAAATGGAACATGGGCTTGAAGAGTAACTGAGGGACTGGCAACGTAACTGAGGGTCTGACAGGTTATTTTTGTGTGATATATTGTAATGCATTCGGTAATTGTTTGTGTACAATTCACGATTTGTTCTTTGGTGTCTTATCTGTGCAAGCAACCGCAGCAGTACAAGGGGCTCAACGCCGTTCACATCAGATCCCATTTCCTACATTCCGCCACTTTGTTTCTTTTTGCCATAGACTAAAATGAAACGACACTGGAAAATATACGTCTCAGCCACTTGCACCATAATGTGTACTGCGCACCGTGAAGACAAGCGGTTGCTCGCAGATACATTGTAAAATGCTATATATATATATATATATATATATATATATGTATATACATATATACATGCCACCCCATAAATATATATTTTACATCGAATGGTATTGCACTAGGTTTGACACCGCGTACTTTCTCGATCTTTACGAAGAAACTCCTTTAAGGATTTTCTATTATTTCGATTTAACATACAACATTTACGTAAGATTTAAGTCAATAAAAAACTCTCGTAATGCTCGGAGAGTTTCCCCTGCAGACGACGTATACGTGTTAGCCAAAAAAATCTAGGATTCTCAAGGGGCGAAAATGGTGCGCGCTAACAGTGGTGCGTAAGACCTCCACTTGTACGAACTTTTACGAACGAAACTAGTTATATTTAAATCTCAACTGGCGTTTCTCTAGCGATTGAGAAATTAAGGTAAGCGGTGCATCATTATTATATTAGAATGGGTTTGAATCGCGCCATAGTGTGCCGACAGTGTAGTGCGCAAATGAACCATTATTGTCCAGAAGGTGGAGCGATACAATATGACGTTAGCTTGAGCGCCGGTCGAAATGAAGTCGAAGCGCGTTTTTTTCTTTCTCTTTAGCTGATTCGCAAACATTTTTGAAACATGCTTGTCTAACTAGATAATCCACCGATCTAAGCGATAGTAAAAACGTATCTGAGCACCAATATCCACAGGATTAATGCTGGCTCCGGACTCGTGGCGGACACAGACGCATCAGTCACAGGGCAAATGAACCAAAGGTCCGGCACAACTTATCTATATATACATATATATATGTTCCAGTTATGTAGGATGGAGAATCACTAGGTTTGTGATAGGCTTGAGAGTCCCACACTATCTAGACTACCGGATGTGCATTTAGAATGTTTGTTCCGGGCCCCTGTGAAAAAAGGCCTTGTTGAGGCTGCCACATACGACATACATGGGCCATACGTGGCTAGAGATATTCGACGATTATAGAGTTGCTTCAGTATCGATGGTGGTTCTTGACGTGCAAGCCGTTTCACACAGCGAAACCGACACTCGGCGTAGAAGGTCGCCTCTGATATTCCACAAATGATTTTGTACTATAATTTTGAGCAGCTCAACACTTACTTAAAACCGTGGTCAACTGTTAATCTAGTAAGTTAGATTCTTCAGTAATACTACTTTCGTTGCTAACCGTCAGTGAACTAATTTGCTTCACAGAGAATGGGTGACGACATCGTGAGGCCTATAAGTAATAAAATAATACGTTAATTTTAAATACAATAGTAACAGACTTAGAAATTATAGGTTTAAGCTGTTAGACCCGGTAGTTGATGGTACACATATTTAAGTACAAGTATTATGCATTAAATATTGACAAACCAGAATTCGTGCAGAATAGAGCAGAGCTGACTTTCACCGGTTCTATTTTTCATTTCACAAGTAACCTTAATAACTCTAAATTCGCGTTTTCGTTACTTTCTATAAGATCCCCCAGGGCGAGGGAAGCATAATAACTTGTAACCGACTATTATCAGTTAATATTGATCTAAGATATATCTCAGGAAAAAACGGTCTCATAAATGAGCATGACTAACATATACCATCTTTGTCGGATCCAAAAATACTACTTTTACAAGTATAACACGTCTCGCGTCGTGCTTGTTTCCCCTAGCGCAGGCCTCGGTTTAAGGTATGCACGTTGATTTTAAGCAGCTAATAGCATCTTCAAGTTGTCTATACAACTAAACCGACCTTGTTCCAAAGCTGGCTATTTTAAACATCCAAAAACAAATTTAGTCAAGCTTTCTCAGTTGTAGCAGCAAGATTAAACATAATATGCGTTTCTTCTCGTTTTCGCTCTCACCAAAATTTAGCGGAGATCTGTAACGTTATGGTTAATTGACTGTTTGCACATGCGTAATTAAATTATCTGCGCTATACGAATAAGCGCCGATGATATGGGCAAGGACCTTCTCCATACACTTGCCAGTTGTGTTCTTTACGGCCCAACTGTGCTCCTTTTCGAGAGAGGAAAACAGACGCGCCTGAAAAAGGTAAATAATATTTCGACTAATATTGTGTTCGTAGAACAAAACCGTTGTAAACAAAATTATGTTTTGTTGCTATTGTAAGTAAAACTTAATTGCTTTAATCATGTTGCGTTAGTAACGGAAATAAAACGCATTACGTTAATGCAGGCGTGTAACGTTATGCGACGGTGGCCTTTTCCTGGTGCCACGGTCGTAAGAAAAGAGAACTTTATTTTCTATTTTCACGACAAATCTGTGCAAGTGACTCGGAACAACCACTATTATTAAAAGGAAGATATAAAGCACAATAACAACCCTTAGCATGGAGACGGGATTTTACAACGTGACCGTGATACCAATATTGGACCAGCCAAAGTTTACAAAACGTCAAGTAAATCGGCAGCTGATGTTACTTACTGGAGCTATTCGACAAAAATACCAGCCGTTCTGGCGAACCGTGTTAGCTAAAAATGCGTGTTCGGACCGATGGCATAGTTAATTAATAATGGGCTTATTCTTCGCCAGATCTAAAATCTCCTTATGTAGGGAACGCGCTGTACAATTAAATTCAGGGAGATTAGGGAGAGTAGGACAGATGGTTAGAGGTAGTGACATAATGATTCGCGGTAACGACCCCGGCGTTGCACGTGCCCTCTTTGAAGCGTAATTTTATTAGACTCGCAGATTTGGGAAGTTCTAGAAAAAATAAAATATATATACCAGATTGGCCAGGGGACGCCCGGGCTACAACAAACATTTGTCGCTCAGATGTGGGACAGAACACACAGGCAAACTATAAAGAGACATGACGACGTCTGTGATCGCCTGGCGCGTCTTCTTCGCGAGAGGGGTCATGAGGTGGTTCGTGAGCGAGTATTCCGTCGACCGGGAACACCGGATCGAAAGCCCGACCTCGTAATTACAACGCCTACCGACGTCTGGGTTTTAAATGCCGAGGCTTGCGCCCCGAACAGGGACCTAGCAAGAGCACGGCAGGACAAGATCACCAAATACGACGTCGAGTTCCTCCCCTCGCAGATTCGGATCTATCACTATCTCTATGGGTTGTGTATGGGGCTCCGAATCTGCGAGTACACTCTTAAGGCTCGGCGTCACAAAGAGGAATCTCATGGACCTTACCGTTTTAACGTTGCAAGGGACTTTGCGGATACACCACTCGCACCGAGTCCATAAGAGCTGGGGCCGCCAACAAACAAGAATACGGACAGCTGGAGATTAACCTCACGTGACACCCTTTTACCACAATTTTTATTAAGACCAGCACTGCCGAGTGTGCAAACGTATTGTAATTGATTAATAAATCATCACAATATTTTCTATAGCAACGGTTTGCACTACTCGGTGCAGTCTAAATGTCGAGCCCGGTGGCGTGGTGGCTTAAGTCTGCGCCTCGCGACTGGAGGAGACACATAGGTGCGCGGGTTCGAGCCCCACCGTTGCACATTTGTATTTCTGGGGGTCCGTCTGTGAAGCAATGCGAAAAGCAGTCACATGGACGTTAAATTTTGGCTGAGAGTCAGCCCCCAAAGGTGCAGTCTAATTGCTAATGAGCACGCAGAAATACGCCAAGAGGCGACATGGCCAGTCTGGGGGCTTACTATCTATACTGGATTCAGTCGGCAGAATTCGATACAAAATCTCATACAATTCAGCGAATAAGGTCGCAGCAAAAATGTTCAAACTATCGGCATCTGTTAATTTAAGGGCAAAATTTGAGAACGATTTGATCCGATTTAGTGTAACATTTAAATTGTAATGGTGAGATCAGGAACGTATGCGGGAGTAACTATGACTCTCTTACCGGCTTGGTCTGCTGGTGCGCGACTTCCGCGCGCTGCGGGGACCGTCACGAGCCCCTATGTAAGTTAGTCAGACGGTGCAAACTCCCAATAGTAACACCCCCGTTTTAACATCTAACGGGGGGCAAGGCATACGATAGAGATTGGTTGCCAACGAATTTATATTGTCATCCTGTCGTGGCCCATTCGAGGGCTGTTAAGGCTATTGCCAATACGGGGGGACCGTGCTGCACGAGGACCCCCGGGCCGGACGGTTAATGCCCCGGGTGACACCCGGTGGTACCGTCCGGGACGCCTGCTGCCTTGGCTTAATAGGCAAAATGAGTGAGAAGTGGTCACATGAACGCAGACCACCGGTCGAGAGGACCTTCTGGCCCCGTATTTACGGGGAACCCCTGCGCTGGAGTGGGTCAAACTCCCCTTCGGGGGGGCGCGTAATATTCTGGTGTGTAACGCGGAATCGCGATGTGAACGCGTCTAATCGGTACGGTGGAGTAGTGTGGTACCCCCATTCACGTTTTTCCGCCTGTGTGAACTCCGATCCTAGGGTCAACTCGTGTTTCATGGTGTTTAAGATGGAGGCTGAGTTTCTCGTTTATTTATTATGCTCTATTACCACCCAGGTTGGGTAAATTATAAACATGTACATCAGTCAAAACTAGTGGTTCTTCCATATCACTGGATCTTCTCTCATCTTGCGAGTTCTGCTGTTGACTGAACGGCTGGGCATGCTGCGGCGTGGTTTGTATCGCAACGGCCCAAGCATCTTGCGCACCTACAACACTCCTGAGGATTGTGGAATTCTTGCGTGCGGCATAACACGTGATAAAACCCGTGGACTGCAAACGCAGTAGTTAGATGTCTACTCTTATATCCGGCTGCTCGCCAGGTTGTTCTCCTCATTGCTACCGTCGTGTATATTCCTATGTCGATGACTTTTAGTTTCTACGCCCACTTCATAGTGAAAGCCACAAACACCGTCGTTCCAGGTAAACCTCATCGTACTGTAATCCCTGTGTCATTGGAGTCCCCCCACTAAGATATGAACTATTCTATTCCTACAAGAATTGACAAACCCCAAAATGCACTTCATGAAGAAATATCGAAGTCTATCTAGTAACTGTAGATCAGCTTCTCATAATTCCTCCCCACATAAGTGATATACCGAATGTTGCTATTGATTCTACTTTAATCCTGAAGAGAGCGGACGCAGTATGTCTTGACAACATTGGTGTGTTACGCTAAGTCAGCTTGGGGATGTAGACTCAGCCGGACGGGTACTGCAGCGCGAGGGACTCAGAAACGATGAATGACGACACACGGTACAAGGTCTAATGCAAAGCACAGCCGAGCAACGGATGGTTATTAAGCCATGCTACTCGGTCTATTTATTGGTTCACGAGGCACCGCGGCGTGCTGACACCCCAAATGGTGTCAGAACCCGCTCTCAAATCAAAGTTACAGCGGTTTGTCTTTGTTTCGTATAGGAATACAGGTTAAGTTACTGTTTCACTTGGATTGTCGATCATAGGTCGACCCTCTCCCGGTGTCGGCCGATGATCGTTTGGACGGCGGAGGACGTTGGGGCTTTGGCGCGAAAGGCTGTGGCTGTTCTCTACTGGCTGGTTGAGACATGTCTTGTTCGGTTGAGACATGTATCGGTCGGTGAACGTTGTGTACGTTGAGATTTTGGCGCGGGCGCTGTAGCCGTTGGACGTGGTCGGTTAGGACTTTGAATTGCGCCATGATGCTTATACAGTAACTTCGTCACAATATGCTTTCGAATACTGCTACCATTCGACGTTATAGTGACCCTCAAATAGGTGCATTTATTTACAAAATTTACTTCATTAACCCTGGCTTGAAGAATGTCGTCGAATCGATCTTCTCAGTCAATTGACGACTCTCGAGTATTCAAAATGTTCCTGCTTCTGTCTTTTGCCAGTTAATACTAGTCCCATCTCATATAATCAATTAGCCGTTACCTAATTTAGTTCCTTTTAGTTCCTTTAGTTCCTGCTTAACCCTAGATAGACTCCTGCCACAGATCGCAATGTCATCTGCATACATTAAAGTACTTGCCTCACCCGGTTAGGTAGCCCTCCCAATAGTAAAGAAAAAAGCAATGGGCTGAGTCCATCACCTTGGGCCACTTCGGTCGTCTGCGTTACCTTTCCTACAATCCCTATACCTTTGTCGATGTATATTGTACTTTCCCCAAGAGTGCTCTCCCAAGTTTTAATAACCGATACGGAACTCCTTTTAAGGCTAACTTCTCTATAATTATTCTTCTTGGCGCTAGGTAAAAGGCGGCTTTAAGGTCTCTAAATATTGCGTATAATATTGTCTTCTCGGCTCGAATAGAGTTTCCCAAATTTCTGCCAGGAATTGGCGCAGGGCTGTATCGGTCGACTTTGATCTTCCGAACCCATACTGTTCTTCTGGTACTGCGTTTCTGATTCCGAAAATATATTCGAGTCTATCTGATATTATACCCGAGAATATCTTATCCCTTCAGGTATTACAATCAGGATATCTTACTTCCACGCTTTAGGCATTTTCCCGCATTTCAGGCATTCGTCAAACAAAGCTTTTCAGCATGGTGCCACTTCTACTTCTTGCAACAGCGCCTACTACTGACTTTTTCAATATTTTTGTTTCTCTTAATTGTATGCCCTTTGTGTCACTTTCTTCACCATTATTGCAAACGGCCTTAATACAGGAAAAATATTCACGTATTCCCTAGTTAGTCTGTTAGCATTATTCGCTGCTCTACACCGATTGTTGAACCAGGGCCTTTCTTTCGTTCTTGATGCGGAATTATTGAACTTTTTTTAATCGGATTTGCCAGTTTACGCCCATAGGACTCCATTTAAATCTCCCCTAGTGGACACACTTCTCCAACTTCCGTTAAGAAGATCCCACTATCCAGATTTATCCCGGTCCCCGGCCTACGACTACACTCCCTACTGCTGCTAACTCTGAATGCCTTTCCCATCGGTATGTGCCTAAGCCCCGCTCCTTTCCGAAATGATGTATTTTCTTCCAAAAATATTATATCCTCCACGTTTTCGTCTGTGGCATATGCGCCGATCACTGACGCCCAAGTACTACACTCGAAGGCGTTTAGGCCTGACTCGCTGACTAACCAACATCCTATCTCCGTTATAATATTCAAAAATGCTTCAGTTCATTCTGTTACTCTTATCAAACCTTGCATTAAAATCCCCCGCTAGAATCATCGGTGTTTTTCTCGCCACCACTTCGGCGCCAAGCATGATACGCTCTGTTGTGACCTCAGTGGACTCTACACCTACCGGTTTCACATGGGCTGCCACAATTTCAACCCTCTACGCTATTGCTACTAAGTTTTCGACTATTATTCCTGTTGACATTTCTCCAATTTCTGCTATAGTAAACACTGAAACCCCCCTACTTGACCTGCCCCGTCCCTCATCTCTTAGTGCTAGCGCGTGATGTCCGTAGAAGCCCCCCAAAGAGAAAGGTTTAACAGCCCAATTTTCCGTCAAAATTAAAACATCCACTCCTTGGAGCGCTTCCACTCCTAATAGACCTAATACGATACTCCCTTCTATACTGTCCACCGAGAATATCCTTATACTACAGGCGAGAGGCGGTATACACGCTGAGTGGTGTCCAAACGTTTGCTTTTTACCTCTCACTAATTCAAGCATTTTGTTGCTCCATTTCTCTAGAAAAGTACAAGCGGAAGGTGCGGCATTCCCCGGGATTTAACGATACCTGGAATAAAATGTATAATTTAAATTGGTATGATCTACAGATCTAAGGGCAAACGTGTCCCGGATCTTTCTCATCCACTTAATCTTCTCCTTTGATTTTTACTTGCTCTGAAGTGAATAATGGCCACCGTGGCTAGAAGCTTTTTGGCTCTGCCTTGGCCGCTTTTACTGCAACATTGCCCGCTACGTATCTCACTCATCGGTGGTCAAATGTGACTCCACAATATCTCACAATTCTTTGAGATATAACCCGGAGCCCTTTCAAGTAGATCGTATCCAACTCCTCGGCGGTATCACTTACATATATTAATACACGTTTTGGAGAGTTATACGGGAACTGTACGACGTTAAATATTTACTAAAACTCCTATTGTTTTATCGCTCAGCAGGGGAACCTGCAGTATAACCCAGTTGCTGTGGGTGAGGTTTTGGTCGCTGTTGGTGAGCTTAGAGGAGTTGAGATCTTTTGGCGTCCAATTGAGCTCGCCCAATCCTTGCACATGACACAGCGCGTCTGCGTTCGTTCTTGGTAAACTTGATTGTTGGAAGCAGTCGTGGCCGTTCATCGACTGTGTCAGCTATATGATGAGTACGTATATATATATATATATATATATATATATATATGTTTTTTTTTATATTTAGTCTGTCGTTTCTGCCGCCGTTTCGAGTTCATGTGGTTAAAGGATCTCGGGGTCCGGCTCACGACGATTTAACGATTAGAATGCGTGTACGGCCCGAGTGGTTGAGAAAATGAGCGGAGACATCGAGCAAGCACCGGTGAGTGGAAACGATCCTATGAGTCAGTGTCTGCGAGCTGCAAGAGTTGTGGTTTGCGCTGCGTTCCGTTATCGCAACTACACTATATGTAGATACGTATATATATATATATATATATATATATACATATGATCGCGCCAGACTGGCCGCAACTTGGGTGGCAACCGTGTGCGCCGTTAACCTCGGTGCGGACATTCCGTCGCTATACTAGTTCGGCCTACCACCACTACCTACCCCCTGTACAATAACATCTATTACTACGGTTACAATCAGTATCCGCTATTGCTGCGACCTTTGTTTATATATATATATATACAAGCTGTATCAGAATTCGTCCAACAAACTTTGGAATTGAGTACTAACCCAGCGAGAAATAATGATTTCCAATGAAAAAAAGAAGCGACCACGTCTTCTAGAAACAGGGTAATTGCGCGTGAAAGCCAAAATAAAAGAATTGCAATAAATTTAATTTTTTCAGAATTGCCTTTAATACAACATTTGTTCTGCTTTGAGCTAACATAGAATGGAATTCAACAGTAGCAAAAAAAAAATGTTCGCCGAACACGCCGGTATGATTGGTTACTTTATGGTTTTCCCGCAAGCGCAGATTTTCTACAACTAAGTAGGGGAAAAAAGGCAGAATAACTACTTTTATAAATTTTATCCTTACTCCTGAACAAGACGTTCTCGCTCCTCTTTCTATTGGCAATAGTGTTTTTTGCCGAGGTGTACCATACTTTAAATAAGGTACGTACGGTTATGATAGACCCTGCATATATATATAAATCTTTTTGCGGACCTACGTTCGTTTTACTGCGCTGAAAAGAGAGGCTTTTCTTTTGCGCTCCGTTTAAAATTGTTCCCTTCTAATGGTGGTCTTCGGTCGCCGTCCTATCGGCGCGTTTCTCCAGCTCATTATGCTTTCCGCACGCCTAATACACTGCTTCCATCTGCACTCATCTTTAAGCACGATAGCGACCAAGTCTGATCACTGGAGATGACCGGAAAATGCCACGGTCGATGAATGTTTTCGTGTACGTTTTTCAGTAAGTGCTGGATGGGCAGAGGAAGATTGTGTGGCTTAAGTCATGATACACTTGGTATCCGGAGCCTCGCCCCGGATCATCAGTATATATATACACTTTTTTTTTCCCTTTATGGGGCCGTCTTTTCCGGACAGCAAATGTATTTCTGATTAAGTTTAAATTTCCATAATTACACATTTTCAATAATTGTAACAATTAAGGGCATTTTGCAGGAAAGGCTATCGCTTGTGTCTGCCCGCTCTTGTGAGTCTGTACATCATCCTATCTTGTGAGTCTGTACAACATCCTACATTATACATAACGAATATATAACGGTGTTTATTCGATTTTAAATACTTTAATTGTGCCGAGAAACTCACACAAATAGACATGTTTGTAATATATCCGGCGAAATTAAACAAATCATTTGTTTAAGTTACTTGTTTAAGCTATATATATATATATATATATATATTTACAGACAGCGCAACTATTGATGGTCGGGCCACGGTGACGTCGCTCTCTGTCCTGAAAACACTACTTGTTTAGGTTGGTGGTGATGATGACCCCTCTGGTGGATCTTGGAAGTCATAACCTGGAACGTCCGCTCGTATTTTAGGCGTTCTAGATTTCTCGTGCGTGCCTCTCTCTCTCTCTCTTTTAGCCTCTGCTTTTACTGCTACTCTTCCCACTGCTTCTTCTATTACTGCTATGATCCATAGTGACAGTTCAGCTCAGTTGCTATGACGGCAGCTGGACTGCCTTACGGGCGGATGAACGCCGCCGTCGTCGTCGTCGTCCAAAGGAAGGAAACCTGGAAGGAAATCTCGCAAGAAGGAAAGCGAGCAACACCATGCGCTCCGGCAGGAAGCGACGGCTGAGTGAGACGGCCTGAAGGAGGATGGGCCTCCAGTCGTCAATCTCCGCAAACTTGCACCGGACATAAAAGAGTGCAGTGGTGGCCGTTGGTGGGTGGTCGAAGCGCATGGTCCAGTTAGTCCTCTAAAACAGCCATACTATTATTATTATTATTATTATTATTATTATTATTATTATTATTATTATTATTATTATTATTATTATTATTATTATTATTATTTATATGTGTTAGGACAATACAATTGTGAGGTGTGAATGTGCTATTTATTTAATTTATATTAATAATATAATGTGTAAATTATTATTATTATTGTTATTATTATTATTATTATTATTTTTCCTAAACAGAAGATTTCAGGCAAATGCATAACACACATGCGTCTCCGGCAGCTGTTAGCAACTAGTGTGTGCAATGTTTACTACTACTAGAACTGCTCTTTGGTGGTCTCTGTCATTGTCGAGTTGGGTGGTACGCGTGGTGGATGCATTACTCGCGTGCCAGACTTGCGACCGGAGGAGCCACATAGGTGCACAAAAGGTTCGATTCCCGCCATTGTTGTTCTTGGGATCAGCCTGTGATACGAAGCCAGTCCATGGAATTGCTTTTGCATTAAAACAGCCCATGAAATTGCTTTCGCATTGAAACAGCCCATGATTTTTGCTTTCGCATTGAAACAGCCTATGAAATTGCTTTCGCATTGAAACAGCCCATGACTTTTGCTTTCGCATTGAAACAGCCCATGATTTTTGCTTTCGCATTGAAACAGCCCATGACTTTTGCTTTCGCATTGAAACAGCCCATGAAATTGCTTTCGCATTGAAACAGCCCATGAAATTGCCTTCGCATTATGGAATTGCCCTCGCCAAACGTTGTTAACTGTTGGCTCTGAGAAAAGTCAGCCTGTGTGAAAACGCTTTAAGTTTAACCGTAATAATTGTCTTCCGTGTGTGTGTCTGCTTGAGTCGGCTTTTTGGCGCGTTTATTTGTTGCTGCTGCTGCTGCTGATGCTTTTGATGTTTGTCGGACGACGACAACGACTACCGACAGTAGCGCCCTCTGTTGTTCGTTGTTCGGTGGCGATCGGTCACTTGTAGCGTCCCGCCACCGTTGCTGCCGGCGCCATCACGGCGGTAAAATGTGGCTGGTCGCTCGCTCGTGGCGCGCCTACGTCATCTTCATGACGGCGGCGACGACGACGACGACGATGATGATGATGATGATGACGACGACGATCACATCCTCCGTAGTCGTCGGCGTCGTCGTCTCGCTTTCCTCTTCTTTCCTCCACAATGCTTTACCGTGCTGCTGCTGTTTCTGCCGTTGCAGCCGCTGCAATTGAGCCGATCGTGCCGAGACAAGTAGTGGCTCTGCTCCACAACCCCCATCTCCAACCCGCGACAGTGGCGCCCCCTGTTGCAGCAGCAGCAGCATTGCGACGGTCACCTACCCCCCCCCCCCCCCCCACCCCCCGCCCTCTGTTAGTGAGGCCGTCGTCAGTCAGCGCCGCACCAGCGCACGCGGCGGCAAACCCGACCGAAATAGCGAGCGCGGTGTTTCGCGGTTTTCCATGATCCTTTTCCTCTTCTTGTTGTTGTTCTTCGTCGTCGTCTGCTTCTTTATCGTGGTTTAGCTGCTCTGCGCGTAAAGCGAAAGACTACGACAGTAAGTGAGCGACTACGACAACATTCTGTCGGCGGTGGTGATGATGGCGCCGTCGTCTGGGTGAGGGCATGTCCCGCTCGCCGACGGTATAGTTAACACTCGGGTGTGTTATGGTCACTTATCTCTATTTTGCACTGTCTGTGTCCCTCCCCGTCACACTCTTCCCCGCCCACCCTTTTCTCTACCTCCAGCTCTCTTGCGCGCCCTCGCGTCTTCGTCTCTCTCTCTCTCTCTCTCTCTCTATATATATATATATATATATACATATATATTTCTATGTTCTGACAACCACATATAGATATATATATATATATATATATATATATATATATATATATATCTCCCTCTCTCTCTAACCGTCTCGCCGTATCTCTACTCCTCTATCTCTATTTCTCTTTCCGTCTAGCCCGCTCGCATGCGCTCCTTCCCATGTCATCAGCCATCAGCAAGCAGCCAGAAGCGTATCCATCCGCCGCATCATCATCAGTGGCTCGTCGCGGTCATCGACCAGTGGACGAAGTGGCGCCTGGTGGTGGTGGCGGTACTCTTTTGCTGGCCTCTCTTTCAAATTAAGTAAGCCTCTCAGTAGTCGTTTGGCCTCAGTGCTGGCTCGGTTCTTGTCCGGACGAGTGCGTGCGGCCATTCGTCCGTGAGTCTCATTTCACCCATTCCTCATCCATCGCGAAAGCCGTTCCATACATCTCCAGATGCAGGGACAGCGACGTCGGTGAACAAGAGGCCACGTCGACTGCGATACCTACTGACTGACAGACTGAGCCGACCGCCCCAATCAACCGGCTAAAAGCAAACGCAACCAATCCCCCCATCGACCTGTTTTCCTTCGACTCGACATTTGTTCCCGCGCCTCCTCCGACCTAGCTGGATAGCTAGAGGCAGCGACGACTGACTTCGTACCAAGGTAGGTGTGTGAACAAAGTGACGATACGATACAATACAATCTACAACTACACCACCACCATCGCGATCACCACGCACCATCCCTACCGATCTAGTGATCCCTACCGATCTAGTGATCCCTACCGATCTAGTGATCCCTACCGATCTAGGGATCCCTACCGATCTAGTGATCCCTACCGATCTAGTGATCCCTACCGATTTAGTGATCCCTACCGATCTAGTGATCCCTACCGATCTAGTGATCCCTACCGATCTAGTGATCCCTACCGATCTCTACCAATGAGGTAGTTCGCTAAGTAGATAGGTGCACAGAGGTTGCTGGTGCACAGACAAGAAGACGCTGCAAGAAGCCTTCATGCTGGTGATGGTGGTGGTCGTGGTA
Source organism: Dermanyssus gallinae (assembly GCA_003439945.1). Classification (NCBI taxonomy): domain Eukaryota; kingdom Metazoa; phylum Arthropoda; class Arachnida; order Mesostigmata; family Dermanyssidae; genus Dermanyssus; species Dermanyssus gallinae. The sequence continues at coordinate 355,077 of QVRM01002323.1, forward strand.
GTGGCTGCGGCAATGATAGTGGATAGGATGAGCTACTACGACGGGCGACTAATGATAGTAATAATAACGATGATACGAGCGGATCAGAGAGCGCATAATGGTGTCGGCAACCACGGCAACGGCCTCGGTCGGTTATGGCTGACGCAAGTCCACGACATGGTCTAGCAGCTCCTCTGGCTGTCCGGCTGGCGTTGGAATATTTGAGGCGCGGCCGCCGCCACCACCACCACCACATGACACATGGCGTGTGACTCCATCGCTTCGACATCACGGTCGATTCACTTAACCACTACAAAAAAAGTCGACCATTATGATTCCGATTAGTCTTGCTGGGCTCTTACAGAGCAGTAAGTAGGTCAGTGCTGCTGAGACGAACCAGCCTTCCGTTTGGCCCCACCCGCATTTCTACTACTGCGAATACTCTGGTTGGGCCATGATCATGTCGATTCAGGTCTTGCACGTTGTCTATTTAAGGGGGACGGTAGACCATCATTAGCCATTCATCTGTCGTCATTGTTGTTGCTGTTGTTGTTGTTGTTGTCGTCGTCGTCGTCGTTGTTATTCATTCATTTATTCTCAAGTCGATTTCTCAAATTGACGACAGCACATCGATTCAGTTGGATAGCGAACGTTCATTCAAGTTGCATTCAGGTTCAGGTTGTTTTCTCTTCTCGCTATCTAACTGGCGATTAGACAGGAAGCCGTTGGTTACTGTTGACCACAATCACGATGAAAAATAAATGTCGCCGCCGCATACGTAGAACCGGCTGGTTGGTTGGTTGGCTGGCGGACGGACTCGAGGCGGCCAAGCGGGTAAGATGGGTGACCGTGGGCGCTCGCCAAGATCATGAAAGGCGCTAGGTGATTAGATAGACACGATATATAGATAGACAGACCGACCGACCGACCGGTGGTCCAATTAGGCGGTAGACAGTTGTAGCGAGGCGTACGACACAGATACAACAACACTGTGTGCCCCTCAACGCGAGCGCGGCTGTGTTGAAAGAAATAGCACCCTCACAAACAAGATAATGTACCGTTAGGCTTTCGCAATAGTCGATGTAGCCCGCGTGCACCCTTGGACTGGGTGTATGGGTGCACACTTGGACTGGGTGTATGGGTGCACACTTGGACTGGGTGTATGGGTGCACACTTGGACTGGGTGTATGGGTGCACACTTGGACTGGTCGTGCTATAAGTATGCCTGCATACTTATCGCGTATGGATGGCTCTCTGGTGGCCGGTGACGTGCATCGCCACCACGCCGTCGCGCCGCCGCGCCACCGTCGAACACCAGTCTCAGACAAGTAGCGTTGGCGGAATTATAGGAGAAGGCAGGGCTGTACTCATCGTAGTACTCGTCGTTGTCGTTGTAGTCGTCGTCGTCGTGCATACGACGTGCATGCCTGATTAACGTTAGCCACGTTCGTTCGAAGCGTGGCTGCGGCCCGGTGACGAGACGAATGACAATAACGGCGTGCCCGCGCGACACTAAACCCTACTAATAGCGCGCATATCGATCGACTCGACGCACACGAACTCTACGCCGTTTGAGCACAAGCATTGAGTCTTCGCGCCGTGTCTGCAGCAGCAGCAGCAATGGCACAAATTTTGCGGTAGCGGCGGCCGCTGTTCGCACCCTTCTACTAACCAACCTTACTACTACGTAACGAGCAGACACGTGCCCGACACTACCGCAGTACACCATCATTGCCGCCAATAGCGGATGCGCAACACAACCACCATTGTATATATATATATATATATATATATATATTTGTATATATATATATATATATATATATATATATATATATATATATATATACAATATATATATATATATATATATATATATATATATTTGCCTGCGCCTTTAGAGTCAAAATTAAAACCCACCATTGGTTAATTAGAAAGCTCAGTAACTTAAATATTCGTCTGTGATTATTATGTATATTATTTGGTATTATACACTACCGATCAAACATGCGGTCTGCCTGCCTGCGCGCTTGGCGAAGGAAATCGAACCAATTCGGAAAAAAGGTTTCTCTTCTCGCTGGCGATATAGATGACTCCTACTGATTTAGCTGTGTGGCTTTCAGTGTCAGCAAATCAAAATCGCTGAATCGCAGCTAAGCTATGTATGTGTATAAACATCATGCATGACTGAGTAGTGTATATATATATATATATATATATATATATATACATATATTTTTGAGAAATCGAAAAGATTCAAGCGAGCCTATATATATATATATATATATATATATATATTGGGCGATTTCCCAACGGGTCAAAGGCAGGTTCCACAACCACGCGGTATCTACATACAGGCCAGCCGCCATATAAAGCGAAAGAATGGGAGTAGGAGAGAGAGCGGAGGGTCAGGGCTGCGAATACCGGGTCGAGAGAGAGGGTCACCGTCTAGGTCTTCGGCGCGCTGTACGAATAGCGGCTTACGCAACTCGTGGATGAGACAGAACGACCATTGATCTCGACTGAGCTCGACTCATGTTGCTGTGTGAACCGACCGACGAGTTCGTCTCGAACTGACAACCGTCGGGAGCACCGGCGAGTGTGTTGGTGGTTGCGATCGGATGAGTTGCTGATTGGCAACGGTCCATCACTGTTTGGCTAGCCGAGTGGCGACCGACGACAAATTCTACGTCCACAGCGCAGTGGGTTTTTGACTGACCGCCGCTTCAGCCATTTATCTCCTCGCCTGTACGCCGGCATTGCGTCTTCCTTGAGTAAGTCCTTACCGTTGATGTAGTGTCGTCTCTGTATCTCTCTCTCTGTATATATATATATATATATTATGTATATTTATTTATATATATAGCCAGACACTGCTGTTAAGTGCTTAAGTGAATGCAGGCAGACGTAGAAAGCAATTGGCCTGTGGAGCGCTTGTTCGTGGTTGGTTTATGGGGGCCTCTCAACTCACCTCGACTCCCGACCCGGGAAGCGTTCCCCCAGCCGCTTGGAAGCGCGCACCGTGTTTGTCATACGGAAATCCTTGTGAACTCGTGCTGATAACTCACTGACCGTTCAATTGACTGACCTTCGTACGTATCCTCTACTTCTCCGCGTTCTTATTAGCAGCCCTCATTTTTTGGTCACGCCAAAACGCACTACCTATCAATCTCCATCAGTTTGTCTATCAGCTAGTCAGTCAATTTGGCCATCGTTTGTGCTGGTTCGACTTATATAGACACGCCAAATATTTTGCAGATTCCAAAGAACCCATTCCGCTGATACCTATTGAAAATCTCAATATATATATATATATATATATATATAAGTGTATATGTGTTCCTCGAAGATTGTCGATTTGATTCGTGTCACCCCGTGACGGACGTTCGTTTAAATGGATAGGCCCGGTCGGCTACGCTTAAGAGTCAAAGGCGACTTCGAGCGACGCGAAAGCAGCCCCTTACAAAGCCCCTAGTGCCTATCGCCGCGATCGATATACGGGTGGTGGCCAGAACAGCGCCGAGTTCGACTTGGTTGTTCTGTATCTCGAGTCTCATGGTTGGGGTGCCATTGTGTTCACCCGCGCGTGCTCACGCCGAATGATCGCCGAGTGACCCGAAATGTCGTCACCGAGCACTTCTGACACGTTAGTCATATCGCTGCTGCCCGCGACGATGTCGATGTTTGCCAAAATTCAGATGCTTCTACGTTCATCTGGTTTATTGTATTTCGTTTTGCTTCCGAGTCTCGCAACCCGCCTTCGCTTCAAAGCTCTGTATCTCGAACATCATCAGACCAGATGTGTTCAGGGCTTTCCAGCCGGCCGGCTGGTCACTTGCGTGCAATATTATTGCGTATGTGTGAGGCCAATTGTAAATCGGTCCGTTTTTCTCATGATCGTCCCGCCTGCTCACAATGGCCAATGACTATTAATGAGACCAGTCGATAAGTCGCACAATAATTTACTTACTAACACATGCAGTCTCAATGGGATAATTTTTTTTAACAGTAGTAGTAGTAGTCGTAGCAGTCTCGATGACCATTTCTCCGCGTTCTCAGAAAGCGCCTTTTCTGTGCTACTGCCACACCTACTTCGTCACTCTCTACATTAGTCAAGTCAAAAGCGTATTTATTCAAGGGTCGTATGTGCATTAATGTACACAAACTAATTTTGGCAAAACATTTAACATGTGAATTTAACTATAACATTTTTTTGTTTTAAATATTTTTCGTAAGGCAATTGCCCGTGTACGGTTTTTTTTTCGTGTCATGGCTAATTTTAATGCACTCCGGCATTTACCTTGTCTAAATTGGAAACCATGCAAACCAATTTAAGAGTGGCCGGTCTGGGTCTCGAACCCAGTCCTCCCGAATGCAAGGCAAAGGCTTTGCCACTAAGCCATCTTGCTCGGTTTTAGCCGAGAGACACAGCCACATACATCAGGCCTGCCGATTTCATTGACTTTGTGGAACTAATCACGGAGAATGTGTTGTTTATCTTTACCGAATGCGCGATCTTTAGTGAGTTAACATTTACTCCGATTCGTGATCGATTATCTACGTAATTAAACATGGCCTGGTCAGTCCCGACACAACACAACTTTTGATACCTAGTTTGCGCAAGCTTTGTAATGACACAAGAGATACGCTTTTACGAAGAATATTACATCTTTTTAACACTCGGTAATATAAGTAACCAAAGCCTGGCTGCAGTGAAGGAATTTGGGTAAAACTAGTTGATTTGCATCCTTTTCTCACAACACCAGCCTTCAATATTTTAGATTGTTAGTTGAATAATACTAGTGGGGTTGTTGACTGCTGAGTATATTTTTAACTCGTCTGCAAGTAAGACATGACTGATACCTTCAAGAATGTATATTCTAACGAGCGGATCAAGAACGTATATTCTAACGAGCAGGGCCAATGCTCTATCCTTCCTGCATCTCTGGGTTTCAAGAGAGTTACTTTGATGACTAGCGATGTCATCACAACTGTCTACCAACAAAAGCGCGCAAAAACTTGCGCTAAAAGCAACTTAGTGTGTCTACAGATGGGCAACGTGGTTGTCGTGTAGACAAATCACTTAACGCTTTAATTGCTATTCACATCTCCCGATGGCTGCTTAATGTGCCCTTTTGAAGTCTTGCACATCGAATGTCGAGGCTTGTTTTGACAAGCACAGATTAAGGGTGTGGGCTAACTATTGATATATTCATGTATATATATAAAGTGAAGAAAATACTTAAGTCTCGATTACCTCCACCTATTTTCATCCCTTGCGTATATATATATATATATATATATATATAATTGTTTATTCAATATATATGTAACGTTTTTAAGTTATAATTTATATTTAAAATACTAATCATTTTTAACACTCGACTATATATGCAACCAAATCTGGCTGCAGTGAAGGATTTTGGGTATAAGATTTTAGGTAGGAATTACAATCTTATTTAGGAACGAATAATATTCGTTACAGGGATGCTGTATATATATATATATATATATATATATATATATATAGACGTGGACACAATAGCCCAGCATACTATTTACGTCTAGTTATAATACAGCTGAAACCGTAGACGCAGCTTCTTTTTTGCCAGGATCATACATACTGAAAACTCCGATTAGCGAGAGTCCGTCTATACCTATTTTTGTCTCACAGCGCGACTAGACGATCCGTCTCAAATATTCTATCACGGTGGGATCGGCTATCCACGCGGACCAATAATGGCTTTACCTTCGATTTGTTGGAGGGTTGTTGGCGAAGCTCTACTATTCGCTTTGGTCTCGGCGTTATCCAACCGCATACAGGCGTGCTTAGAAAGCAACCGGATACGCCTTTGTGACAGGAATAGCTATGAAATGTCTACTGATTCCCTCACCCTATACGGTCTCGTTATTACGCCACGCCTGGCGCCTAAACAACTATATGATGTGCGCCTTGATATGGAAGCAGATGCTCATGCGGTTCCGCACATAAAGTAAACTTCTGTTAGTTACAATTTGGTCACCTAAGTGCCGCTCCCAAGTGGTACGGTGTAGTAGTTATGATACGGAGTCGGCATATGGCAGAGATGACAGCAAGCGTTGGGTAACGGACAATGTATCTTTCTGCGTTTGTTTGTGCTTTATACAGGTAGGTACGTACGGACAAGCGAAGCGAAGATGGCCGACATGAAGGAGCTCGATAACATTGACGAGAAGTCGCAACTGAACGCCGAGAGTGACAACGCAAGGATAAAATTTCAATCATCCAAAAATGGCGAGGCCAAAATCGAGATGCCTGACACCGGCAGTGTTGGCTACCAATGTGGTCTGACGAAGGAGGAGCTGATGAAGTACGCCAACGACCCGTTCTGGATAGCCATGCGCCGGATCCTCTTCGTCCTGTTCTGGCTCCTCTGGGTCGGCATGCTGGCTGGCGCCGTGGCAATTATTATCATGACGCCGCCGTGCGCCGCGCCCAAGGAGCCTGAATGGTACGAAAGCTCGCCCATGTACGAGTTGCGTGTGGACGAGTTTTCTGACGGAGATGGCGACGGAAAGTCTAACCTCAAGGGCATCAATGAGAAATTGCCGTACTTGGATGATATTTCCATCTCTGCGCTGGTCCTCGACGGCCTCTTCATTCCGGGCGACGAGAAGAGCATCGAGCCCGCCCGTGGCACGCTAGCCGACTTTGAGGCGCTCGCCGGCCAGATCAAGGTTCTGCTCAAGATCCCTCTGTCCAAGATCGCTCTGAACCAGGTGGACTTCAACGAAGTGCTCCGCTTCTGGCTGGGCAAGGGCGCCGCTGGCTTCGTCTTCGACGAAATCGAGCTTCTGAATAATGCCGACGAACTACCGGCGATGACTGCAACGTGGGGCGAGACGATCCGCAATTTCAGCACCGAGGAATTCCCGCGCGTCAGCATCCTGTCGTCGTACGATGCACTAGCCGAAGAAGACTTTTGCAAGAACGCTCATATGATACTCGACTATAAGCTGACTGAGCTCACCAAAGACTTCACTCCGAAAGAGCTGCTCGACGCGCTCGACCACACGGTCGGCAACCGGACTGTCTCGTGCCGTGCGAACCTTGTTCTCAGCAATGGCGACATTCAGCCCCTACTGAATCGGGTAGGACCAGCGGAACGTGACCGACTTGTCATGTTCGCTCTGCTGGCCGATGCTACGCCATTCTTCTATTTCGGTGAGGAGTACGCCAACGACGACAACACCCTGCCGGCCAAGCTGACACGCAATCACGGCAAGCCGCCGAAGCCTATGAACTGGAAGGGCATTGAGGACTGGAAGAAGTCCCCGGACAATAGCTTCTTCCGCGTGTTTACCAGAACGGCCAAGCTGCGCAAGACCGAATACGCTATACGTATGGGCGACACTGAGCTGAAGAACGTCGTGGCGAACGTCGTGGCGATGTCGCGCGTCAAGAAGGGAAATCCCGGCTTTGTCGTTGTGACCAACTTCGGCGATCTAACCGAGACGGTCGACCTCAGTCACTTCCAGCATCTTCCCGAAACGGGTCACGTTTACATCATGTCGACGAACTCGGAAAAAGCAGCTAATGAGAAGGTGTATCTCAACGCGCTTGACGTGTCGCCCCACGAAACGATTGTGGTGCAGTTCGCGCCAATTTTTAATTAAATCTCAGTGCTGCTCTGTTCGGCCGTATACCAGGCCGATCGCAAGCAACTGAGTGTGCATTCTCCTAGGATAATTTAAGAGCGGAAGCTGTCATAGCTATTTCGTTTGAACGAGCGACACGATACGCTATTCCGATAGGACTTGGACAAATTTTAAATGTTGATTATCAAGCTTGTAATTAATGTATTATGTTAGTTCTAAATAATTTTTATGCTCAATGACGGACGTTTATCTATAATTAAAACAAAAAAGGTTTATTGGCGGAAAGAGGTCTCTTTTTTCTTAGATATTACGTGTGCATACTATGTTAGCACTGTGGTAATATGATACGATTTACTTCTACATTGGTAGCAGACTTATTTGACATGCAGATTAATTTCCACTCCACCATTAATTTCCACCACTAATCAGATCCACTTTAATTTCCGGATTCCCGTTTGAGTTAATTTAAAATGCCTTTTCGGTCTGTCTATCTATGGCATAGTGGTCGTGGGTCTCTTATTGTCTGCAACGGTGACGGTCTAAATAAACTTTAATTCGAAAGCAAATGCAGACGAATTTAATACAAAAACTCGTTTGGAAGGCGCGTGGAGTTATGCCGCTTCAAGCAGTTTTTGTTTGTTAACAGCCGAGGTAAATCTGACCTGATGTAGTTTCACTCACATATTATATACGTGCTTGCTTTAAACAGTGCGCTCAGGAAGCAGATATGCTCTCCTGTGTTATAAATGTTGCCGGCAAAAAATATAGTGCCGCTCGTCATCTTTCTCGCAGAGTTGACAGCTGTGCTAAAGCTGGTCGTCAGGCGTAAGTGGGCCGCGTCCACATGACGTTCTTGCTTCCTGTAACTGCACAAACAACCTACCACGTTCAGCTAGGCTGGTTCATCATGGCGGTCCTTTTGGAAAGAGCAACAAGTTTGGCCTTCACTCAAACATGCGCCTAATATACGCATGTAGCAGTTGCTGTATTTAACAACTCCCCATCCTTCTTGGTCCGTAAATATCGAAGTGAAATACGTTCGACTCCATGTGAAAAGTTAGTTTTAGTCTACCGCTAGATAATATGATGTAATAGAATGGCCAAGGCAATAACAATGGTGGAAGCAGACATACACACACACACACATATTATACTAAAAATATATTTTAACGTCTGCATATCTACAATATATGAGACTAAAGCGTAAGTGCACTGGTGGAATATGTGCACTCGTTGCGCCTGTTTTAGCTGTAGTATTTAAGACGTTATGACGCTCCTTTTGCCCGTATCCGTTTCTCAAATAAAAGCTTTAAATAGTCCAATGAGTAAGCAGATAACACTCTAAAACAGAGAACCAGGCACCCCTATGTGATTTTGCTATAGGAAGGATAAAGATGGATTCTAGTTAGCTATATAAATATTTGATCATATCTTAAATGGCATCGAAAAACTGGCGTTGGTTAGGTTCGATCAATTTCCTTTCGCCTAACCATTTCAACTTTCGGAGGGGTAGGTCGACTGACATCGCATTGGCCCACTTATGGCAGCGAGTGTCCGATTCGTTTGAGGTACATAATTTTTATATCGCAGTATCTCGACGGGTCGGCTGCTTTCATTTGCCTTGATAATTCCTTTCTGTTCCAAATGCTTGCTCAGCTGGGTTGTTGCCTGGTCCTATTTCTCAGGACGGAGACAGGTGATTCGAGTTGGTTGAATGGAGTCCTCCTAGCAGCAGGTTGATATCGGTACACCTCAAGGCTCGGTTCTCGGACCTTTTATGTTTCTTATTCTTCTGAATTTCATTCTATTAAGAGTACAGAGGCAAAACTTTGGCTCAGCTTTAGCTTTTGCTGACGACACTACGCTACCGTTCGGAGCGAATCGTCGGAAAATTGATACACTTGCATCAGTCGCTTTTAATTGTTGATCTAACCATAATTAGCATTTTTAACATTTTCGGACTGATTGTGAATGTTGGTAAAACCAATTTAAACGTGATGAGTTAAAACCAATTTGTTTTCGCAAACCACTCTCAGACTCGTTCTCCAAGAAAACAAGAGGTGGCATCCCCATCTAGTTATATTGCTCTTATGTGCTATGCTATAATATCTGCGTTGTGTAGAATGAAATTTACTGAGGTCCCCACAGAAGGCTTACTTTTAGTGTACAAAGCCATATTCCTACCAGTGGTAAGCTGTGGTATTCCCTTCTCTGGGGTAGTGGCTATGACAGAATTTTCCAGAGAGCCAAAGTGATACAGTGCACTTAGAGTATTTTCTTCTAAGAAGCGAAGGAATTCCGTTCGTGACTTGCTTGGTCGTTTTAACCTACTCACGGTAGAACACATTTACACGCTGCGGGTTTCAATGTTAGCATACAACATTTCGCGAGGTATTAAAATTTTTTTTTCTTTTTTAAGGGGTTTTGGGAATGCATGATGCACATGCGCCACTAAACCCGGATTCCTCCCCACCCCCCAGGCTCGGTATTACTTTGGCATTACTTCGAAGCCGTGGGAGAGGCGTCTCTGCCGTTCTCCTTCAATCAGCTCTATCCCTGACTATCATCCCGCATGTCTACCTGCGGTTGGATAGGGGGATGCCATTTTGTAATCCGTCCTGTGAGGGTGCGTCGAGACCATGAGGGCCTGGCTGCTGAGTATGAAACCTGGATCTGCATTTCCAAACATATTGGATGCTTTACTACGAAACGCATCTTCTAAGGCTTAGGGATCTGCGCATAAGAGACCAGTATCCAAAGTGATGGCCTACCTCGACGATGACTTCCCCAGACGAGTGAGGGTCAAACTGTCGGAAGGCAACATCTCCGGTGCAGCTAGATTGGTGAGCTCCGAGGATATTCTAGCGCCAGTAAACGAAAATACGGAAGCACTCTGCTCCTAACACTCACATGGTCCTCGGGATCTAACTATGCCCACACCCCCGGCAGTCACACTGCCTACTTCAACCTCGCGCGACGAGATACTGAACGCCATGAAGACCTTCAGCCGAATTTTTTGAGGCCCCGTCCGTGTTCTTTGGTGCACTGGGCCGCACGGCTGGGGCTGCACTAGCTGACGCCATTCCCAAAGTAGTTCATGTGCTCAGATAGGGGTCGCCCCCGTCCTGTTTTATGCTACTTATCTTTAAAACGCGGATGTTTGCACTAAAACAAAGATGGATCATTACGCCTGTTTCTCAGTCGTTCGTCAACTGACGGGCAAAATCGGCTGTCATGATAATAAGTACGCTATTTCAGCAGTTCTTAGCGAGCACCAGCTAGGATTCACAACCCCCTGACGGTACGGAGGTAGCACTACACTGTGTCGCGCAAAGTGTTGACGGTTATGGTGAAACTGGACTCCTGAAACGCTTTTAGTAGCGTCTGGAGAGACCATTTGGTCCGATCCGTCAAGTCTTGGGTACCGTTACTGTTTAACCAGCGACTCTGGCTTACGGTCAGTCATCACATCTTGTCATGCCCATTAAGACTATGCTATCGCAAACAGGTCTTCAGCAGGGCGACATCCTGGATCCTCCACTTTTCTTTTTATGTACTATGGAATTGGTGGAGTCACTGCGGTCCCCCCTTAATGTCTGGTACCTGGATGACGGCGTTCTGGTAGGAGACCTCCCGACACTACTGGACGATATTCGAAGGGTCTTTGACTTTTAGTGGCCTGACTCTGAATCCGAACAAACGTGAAGTACATGTTACATCCCACAACGGAATTGAGCCATTATATTTAACGGACCCTTTTGACCTACTCTCTGGCTGTTGCGTTGTTGACAAGGTATCCGGTAACTAAAACTTTCTCACAACCTAAGCATAAGCCTATGAATATATATATATATATATATATACATATATAAGTAGTTAATTGTATCAAGTTATCATTTTTTGACACATCTATTTAATCTACATTATAGTATGAGGTTTATTTATTCTTAATCAACTATATTTATTAAAATGACATTTAAGTGTTACAGCGAGATGTAATTAACTATCAACACTAGGGCTTGTGGGGAGCGCTACCAGTCGAGCTTATCCTCGAGGCAGCCCCTCATTGTGCCCATTATTGCTGCCGCATTGCCGCGTTGAACTGCCAGCGATAGTCGCTGAAGTAGAAACTCCAGTGCTCTTTTTTCCCCTGTCGCCAGTTCAATTTGTTTGCCAATCTTCTGTAAAAGCGACCATGCCTCAGGGCCGGGCCCCCCGAGTGTCTCGAATACTAGCGGCACGAAAATGAACTCGTTGGCGAGCTGGGCATATTTGTTGGTCTTTAGACGCTTTATTCTTAATTGTAGTTTTTCATTTGTGTTATAACTTCATATAGCCAGTTGGCTAGTGCGAAGCATATGTTCAAGTTACAGTTTTATACATTTTACAGTTACAGAGTTTTATACAGTTACAGATTTTATACATTAGCTTACATACATATAAGGTAGCACCTTGTCCCACAAGGTAGTACAATATGTAAACCTCGATTACGTACTTGTGGCCGAGGAGACAATAAGCAAGTGAGATGCCGAGCCTCGAATGCTTTGGTTCCTTGTAGTTCGGATAAGGCCAACCAGGTTGGGATGGTGACCAAGGAGAATACGTTTTATTTCGACAACTATGGTAAATTAATTAGGTATGGTAACAGGAGCACTGTGAGTTCTTTATAATGTTCTATTGTTATTGAGACACGCTGTGGGAGACCTAAGACGAGGCGAAACGCCCTTTTCTGAAGCAGATGAAGCAGAGTTATACGACACGCATGAGTAAGATCGTACGTCTCCAGACCATATGTTAGGTGGCTCTATACATACGCGTGGTACATTGCCGTGAGACATTGGCGAGTTTGCGAGTCCGGTATATGGCGACTAAGCCACTGACATGTTTTGCATGGGCCTGGAATGGCAGATGTTTGTCAAGAACGATATCCAGGAACTTCGCTTCAACTAGTGTATCAAGCGTGCAACCGCATGCAAACGCTTCAGGATTGATTCTCGTTTGTTCTCTTGGAGTTTTAAATTCAACGACTCCTGTTTTTGACCAATTAATGTAGAGGGCGATATTTCTGAACCATTGGGATAGCATCTCAATATCCTCACGAATTATTGCCTCAATCTGTTGGAAAGAATATTTGGATCTACGGTATCAAACTCCTTTCTACGGTCAAATAAATGCCGCTGCTACAGCCTTCTTTAATTAAATGTGTTTCCCTAATTATTCAACAATATCGACGATCACAGATGTAACCGTCGAGATCTTGGGTCGACAGCCGAACTGTCTACCATGTACGATAAAATTTCTAAACTATTCAATAATGCATTTTTAAAGACCTTCGATATTAGCGCGGAAATGCTGACAGGTCTGTAGTTGTAGCGATCCCACCTTTGCAACCTCACGGTATAGCTTTGGGGTATACTCCTGTTCTGATGGAGATATTGATGATATACTCAAAAGGCGATGCGATGGCATCCGCAGCCGTACGGAGAAGCTGTGATGGAATATGTTCGTTGGCAGTGGGGCATATTTTGACATTTTTTAGAAGGTGGTGAATTCTGTGAACGTAGACTCGCTACAAAGAGAATTGTTTTGCAGGCGTCGGGAAGTTATACGGAATTGTGTACTCGATGAGCACTCGCTGTTACGGGTCACACATGTCGCGTAGTAATGGTTGAAAAGGTTAGCTAGCAAAGTTTCATTAGTATTACTACAGCCTTACGTAGATTGGTGCATTTTTCTCCTGGACACCTCCAAGTAGAGGTCGGATTGCCGTCCGCCGGTTCTGAATTCTGTCTGTAACAATATTGGAGTTTGCTTCCATTCTACATTTGCGTGGGAGCCCTGTCACCCCGTTCCTGAGCATACGATAGGTTTTGCATTTGTTATCGTGTGTGGGGTCAGCTCTGTGTATTGCGTACGCCTGTTTCTTCCCTTTACTAGGGATATATAATTCAGGCGTCACTAAGTTTTTCGAACTGCGTTGCTCGATCTAGTATTCTTAATCTCAGTACGCCGACATAACTCTTCCTCTAAACAATTCAAATGCCTCGTTGACGTCATGTGGTCCGTATAGGTCGTCGCACATAGACGACGACAGTTCGGCTTATTATTTAATTATTTAATCATACTTAAGTTTGAATTTTAGGCACTCGTTGGCTGCCGAGGGCTTAGATTTTAGATTAATAAATGGTGAAGTGGTGAGAGAAGGTGGTCGTAAGAACACCGGAGGAAATAGTTGACTTGGGTGGAACATTGCAGTAAGTATGATCTATGCATGTTTCGCAACAAGTTGCCCATGGACAGTGTACGTACAAGGACAGTGTACATTCTTCTAGCTCATACAAGAAATCCAAGAGCCTGCCCGACGGTTGCCTGTAGAGTGCTCCCATAACCGTGCTCTGACCATCGACAAACACCTTGACAAAAATACTTTCGCATTGAGAGTCTGCCGGGAGGAGTAGTTTGAGATCGTTCCGCTCGCGCACCACATAATCATCTTTGATAAACAGTGGCACACCTCCACCCGGCTCATTGCGGCAATAAAAAAATGTGTTATAATAATTATTCTGGAAAGCTGCCTCCTGTTGCGGGATACGAGTTTTCGAGAAAGCGATAACGTACGGGGGGCAAGGAAGCAAATGTAGCATTGTTTCAATGTCGTGAATATGAGACTTGGCACCATTAATATTGCAGTGTATTCCGTAACACTAATCAGGCTCTATTCACAGCTCTGTGACATTAGTTGTCCGAGTAGAATACAATGATAATAAAGTGGTGACTATTAGCGGGCGACAAGAGCATCGAGATCGGTGTCGGTTGTCACGTCCCGCCAGGGAGCATTGCTGTTGAGACGAACTTGAACACGGCAGTCTAACGTTCGGACATCACAAATTTTCTTGTTGGCCTTGAGGCGACGGAGGCGGTAGTGTAGGCTCGCCTGAGCTAGTGGCAGGTGGTTGTTGGCGTAGATGTTAATGTTGCTTCTTTGGCAATCGCCTAGAAGGCTCGACTTCGGCTTAATTTCCCGACACTTTCGTTGCACTTCAAGTTTCTTCCAGCGACAAACAGCAGCAGCTGGGAGCGGTCGGTGATGTTCTTTTCTTTTTCACGTCCAGTTGCTGGCAGAGTTCAATAACCGTCGTAGGCATTTCCTGTCCGTCTCCTTTTCTTTCATGGGAATTCCATTAAATACCACATCAGACCGTCGTACTGGTTCTTAAATGTTTGTCTGGCCGATGTCAACTCCGCTAGTGCCTTTGTGTCAGTCGACATCTTATTAACTGCGTTAATGGTCGAGCGAACCTCTTGCACAGCGGCTACAGCTTCCTCCACTAAAGGCATGATATTCTATAAAGGTGTCTATAGTATTCATTCGTTGTTTTGGGTCATGGACTTCTGCCCCAAGTCGCTCAACTTTTGGTCGCTCAACAACTAATATGGATAGCATTCCTTAGAGATTATCATGCATGTGTGCCAGCAGATTTCATCTTTAACAATAACTTTACAGCAGACCATAATTGCCGTCAGTTAACCCTAATAAACACAAAGTCATGAATCGCGGAATCGCGCGGGTTACATGCGGATCAGTTGATATAAGACATTTGTCTTATATCAACTGAAAGTTAGCTTTTTGGAAAGAGTTCTGTAAGTCCACCACACTAGCCTAAACCGACTCGGAAGTTTATTTATTGGCGGGAACTCCACTAGTCGTCGAAGAAGTGAGGATCAGGTACAATCCTCCGCGAAGAAGCGGCGTTGGAGTCTCACCAAGCCAGGTAGAAAGGTAAATTTGCGGAGGAAGATTATTCTACGAAACCCAGGGCGTCACAGCAGATGCTTGACAGCGGGCTAACAATGAGAAAAGACACCTTGTTACTAGGTTTACCAGTCACGGTTTTCATATGATAAGCCGTATCACTTCCCTGCATTGTTTTACACAGACGGTCCAGAAATGGCTACTCACCAACACATTTCGACATAGTTGAGGCACACATGTTATTTTGTGTTGTGTTTATGATTTATGATACTCCATGATTGACTTATTTTGTGGCTGTTTATGACTGAGAGTTAACCATTTATATTCTATTTTTTTTAATTATTACCTATATATTTTTTTAATGAGAACTAAAGCATTGTATTATGCAGTTCCTATAATAAACCACGTTTTGAATCTTGAATCTTGAATCTAAGCCGCTTACAGAAAAACGTTTACAAAGTTAGCATGGCGTACAAGCATAGGCCTTGTGAAGATGACTGTAGCATCTTGAACTTCTACCATATATATATCTATTTTTTTTAGCTTTTACCATATATATGTTCCAAGGCATTTTTATTTTATTTTAAGCTTCTACCATATATATGTTCCAATGCAGTCGCTTTGAACAAACTACAACAAAAAAACCATAGCGATCCACAACCTGCTTGTAGATTTAAGCTCTGATATATAACAAAATATTCTACTATATTAACTATTTAAGAAATTATCGAGTATCCCTGACAACAATACCCTATCACTCGAAACTTAAAAACTGCGTTTTAGGCAAAATCACCATTGGCTTTATGTGCAATCGTAACAACTCCCACAAGCTCGTCCGTATACGAAAGATAAAACAACCAGCCAGTGCATTAGTTATATATGTTTTCCAACATGCTTACATACAAAGATAGGCGCATGTAAAACATGTTACTAATAGCATTTCTTTATTTCCCCTGTACGTATAAATATACACATAAGCTGCTGCCGCCAATGGCTCCAGCTCGTTTGTCAGGCGTCATTCAGCATCATCGCACACGAGATACGTCAGCTTGGCTTAGCTATCGCGCAGTTATTCCGCCCTCGAGACCCGATGCGCGCTCGACCTCTCTTGGCGAGCCCAATAATATTCGTCAGCTTGAGCACCGCTGCGTCGCTGTTGTTTTGCTGTATTTACTTTGTTTACCGAATTGGCTGCGTGCCACCTGAACATCTCCTATGAACGCGACGACAACAGAATCTTACTAGGTTAGCCTTTCAAGTTGTTGGTCGCACCGCTTGCGCAGAGACATTGAACTTCGGCGTCCGGTAACAGACATACAGATGTGGTTGCTTTTATTTTTACTATGTGTTTACGATTGTTATAGCAATAATAACTATTATTATCCATAATATATAATAATAACTATTATTATCCAATGATTACTATTTTCTTTCTTAGTCTTATTTGTTACACCGGTGTTTTTCTACCCGCTGTGCCGAGGAGCGGGCGCAAATTCCGTTCAGAGCAGGACAGCTTGCAGTGAATCGATGCTGTCAGATTTCTTCGTCGTCATTGTCGTCTTGCATCTCCTTCCTCAGAACTGCAGTTCTGTGGGCTGCCTTCTCCGGCTTTCGACTTCTTAGCTGCCATCAGAGTCGGCCGCGTCCGGCGGCGTCGTCAACAGCAACGAATGGGTCATGTACCAGATAACCAACGGCTGAAAGGCGCACATTCCCAGCAGGACGTAGAGGGCACGCCGGGACCCCTCACCAAAATGCCCCGTGCCCGGGTTTGAGAGAAACGCGATACGTAACGTCCGCAGCTAATACAAACAACACACAAAAATACACATAATTAGCTATAATAACGATACTTAATTTAGTTCATAAAGCGCACATCATTTCTCATATACTATGTTTTTTTAAATAAAATGCACAGTCTAGCTGGAGAGGTTGCCTCAACGATGCGGATAATGAATATCATTAAGCTCTTCTGATTATATGTGTGACCCATTTATCATGTAAAATGGTGCTTTCTTTATTGGATGTCTATTTTAGTTTAGACTTAAGGGAAGTGAAAATACAGTGTTCTGTTCATCGTCCATCATAAAGCACACAGAAGATAGAATAGATGAGATCGTGAAGTTGAAGTCTTGACACTCAATTAATCAACTTTCGGCCAACATACACCGTTGGAACCTATTTTCTAAAAACATTAAGAATGCATGATACACATACGCTACTGGCAGTGAGCCAGTGATTTGTGAGAGACTCTCAATCCCACTAAAATTTTAGCCTACCTCCTACTCCAAGTTCGGGATTTTAAGGCATTTCTTTAAAACTGGACTGGCATCTCTGCATTTCTTATGCCTTCATATGCCTTAGTTCATGTTCTCATCCTCGAGCACCGTGGCGCGAAAAACTCCAGAAAACAAAAACTACGTCCCCTAATCAAATGCTACATTGTAGTTAACCGTGGAAGAATTATCTCCCAAGTAACAGGTCTAGAAGCAACATGTGAGGAAGAAAACAACATAAAGCTCAGCATGAGCAAAGTCGTTAGGTATTCAACGTACAAGAAAAAAACCAAGTGTTATGGAGCAGTAGATACTGGCAACGAGGTATCCTGTTGAGCCAGCAAACAGCGACGCCAACAGGGCGATGAGCATGGCGACAAACTTATAACCACAAAACGCGATCAGGTCGTAGAGCTTCAGGTAGGTGTTGATGTTCATGAAGTACAGTAACGTCTTGATGAGCGCCGTTTCCAGGACCATCGCGCCCAAACTCGAAGTAGCCTGCATACTAAGCACCTCGGGTGAGAAACGTTCTTCGAGACCCATCATGTACGCCGACAGAAGGATATATGAGACAAACGCCATCGCTGCAAGGTGACGAATAAACACGCACAAAAAACATCAACTGTTTAGTTTATATATATATATATATATACGAGTGTCACAAATATTAGTGCAATTATCGATTATGATCGATTTGGGTGGCCATTTGTTTAAACAAGAAGTGCTATAGAAGAAGTACACCATTCGACAAGCACAACCTCTTCTAAAAACAAATACCTACTCAGTCTTTCGCACTTAGTGCTAAGTGCAACACCTTAATATCAACTTAAAGTGGGATACTTCAATATTCTACTCCAAATTAGCATTCGCAAATTAGCATTTATGCATGTAGAAAGAAATATAGAAAATGTTAGTATTGCGCGGATACCGTTAGACGGAATACATAGGTGGTTTCCTGTATGTAACAAAAATATTGAATTCGAATATATACGCATACTTTGGAACATAGGCATATTGTAACTTCAAAAATCTGCATAGCGGTAGTATTGGCAACAACAGCTGTAAAATATCGATATATACGTATATTTACCCCCTTATAAATATATATATATAGGAACCATCTTCTCAGAACGACAAACAGCACGGTATATATATATATATATATATATATATATATATATATATATATATGTTCTATACCTGCTACATGCTGTATCTTTGAGAAAGTGTTAGTTAATCACTTACATAATTTCTTAATTATAAATCGCTTACATGGCTAACACGGCTTCACCACACATCGGTCTACATGTACACAGCTTTTGGAGATGAGCGACCGTCACTTTCAAGTAACTTCGGCCATATGCCGCATTATCTAGTGTGCCTCAAGGGATATATATATATACATGATAGGACAGTTGCAAGACCACCAGGTATTTAAAGGCATGCACTCACTAGGTATGTAAAGATCGGGCGCATTGACGTCGTAACGGGGCGGGACAGGTTCTTGCTGGTCATACTTGGGCGCCCAGTCTCTGTGGGCAAACGGGAATACGAGCAGAAAGAGCTTCTGCGATACGTACGATGTATCCACAGCAAAGTAGTACCTGAAAATGAGAAACATATATTGACCAACAAATATATTCCATATTTCTGTCTTTCTTTTCTCTCTTCGCTCTCGGTGTGCCTTTTCGCTTTCTTCGTGAAGATTTCGAATCCTAAGGACAAAAATATTGTGCCATTTCGGGAGGTCAAAACTTAAACATCTCTAAATCGCAACAAGTAAAAGAGTGACCGCAATAGTCCTACTTTAAGTAATGTATCACGCATGTCGGCCAAGTGGCTAAAAATTAGAGTTTACCAGTCGTGCGACTTTGTTCAACAAAAACATGACTGGCGAAGAGAGTGCTCGATGTCGCTACCCAACCATGGCATGCGTAAATTATGTAATCCTTCGTTGAACAAATAAGGCTTAAATGACTGAGAATATAATACCAGCACAACAGGTATTAAACGTTTCTAAAGTATATATATATATACTCGTATATATATATCCTCATAGCAGGCGAAAAACGCAACCGGCGGGTTTTAATCATCGCTTCACCCCGTGGCCCACCAAATCAGCCTCTGTGTGATGATATCTGAAAGTCTTGGACTGATAAGTCCGCAAAAAATCAGTGCCTTACTTGATCCGGGACACGGAGACATACTGAGTGATCTTCTCGTGCACAATATCTCGGCTCTGACCAGCCAAAGTCTGGCCGTACTGTAGCGCCATGGACGCCATCGGATCGTTGAGAAACTGAGGCGGGTTGAAAATCTGCTGAGACGGCATCTGAGGTTGCCCCATGCTGCCGGGAGGCATCATCCCTGTAGGTTGGCCTCCCGGCCCGCCATACGGACCCCCCTGGCCAACGTTCCTCATCGAGGGCACCCCGGCATTGTTGTTATTATTGAACCTGCAACATAAAACAGTAGATGTTCACGTTAGAAGGTACGGCAGCTGTCATCTTAAGTAAGCGGAGAAGTTTTTTCTTAGCTCGCCTAGCCACAATTTACTATTACTAGGCAAAATAGGTTCTACACGTCCCGAAAACCGATGACGAGGGCCCAATGTTCTCGCGGTCACACCAAGCGATACCAGAACAGTGCATTCGTGGCAAATCTAGAGCTGTTTTCAAAAGCTTTTGAACTCTACTACAAATTGATCAGACTTGTGTTACATGCACTGGTTTTTGCTGGCATCCGTACAACTTGATAATACTTAATTTTACTGTTAACCCTATAATTTTCACGTTCCGATTAATTTCTAGATTAACGCTTATATTTGCATCATTCGCCCGCTTTTTTGCGCGGTGCAATAAACCATTTATTTAACGACAGAAATTCTGGTCGCGAGTACCTAGGTCTAGGGAAGAATGTGGCTAAATTAATGGCTTAGTTGTGCAATCGGCATTCTATCCACCAAGTTTTGTGAGGCAATCAGTATCGTTAAAAGGCCGAAACCTATGCTTTCTTTAGACCGGCAACCATCCGTAAGTTTTTATAGGAAGGCAAGCTTTTCGAACGGACCCCAAGGAAGACGGCAAATACTTTCCGAATAATAAAAACCTCGTTAGTTAAAGCGATCTCGGTGTAAACCTCATCCAAAACTGCTTTCTTGTCGCTATCACGACGTTCTAAAGTGCCGTCATTGCAATCTGTAGGGTCCACCCAGTTGAAGACTGGATCCTTCGAGAAGGCATTCCCACTGATTGCTTATGTCAGATGTCAGCCAGATAACCCTCAAAAGACAAACGAACAGCAAACATACTATGTGATTTTTAGCTTGAATAAATTGTTGTCTGTTGACTTTAAGATAGAGCACACCCAAGGTGTAAATCTTTAGATCTGACTAATCTTACAGATCACACAGAAGTCTAGTCATAAAAAATGATAAAATCGAAGGCATTTTCCTCCAGGCTAGCCATTCCGACCGTTGTTGAATATAACAATAGCGTTCTCACAGTACCATCAATATTATAACATATATATATATATATATATATATATATATATATATATATATATACAAGGTGTTGCAAGTGGTAACTATCTAATATTTTAATCTAAATTACAATCATTTTACACTATGGGTGATTTTATAAAAGGGCCGAAAAACAGGAACAACCCAGAACATCGCCACTTTTTCAACACACTTGTAGTTTGCAGAACGAAACCGCGACCTTGCCTCTCGAGTCCTGCTCTTAGAAAAAAAGCGCGTGTATGAACCATCGCTAAAATCCAATGAATGTAAGCGAGCGAATAGCGCTCAAGTTAGGCCATGACCTTCGTCGTTTCGCATGCATGTCACTCGAATAACCTTACACTGCCATAGCGACTTTGTTTATTTGCTATCGCAGTCGATGAGCTTTCACTCAGTATCTTCTTGTGACACTAAACACACAGTACGACGCTCAGCATGATTTCTATTACTTAGAGCTGTACTGAAGTCTAGCTCAGGCGTGTTCCTATTTACCCGTGCTGATGGCGCTGGTATTGTTGCTGTTGTTGTTGTTGTTGTTGTTGTTGTTGTGGTGGTAGTGGTGGCGGTTGTTGCTGTTGCTGCTGTAGCTGGCCAAAGGGGTCGTACGGTGGTAGAGTCGTTGTATAGTCGGCTCCCATGCCCATGTCCATGTCGTAGCTCTGCCAGCCGCCCTGGCTCTGTGCGGATCCACCCTCCAGCGGCGGTCCTGCCATCGGAGCCGTGGGTGGTTGATGCGGCACGAATGGGGTCGATGTGCTCGAGGGCCCCCCGCTGATGCCCCCGCCTGCGCCGCCGCCGCCACTGCTGCTGCTGTACAGCGATGTGTCCTCGAACAATTGCGGAGGCTGGATCGGAGTCGGTGATGTCTGTAGATACTGTCGAGACCCTGATGAGCGTGAATACAGCGCAAAACATCATCCACAGCAGAATAGACACAGTAGTTGTTAGTAACGAAGAGAGAGAGAGAGAGCGGGAAAGAACAAATGCAGGCGAAGACAGAGCAAAAAAAAACACAACAAAAACAACCCAGCACAAGTGTACGCTGGAGCATTCGGTGTAGTTCGAACTAGTTACGACATGGGATACATCTCTGTTAAGGTAAGTTGGCCTGGAAAATACGTACAGGAAAACGTAGACAAACCAGGCGTCTCGTCTCCCTTGTAGTTTGCTGGCACAAATGCTCAGTCTTAATTCATGTATTTAATCTACAATTGATGTATTGCAGTTAAAACGTCAGCCTTTGCATACACATGTATATCGCATACCCGCTGAGAATGTGCTGCACTTTGCAGTACGCAACCTAGGTGTATTTATACATATAGGAGAACTCTTTTCAGCTAGTCTTTGTTTGCAGTCCAAGGCGAGTGCTAGAGTGTTATGTTATAGCAATAATAGAATTCAAAGCTCCTTTATTCATGTGATCATAATACAAGTATAACGATTTTCGTAGTTGGTCTCCATAGTTTCCGAAGTCGTTAGTTGGCCTCCATAGTTTGCGAAGTCCATAGTTTAACTTATGTGATGTTGTTAACTCACTAGTATCATTTCTGCCCTGACCCATTATTAGACAACTACCAGTAGGGCCACTACAACTAAACAACAAATTAATAACTGTATCTCGAAACGAGTACAATTTGTTCGTACACTTCTCCCCTCTCCCGGTTAATTCCCCTCCATGTTTTTGTTTATAACCGAACGCGTTGACAATACCGCTTAAAATATAAACAACGTATAGCGTCTACGCAGACCTGCTATGATTCAGCCAATGAAGACAGACCACTTGAGGTCTGGCGGTGCGTCATCTGCGGTCGTATTCATATATGCTGGTTGCTTTAGTGGTGTATCAGACGCACGTACGAATTATAATAAATCTAGTAAAACTACGACAACGAAAAATATTACCCACAAAACACTGAGAATCACCACACTATTATATATATATACAATATATATATATATATATATATATATAGAAATACAATATATATTGTGTGCCATCTGATCCCACGTTGACAGCGGATATAACGCAGGGCTGCAGACGGCGTAGATTGTAAAGAGAGTTAGAAAGCTGTAGAAACGTTTTGACCGGCTGCTGGTTTAGATCACACTTCATCTGCAAATAAACTCCAAGCCCAGTCGTTGCATCATAGACGATACTATATGTAAGAGACCGTTTCCTCATAAACATTTGTGGTGACGCGGCAGGGAGGGGCACAGACAGACGGTAGCAGCAACATGGACAGCGCTGAAACACCGGTATAGTTCTTCATATTCGATTCAGACGTTTGCCGTCTATATGAAGGATGTTGACAGCGACGAATGCGACATTGGCAACAACCCTCAAACACGATAACAACACCAACAACGGCATCAAGCACAACAGCAACAGCAGCAACACCAACAACACGGAAAGACGACGTCCAAAACGCTCGCCAGGCAGGGAAACTATTGCCAGCTGTTTAGCCGCCACACGTCGTCGACGTGTATAATGACGTAACGTAACCTGTGTTCTCCATGAAAAAGAAATATATATATATATATTATCATTATCATGTATTTCAATCGACTGAGTGACCACATATATATATATATATATATCTAGACACTTGTATAGGTGCCATATACACGAATAGCGGTATCAATGATCGATTACGATAACAATGATAGGGAAATTAACTGTATATAGCAGGGAGCACTAAATATCTAATCATCGTTTGCGATGGTGGAAAGCGATGACGTTTTCACCGCTCCAGGCTGAGCGGAGGATACCAAAAATCAAATGGAAACTGACCAGAAAATGTTAAGAAAATATTGCCAGTCAACAGAATTGTCAACTCATGAGCCATCGTAAAAACAGCAGAAATAGCAACAAGCTGTTCACTGCCAGAGAACGTTAGAATATTGCCGCTCAAACATCGCTCGCCAGGAATTGAAAATGATTCTAACTGGATAATTTGCCACCTCGTCGGCACACCCCACATTCGCGCTGCATTAACGCTTATACGAGAAATCAGTAAACATGCAGCCATTGAGCCGCCCATCGGGATCCGAATAATCACGCGTGTCTCTACCGAGACAAGATAATCGATCGAAGCCTACACCTAATTAATTGCCATTAGTTATTGCATCTGTTTTCCCACTTTTCACACCAGCTTTTAAACGTGGGCAGCAATCAGAAAAGTGATAAGGTCAACTGTGAGTGAATGTCGAGCTGTGCTAGTTAGCTCTTGGATGCATGTTTTTGTTTGTCGTTGGATCGGATGCAACCTGTAGCCGTGATGACGTGTTCGATATGCGCCCTATCGGTATTCTATATCTGGAAACAATACAGTAGGCACATATGGGACGGCGGGAGCATGGTGATCCTAGGGTGGGGCTAGTGCTCTAGTCACAGTTGTCATCTGCCTCTGGGGTGTTGCCGGTTCGACCAACAACTGTTGTTGATCGAACCGATTTTCCTTAAACGGTGCTCAGTGAAAATACAGATGAAAAACAGCACCGCTGCGAATCAGCGGCTATGCTGGTGCTGCTGCTGCCGCCTTAAGGACTGTTGGGAAAACGCTAGATCTCCCAACAAGTCCGGTCGTCGATGCCTCATGTGAAGACATGCCTCACGGCTTGATTGCAAGCCCGTAGGGGACTAGGCAAATGGTCTCGAATGAAAAACAACCTCCTTATAAGGAAACAAAAATACGTTCTTAATTCTAGTTCGTAGCAGCAGCCGTAGTAGTCACATGTTTTGCACCCACAGGCCACGTACCCGGTCGGTTGTGACGGCGAAGATCCATGATTACCGAACAGCTGCTGTTGCAGGGATTGACTGCAGGACTGCTTTACGTTGAGACACCCACCGTTGAGAGCGTCGCTCGCTCTGAGGCTTTTGAGGTTTTCAATCTGGTCGGCGGCGCGGTCACGCAGCAACAGTGGCTTCTTCTTCTTCTTCTTCTTCTTCTGCTCTTTCTTCCTGGTATTCTTCAGGATAAAAACTCCCCAAGCAGTTACACGGCACACACGAGCACATACGTCGGTCGATACAATGCTGTACAGATCTTCACGCCTGATCGTCACGTACGCAAACGAACTCACAGCAAAACACAGTCACAATCCACATATAGAGAGAGAGCAAGAGAGGTATAGCAAGAGCTCGAGAGTCAGTCCCGGTCTCGGCCAAGCAACTCACGTTCCGTTTTGTTCCTTTCCTCTTGCTCAGTAGCAGCGACGACGACGACAACGACAACGGCAACGATAGTGATCACCGCCGCAAAAAAAGCCAAGTTTAACTACAGCGGCGTCAGCAGCAGCAAGGATCAGGAGCGACTGTCAATCTCATCACGCCAACCGGTCACGGTTGGTTGGTTGGTTGGTACATACATCAACTCACCGATCAATAAATGACCACAACAGCAGCAGCAGCAGCAGCAGTAAAGAACTGAGTTGAGAGGAGCAGATGAGAGGAGATGCGAGCGGTGGCGCCGGCGAACACACAGAAGATGACAAATCGCTCGCCTTTGTTGTATTTATACGCGAATTAGCTGTTTCTGTTTGGCAGTGCAGGCCGAATGACAGCCATTTTTTTGTTCGTTCGTTCGGCTGTTTGTTTGTTTGTAGGTAGGTAGGTAGATAGGTTGGACAGTTAATTGGTAGATCGGTCAATCAACCAGCCAGCCAGCCAGCCAGAAAGACAGATAACCACAGCCACTGTATGCGCGGCCAATTCCTATTCTCCTATTCGTACTTCTTCTATTCGTATTTACATACACATCGCCGTCGTACAGCCCTCGTGCACAACGTGCACACACATACTTGCTCTGCTCCTATTGCCGACGTTTCAAAACAACAGCAGCAGCAGCAGCAGCAACAAGAACAACAACTACAGCAGCAGCAGCAGCAGCAACAACAACAGCAACAACTTCAGCAACAGCAAGGCCCCTCTTCTTTGTTTTCCCTGGCTCTCCGACGTTCGTGCTGTACACCACCACCACCACTGGTCAATCGACGATCTCTTAATACAGCAGCGACAGCCACAACACCGCAACGTCACTCACTGCCATCATCACTGTTTTGGGTTCCGTCGGTTAACGAGACGCCTAATACGCGGAACGGGAGACGGCCGGACAGCCGGCCATCTGTGGCGGCGATTCGAACGTCGGGGACGAGAGCGAGTGAAGGGGTGTATGATGGGTAGATGAGTAAGTGAGTGGGTAGTAATTTTGGTGGAGGCGCTGGTCGCTCGCTGCGTATCATGCGCGGTTTGGGATCGCCTGTGTTTACCTTTTCTCGACGCAACAGATCAGAGTGTGGCAAAGTGTCCTGGATAGCCAGCTGATCTTCTGAGTTGGTGTTTATTTGCGTGCAAGAGCAACAACAACGCTAACGGCAACAACAATATTAATAATAAAGAGACTATCAAAAGAGCCGTAGTTAGTTAGCACCTGTTGTGCCTGGACTACTCTTGGGAAACTTTCTACATTGCTGACTGCGTGCTGTAACGACATCCGAAAATTGCCGTACGTCGATCTCCGTTCGCCACTCAGACAAGGTCGGTCTACTGCGCTATAGCGCCTGCATGACTATCTGTTCCATGCGAAAATCCTGTCAAAAAATTAACGTATCTCAATTTTCACTCAGAGGGAGAGAGCAACCTGTCTATATATATATATATATATATATAATCCGTAGTGACTGTATAGGTAACCTCTATTCATAAATAATATGTGGGTAAATGTTTGCTCTTTAGATGTCGCACATATGACGTAATGTAATTTAAACATAATTTACTTATGCATAGTTATTTGATATAAAATAATCTTCCTATATATATATATATATATATATATATATATATATATATATTTGTATATATATATATATATATATATATATATATATAGATACCTCAAGCGAAATGCAAACTGATATAAAGAAAACAAACTCATAATCAACAAAGAAAAATAAACTAATGCTGCTCTATAAAGCATCTCCGTGCTTCTCTATAAAGCATCGTACGCGGGACTCTCTACTATTGACCGTAAACCTTTCACCAGCGTGCTAACAAGGCAGATTTGGGATGAGTACAGAATCGGTTTTCTTCCAAGTCAGGGGGGGGGGGCAGTCGCTGTGGGGTATTCGTGTGGCTACGTTTGCCACTACATCCGAGAACTCCTTAAAGAAAACTTTGTGGCCGAGACAGTCTTTCCCTCGCAGCAAGTACCTCCATCGAGATTCTCCTCCTGCGGCGGGCAATAACGCCAGCGTCACGAATTTTAGTCATATCACTCTTACTTCGAAACAAGACTTCTCAGATGCCATGCTTTATTGGAAACCATATTTGTTTAACTTCTTTTTGAAACACAAGAAGCAAAGATGATTCAAGCCGCAGAACGCCAGGCTTATAAATGGATCCGCCATACAAAGGAAAGAGTTGCGTGCCCCATTTCGTCCACAATCCTAGTCCAGCACTTCAGAAATATGTTCTCGTCGGCAAACACAATCCCGCACGAAGTGCCAGTATTTCAAGGCCCGCACAGCGAAACTGCCAGCATCCTCCGGGCCAATACTGACGGGCCATTTACTTTACAGGAAGTTGCGATGGCAATTTCGCACCTTAAAGATGGAAAGGCGGAGGGACCAGATAAAATTAGAAATGATCATATCAAGCAGTCGGAACCGCTGCGACCAGCGATCACTCACTTAGTGAATAGATGCCTGGACATAGGGGATATACCGGCTAGTTGGCGAGACTGTATACTGGCCGTGATTCCTAAAGGCAGGGTGATGTATTGGATCCTTCAGCCTGGAGAGGAATTTCAAAGAAAAGCTCCATCTATAAACTACTATCGTTGCTCCTAACCCGGCGCCTGGAAAATTTTCTCGAAATACAAGGCTTCATACCCGAAGAACAGCATGGATTCAGGCGCTGCAAATCAACACATATAGCTTGCGCAATATTTCTCGAGGATATTAAGAAAACAGTGAGCCGCCGGGGACGTTCAATGTTTGCAATATTTGTGGATTTCTGCTCTTGATACTGCATCTCGCAACGTTGCCCTTTGGAAGATCGCAGCCACCGCGTTGGGTATGCCACCGCGTTTTCTCAAACTATTGGCGGCTATACTCCAGGAGAATTATGTGATATTGGACGACGGCGTTGCCGAACATTCCAAATTTGGACAGACAACAGGTGTTGCTCAGGGCGATAACCTTAGTCCAATCCTGTTTTCTGTAATCGTCAGTGAGCTGCCGGCGATTGTGAAGAAGAAGCATCTGGCAGTGCAACTCATCCAATACGCGGATCATGTTGTTATCTACTCTGAAAGTCGCTTCCATATTCAGCAAGCGTTGGTCACTCTCGCAAAGTTTGCGGCAGATACTTTACTAGAGTTAAATATTTTAAAGACAGAAGCAATGAAGTTCCGTCGTGGAGGACGCCTCGCAACAGCTGATACCATAAAGCTTCACGGCCAGCCTATTGAATTTGTCAACCATTTTTCATATTTGGGCTTGGAATTTACGCCAAGCGATACCTCATTCTCCCGACATATAGAGGAAAGGGTCCGTAAGGCGCTGATTGCCATTTGCTCAATTAAGAATCCGCAACTCCTCTCACTGAGGACGGCTTTGAAGTTGTTTGACTTGAAAGTGGCCCCTACAGCAAGCTATGCGATCGAACTTATTTGGGAACATCTCAGAGCTCCAAGCTTTGACGAACTCGACCGCCTGAAAGCAACGTATATTAAACTGGTTATGGGCGTTCACCGAAGCAGCCGTAACTGATTGGTGTATCTGGCTTCGGGTACCCCACTTTTCACAGAAGACCTTCAGCGCCGCTTTAACCTGCGATTAACTCGCGAGTATGAAGAGCACTTACTAAGTGGGAAGCTAAAATGTGTCAAGTGGACATGGATTTCTATCGGACGCAAGCTATGATGAACAACTCGTGGAAGAATGCCCAATACAAAAATCGCCACCTTATTATGCGTCATGCATTGCACGGTTTCCATCATGCACTGTGCACGAAAGTTGGTTTCCATGAGGCAGACGAGCAGTGTACCTGTCGGCACTGTGGAGAAACTTGCTCAACCTACCATCTATTTTTTTTTTTCTTATATGCTGAAACCTCTTAGCATTAATATGGGGGATTACGGGAATCGTGATGTACATGCGCCACCACAGCCAGTGACTAGTGTGGGACTCACAAACCCACTAACACCCGCCTCCCCCCCACCCCCAGGGAACGGTAACTGCTAGGCATCGCTTCGTATCCATGGGAGTGGCCAGTTTGCCTCTCCTCCCTACTCCAGCCTTCCTACAGTCGCGCTAGCCCGCTTTGGTGCGGGGCGGCGACTTCAAGAAGGCCGTTGATACCTTCCGCAGCCCGCCCGCCTGTGGGTGCGTCGAGAGTCATCATCTGGGGGATCCTTTGCTGTATTTGCCTAGCCTGGTCCGCCTGCCTATCACCCACCCGCCTCCCGTCTACAGATTCCCCCTCTCGACCGGAGCCTGAGTGGACGTTAAGACGAGCTCTCCTGGCAGTCTCTTTGACCACCTTTGTGGACATGATCGCATCAAAGTGGGCAATACCTTCTTTCCAGGCCGCCGCTGAAGTCATCATATGGGTGACGACCTCGTTGACTGGTCGGCCTCGCACAGCGGCCGCCCCCGCGTCCCGCGTTTCCCGGAGGGCCCCACAATGCAGAACAGTGTGCTCTACATCATCCGGTTCCCCCGAGTCGCATAGTACGCAGGAGTCGACTTGAACTTTGTTAATCTTAACCATATACGTCTGGAACTGACCGTGGCCGGTCAGCACCTGGGACGCATAATAAGATAGCTCGCCGTGTCTGCAGTCGTACCATTGCCGTAGGTCCGGGATCAGACTTTTGGTCCAGCGACCCTTGGTGACCCCCCCAGGAGCTGCTGCCCTCACCTATTCTTTCTGCCAAGAGTCCAAAGTAGCTAATCTAGCCCGTGTGGGGTCTAGATCACCGTCCAGCGCTCGTTCTGCTCGCTCCCCGGCCAGCAAATCCCATGGCAGCATCTTGGACACGACAAGTAGTGCCTCAGTCGACACGGTACGGAATGCGCGGCAGACCCTTATGGCCACCGGCCGTTGCGCCGACCTCAGCTTTCTCCTGTTGCATGCCGTTCTAAGTGCCCTGTCTGCCCATGCCGGTGCTCCGTAAAGGGCGACGGATTCTGCAGCAGTTGCTAAAAGGCGGCGCTTTTCTTCTCCAACTCCTCCGACTCTTGGCATCAGGCGCGCCAGATTGCTGGCCACCTTTCGGGCCTTTGCTGACACGTGCTGTATGTGCGCTGCGCCAGTCAGTCCCTTGTCGAGTATCACCCCGAGGTACTTTGCCTTTTTTCCCAAAACAATTGGGTGACCTGCTACTTCGACCTGTATGTTTTTGGTCATTTTTCTGCCTGTTAGGTACAGCGCCTCAGTCTTGTGCGGTGCCAGTTTTAATGAATGGTCTTCCATTCAGTCTGTCACCATCAGCAAGGCCTCATTGGCGGCTGACTCTAGTGCTCCCGTACTACGGGCCGTGACCAGAAGGGCCAAGTCGTCGGCATAACCGACCATCTCGACACCCCTAGGCAGACCCTGCAGCTCGAGAACCCCGTCATAGGCGAGGTTCCACAGGACCGGTCCCAGAACCGATCCTTGCGGGACCCCTGCAGTAACTGCGTAGCTCTGATCGCCGGCCAGCAGGCCTCTCTCCGACAGGTACGATGCTATGATTCGACGAAGGTAGGGCGAGATGCCCTTGCGCTCCATCGCTTGCATTGCCACTTTCCAGCTCATTGAGTTAAAGGCGTTCTTGACGTCTAGGAGAATGAGCAGCACAAAGTCCCGTGTTTTGGGGGTCTTCGTTAGCTGCTCACCTGCCCGTCTCAGTACTCTTGCCAGGGCGTCGAACGTGGACCGTCCCTTCCGAAATCCATACTGTGCTTCTGATAGAGCCCCTTTGGCTTCGATCTCGGCGTTGAGCCGGTCAACCAGTACGTTCTCCAAGATCTTACCCATAGTGTCGAGAAGACATATGGGACGGTAGGCAGGCTCTCCTGCAGGGGCATTCCCTCCCCCTTTCGGGATCAGGACCAGGTTAGCCTTCTTCCACAGCCTCGGAAAACGCCCCTCTCTTAGAAGTCTGTTGGCCAGGGTCTGAAAGACTTTTGGCCAGCGCTTCACTAGCAGCCTCGCCGCTCCAGGGGGAACTCCGTCCGGGCCGGGTGCCTTTCCGGGTGTCAACCTTTTCCTTGCTCGCTCGACCTCATCTAACGTTACCTCCGGAATGTCTTCCGGGGCAATCAGAAACTCCTCCTCTCCTCTCCACTGATGGTCCGGAAAGAGATGGCGAACCGTCTTCTCCAGCACATCCGGTGGTAGTCTAGGAGGTGGTTTCCGGAGCTTGGCCGAGACGATCCGGTAGGGTCGACCCCAAACGTCCCTTGCCACCTCTTCTATCAAAAGCTTATAAGATTTCGCCTTACTCTTCTCAATAAACTTCTGCAATGTCCGTCTGGCAGCTCCGTAAGACGCCAGGAGGTCGGCCGATCGCTCGTCCACCGTCCACCCTTGCTCCCCTTGGGCGACTCTACCATCTATTGCATTGCCGGAACCCACCAACACTACGGCAAATTCATATGTAACATACACTCAGCTTGAGTAATAATTGATTGTTTGATATTTGCTTAACAAAATCCACAAAAAAATTGGACTCTCTCTCTCTCTCTATATATATATATATATATATATATACACAAACATACACAATATGCTATTAACTTATGCGATGTCTTATTGTCATATATATATGTACGTTTTTATAACACGTATATGTTTCGTTTTAAAGTATATGTATTTTCTGGGACTCATGCCAAATATGTATATGTGCACTACGTTTGCACAAGCGTTCATGTCCACTAGATGTCGCAATGTCTAAGGTATGCATTTGAGGATGATTAATTATCGAAATGTTGTCCTATTTGTGATATATGTGGATTGAACATGACTCGTGTAACTTGTTAATTGATTGTTCACTGTTTTAGAACCCGGCTTCTTGACTACGATGGCCAAAGGCGATGTAATCACTCTGCAGCTGGGCTCGTTTTCCAACTATACCTGCTCACATCTGTGGAATCTACAGGGTAATTGCTTCTACTTCAGCGAAGAAGCACCGTTTGGCCTTGAATTCGACCACGATGTGTTCTACAGGTTTGTCATAATGGTATACGTATATGTCTATATATATATATATATATATATATATATATCGCTTCTCGACCTTTTGGCTAAGATCAAAGTGTAGTATATATATATATATATATATACATGTAACGGTCAATTGCGGAGAATTAACTTATCTTAAGGTTTAATACATGTATAATCAGTCCACATATTGGAAATTTGAGTTCCTTCTCAGCAAGACACTATTCTACTATCACACTCACACATTGTTATGGTAGCACTTGCATATACAAACTCTATGTTTGCTTTATAAATAATGGATGTCGCTTTGTTTCAGGGAGGGCCGAAGCTTGCAAAACAAGGTTACCTATAATCCCCGTACAGTGCTCATTGATCTGAAAGGCAGCCTCCGCTGTGCAGCATGGCCAACCGATCTCTCTTACGACGGCTGTTCGGGTGACGAGGGAACGATTTGGGACGGTAAGTTCTTGAGTCAATACACGAACCACTGGAGCAACTGACGGATTTTAAGGCCGAGCTATTTAACGTCGCAGCTACTTAGGAAGACAAATATGTCAAAAAATGACGTACATACCAAGCATAAACATCAAGGCACGTTTATTATCGCCCAAAGCGGTTTATGTACACATGTGTCCTAATGAAACATCATTCACAGGGTGGCATAATTTTTCCATGCGATATTTAGTTATCATAACCGTAGTAGTACTCTGTATTTGTTTGCCATCGCTTGCTAATATTGCCTAGTAGGAGTCTTCTATTGAATCTGGCTTCACAACGTCTCTATTATTAGCCAGGCTACACCCTGTTTATATTGAATTTATTTTGGGTTTTCTCCATTGTAATAGCACAGCAGTGCTCACTAGAGTCACAATCAGGAAAATATGAATAACGTTATTTATTAATTATTACAGCATAGTCTGGG
This sequence comes from Dermanyssus gallinae, assembly GCA_003439945.1. Taxonomy (NCBI): domain Eukaryota; kingdom Metazoa; phylum Arthropoda; class Arachnida; order Mesostigmata; family Dermanyssidae; genus Dermanyssus; species Dermanyssus gallinae. Next base: position 388,383 of record QVRM01002323.1, read on the forward strand.
ATGTACTTTTTGTCTGCCATCTCACCTTGCAAGCTCCGAAGGCCTAGCTCTAAAATTTACGGAAATGTTGACCTCTTAAATTATCCGATACCAAATGTGCTCAAGCATATCCGCTTACTATTTTTCAAAGTGCTTATATTTATCTGCCCTCTTAACTCTTTTTTCTCTCTCTCTCTCTACCCCCATCTCTCTCTCTCTCTATATATATATGTGTTGTGAATTGAGTTGCAAATATTTTAAATTGTGGGCCAGCTGTTGAGATCAGCTTACTATCCTTGTCAGCAAAATGTTTAGTGTCTTCTATATTTACCAAGCTCAGCGTGAGCAGTTCTCCAAAAGTTCAAAGTTAATCATCTACGATTTATTTAATGTCCTTAACTGGAGCCAAGAATAATTTTTGGACGTTTTTTGCCACATCTCAACGACGTGATTAAACTGTTAGATCGGCAGGCTCTCGGTAGAAATTCCAGGAGCATCTAGGCGCAGCTCTTAAGGGAGCGGTCAGAACGCCGAGAGGGTGCTCATGAGTATGTATATAAAGTATAAGGAAATGCAGTCTCCTCGTTAACAAGGCAGGCACTGAGCGATTTGTAATGTTAATATTATCACGAGGCTGTAGTTATATTGATCACACTATTGTATATTTTACTCAATCTGGTGTGGAAATAAATCATGTATGAGTATGAGAAAATACTGCAAAAATTGACAGACATTTTGGTCATGCGATATATCACTCCCTTCTTAGCTGAAATCGACGTATTAGAACTTGCCGAAATTAAGCCCGTTGATGTAGGTTGTTGACATCTACCTTTACATTTTGTGTGCTTTGTCGTGAACCACATAAATATTTGAAATTTTCTCCGCTATTAAATAAAATATTTATGGCTAATAATTGCGTTAGAAGAAAAATTACCTGTGATAAGACAAATACCCAAAGGTAGTTGTGAGGTCTTACAGCCGGATTCATAAGGGTAATCTTAGCTATTTAGATTTTTTTCCTCGGACAATGAGTTTGTATGCGTGCCTGATGACAAACCATATGAAACGTTGGGTCTATTGGGCGACTTTGATATATAAATTGATGGTTAACTCCCAACAAATTGTATATCGTTCGACGTAGTTGTCAAAAACACACTCCTTGTGCAACCCTTAATTCCTTCATTACGTCTATATTTCTAGCTAGGCTATATCTTGTTTATATTAAATTTTAATAGGGTTTTCTCTATTGTAGAAGCACTAGAGTGCTCTCCAGAGTCACAATCAGAAAAGAATACCAGGACAATAGGAGAGTTGCAAGTGGATGACATGTAGTTTATGGTTTGTTGTCGAGAAATCGATGAGATGGACCTTTCTATAGGAATACATGGACGTGTGAGACGTAAGTCATAAAACGGGGGAAGGAAGCGCAAGACTGGTGAAACGTCGTTAAGGGCGGTTATAACCTTAAAAGTAGACGCGTGAGCACTCTACGTATGCAGGAGTTTATATATTGTTCTAAGACGTTGGGGAGATAAGTTTGAAGCACAGGTGGTGAATAAGAATTGTCTTTGTCGTCAAGTTACAACAATGACGCATAGTTTTTGGAGATTGGAATTCTTTAAATATAAGTTCAATTTGGTTCGGATAGAGGCTATACGTCGAAAGATTTGCTTTTGAGCGACCTAACTGGAAAATGCGGTTTACACATACGGATGCCACGGCAAGAAAGCTTAACTGCTAATGTGGTCCGGTAGTATAGGGCCCCAACCCACTAAAAACTAGCCATGTTCCCATCCCCACACTCAACTGGGAACTGCGCAAGTAATACTTCAAACAATTGATGGGGTGCATAGTAGCGTCCTTATCGTAGCTACCCTGCTGTGCCTCACGGGACGTTGTCAAGTAAAAACAATTATTTTCTTTTTGCCGTGCATAATGCTTTCGATTGTGCGAGCTATATAGGTTTCAGTCATCGCGTGAGTTCATCAGGAGGTGTATCAACCTAAGGCTTTCTAAGGCTGCCGTCACTTGCTGTAGTTAAGACCGTGCGTAAAGGAGCTCACGCCGGACATAGCATGTGTTAGGGCATGTTTTCTGTTGTTCCTTCGCAGTGCTTGCAGAGTGACGTTTCTGATTTTCCTATTCGAAAGGAGTAACTCTCAAAGTTGCCATGTCCTGTGAGTACTTGGGTCACGTAGTGTATCAACTCGCCGCCGGGCCGGGTAATCCACGCTTTAATGTCTGGAATCAAAACCTTCACTGGGGCCCTATGTCCCTGTCCTTCACGGCGTCCCGTTTATATCTGCCAAAAGACCGAGGTTTTATTCCATTCCTCTTCTTTCTTCCTTGTCGGTTGCTTACACAACTGACGACGTTCGTCGGCCTTCAGGTCTCAGGGATCGTGCCAGCCAGTACAAGAACAACCGCCATTCTGCGTAAAGCGTTAGACCCGTAAAGCGTTGGATGCGCATCAGCGCCCTGTTGTGGGCTGGAGTCAGTGCGGTCAATAGCCATACCGAGGCCGCGATTAACATAATTGACTTGGCAACGGTATACTTCAAATGTGTAGCTTCGATTTTCGCGGTCCGAATAAATTTGGCATCAGCCGGGCGATATCGTGTGAAACGTTGGTGGTTTTCTCTGCAATTAAGCGGATGTGGAATGTGCCTCACCTTTGCCTTATAAGCTATCTAGGATAGATTGAACCTAAGATTCATGCGAAAATCAACTGCAACATCATGCTGTTAGGAGATGTGTTTACAACGTTTTCCTTGCAACGTTCCAGCAGTGAAGTTTTTCGTCACGGCAAAACAAAAGGTCAGATGCCCAGTTTTGTCCCTGTGGATAAATGGCTGTATTATAGCTCCATATACAATGCAGGTTTGCAGGATAGGATAGCCTCAGCTACCCGCAGACATTCATATATACGGTACAATTTCGTGTATATTATTGCTGTACCTCATTTTAGCGAGTATTTTTTTATAATAGCTTTTCTGAAACATCGGTTAAGTTACTGTTATGTAACCAGTTATTGAAATTACTAGAACGACGAATGAATTTATTGGTTTTCTAGAGAGAAAGAGTGCTAAGATAGAAGCATTCGCCGTTTTAAGGTGCAATACAATAGGCGACTAGGGCCAATATGCGGTATCACTAGGAATTAAAATAGCACAGCGATGGCATCACCTGTTTCGACTGCGGATGAAAACTGAAAATCTTCGTGGATGATTTGTCTTTTAATTTCTTAACTAGCTGCTCTAGTGGCAAATATAATTAACCTCAGATCTAAGCAGTTTATTGAGCTAGGGGGAAGGGGAAATTGTGTGATATCTATGAGGTCACGACAGCAGACAAACAAAAATATCTAGATTTATTGAAGAAAATGGCAAGCGGGTTATTGTAAAAAAACCGGACCAAGTTAATAATGCTAAGCTGGTGCTAATTGTCAAGCCAAAGACGAATTTTGTTCGTTTATTCCATAAGCCATTATGGTTGTAATCGAAGCGATCAAAAAATAAACTTAAAAATACTTAACATGAGTTAATGAATAAATTAGTTAGATGGACATTCAGCTTCCTATCGTTCGGCCATAGCGACAAAGAACGCGATTAAGACGTAATTATGTCATATAAGTGGACATTGGAAGTCCAACTTAATGAATAGCGTGATGTTGGAAAGTAGTTTCCGAGAACTCATCCTTGCCATATGTTAGGTCAACGGTAGCTAGGCACCGGAACGAGAGGGGCGTACATCCACTAAATCAATTAGCTACGCGATTTATTCTCAGTCATGTATATATGGAAGGTTGCTGACGGTGATTACTAGAACGGTAGGGGCATACATGATTAGAATAGCTACATGGAAGAATACCTTTTATGGGGCATAGATACCCCGTCATCGAAAACGTTAACGAGAACCTCTGTGGATAGCAGAGCCTGAATATCTAACAACAAAAAAACGCTTTAAGGCAAATTTCCAAATAGATACAGGAACAACGCTATAATAAGCACAGAACTACGGCTTGGGGTTGACTTAGTCGTGCCCCACCGATGCCGTTGTAGTTATCCTTACAACCGTAAGCTTATGATTGCGATAATTACCAAATCGATTAGCGGCTTCTCTGAATTATATGCTTCAGTTGCTAACGAAGAATCGTAAATTAATCGAAACAAAATAGCTAAATTGAGAATACGGATGTACAATTGCATTCACAGACATTTATAGTATAGATGACCAGCGCGTGGCGTATAAACGTCAATGGGTCGTTTAGAAGGCCAACATTTATGTATAGTTATAAGTAAATGCTGCTAATTTATACCTTCTTTCGTCCTAATTAGTTATATACAATTACACTTCTATTAAACATAAGACGAGATTTTCATTATAAAAAAAGAAGTTTAAAATCAACTAGTGTATAAGTAAAAATTAGGCCGCTCATGGGGTCGAGCAGTAACAGAGCTCTCGATGCATGCCGCAGTACTTAAATATTAAAATAAAATTTAAGTGAGCAGGTTGAATACGCGTTTTGTCATTCCTCACCTAGTACGTGGAGTTCCAAGAGTTGCCCGGCAATATGGAGTCGACGTTTGAAACTATAAAACTTAGCTTATACTTTTGACACAGTGCTGTTCTTTTTTAAATTATTATGTTTTTAATATTAATAATAGTAAAATAGCATTTGTGCAATGTTTTCAATTATAAGCAGCGAGGAAGGCGACGTTTCTTTGGCGGCTAGGGTTTTAATCTCAGAAGACGGGAAGACAACTACTTCAGGCGAGAACGTTCGGTCTGCTATAAAAGTTTTTCGTAGCTCAGCAACAGCCCTTGATTTGATCAGACCACGGCTCTTATTAGATCTGTTGTTTCCCGCCCTAGGGGCTGCCGCCGATCGGCTTGCGGCTGCCCTGGCCAAGGTTGTCGATCCTCTTCGCTGGGGCTCGCCTTTCTACAATTGGCGACCGCTCATCTTCGGTGCCCGATTTTCCGCCTTCAATAAAAAGAGTGGCTGCGTGAGACCCACCTCGCATGCTCATCCGCAATCCGGAGGCTGCGGCAAAGATCTGCATCTTTGAGAACAAGGCAGAGGTCTCATGTGCTCTTGGTTGCCCTCAGCTCGGGTTTGCGACTCCGGGAGGATGTGAGGCCGCGGTTCATTCGACTCGGTCCTGCCTGGAGTCACGCTCTTGAGCCACTCTTGTGGTCAAACTTGACTTCAGGAACGCCATCAACACTAATAGGAGGGACCACCTGTTGAGTGCGGTCAAAGTCAGGTGGAACTGTTGAAGTTCGGGTGGAATTGTTGGCTTTCCCCTGTCTTGACTTTTTTTAAGAGGGGAAATACTTTTACGCACGGCCGCTGGTAGTAATTGAGGGCAGTGTGGGGCTCAACGACGGCGAATAGTATATGGCTCAATCCTGTCTGCGTGTAATACCCACTAAAAAAACATTTCCCGGCTTGGAATTGTAAAGCAGTACTTCGAAACCAGGACGGGGGAGCCTCGTGCTCAACCCTTACCTGTGCCTTTGGGTACTGAGCCAGGGAGGGATAAGACTGATGTCCGTGTCAGTCTGGTCCTTCGGGCCTCTTCCTGTGGCGTCTTCATCCTCATGATAGAGTCGAGATTTTGAGATTATTAGATCCACGTGGCAGCCCAGCCGTAGAGGGTTGAATCGCTCGCCTGAGTCCAGGTGAGATTCCCACTCAGCCTCTGCTTGGCACGCGTGCCCGCGAGTAGGTCCCACGGGAGCTGACCCTATAGCACCAGCAAGTCGTCGGTTTTAACCGTTCTATAGGCTCTGCAAGCGCGCATAGTCATTTGCGCTGGGCGGCACGGAGGGCCCGGCGGTTACGCTAGGTCTGTAGGGCTAGGTCGGCGCAGACCGGGGCCGCGTACAAGACCGTTGATTCCGCTACGGCCGCCAGCAGCCGGCGAAGCGCATCTTCCCTCGGCAGAATCTTTTGAGATTGCGCGAGACCTGCGCTACCTTCTTGGCGATATATTCGGCGTGCGCCTTTCCTGAAAGGCCGGTGTCCAGCTGCACACCTAGGTAGTTTGCCTGTTGTTGGTTCAATACCATCCATTCGTTGATCATGTCCAGAACGAGGTTCGCCGTCGTCTCTAGCGATGTTTCTCGCCGTGCGGTCACCAGCATCGGCAGATCGTCTTCGTATGCAATCCTGGGAACCCCTTCAAGCAGGTTGGCGAGGTTCCAAACAACCGGACCGAGGACGGAGCCCTGCGGCCCAGCGTGCGCTCGTTTAGATAAGGTTAAGACGACACAATTCGAATGAGGTACGGCGGAATCTGGTGATCTTCTATTGACCTCGTAATTATGCCCCAGTTTGGTATGTAAGCCCTCATAATTATGCTTAAGGTTAGTCGACTCTCTCAAGTGCTTTTAAAAATACGGTACTTGGACGACGCTTGGGCGACCTGATCCACAGAGTCATTGGCTTTGCGGAGCGGAGTGGCCTTGCCCTAAGCCCCGCAAAGTGTGAGGCCCATGTTGTAGAAGATGCTACTGACTCTGAAGTGCTGAACGCTCTTCCAGAATGCCAGACTGTCGGCACGGGTCTAGAGTTGCTAGGTGTTTCCCTATTCCCGCAAGGAGTTCCGGCCGCCCTCGAGAGATGGCTGAAAAAGATGGATGGCTGATGCTATTGTTCTCTCGCAGATTGCCCGGGTCTATGCAACAGGCTAGATCTCTTCTAAGATTCTGTCGCTCTCACAGACCTAAGAGCTCGATTGTAAACAATCCGCCGTTGAGCATTTGCCCTGTGCCGCTACGAGCCCGCCGAAGCTGGGCGTCAGAAAATTAGTCGGCAACTTTATATAAGCAGTGGGTTGAAAACCTCATCGCAGGATGCGCCACGGACGTTGAGAGGGCCAGGCGGCGCGCCATCTCCCCCAAAGGAACAGACGCATGGCTCCACGTCTTGCGTCTGTTCCTTTGGCGCTCGGATAGGGACGCTGTTAAATGACGAGTCGGTGAGGATCGCAGCTCGCTTGGGGACGGACCTTGTGCATGATCACACCTGCGTCTGTGGAGGCGTCGTCCAGGCGGACGGACGCCACAAAATATTTTGTATCGTCAGCGCAGATAGACGAGCAACACGCCAAGCCTTGAAAACTTGCAACTGAGCCTTACGATCCAGTGGCATACCGTGTGTTCTGGAATCCGTCGGACTGGACAGGGAAGCCGGGAAGAGATCTGACGGTCTGACTTTAACGCTTTCCGAGAACGGTTGCATGCTGGTTTGGGACGCAACAGTTACTGACTTTTTTTTTTGTTTTATTTAATCAATCAGGTTTATTAACGCAGCGAACAAATTGATAATAATAAATTACGTAAAATCGCAGCAGCTAAACATTTACATATTTTATACGGTTAGTAAGTGACCGACCGTAAATATATAAATATACTGTATTGCATTAATTTATTTATTTATACATTATACACAGCATAATTCTAATACGTAATCAGAGCAGACCCGGTAGACCACTGCCTGAGGGCAGCGAACCTAGCACCGCAGCCGCATTTCCACGTTGCACTTCAATTGATATTCTTTGTAGCAGAAATTCCCCTGCCCTTTTCTCATCCTTCTCACTTGCCGCTCTTTTCCCAATTTCTTTCAGAAATTTTACTGTTGATTCGCCTATGACTCCCAATGTTTCTATGGCAACTGGCTGCACTATAAAAGATGCCTCTAACTCGCGGTACTTCAAACTTTTCCGCTGCTCCGCTAAATTAGCAACAGCACCTGCTGATCTTGAAGCTCGGCTTCTATAAGACGGCGCCAGCGTGTCCCACACGGTTGCGTCCCATACAAGGGCCTTTCCGGAGGACCACGGAACCAAGGTTATTCCGTCTGGACGTAAGGCTGAGTCCGCTGCTAGTCCGACTGGCTCCTTTCTGCAGGGTACGTTAGCGGATTGCAACGCGCTTGAAATCACTTCGTTGAGGGCGGCGTGGCGCGAATGTCTTCCGCAGCTCCTAGGACAGCTGAGGCCGTGCTCTCCCGTCGGCGACACCGGTGTGTTGCACAGGGAGCAACTATGGGGCGCACACACAGCCTCCCCTAACCGCAGGCCGGCAACGATGCGGAGTGTTGTGTTGTCCAGCATCGTTCCCAGCTGCGGCGAGGGGATGGCTTGAAGCCATTTTGCGCTCGTATCGTTGAAAGCTGCTAGTAGGCGTGCCTTGCCGAGTGCATCAGCCGTGTTGTCCAGGAGCTTCTTTTGAATGGCTTCGACTACCACAGCATCCAGAGCGCGCTGGCGTGTGTCGTCAAGCACCACGCGGTGATATGCGGCGAACTCCTCTTTTTTGGACTCCATGAGCCGTTCTAGAAAGGACTTGACGTTCGAAGGAGATATAGATATAATCAGTTCCTGAAGTGTGGTGATTGAACCCAAGAATGCGGTCTGGGCCAGATCGGTTGCACGTCGTATTCCTAGACCTCCGGCTGTTGTAGGAAGGGTAGCCTGGTCCCAATTTGCCCCGTCCAGATTCAAATTTAACACCCGATTCACGCACTGTCTCAGCTCATCGTCGAATTGTTGTAGAATGTTCTTTTGGGCCGATGCATCTATGCAGCGAAGGATATAGATTAGCCTTGGTGTCGAGAGGCTAGTTCGCATCAAGAATAATGCAGGATGCGCATCGAGGGATTCCAACCTGGAACACCAGAGATCCATTAGCTCGCACTTCGTGTTTAGAGCGAGTTTTGCGGAGGCCGTTGTGAGGGGAGCTCCAAAAAGCTCGATGTTTTCATCAGTACATAGCTTGATGTCAGGAAGCAGGCCCTGCGCCCGGCGTAAACACTCGTCACGAAAGGCGCAGTCGGATGACAAGACGTACAGCTCACACGTTGAAGCATTTAGTTGCAGTCCAGAGGTGACGCCGAACTCGATTGCTGTACCCCACTGACTCATTAGTCCCATTTATTGGTCAATGCTGGCGCGGCCCGGGCCGGCTAAGCTTTAGCTCTGCCGAGGCAGGCAAGAAATAAAGTATCAGAACATCGTGTACGCGTACGGGTGTTACCCACTTGATTAATATGTATATAATATAAGCTTTATGAGTATAACAATTACATAAAGTAGCGTGGGCCTTGCCGGGCGAACGAGCGGAACGCTTTCGCCATAAATGCCTAAGTTGACCTTAGCAGGGACCTCTATGGGGTGGATAACTACGTAATTTTAGGATTCTCAGTAAAATGTATATTTTAGGAACAATTGGAAGTTGCTAGTTGAATCTAGTTGTTATGATTATTACAAGCACAGCATAAAGCCGCATTTATTGTCTTATAAAGGGGTATGCGGTGGAATGGAGTATGGTTCTATGTGTGTTTTTATAAATGTTTATACTCGTGGCGTGAATATTATTAATCGTCAAATAAGCATTTTTAAGGCGCCCATTTGACTATCTCGAAACGGGCCACAGCTTTTGGAGTAATGTTAAAATTCTGGCTCCTTGGGCTATTAAAACGCATATTGGACAATTATTTAACGAGCATGATAAAGTGATCTGCTGTGTCGAATGCGCTTTTGTAGTTGAAGTAAAAGCGTTATTATTGAGGTAGTGTGAGAGGAGCAGCAAGTGTCAACCCCATGGTTCTTGAGGTTGCCAGGCTAACAATTACGTTGCATTTGCGTCTTGAATTCGAATCAATAGGAGCTATGCAGATACATAAGGCTGAACGTGCAGCGCATTCATCGAAGAGCGAAGAGTTGGGTGAAGCTGACCGCAAAGACCACACGAGTGAGTCTATTACCAAGGACACCTGGGCGGGCTATATTCAGAACAAGTTTCATCCGAAAAGCGTAAGTTAAGCCTTTCCTAATTTGTACGTGTTACTACAGGACAGGTGTGCGCCAGAGTTGCTTTTGCAAACAATACTTTGAAAACAACGTGATATTTCGACGAATCCTATCTTGCGTCGTATATATATATATATATATATATATATATATATATAAACTGGTGAAATGCATGACACTTGACGTCGTTCTTAAAGCCACGGTATTGTGGGACCTGCAAACCCACACCCACGAAAGGGATGTCGAGGGTGGCTGCAGTCTTCTCGAGATTACATCTTCTGGCCACTATACCTTGCCATTAAGGCTGTTCGACTTTGTGCGGCAGTTATTTTTGCCTCGGAGACAAATTCCGCGAATATTTTTACCATAAATCGGAATTCATGATTCTTAAAAAGTGTCCTTGCCCAGTGTTGAAAAACGGACCGCGTTCGTAGCATATATGTATATATATGAGACTAAATAGCTCGAAGTAAAAGCACATATCTAGTTATCAAATAAAGACTCGAATTGTACATTTGTTATTTTTTCAAAAGCTTTTTGCTTTTGTGTGTAAGTCCAAAATAACCCATTTATTAGACTTTGGTAATCACCATCCACCTTCACGACAAGTATTTACATAATGAGGGAGAACACAATGACAACAAATAAATTATCACTAACCTTATTATAATTTCTGTACACTACATCGCACGAGGGGCTTACACGACATGAAGCGCTTATAGCGTTGGGTGCATCTCTCTGCAGGTGACATCCGGCAGTTTATCTATCTATCAACCTGCGTATATATATATATATATATATATATATATATATATATATATATATAGTTGAATGAATCATTTCAGTTTCATCTTCGTCCATGATTGTCTTGATATCTGGTCATCACTGGCGTCACTACAGTAGCTTGACACAACGTGTGATTTGTGCCACTGTATATATATATATATATATATATATATGTTTATTGTTACATTAGTCAATGGTTATCATTTTGAGTCAATGAGTCTTCGATTCTTGAGCCTACAAGAGGATCCCGTCGACGCGTGTGAGATTAAAGCGGTTAGCGTAGGAAACTATCGTGAAGCAATCGCTTTCATTAATAATAGCCCTACTTCTTGGGGGAGGGGGGGTGGGGAGCGAACAGACGACAATAACAACAACAACAACAACAATGATATGATGGCAATAAACATGATGAAGATGATGGTGTTGATGATGACGACGACAGCAACATTGTTTGAACACTGGTGTGTTGGTCGTATTTTCGGCGAAAAATAAAAACAGAGAGCGCCGCCAACTTTCGCTCCCTCTCGCTGCGTGAGCTTGTTAGTAAAGATCCTTCGGCAGACTATACATGAATAGAAATGAATATTGGAGGAGATAGAGAGATATATCTGTTATTTACCTCAATGTTCATAAATATCGGGCGGGTAGGAGAGTTGTTGTTGTTCTTGTTGTTGTTTTTATTGTTGTCTTTGGTGTTGGTGTTTTTTTTGTTGTTATGGTTGCTAATGGCTGCTGTAGTTGTCATTGCAGATGGCGGTCGATGCTGTTATTGGTCTTGTTATTTCGTGTCATTACCGTCGGTATTTTTGTTTACTTGCATATTTGTAGGTGTTTTCGCTGCAGTGCTTTTTTCGTTTAAGTTTGCTTTTTTCTCTACTTAGGTAGTTGTGCTCTGATTGTCTATTGTCTGTCATATCTGCTATTGTTATCGTTGAGCCCGCGTCTACTTAGATACTTATCAGAACGCTTACTATGACGATTAATACTATTGTCGCTAGGTTTACTAACTAAATCTAAACAGTGGATCTCTGCGTAGCTCTTTCCATAAACATTACCGCTTGTGTTCTTACCAAATTTGCTTTGCTACTTATAATGGGCCACATAGTTGGCAGCTAACTGGTCATCCAAATAGCTTCTTCATTGCTTTTGATTTTTTTTCCCTACTAGACTATGTTTTCCGCGACACTTCGCCTCGATCGAATACTACACGGTGTCGAAATCGCCAACGTCCTTGGTTGGCCCGCAGCCACCCGATCAGAATCGAACATCGACATCAGACCTAGATAGAGAGCAAAGAGATCGGGTAAATCGGACGAGACGGCCTCTGCGACCTCTATGGGCATGTTCGAACGTTACTCTACTACACTGTGTATGATCAGCGTAGTGATGATCATACACAGTGTATGTAGTACTCTTGATACTACAGACGACAGATGGTGGTGTTAACGCTAGATGCAGTCGCAGCGGCACTGTTATTGCAATAGCACTCGTAGTAGTAACACAACCAGTGCAAGCAGCACCAACGGCGTAATAATGGCCGTGATGTCAAAAACGATCGAATATTTCATGTTGTGAATGACGCTTTGATTTTTTGGTCCCGCGCGGTTATTGTTGTTGTTGTTATTGATGTAATTGTTATTGTTGTTTCTGTTGTTGTTGTTGTTTTTGATGTAATTGTTGTTATTGTTGTTTCTGCTATTGCTGTTGTGGTTGTTACTTTTATCGTCGAATTACATTGAATTCTGCTCGTAGTGTTGTTATGCCACTAGGCTCCATTACTTTGTCTAATAAAAATATATTATTACGTTTATTTTCGCGTTTACAACAGCCGTTACCATTGATACATTTGTTTTTACCGTCCTAGATAACGGTGCCAGCTTTCGACTCGCCCCTAAGAAGAGAGTTAATTTTTGAATGCGAGTTGCCTAACTAAATCCTACCGTTACGTTAATTGTTACATTGGCGTAATACTGCGCACACAGATGCCAACCGAACAGATTATACTTCCTAAACAGCAATTGCAGACCAGCAAGAATGGCAACAACAATAAGTTATTAAACATCAACAACGATACAACAACAATAATGCTTATGGCAATGGGAACAAGAGAAGTCCCGTAAAAGCCGTAGCAGACTCTGCGACAGTAATAACATCATACGTCATTAGAAATATACAACGATATATGTGAACACAATTGATGGATACATGTTATAGATACGCCACTCAAGCTTGAAACTAGGAGAACTATGTACATTCTCTCAAATTTGCTATTGCCACCGACAAACTAGTGAATCAATATCGCCTATTGCTTGTAGACATGAGGGTTGGCCAAATTCCGGCGCTTTAGTCCGCCCAAGTTCTCTTAATTTCGATAAGCTTGTTTCTTGCTGGCTGTTAATTACGTGTTTCTAAAAGAACGGTATCCGGACGGGATGGCGTCGTAGTGTTTTTTACTAGCTACCTCCACTGTAAGCCTAAAAGATAGTTGTTTCCCCCGTTAAGACCATCAATACCAACAGCAGTTTTGTCGCAAATAGCAATATGAGTAAGTCGTTTCTAGTGTACTTCTAGTATAGCGATTTAAGGGGTCAAATGAGCAAAGAAATCAACTGCGCTACGCCAATATATCTCCTTCTTGCGTGCATTTGTCTTTGCTGAGTTTGCTATAAGTAATGTTTGATGTGTCATGTTGTTGTTGTCGTCGTTGTGGCGACGGTTTTCAGTGTCACGTTGTCGTTGCTGTCGTTGTTGTTGTTGCTGTCGTTGTTGTTGGCGATGGTGTTGTTGTTGTTGCTGCTGTTGCCGCTAGTGCCTTTGAGAGCTTACTCATGTTCTCCTTTCTTTAGTTATTATTAAGTTATGTTTTGTTTTGGGGTGTTGTATCATTTCTTGTTGATTTTTTTCCAGTGGAGACGCACAAGGACTGTTGTTGCTCTTGTTATTGCGGATTGTTACTTGGATTATTTACTGTGATTGCATCTCGGCACAACAATAGTTAAGTTGGATTTGCAACGCTTTTTGGCGTGCTTCGTTTGTACACTTTTGGTCGGTGGGTCGGTCGGCCAGTAAGCGCGCTTTACACAAATTTGAGATTGTATTTTGCAACGCGCACCCGTAAATCTACACACGTTTGTTCGCTTGGCTATCTGTCTATATATCCATCTATCCGTGTGTCCGCCTGTCTATGTCTCTATCAGTGCATATGTAGAGATTATTTCATATATATTCATGGTGGGCGAGTCTGCGATATTGATCTCATTGCTGCTCGGCTTGCCGTCATGGCGCTCCATCATTAACAATCACCAACGCCACGGTCGCCCCTAGCACTGTCCTCTTCATCATCTTCATCTTCATCGAGGGTCTGACTAGGACTCCGAGTTACCTCAGATCGGCTGATCGAGCGTTCTGTGCGCCCTGCTGTGACAGGGTAGCGAGTGTGGTAATTGAGTGGAACTAGAAACAGCAACGATATCTCGTTGGGCCCAATTGATAACTTGATAGGTTAAAGCTTTTTTCCTTAATAGATTTCTTCCTTCCCCCTAAGCCCTCTTCTGCTGACGGTTCGTTATTTGCCTGAAAATGCCTTCATTCTATTCTTCGGCGACTTGAGTATTCCTCTTTTTGTGTAAATGTCAAATCTCGTCGGAGCGCAAAGCTCGCAAGCATAAAGTTGGCGACAGCGGTCTGTCACACTTAGATGGGGCACATATTGCGCTTTAAGCAAACCCACAACAAAACAACCTACATACTACTACGCGTTCTGGTGCAATCATTGGCCGATATAGTGTTCTGTTGTAAGACGGTAGCATTCACGGTACAGATAATATTAGTAACAGTCTAACAGAGCATATATATATATATATATATATATATTTGTTAACAAACAATGTGTATGGAAGTTGTGGCTCACAGGCAAAGTCTGAGTACTTGGGCAACATGTGGCACGTTCGCGGTGATAATTGAACGCCATGTCTGTTAGCAGAATACGGCTTTCAATCGCTCTTTGACTATAACTTTATACACTTATTGTGCTACATATATGTATATAGCACAGCATGATCACAACAGAACACACCCATATATAATAATTATTCGACAAAGAATTTTAGTGAAAATACCTGGCCACATTAAATACGTTTGCCAGAGACAAAGATCTTACGTTCCCATTGTAAATATATATATATATATATATATATATATATATATATATATATATATATATATATATATATATAGATATATATATATATATATATATATATATTGTATATATATATATCAATTGTGCACATTAAATACGATTGCAATTAGTACAAGCTGGCTTCCCTCAGTTGGCTGACAACGAACTTGCTGAGAAAAATGGACTGATTGGTTGACTGTACAAACAACGCGAGTGAGTTCGCAGTGCGGTTAGCACGTTACACGTTGCTGAAAACAACTTGAGTTAAATGTTTGTGATTGGTGAGCGTTGTTTCTTACTGTCTCATTCGTACTACAACTTGGTTTTAAAATATTATTGTTCTTTTTGCTATCTGTTAGTGTGGCTGTTTTTGTTGTTGCTGTCGTCGTCATTACAATGATTGCTTTTAGGGTTAAGGTATTGTTGTTGTTGTCGTTGCTGTATTCTGCTGTGTGGGGTCGTTTGGCTGCCGTTGCAGCTATAAGGTGAATAGTGGTGCGGCTGTTCTGACGGTTCTTGCCTTGTACTTAAGTTAGATTGTTACATATTTGTGCGACATATATGTGCACATTATATATATATATATATATATATATATATATATATATATATATATATATATATATATATATTTATATATATATATATATATATATATATATATATATATATATATATACGTTTTGAGCAAGACAGAGACGTTGGTGTGTCCAATCTGTAGAGGTTGCTTTGGAGTATGCCAGACTTACTTACGTATTTAGCGAGTGAATTACTAACAAGAGGGAGAGTTCCTTTACGCTTTCTTTTTTTGATTTTATATTACTGAACAGCCCCTTATAAGCACACTCGAAGCACACTCGATTGGCATGTACTAAGTTTTCTACTTAAACGTGTCAGCGTACGGTCATAATGTCATAATAACAAGAAATAACACGTTTTTTATCTGCTCTATTAAAGCAGCTATTTGCTTCTGTAGTTGTTATAATCACTATCATCACCACCATCATCATCGTCGTCGTCCTTACCATTGTTATGATCGTTTGTCGTAAATCCCGTCATTTTTAGCGTTATTGCTGTTGTTGTTGTTATTGGTATTGGTATTGGTATTGTTGTTGTTATTGCTAACGTTTATGTGTGTCTGTGAAGCGCAGACACGTGCGTATTAAAGAACGACGTACTTCAACAACTTAACTGAAAGCCATCGTTGCTTCTACGATAATAACCCAACCAAGACTCGCTAATACTACCAGCGATCAGCTACTACCTTTACTACACACATTTACACACGCACACACACACACGCGCACACACATAAACACAGAGAAACACACACGAACATGTGTTTATATACCTTTGTCCACTCCGGTACACCTTCGTCGCATATACAAGCGGGCAGACTTGTCTCATCATCTCCTGTTGTCATCGCCTGTCTACCTGGTCTGGGGCTGGACTGTTTTACTTTGTATATCGACCGAAAACCGCCGTCATCACAGCTACTGCTAGGAGGATGGGAGACGGGATGGAAGTACTGGCGAGGCTCGAATACTGACTGCATCACAGACTGGCCGAGTTTCACATTTGGCCAACGTATAAAACCAGTACTATATATATATATATATATATATGTATAAGAGGCTCTTCGGAAGTATATCTATATATATACACACACACACTCATATATAAGTAGCGTAGTTCGCTTCATTTAGCATGTTGAGTTTTCGGCAGGCCTAGCTTTCGTTCGATTGGTCTACTTAATTGTAACTAAAACGCTCACAACCAGAAATTGCCAACCTTGACATTTCGTCGCCGCCTTCGCCTTCCGAGCAGGTCGTCTTCTGTTTGTTGTCATTATTGTCTTCTTTTTCTTCTTCATCATCACCATCATCGTCATCATCTTTTTCCTATTCTTCATGATTTGTAATAAATTTTCGTCGTCGTCGTTGGTGCGTGCTGTTACGGTTGCTACGAGTATGATGCGTGTTGCTGTAGTTATTGGTGTTGTTATTTGTTGCTATTGCCGCAGCAATGTTCTCGTCGGTTCGCTTACGACGGTACTGATTTTCGTGGTTCGATAATGGCAATGATCATACAGAGCATCACTCACTCATGTGATGATGATGATGATGACAACAATGACCCCCCAACTCTGGACCACCCTACCGAGTTGCTTAGTTAGGCCAGCCCGAACCAGCACAATCCGCATAAATTGAGGGTGTTTGCATCGACTACCAGTTGCTTGCTGCTGTGGTTGTTGTTGTCGGCGGCGGCGGCGGTCTTCATCTGCTCTCACTCGACCTTGCTGGACTGTAAAGACTGTACTTACTTGGATGCGAACCATGCTGGGGTGGCGGACTCGGGGGTGGGGTGACTCGGACGAACGAGATGCTGCTAAGAATTGTTTGCCTTTGTTGTTCTACTCTTTACCCTCTGCTGCCCCCACCCTGACCCGGTGGGGTCCTGCAACTATGCTACTTGACTTGGCTACTATAATTACTTCTACCACTATCCGACCCGCTTTTCAGTAATTGTTGGAACAAGAAGGGTACATCGTAGATGGCGGCGTAGAGCGAAGCTTTCTCTCTCTATCTCTCTCGAGCTTCTCCGCCGGCGCTCTCATCTTTACCAGTACTATTCTGATATGAGCTCAGAAAAATCTCAGCTTCGACGCGTGCCGGCAGGCCGCGAGGCCGAATCGAGAGTCTGACTGACGTCATCGAACCCTGTCGTAATTTCGACTATCGAGCTCGAATGTGAAAGGACATCTCGTCGCTGTTGTTGTTGATTTTGTTGTTGTTGTTGTTGTTGTTGTTGCTGTTGTTGATTTTGTTGTTGGTCTAGCCTCTACCGCTTCTGGTGGGCGAAGTCGACAAAGCCGAGCAGCGCGCTCGCATAGTGCTTCTGCTGGACGTGCTTGTCGAGTTCCTGTTGCGATAGACAGAGCATCGGGCATTTCGGTGAAGGACACTTGAGCATCTTCTCCGGGTGGATGTTGCGGACGTGCGATTTGAGATTGTGTTTGAACGTCGTCACGAGCGGACAGTACGGGCAAGAGTGGTTCTTGGTGGCGCTGTGCACCAGCTGGTGGCGACTGAAACAGCAAAAAAGAGCAAAGCAACATCAGCAGCAGCAGCAGCAACAGATCAGCACATGGAGAAGAAAAGGGGAAAACGCAGGAAAGAACGAGAGAAAAAGAGCGATCGAAATGAGAAGACAAAGAAGAAGAAGAACAACAACAACAAATGAAGCAGCAAAAACAACGCAAAACGCAAAATCAGAGAGAAAGACACGACGCGTCAATCAATGCGTCGATCGATTGCGCCTGTTTTCGACAGACGAGATTTCGATCGAACAGTGCCAGTGCAATGAGGGCCCAAAACCACGTGTACAGTAATTGACCGTATTGCCGGCAGACGTCGTCATAGTAAACGCGGCGCCAGGACAACAGGCACGCTGCTCATGCTGCACCACATTCATGCCAACAACACGACGGCCATACACATATACTGGCGACCGCGAACTGCCTGCTACCACCACGGCAAACACCGGACGATGACAGCAACATAGCGGCGAGAACAATACGAATTAGAGCGACGAATATTATCGTAGTAGTAATGTAGTAGTAGTAGTAGTAGTAGTAGTAATAATAATGGCATGAATCAAACTAAGAGCAAAGACGACAACGATGACGAGAATAACGTCAACAGGAGCAACAGGGATAAGAGCAGCAGCAACAACAACAACAACAACAACAGAAACAAGAGCAACAACAACAGTAGCAACAACAACAGCAAACAATCAAAAGAACAAAATTGTTATTTGACGACGAATTATTTGACGTGAAGATGGCTAGCTGTAAATGCGCTCGTGTATGTACGTATGTATGTATGATTGTGGTGTTGTTGTGTGTTCGTGCATGCGGACGTATGTCTCGTCCGTCGATGGTTGGATTGTTCGCCGCTTTGTCTCGCAGCCACGCAGGCACGCACTGCGTGGCCGTCGGTCCTCGTCGTTGGCTTCTGGGCGTTCCCGTTAAGTGGGAGCTGGGAGATGAATTCGAATCAATGACTGAATGAATGAATGAAGGCATGAATGGATGGATAAGTGAACGAACGTGAAATTGCCGTTTAGCGGCCAGTCTTCTCGACGAGCTCTGCCTCGACGGACCGATCTGGCCGGCTTTTTTGGCGTTCGGCGACGATCTGACCGTAACTGCAACTCTGTTTGCGCCGAACGACTAGCAACTACCGACACGACTACTTATCCATGCCGCCGCCCAAGCCTGAAGTAAAAGGAGGGGGTGGTGTCCAAGCCTGGGGGGGGGGCCTGGTCGGGGGTGCGGTCCAAACCTGTGGGGGTCTGTTCGGTGGTGTGTCCAAGCCTGGGGGCCTGTTTGGGGGTTTTGGGGTGGTGTCCAAGCCTGGGGGCCTGTTTGGGGGTGGTGTCCAAGCCTGGGGGGGTGGGGGGGCTGTTTGGGGATGCTGTCCAAGCTGGGGGGGGGGGGGGGGGCTGTTTGGGAATGCTGTCCAAGCCTTGGGGGGGGGGGGTGCTGTTCGGGGATGCTGTCCAAGTTTGGGGAGGAAGCATGTTTGAGGGTGCTGTCCAAGCCTGGAGGACTTCGGGGGTTAAGGTCTGGTCCAGGTGCTACCCAAGCGCGTTGTTCGCCGCAGCTGCCGTTTGCAACGGCACCACGAGCGGCAGAAATCAGACGTCAAATCCCCAGTCAAATCAGACAACCTACGGCTTTTCAGCGCGCTGAAACCGTTGGGTCTGCGGTGAACGTCGGCAGATATATGTACATGTATGTATGTGTGTACAACTTGTTCACCTCGCGCGAACGCACACGTCGGAATGCAGCCAGCCGACCAACCGACTGATTGATAAGATTTGCTTCCACTTACGGATGATGATGGTGATGGTGTTGCTCAACATCCGTTGTTTTCGTCGCTCGATCTGATCTCCCGCTCCCTGTGCCATGTAATTAGTCTGTTTGTTCGACGTAGTGATGGTGACGATGATGATGATGATCTAACGTACCGCTACCATTTGTTGCTACTATGTGCATCTATCTAGGTCGTAGTTATGATCTCTTTCTCTCTCCCCTTATATATATATATATATATATATATATATATGAATTAAATTGATTGGCCCGAAATATCGTATCGATGGCAAATGATAGCCCGAATGGGTTATTGCCGCTTGTGACTTGGGGAGACGTCGCATAGCAAACAACCACAGTCGAGACAACGTAACGCGCAGCGAAATTCGTGAGAAGTTAAGGCATCGTGAAGCATCGTGGAGATAGACCGCACTAAACCGGACGCGGAACGGCATCCGAGAACTGATCGTATGAGTGTCGTCATAAAACTAGGAGCTACTGAAGTCGAAGCTGTTGTTGCTGATTGTTGCTCGTGCTGCTGCTACTGCTGGGCTGGAGTGTCGTTCTAGTCGATACGAGTTCCGTTGTTGTTGTTGTTGTTGCTGTTGTTGTTGTTCATAATGTTGGTTGTGTTGCTCCTGTCATTGTTCAAGTAGCAGTTATAGGTGCCTCTGTTTGTAGTTTTCTCGCCGCCGTCGTTACTGTTGTTGTTATTGTTGTTGCTGCTATTGTTGTTGTTGTTGTTGTGGTTGTTGTTATTGTTGTTGTTGTTGTTGCTATTGTTGCTATTGTTGTTATTGTTGTTGTTGTTGGTGGTGGTATTCGTAGTATTTACGGTGCTTCATGTTAGTGCTGTTGCTAGTGAGCGCTGGGGTGCTGACTGCCTTCACTTGGCGGTGAAGGTTGTATTGTTCTATACAAATGTGCTCTGTGTGGGCGCGTATTGCAACGTTGTATTCTTAGTTGTTGTAGTAGTACTAGTAGCTGTTGTTGATGTTGTTGTTTTTGTTGTTGCGGTCCAAGTAGTAGAAATTGTTGTATTAATCGCCTCAGGGATGCACCAGAAATAAGTAGCTTTACAAAAAACGTTTGTTGTTGTTATAATTTGTTGCGACCGTTCCAAAAGGGGCCACGATTGGCTCGGCGGGGCTAAGGCGACCCAAAACGGGTCCCTTCGGCATGCACCGCATTATCGCATGAGTCGACCCTGACGTAGATTCCCCCCAACAGCTTCTAAGGTGCAGTCTAGTTAAATATTTAGATATCTGGTTAAATATTTGGGTTTAGGCCGAGTAACTCGAGTATAGGTGATAGACGTAGTAGGCTAATAGTAATAATAATAATAATAATTGGCGACTAATAGGAGACAGTAACAAAGAACCAATAACAACAGAATCAAAGTTATGTAAAAAATATAATAGTGGGTTAGTTTTATGGAAGGCGGTAGCAACAGGCTGAACGAAGATGGCATGGACAAATACCAACTACAAGAAAAGCAGTAGTGATAAAGGAAGACGGCTCATATTAAAGGCTTTATGGGCTGACACGAAATTATCTGATAACAGGGAAACGTGCATTTTGCACAATCGCAAGAACTAAGGACTAATAATAATATTAATAAAACAATAGTAAGAATAGGAACAAATAGCCGAGATGGCACCAACGGTGACTTGTTACAAAGCAATGAAAACAACAAAAGTTTAAGTAACAATTACTACCGTGGTAATAACAATGCCGCAATACAGCAATAACAAGAACAAGATGAAGTACAACAACAAAAACAATAACTACTAATAGGATCAGAACAGCACGAGCCATTGCATTGAGTACGTTCACTTCCACTAACAATAACTGTATGTCTATATAAGGATGCGAAGGTGTTTTTGCTTGGCCCGTTTGCGTTGGGCGATGGGAGAATGTTTCTTGCTGCATATGATCAGAGTAATTGCACCAGAATGCAGAAGCACACGCAAGCATAGGCTGCCGCAACAGCAGCAACAGAACCAGCCGCCGCCGCATAGATAGAACCAATATAGACGGATAGCGTCGGTGGTTAGCGGTAGCCGGCAGTGGCTCCCTCGTTCCCCCATTGTGACCCCACTTCCAGCGACGCATACGGTCCAATACAACAATTGGTCCACATATTATCGGATGCTGCGCTTCAAGAGCTGAGACATGCAGCACTAAGAGAAACGAACCGATAAATATATATATATATATATATATATATATATATTGCCGGCTATTGCGCGTTCTCCCACCCCCAATACCTCTCTCTTTATATAGATCGATATTTTTTCTTCTCTCCCTCTCTCTCCCTCTCGGGGCGAGAGAAGAACAAATATATATATATATATATATATATATATATATATATATATAGAGAGAGAGAGAGAGAGAGGTATTGGGGGTGGGAGAACGCGCAATAGCCAATAATAGGCACGTAATATTGCAAGGTTTGCAAAAGAACGAGAGCCTTCCTCCATTGAATGACCCAGTTTACAGTTAGTTATGTGTACACAGGCAATGCCAATCGCGCCACTTAAGTCCCTGCTGGCACCGCGATGCCTGTTTTCAGAACTGCCACGCCGCCTGTCGTACGATATACATGATTATTACTATAATTTTTGTTATTGTTGATATTGCTGTTGTTGCAGCTGTCGTTGTTTGTTGTTGTTTTGTTGATACTGTTGTTGTTGTTGTTATTATTATTATTATTATGTTTACTACTATAATCCCAAGTGCATATGCAGTAGCGCTGAAAAGAAGAGAGGGTTTCGATATCTAACACGGGGAAAGAGCGCCACCTTATAGATCCTTCTAGTTGCTGCTGCTTAGGCTGCTGTTGTCGATGTTTGAGTATGTTTGTTGTTGTTGTTGTTTCTCGTCAGGTTTGTCGCTACTGTTGTTGTTATTGTTGTCGTCTTGTTGTTTTTTACTGCTATGAGCACTCGTTGCTGTCGCTGCTACTGTTTCTTCGTGTTTTTCTGTTCTTGTGACGGCGTTGCGTTGTTGCTGTTCGAGTTGTTGTTGTTTGTAGTGACGATGCCTATGTAGATATTTATTCATTCCGTGCCACCGTGCAGCGGATTACCGCCGCTACAGTAGATGTGTAAGTAAAAAACAGAAGACATCAAAACGGAACGAACAAACGAATTGAATTAGACGCAAGGCCGGAATGGAAACACCACTTGAGCACGTCAAAAAGAAAAATAATAACAACAACAAAAAACAAATATTAACCACGTCGGTGTTGTCGTATTCTAGACTGGAAGGATGTATCAAAGCAATGTCCAAGGAAGCAACAAGTAAACACCTGTGGATAACAACAAGCACTAGTTGTCACACAACGATAGAGTATGCCCGTTAATTAATCATCCTTGCTCGATATACAAGCAACCATAAATACACCAAAACAACAATTTAATTCTCCAAAACAAGTTGTTGAGTGAAAATATCCTCGAGCAGTTGCCATACACATGATATCTTCTGCAAGATCTCTTCACATCTGTCATGGATATATAGTTCATTGAAATCATGAAAACCCACTGTTATGTACAACGTGTCAGTTCGTGTTATTCGAGCTGCTCCAGGCCCCATTTGTAATGGCTTCGATCAAGAACAATATTTACCTGTACGTACAGCCAGCAAGTCTATTGTAATGGCTGGCGTCTTATATATATATATATATATATATATATATATATATATATATATATATATATTGGTTTATATAGAAAAGCGACGTGTTCCATAACACTTAGCCACTCCACTGTTGCTGCTGCTGCTGCTGGTGCACTGTTGGTGTCCTGAATGACTCCGAGACCGAGAGAATAGGTATTTTGTGGTATGTAGCCTGTTTACATGCTTTATGCTACATGCCTCAACACAATCCTCCCTACGCACTACTCGAACGCATAGACACATAGCAGGCATACACGTATCTATGTGCTTGGCCAAATAATCACACGCATGAATAAATATGTGTGCATACTGATAAGCATCTTCATACACGCACTAGTGTATACGTGTGTATACTTTGCCTACATGCATATGTACATGTACATATGTTTTCTATATATGTATATATATATATATATATATATATATATATATATATATATATGTAGCATGCGCCCATGTATGCAGTCAAATGCATATATATTTGATGTTGTACACACGCATGCACGCCAAGATATGCTTGTGTACACACATATATATATATATATATAGATATATATTTGACTATCCAGTTATAGAAGGGGGGGGGGGGGGGGGTTCTAGGCATAATCAAACACGCTGGCTTTAATGTTGAGGAGATTGCTATATGCCATCGTGTCGTTATTAACCGTTTTAGCTAAGTTACTTATTATGCTTATACTGGATTTATGTAGGCTTTTTGAGCAGAGAAATGTAACAGCACGACAACGCTGACTATGATCTGAAAATCAAGGACGAAGAAATAATTCCGCGTAGTTAGACGGCCCGAAATCACACCCTGTCTTTGTGTCCTAGCGATGTAGTTAAAGCTGGGGGATTAGCAAGTTTTGGTGGGTTTGAGAGTCCCAGGCTACCCTGAATACCGGGTGTGTAATGAGCGGTTTTGATCATGGCATCGATAACGAATAAATGCGGCGTTTTTCTTGTACACATTAGGTGGACGTTCGCTTGTTCGCATTCTTATGAATGCGAACAGACCCGACAACGAAAGCACGGCAGATTGTTACGACCGCTGTTGATTACATTGTATCAAAGAAGTAAAGCCTTGACTTGTGCTAGCATTCGGCGGGCGCCGGCTGGGGGTGTCTCGCGCCGCCGAGTGGTTAAACAGCCCTTGCACAGATACACGTTTGCACATATGAACGATGCCTCTTTACCGCCATGGTAAGGTAGAAATAAAGTAATCACTACCCCACGCGGGGGTGGATGTGGGCGTACTACTTCTACAGAGCACACACACCTGGCCTGGCCTCTGTCCCTCGTTTGAAACAAGAAATAGACGAGCCTGTATGTCTGCGTACGCGTGCATGAACGTGTTAATGTAAGCGCGCTCCAAAGTGTGCGCGAAATGCTTGTTTGCAGACTTGGTCGTAGTTTTCATAACAATCGTGACCCTCCATTTCTCCTCCCCCCCCCCACCGTCCCCCGCACAGTCATGTGCTATTCTATTCTCGCCTGGCGCACCGACGCCGTCAGCCAGGCGAATCGCCAAACCTGTCAGGTATGGCGGTGCGGGTTGGTGGTGTTTCAGTGCACAGCAACACAGCAAGAAGCGGAATTAATTGCTAACTAACGGAGGGGAAGGAAAAAAAAACAACCACTTTTTCCTCGCAACTAAGTATTGCGCCCATTGTGTGCTGCCAGCCGTAATCCTAATAAGTGAACACAGGCCGCAGTAACAGCAGCTCCGTGTAGGAACAGTGTAACACCGCTAATAGTGGTCGGTAGTCGAATTAGCAGCTGTAGTAGTAGCAACACTAGCAACAGCGGCAGCAGCAGCAGCCGCATTCGAGTCAAGCTGAAAAATGAAACGAATTATGATGACATGTAACTAATGATCATAGTAAGACGAATAATAACGGTAATGAGGCGTCGCGTTAAGAACTCTAGAAAACATCTACCTACCTGCTGTCCGTGGGCGCCGCTACCGCCGACGCTCGCGAATGCTGCTACCGTTGCAGTCCTGCCGAGACGTGTTTGCTTTGACGGATATGCTATGTTTGCGGCGGAATGATGTTCTTATTCCCTCTCCCGAGATATATATATATATATATATATAAAGTTACTTTGATATATATATATATATATATATAGACCTAAATACGCATGCCATCCGTTTTTATAAGGGGCGCTGAAGCATATGCAGCATAAACGGACATGTTAAGACTGATCTAAAGTAAAGTGTTCGGGCTGACCTGCAGCCAAGATTTAACGTCCACGGGACTGCGTTTTGCATTGCTTCATAGACGGATGGCGCCCATAAATGCAAATGTGGGGCAACGGTGGGGGGGGGCTCGAACCCGCGCCTAACCTATGTATCTCCTCCGGTTGCGAGGCGCAGACGAATGCACCCACCACGCCGCCACCGGGTTCGACGTTCAGATTGGTCTATGACTTCCGCAACATTCGATGACCAGGCAGCATAGTCGCTGACTCTCAGCTGTATCAGGTGTAGCAAGTTGTCTCTCAATGAGCATCGCTCAAAGAAAATTCGATCAGTATTAGGAATCGAACTGGCGACACCCCATAGATAGATGACAATAACCATGCGTAGCGGACTAACCAGCCTTCCGCCTACGCCGCCGCACAGTGTATGTACACGTATATATATATATATATATATATATATATATATATATATATATATATATATATATATATATATATTAAGATATAAATTTAAAAAAAATCATGTATATATATATATATATATTTTTTTATATATTTGTATATATCATCAATTATCAAGGCAACGATCGCCCAGCGCCCATTCATCTTAAAGTAAGCCGGGCCATCTGACGTCTCGATTTTGATCTTTAATCCTCATTAACCTAGAGATAAGGCAAAAAGGGTAAGATGACGAAAAGAGCAAGGCAGAGGGTGCGCAACGCTAAGAAATGTGATCGCCGGTGCGCTGCCAATGTTGTTACAGTAGCTCCCATTAGTGCCGACGGCGGCTGCGGCAACGGTAGCAGCAGCTATTGTTGCTGTTCTGTTGCCGCCGAAGTGAAATGGATGAAATGTAGCACATTGTAGACCGAATAGCAGCATCAGTAAGAGAAGTCGTGGTAGTAGTCGTATTTGTGGTGGTGGTGGTGGTGCCAGTCGTAACAACCCTAATGGCAGATTTCGCCGCCGTGTAAACAATGCTGGCCCGATTGTCGTAGTCAACAACAACAATCACGACGACAACAACAACAACAACAGCAACAACAACGACGACGACAACAACAGCAGGCGTTCACAGGACAGACTGAAAAGTCGCTGGGGCGAAACACGATCACGACGGGAACGCGATGATCAAATGAATAAAGCCAACCGAAATGCATGCCAAACGTGCGCAAACAGCCAAAGTACTACTAACTGGTCTGATCATCTGACAAAGACGATGACGTTAACAACAGCAGCAGGTTGCAACAACACCAAGTAAAAACAACAATAACAACAACAAGAAAAACAACAACAATAACAACAACAAGAAAAACAACGACAATAACAACAAGAAAAACAACGACAATAACAACAAGAAAAACAACGACAATAACAACAATGACGATCGCGACGTTGCTGCACTAGATAACGGTGGCAAGCTGTCATGACGAAAACGAACCGAAACTATTACGGCTGGACTCGTACTTGTGTATTGTTGCTATTTGCTGTTATGGTCGTTTAGCAATTGAAAACAGCAGGTAGCAGTCTCGTTATCGTTCTATATTTGATTGTTGTTCTTGTTGCGACAAAAAATGGAAGATGCAAACTGTTAAAATCGACAGCAGCAACAACCACAACAACAACAAGAGCAAAAAGAAAAGGGGAGCCTAGAAAGAAGCACAAGGCAGCCAGGACAAAGGGGGGGGGGGCGGTAACAGATGGAAAGAGACCCCAGAGAGCTGAAGTGGCCGGGCTTTTTCCCCTTGTCGATGGTATGGAAGCGGGCATAATAATCGACATAATAATGTCGATGGAGACGAGCACCGTCATCATGGTCAGGCGAGCTGATTGATGGGGTTCAGTGGGGCAACATTGGTGATTGATGGAGGATAGGAACTGAATCAAAATAGTTGTTATGTGACGCTATTGAGGAAACGATTGTAATAAACGCACAGGGAAACGGAAAAGTCAACTGCAAACGCGGCGAGCCGGCTGAGCCGCAGACGAGGTCAGTGTAGGGCGACAAATTCATAAATAGATAAACAAAGATTTCTGTGATGTATATATATATATATATATATATGCGCAGGGACAGTGACCTTCTCGTATCCTCGTTATAGAAATTCCCAACATATTAGAACGCGAGTTTTCTCATATATATATATATATATATATATATATATATATATATATCAAATGTGGCTTGACAAAGCTAGGAACTAGCTGTCGGATAGATCTGTGCTTTCTCTATTTCAACGGATTACACGCACGCCGCTTTATTCAAACGGCACTGTAAGCGTGTCTACCCTTCCTTTCTGCGCAGCTTTAAAAATGTACCTATTGAATAGTCTAATTTTTAAGCTCTCACGATTTGGCCCCATATAAAAAATATACATAGCTGCATCTAACTAGCACAATATTTTAGCTGCTCGAACTGGCCACTATGTACGGCATACAACACGAATACAAGCCGATTAGCGGTTTATGCTCTGCTGCGTTAGTTTGAGGCAGGATATACGCAAAATTATGTATGTGGCTAATATGGGCTGCGGGAACATTTTAATGCATCTGGAGGTTGCAACTAGAACCCTCTCTCTCTCTCTCTCTCTCTCTCTATATATATATATATATATATATATATATATATATATATATATATATATATATAAATATGCGCGCATGGTGGCACGTTCATTCTGCTAAATAGATTAGGAAAAATGAGGTTGTGGTGCAAACGTATAACACCTTATGTCATTCGACAGTAAGATTGTTGAATTGTCAAACAGCGAATGTGCACTTACTGCTAACTGCTACATGCTTTGAATAGTGACAGAAGCAACAATAGTAATGGCTGTAGTTGTAAGAATTGCTGGTATCCTTTGAAAGTAAAACCTATGTAACCTGCTGTAATAGTAATATTAGTAGTTGGTTGGGCCACTGTTTTTGCCACGGCCACGTACGAAACACGTTTGAAGAGTGCCGTTGTGTTCAACTTCGAGAGGCATAGAGGTGTGCGTTTTAGTGGGCACTTTACGTGACACCCCGCGCCGTTTCGGCTTTTTCGCGTGACGCCGCACACGCAAGTGCATTTATACTTTCTCGTAAAGTAAATAAGTGACGACGGCGGCGTGCGTCAATCGAAAAAAAACAACGCGATCTAATGAAAGCCACGATGGGCCTGATGAAGATGAGGATCACTGTGATGGCCTGATGATTACGACAAGGATGCTGCTGGTGCTGTTGTTCTTCAACTAAACCTCTCGGATTATTATTCGGTCGGTCGCGTAGTTTTTGTTTTGAATAGAATAGAAAGCAGCTTTATTCATATAATAAAGGGTAAGGAAAAATGGTTTTTGTTTATATGTTCTTCCCTAATATTGATAGCTGTAGTCAGTGGTTCGGTATAGTGGCCATTGCAAACACACAGCAACAACAACAACAAAAGCAACAATGACGAACGACAATGATGGCTTCATCTAATTAACTTCTTACTAACTGACTGATTAACGAAGGAATGCAAATGGCCCCGGCTATTTAGCATGCCGCCGCCACAAGCTGTTGGCGCTGCAGCGGCTGCTGCTGCTACTTCTGAAGTAGCGACGGTGGGCACAGACGGTGCTCCATAGCGCAGTAACAACAGCGGCTTTCGTTATTGTCGTCAAATCTGAAGTCTTCCACCCACCATACCTCACCGCCACCTCCACCACACCTCACCCCTCCTTACACCACCCACTCTTCCTTAGGGTGTGAAGTGAGACATAAAGTTCTTCACGGAGGACATAACCTCCAGGTCGACTGGTGCGCAAGCAATTCGCCGATCGCCGTTGTTCTAGTTGCTTCTGTTGATGATGCTGCTGCTGCTGTCCGACTATATTATCACAGTCATCTTCATTCACAAATGATCCTCATCGACACTATGGCCAGCATTATATCAGTGAAGCCAGAGAGAGAGAGAGAGAGAAAAGGCAGGTTGACTTGCCGCCGATGGTTCGGGCCAACCGATATACTTAATTTGCGAACGAAGCAGTGCGTAACCAGTGACTAAGACTGAGCGATATGTGTACGCATGCATCAATGTGTTTGTGCGAATATCTGT
The DNA here is from genome assembly GCA_003439945.1 of Dermanyssus gallinae. Lineage (NCBI taxonomy): Eukaryota > Metazoa > Arthropoda > Arachnida > Mesostigmata > Dermanyssidae > Dermanyssus > Dermanyssus gallinae. The sequence continues at coordinate 417,998 of QVRM01002323.1, forward strand.
ATCCGTACGTATATGTATGTTTGTATATGTATATGTTTGTGTGTATGGACTTTTGTATGTATGCTTGTATATATCTGTAAACGTATGCAAACACGCGGTTCCAAACCAATGCGAGCTGCCTGATCGACTGTCGTTCTGTAATAGGGTGAGTGTTGTTTACCGTTGTTGTTGTTGTTGTTGTTGCTGTTACTGTTGCTGCTGCTGTTGTTGCTGTTGTTGGGGTACAGACGTCGGACCAGCAGCCCCCAATCCGCATAACAGCAGCAGCAGTAGCAGCAAGCAGCAGCGGTAGAAGCAAGCAGATGTAGATGCAACAACGACAATTCAAAATCAGAGCAAACGGATCGAGTTTGACGGGAAAAAGTCTTGCCAAGAACATCGGCGAACAAGAGCGGCGCGGTCGAAAGAAAGCAACAGCAGCAGCAGCAGCAGATGACGAAGTGCATGGATGATGAAGTGATGGCGCGCGAAGGTGGACCATCTTTAGATGAACATCATCGGTGTCGACCACTGTGACGACAACGACGACGCCGACAACAACAACAACAGCAACAACAGCAACAATGTTGACTATAGCGACGACAACAACAACAACAGCAACAGCAACAACGGCGGCAACAACAACCACAGCAACAGCGGCAACAACAACAACAACTACAAGCGCGCAACCAGCATCGTCATTGAGCGCGCATGATCGTGGTCAACGACGTACATGACGTGATGATCGGCGAATACTGACGGATGAGTTGTTGCGGATGGACGACGCGGCCGTCAACCAGCATCAACGCATAACATCGACGACGAGTCGCTAGCGGCGGCGGCCGCAGCACTGACTGCAGTTTCTTACGTCTTCTTACGTACGAATCGGCGGCCATCATCAGCCATCACCTCGGCGTCATCGGACAACCAGCCAGCCAGCCGGCCGGCCACCGAGCAAGCAACGCAGTCAGTTGTCAGCCCGAGCCGAAATCGTAATCGTGATAATGTCCTCAAGCACGGCGGAAGGGGGCGGAAAGGGGGGCGGGGGGCAGGGGGGAGGAAGGGGGGGGGTGACGCGAGGACGGAGTGGGAAAAGGGAAAAATTTAAAGTCGAAAAGAAAGGAGCGAAAATATTTGCCAAAATCATTGCATAGATCTTTGACAACTTCGTGTAGAAGACGATTGAGCGAACGGGGGATAGATAGAGAGATGGAGAGAAAGAAAGAGAGAGAGAGACTGCAGGGATAAGAGCGTAATTTTGGCTTCTGTTCGAAATTTGAACGCAACTCAACAAGCGTAGTCAAATCATATATGTATATATATATATATATATATATATATATGTTTTATACATGTATAGTAGAAGAAGCACCAGCACTTCCAGGATCCACGACGACGACGACAACAACAACAACAACAACAACAGCAGCAACAACAACAACAACAACAATAACGACAACAAAAATCGGCAAATGCGGCGAGTCGCAGGTAGACAGGTAGGCGGACGGACGGACGGACGGTCGGGCAAACAAGCGTGTGGCCAACAACGAGCTAGATAGAATTTCGCATTCAGCGATTTTCGACTACTGCGACTTTACTACGACAACAATTGGGGGTTCTGCTGTTGCTGCTGCTGCTACTGCTGTTGCTATTGCTGCTGTTCTTCTTGCACGGCTGTAGTCGTCGTCGTAGTCGTAATGGACGTTGTAGTAGTAGTAGTATTGGCACTACTTCACTGATTGGTGAAGTAGTGTCGAAGTTGCTCAGTCGGTTGGGCAGTCAGTCAGTCAGTCATTTCTTTATTCATTCATTCATTCATTCATTCAGTTGGTTGGTTATTCGTTGATTCGTTCGCTCACTCGTCCGTTTGTCCGTCCGTTCATCCGCTCGTTGGTTTAGTAGTGAAGAAAAGTAGTTCAGAGATAGTCGGTGAGAGATTTGCGACAACGGTATCGACGACGACAACAACAACAACGACGATGACGACGACAACAACGACAGAGATTTGGTAGGGAAAAAATCGACCCATGTTGATGCTGATGCTGGCAACAGCAACAGCAGCAGCAGCAGTGCTCGTGGTGGAATGATGGTGGTGGTGGAATGGTGGTGGTGACGGTACCATGAGCAGCGGCTGAGAGCTACTGCTGATTCCTGTTGTTGTTGTTGTTTTTGCTCTTGTTGCTTCTGTTGTCGTTCTTGTTGCTTCTGTTGTTGTTGTTCTTGTTGCTTCTGTTGTTGTTGTTGTTCTTGTTGCTTATGTTGTTGTTGTTGTTGTTCTTGTTGCTTCTGTTGTTGTTGTTCTTGTTGCTTCTGTTGTTGTTGTTGTCGTTGTTGCTCTTGTTGCTTCTGTTGTTGTTGCTCTTGTTGCAACCGGTGTTGTTTTGCTCTTGTTTATTCTGGTATTGTTGTTGCTTTTGTTGCTACTGCTTCTGGTGTTGTTATTGTTGCTTCTGTTGCCTCGGTTGTTGTTGTTGCTCTTGTTGCTTCTGTTGTTGTTTTTACTCTCGTTGTTGTTACCTCTGTGGCTGCTATTGCTCTTGTTGCTTCTGTTGTTGTTGTTGTTGTTGCTGCTACTGTTGCTGCAATGGCCCAACGTTAGACGCAGACGAAGTGAGAGGCGAGACGAATGAAATTCGACGGACTGCAGAGTTCGGAGGGAAGAGGAGACGGAACGGAACGAGAGGGGAACGTAGCGGGTAACTGGGGGGAAGAGAGGAGAGCGGGGGTGAAGTGACGTTTTGCGACGAGAAGGAGGATTTTTCGATAGATTTGTGGAACATGTCGAACATGGAACGGGCGCTTCCGCCGCTCCGGTTGCGTCGTCGTTGCCGGTTATTCCCTGGTTTGTCTCAGATCGTCGGCGCTGTTGTTGATTTGCCTTGTCTCGGACTCGGAACGACGATGCCTGATCGCGCACTCACCAGCTACGCGCTTTTTCCTGGTGTCTGCCCGACAGAACGAGCACGGATAGGGCTGACTTCTCAGTGGCGACTGTATAAAGGCATCGTCGTTGTCGCTGTTGTTGTTGTTGCATTTATTGTTCGCGTTATTGTTGTTGCTGTTGTCGTTGTCACCTGAGGCTCTCGATTTCGACGAATGATTGCGAATTCGTATCCATTCGTTTTTGTTGTTGTTGTTGTTGTTGTCGTCATGCTGTCGTCTTATTTTTCGTCGTCTTCGACAAACGAAGAGAGTTGTAAAGCGAAGAGTGGTAGCAGTAACAAAATCGTCATCAACAGCACCAGCAACAACAACAACAACAGTAACAACAACATTGGAAACGACAGCAGCAACAATGACGAGATGGCGATGCGAGCCGTAAGATCAATAACACAAATTAACATGTCAATGCAGCAGCAGCAGCAACAGCAGTGATGGTTATAAGAAGACATAGATACATACACAACTAACAACAACAACAACGATCAAGGTGGCGGCAGCGGCGGTTACGGCTGTACAAAACAAGGAGAATAGTTTTGCTTTCAATGCTAATTTTATCGGTGCCCTGCGTAGTTGCTGTTGTTGTTGTTGTTACCTTTCCTGCTACTGCTGTGTTGTTGTTACTGCTACTGTTCTTGTTGTGACGGAGAAGAAGAAGGAAAAGAAGAAGAAGAAGAAGAAAACGAAGAAAAATAAGAAAGACATTAAAGAAATCTCGAGTCTTGTATCCTAGTAGTCGTAGTAGTGCAAGTGTTGTTAACTGGGCAGTACGTGGCAGAAGGTGGTTAGATGGGTGTTATATCGCATCGTTCTGCTATTGTTACTGTTCAGCTCAGCTCTCTTTCTCTTTCTCGCAACATCTCCTTCACGCCTTATTCTCCTCGTTCAATAACAAAACAACACAAGCGACCAACAAGTTGCTCGATGAATAGCCCACGCGCGCTTGCAACGCAAGCCTCGCGGGCGCGATCACACACGTGATAGATACACTTACTATGTACAGCGTACCGTACTTATGTCAGCGTTCCACCGATCCATCGGCGTCGTCGATTTATAGTTCTAATTAACAACAGTTTCTAGCGGTCGTAGGACTAGTAGGAATTATAGTTTTAGTAGTAGTAGTAGTGGTATATAAATGTGCAACGGTGGGGCTCGAACACGCGCACCTATGTGTCTCCTCCGGTTGGGAGGCGCAGACTTAAGCCAGCACGCCGCCAGGCTCGACCTTTAGTAGTATTGTCGAGCCCGGTGGCGTGTTGGGTGCATTCGTCTGCGCCTCGCGACCGGAGAAGACACATGGGTTAGGCGCGGGTTCGAGCCCCCCCCCCCCCCACTGTTGCCCCACATTTGTATTTATGGGGGCCATCCTTCTATGAAGCAATGCAAAACGCAGTTCCGTGGACGTTAAATCTTTGTTGAGGTCAGCCCGAAAACTTTAGTAGTGTCGAGGAGCGCAAACAGAGATGCGTGGGTTCGAGCCCCACCGTTGCACATTTGTATTTATGGAGGCCGTCCGTCTATAAAGCAATCCGAAAAGCAAACCCATGCTTTGCCACGGGGGAAGAAGAGGAAAGGGTAGAGAGGGGTGTGATATGGCTGTGAGTAGTATCGCTGTAGCAGTAGCCGACAAGGGCATCTTGTAATGACGTATCGTCATCATCATCATCATCATCGTGATGGTTGCTATCAACCCCATGATCATCCTAATCATGATGATGGCTGCAATCAACCCTACCCCCTCCTCCCCCCATCATAATTAACCCAAAAACCCACAATAACTTCATCATCATCATCATCGTCAGCATCGTCCCACCCACCCACCCACCGACCGGTAGTGATTGTGCTGCTGCTGCTGTTGCTTCCGCCGCTGCTGCTACAACGACGGCGGCTGGCCGAAGCCATCGGCATCATCAGTATGTCTCAATCATCTCAATCTGTAACAGCAGCAGCAGCAGCAGCAGTAAACAACTAAGGAAGCAGGTAGTCCGTTAGGTAGGCCGCGCATGATACCGCGCGCGTCTTGAAACCGGACAAGCGCGCAAATGTAGCTACCTACCGCCGCTCCTACCACTCCTATGACTATGATCATGATGATCATGTCAGGAATACAATGATGATGGTAATGATGATGCTGATGGTCATTGGTCGGTCGTGGTGATTATAAATCGTATGCTGATGCTACGATGCCACGACGATGTTTGTGGTAAGTTGTGATGATGATGATGATAAAGAAGATGTGGTAAGTGGTGACGGCGGTGGTGATTATGATGATGGTCTTGCGTCTCAAATACTCTACGGAGCAGAAGAAAAAGGCACCAGATGGGGGTGGCGACGGGGACAATGAGGACAGCAGCAGCACCAGCAACAACAACACCAACAACTACAACAACAATAGATGCAGCAGCAGCAGCAACAACAACAATAACAACGACAGCAACAACAAAAGTTGGCTTGGAAGAGGAAGCTAAGGAGGAACTAAAGGCACAGCTACATCGATTCGTAGTCGAACAACGCTGACGGACACGGACGCCGCAGCTGCAACAGCAGCAGCGGCGGCGGCTGCAGCATGGCATAGCAGAAACTACATCACCACCCCCGTCAGTAAAGGCAGTAACCGCCGAAGCATGGATAAAGTGCAAGAAGGCATGCGGTGTATGGATGAATAAAGATGAATGAAAAGAGAGCATTGCTCGAGATGCACGATGAGAATGAGAGCAAAAATAGATGTAGCCATAACGATGGCGACGACAACAACAACAAAATCACGCATTACTATCAACATCATCAATAGCAACACCACCAACAACAACATCAAGCATTACCATCAACAACGTCAATAGCAACAACAACAACAACAACAACAACAATACCAATAACAACAACATCAAGCATTACTATCAACAACATCAATAGCAAAAACAGCAACATCAGCAGCAGCAACAACGAACAACAATGGCGTTTATGACGATGAACATTAACTCTCCTGAACAAGGGTGGCACACACGTATGTATGTTCAGTCGGTAACTGTTCCACGCTTGCGTCAATCTTAGCAGTGTTGGCAAAAAATACTGCAAGTATTGTTGTCGTTGTTGTTGTAGTTGTAGTAGCTGCTGCTGCTGTTTCTGATGGTAGTAGTTATCGTGTTGCCGTTATTGTTGTTGTTGTTGTTGTTGTTGTTGTTGTTGCTGCTTGCTGTTCCTGATGGAAGAAGGAATCGTGCTGTTGTTGTTGTTGTTGACATTGTCGTTGTTGTTGCTTGCTGTTCCTGATGGAAGAAGAAATCGTGTTGTTGTTGTTATTGTTGGCATTCTCGTTGTCGTTGTTGGCATTGTCGTTGTTGTTGTCATTGTTGTCGCTGTTGCTGCTGTTGCTGGTGGTGGTGGTGGTGCGGCTACCGTCTGCGTTTGTCGAAGCGCAGTAGTTTTCTTGTTGTCTAACTGACTGGGCATGACTGACTGGGAGTTTTGACCGAGTCGATGGACAGACAGACACATAGATAGATAGATAGATAGATAGATGGAAAGATACCTACCTGCCAGATGCCTGCCGATAACGTTACGCTGCGCTACAGTAACGGTAACAGCGTCGCCGTCACTGAGGTCCGAGTTTCTCTCCCTTCTGTCTGCCCCCTCTCTCTCTCGTTTGCTTTTTCTCATGCTTTCTTTTTCCCTCTCTTTATCCCTCACAGCGCCTTCAGCCATCGCTGGCGATGAAGAGGTGCGCGCGGCCCACGCTACATGAGCAGCCTTTTGCTACTGCTGCTGCTGTTGTAGCCTTTGGCGGCGCCGCTGCTGCCGGAACCACGAGCGACGTCTTCAACGACTACGCCAACGATTTCTACTACTTCGACTTCGACGACGAGTAGTCTCGACTACAACTACAACGAGTCTCACTTCTACAACTACGTCGACGACTACAGCTGTCGGTTACAGCAGGTAGTTAGGCAGGAAGGCAGACAAACGGGCAGTTGGAGGGAGGTAGAAGGAGCGGGGGGGGGGGGGAGGGGGCGGAGGTATCCCAGGGGGGGATGGGGGATAGATGACTTCGCCGCTTCGCTCGAGGTAACAACAACGGCAAAGTACTGACGTCGTTGTCGTCGTCTTCACCGTAGCCCACTTCACGCGGCCGCCGCCGTCGTTTCTACAATCGAACTGTTATAGCGCTGTTTTGTGATCTCGTCGTTGGCGCGCGCGCACGAGAGAGAGAGAGATGGGGGAGAGAGAGATGGGGGAGAGAGAGAGGGCGGAGAGAGAGGGGGAGAGAGAGGGGGGAGAGATTGGGGTAGGGGAGGAGGAGGCGCTGCTAGATGCCTGCTGCAAAGCTTGACGCTCATGCCGGCGCCCTGCCATGCTAAAGCGTCGGGCGACCGTTCAGTAGCAAAAGTAAGGCAATCATAGTTATAATCATAGTAGATGTTGTTGTTGTTGTTATTGTTGTGGTTGTTGTAATAACAATTATCGCAAACTGCCAAAGGGAGCCTCGAAAGTAGGTGCTGCTGCTGCTGATACTGCTACTGACGCCATGTTTGTTTGTTTATCGTTGTTGTTGCTGCTGTTATTGTTTATACTGTTGTTATTACATTACATATGACTTGTTTATTGTTGTTGCTGTCGATATGGGTGTCTTGTGCTCTTGCTATTGTTTAGGCTGCTGCTGATGTTGTCGTCGTTGTTGTTGTTTTCGAAGTCGTTGTTTATCTTATTGTTGTTTAAGTTGTTGTTGTTGTTGTTTGGTCAAGCTGCCGCTGTGATTATTGTTGTGTTAAGTTACTGTTGTTGTCGTTGTTGTTTAAGCTGTTGTTGTCATCGTTGCTGTGCATGGTGGTGTCGTGGCCGTTATTGGACTTGCTACCGTTGCTGTTGCTGCTGCTATTTCTACGATTTCTGCTCTGTTGCTGTTGTTGCTGTTGCTGCTGCTGCCGCTGGTGGCTGCAGTTCGCTGCTAATGTCGATTCGAATAATAATACCGAAGCCACTCAAGTGCACAAGTTGAACGAGACGCATAGCAAGCACATGGCACATGGCGCGGCGGCCATGTCGCCCGCCCCGCTTCAAGCCGCGCATGAACAAGAACGTCCGTCTCGAACAACGCGAGCAACAATAATAATCGCAATCACCATAATGCAATGCAATGACGTCTTGCCTGACGTTGCGCTCATGTCAAACTCGCCACACACCGGTTGGAGGGATGCCTGCTCCACCGGCTGTGATGGTTGTGACCATTATGATCACGATGATGATGATGATGATGACGATGATGATCACAACGTTGATAGAAGAGCAACAAGCAAGATGAAGCCTCAACGGTAGCAATAGCGACGACAACAACAACAACAACAACAACAACGACAACACAACAAAGCATACAACCGCAACAACAAATTATACAATTGCGTCAACAACAACCACAACCACAAAGCATACAACAACCACTACAATAGAACGACGACGACGACAACAACAACAATTGCTATCAACGTAACGAAAATCGACAGAAAAAATGTCCATTGGAAACCGCAACGCGGATGACAGAAATCGTTTAGTTGGTCAACCGGTACGAAAAAAACCGGCACCACAAGTCGTGCCCGGTCGCAGCTAGACTGAGACCGGCATGCGTCGGCATACGAATCAAGTGTACCGCCAGCATGCCAGCATACAGCATGCATCAACGGCTGCAGCAGGGTTGCATTCATAATAGAAGTTTTATCATTTTAACAACCACCCAATCTGACACAAGGGCGATACTGACTGAAGCAATGGTAGGAGACGAACAGCAACCGCGGCAGCGGCAGCATCAGTTGAAACAACACCACCAGTACGGGCAACGGGAAAAATCTTGGCTGAGAATCAGCCCAGAAGGTATTTTTTTCTTTTTTCTAGTATGGGCAACAGAGTAAGAGCAACAGGGAGAGTTAAGTACAACGAGGACACCAGCAATAGACGTAGTTCAGCAGAATAGAAATCGGCGTCAATGAGCATTTTGGTGGTTGCTTTAGTAGACGTTTTCGAGCTAATTATGAGCTAATTATAAGCGGCAGCAGCAACAGCAGTCCTTGTCGTCGTCGTCGTCGTAGCAGAACAAGAAGAAGACGAAGAAAAACACTGCAGCAACTCTGTTTTTCACTTCTCCCTCACAAATTGCATAAGTCCCTGTAGTTACTGCAGGAACACTGCTGTTTGATAGTTGTAGTGAAAAATAATGGTAAAACTTGCTGCATATTGAACGTTGACAATATGATTTTGTAGGTCGACAGTAGTTGATCGCCTGATATTTATGTTGTCTGTTCTGCGAGCTTCAGCGTTCAGCAGAAGTCGGCCTGGGCTAAAAAAATCGGATATATTGCTCTCTGTCTTTCTATCTTTAAGCAAATTATATATATATATATATATATATATATATATAACGAGAGAGAGAAATGGTAGTGGAAAGAAAGCAATGCGGTGCTTTTCGAGAAGCAAACGAAAGATAACTGCAATAAATCGATATCAAATCCGAGTAAGGGAATAAGGGTAAATAGTGCGGTACCGAAACACGAGGGAACTTCAATTATTAGCCAGCCTTCAAGTGATGACACACAGCTAGCAGCAGATGCAATATATATATATATATATATATATATATATATATATATATATATATATATTTGACGAGCCGAGCAAACGAATGCTCCAGGAGAAATGGTTTATTCTATATGCCACATTATTTGTCCTTAATATGCCACACTTGACTATTACTACGCTGCACACGGTATCTCTTGCATATGAATTGGTATGTGTTTATAGAATGCACAAATGTTTGAAAAATGCATGTCTAGATGACATGTATTTTTTAAACACTTGTGCATTTCGTAGGATGCGTGCTTTTGTGAATAATAGTAATAATCTTGAGCATGGAGCCTTACTTTGATCGCAGCCCAATTACAGGTGAGGGCTAAAGTTGCTTTTATGTACGAGTATATATATATATATATATATATATATATATATATAAACAGGCGCACAAGAACGCTTTGGAGAAGTATACTCGAACTTGTCGATCATATCACGATTCTTATAGAGGTAAGGTATAACGGTTTGAAGGGTGCAGTTTTGTTCATTTCAGATCACCACATAGCCATGCTTCTACTTTGTTTGGAATCGGCTAGAATGAACACAACGAATAAACCTTTCTTAGACTGCCCATCCGGGGGTTTTAAGTTGTTAGGGATTGGATCTCATAAATAGTCAGGCATTATATGTTCGTTCCCGTCAGAGCGCTAGAAAGCATGCAATATCGTGCAAACTTATGCGCACACTGTGGGCTACTTCTTCGTCGCCGATAAGAACAGTGTTGTTCTGATTCAAATGCAAATCAGAAGACCGCACGAAGCGCTTCGAAAAGCACGAAAAGATGAGCGGCATCCTACCTACTTGTGCCTCAATACAGCGTGATCAACATTAGCAAAGCATTTCCGTGAAGCATGTTGTTCAACACGGTTACAACGCAAAATCAAGATATATAAGCAGTATTCGACATCATCGTTGTGCAATAGAAGTTCCGTTACGTTTGAAGGCGGACGCAACTTTTGCGATCGTAGACAGCGGCTAGAGTTTCCACATTCGCCGTCTGTTACGCCTCGCAGTTCATGGCGCCTACAATACTGTTAGGTATTCTTCCTACAGACAGCCAAGGCTAACCTCGACCCTAAACGATGTCCTTTCGGAACCTATTCGCACCCGGGTTGGATAGGACTCGGTGCCATAGAGAGTGTCACATCAGAGCGCCAGCGCGTACAATGCTGGTTAGCTCTTATATAGCTATATGACTTTTTCCTTACTTCTGCTTCCGAGTCAGCGTGCCCTGTGATCCATCACAAATCCGCCCATACAACGTGCATGCCATGCCGGCAGTTGCGTTTCATACAAGCTTGGGATCTGCGATCATGGACGAATGATGACTACTAGAGCGACTTCATCAGGCCGTAGCTCGCCAAGCTTTGACAAGGCCATCTCTTTTTTTTCGATGCTAAGGGTAGTTCTGCGCACCGCATAGGCACTCGTATAGCGTCTATGTCATTAATTCCGGTGTTCGTTTGTAACTCTGCTTGTACTTTAAAGACTTTATCTCAATGCTTGCCGGGTTCTGAGCACCAGCAGTTTCTCACATATTGTGCGCACCATCGGAGGAGGCTTAAATTTGGAAGCGTCTACCCCGACGGCGGACACCAACGAACCGGGGCACAGCATCGTGCCGAGCTGATTGATATGAAGACATTCTATTAGGAAAAGCTGGTGTCACGGCCAGCGTTGACTCAAAGGATGCTGTATTGTCTAGAATACAGCGCGTTACCTTATTGATGCGAGAATCTCTACGATAGATATATTATAGAAAACCCATAGTTATATTTCCGCCGCATCAGACGCCTTCACGTGCTCTTGTTCTCAAATAGAGTCCTGATGACAGGTGTCTCTTCTGCCAAGCTTGTGTATGCTATTTTTTATTTCGTTTTTTTAATTGTTATCTATTGATGAGAAATTGCGCTAGCGAGCCAAACAATTGTAAAAATGCTACTGTTATTCGAGTGTTTAATCGTAAGACGGTTTGAGGTATAGTCATTCGTTTTCGATAGCATAGCGCGCGACAACATATATATATATATATATATATATATATATATGCCTTCAGTTATTTTTCTTACATACTATTAGTATGATTTGTGGTTGTTTATTGGGACCGCTGTCGTCGCTGTTACCTTGGCTACTAGAAGAACAACAACAACAATAACAACAACAACAATAACGACAACAACATCTTTTTCTTCTGCTCTTATTTATGGTCCGACCCCTACGAATTACGACTTCGACAGTCTGTGTCTTTGCCGCATTGCCGCAGCATTTCTACTGCTGTCATGTTGGCATTGTTGTTGTTGTTATTATTACTGATCTGGTTATCTGGGTTGCGGTGGTGGTGGCGGCGGTGGCAGCGGCGGCAGCGGTGTGGTGCCGTTTCCAGTCCGACTGTCAAATAGCCAGTGCGATCGGTCAATCAACGCCGACGGCTTCGGTTACTGAGTGAGTGACGAGGCCGCTGCCATCGTCGTCGTAGTCTGTCCAGCAGGCAGATCGAAGATGATGAAGCGATATTGACGACGATGATGGTGATGATCTTTGCCGATTCCCTCTCTTTCACTCTCTCGCAATGATGATGATATATATATATATATATATATATATATATATATGCGTATACATAGATGTGTTATTAATATATGTGTGTTTCTACAGACCTAGGGAAAATCACTTTCGTGGCTGGTCGTTATCAAAATTGACCGCAAGTAGTGTTCGAGCGAGCGGCCCGCCGCCGGGCTTGTTCGTTCGCGAGTTATTATTACTCTCCTGTGGTTATCGTCATGAGCATCTTCACCATCACGATTACGGGCGATAATGGCGGCGGCGGCGACGACGACAACAACAACAACGTGGCTGCCGCAAAAACGCACAGACTTCATTGGATTCTTCACCACCTTCCTTCATTCATTCACTCACTCAATCAATCAATCAATCAATCAAGCAGGTCATCCGACCGTCTGGGCATCAGCTCGTCATCGTCATTATTATCATCATCAGCATCATCGCCGCATGGTGGCTACCTGACAGCGGCTGCAAAACTATCGTTAATGGCTACTCTCTGTTGTTTGCTTGTTTTTCTCTCTGGCTATCTGTCTCTCTTTATATATATATATATATATATATATATATATATATATATCGGCGAAATGATGTAGAGGTGATGGCTGGCGATTCCAACACGCAAAGTCGCTGGTTCAAGCCCGGTGCGACACAGATCCATTTTCGACGGTATCCCCCCCCTCCCTTGTGATGATCCCTATGTATCCCCTCATCACGTTTACGTTTTTAACGCAATTTCCAATCACGGTTTGGCATTTTTGTTCTGGATCTCTGTGGTCTCACAAAGATTCTAGTCTAATCGCCTTCGTCTATGTGGTAGTCAAAAACTAAGTTACCATGCCCCGATACCGCTCACCATTGACAGGCTGTGCGCTGTCGTCAGCGTTTTTAAGAAAAATGGTCCCATTATTCAACATTCTCTCATGCAATTCATGTGGGGTTTCGTCACTCGAAATGCGGCAATTTTGCTTGTTTACGAAGACATCAACATGAAATTGGGCTTCATCCATGAAGTTGAGTTTGTTGGAAATCACCGTTAACTTCCAATGATGTTCATTTACGCAATTGACGAATTCTGTTTGTTGTGCATAGTGTGCAGATTGGAGTTGTTGAGTTAGCATGGGTTTTTATTGACATGAGGATGCAAACATTTTTTGAGAGTACGCTACATCGTGCTTAGAAATGTTCCATGCTTGATCATGACGCCGACGAATGGACGTTTCCGGACTCGTGGTTACTGTTTTCTGTTGAACGACCTGGGCGAACAGGTTTCAATGGTTTGACAGCACCAATCTAGCCAATATCGAGGTTTTCGATTCTTCTCGTCACAGTTTATGCACTTGGAACATTTTATCCACCACAGGTTTGACGTAACTTACAAATTGTCGCAGTCAAAAAAATCACTTGAAATAATGTTTAACTAAAATAACAAAACTGCGTTGTTGTATTGAGTAGGTACCGATGTTTAATCATAGCGGACCGTCCGCCATCGAACTGCCACAAGGTTTGACGTTCGAAGTGCAGCAGTACCGAACTTTAAGTTGTCTGCTCTGTTGAGACACCCTGTGTCAAAAGAAGGCATTTCCGTCTCTCGTCCCATTGTAAAAAAAAATATTTGTATTAGACCTTAACGTTTGTTGGGCGAATTTCGGAACAACCCTGTGTATTTATCCATACATACTATCTATACTGAGTTGGCGGAACCTCTGCGCGGTTGTACTGCGTGTGGTGCAGGTGACTGCAAATTAAGTAGGCATCTGGTGCGCGTAACAGCTGTAAAGCGGGGTCAGATAGGACCTTGTGTGGGAGGTCTTGCTGTCTAGTTATGAGTTAGCTTACTGCACGGTAAAGCTATGTCTACATAGACCAGCGAGCGGTAGGTGTATACACAAACCCAGATCCTCTTCTAAGCTAGTTAAGCTGACCCCGTTGCTTACAGCGGGAGAGGTCGGAGAGTAACGACGAGATGGAGATGCTCGAAAGTAGATGCTCGCTAGTATTAAGATAAACCTATACAAGACCACAGAGGAACGGAGAAAGACCCTGCAAGGCACGCCAAGGCACTGCATGCTCCATCCAATCTGATGATATGACTCAACCCACACAGAGTCGAACCACTCGTTGTCGTAGTCGAACTTCATCTCTGTACGCATTGAGGTAGTACAGACATAATCGTGCAGAATACAGTAGAAGAGACAGTACACGCACGGTCGGCACACATATAATGACCGAGTGACGACAGCACAGAATGACGATGGCGCCACCATCACCATCACAATTTTTTTGGCTCTAGGCAAGAAGCTAGAACGCTTGCGTTTAGCCCATGCATTCTACGCAGGGAGGGGAAGGGCTGGATGCACCAGATTTGTGGCTGCTGTGTGGGTGATTCTGGTTGAGCAGCATCTCAACGATATCGTCGTATTCAGCGTCGTTACATCTGTTGGTTCCGCAGCATATATATATATTATATATATATATATATATATATATATATATATATATACAGCACATAGGCTGTTGCTGCTATTGCTACTGCTGCTACCGCCACCACCGTATTTGATTTTCCAGCTATAATATCGTATGATCATATCGATGGCGACGGTGACGTCTCCCGTCACCGTAATCGTGATGAGGAGGACGACGATGATGATGATGATGACGTCGATTTTGGTCGAGCCTGTCCGACGTCTGCGAGTGGAGTGTGGAAACGGTGGATGTGGTGCTAGCCGGGGGCTCGGCGACACGGCACGCTCAGCCGGTCGGTCGGTCGATTGGTTGGTCGCACGGACGCAGGCAAACGCTTAGGCTGGTAGCCAAAGCAGTTATCGAAAACTACTACTCTTACTACTACTTACTACTACTCCTGCTACTACTACTACTATATGGTGGCTATAGTGGCCGTAGACGGCGTGGTCGTTGTCGTCGTCGTCGTTCGTCGAAGTAGTAGAAGCGTTAGAACTAGTTATCGTGGCTACTGCAGCGCTATAGATGATAACCAGCAGTGGTAGCCAATTGGATTTGATCGAGAAATGGCGCGGCGTTTGCTTGACGTTTGAGTCGGTCTACTTCGTCATGAATCATTGTTACGTTGTCATTGTTGTCGTTGTTGTCGGTGTTGTTGCGTCGTCGCGTCGCAGTTATCGTCAATCGTTATTGTCGTTTTCTGCGCATAATATCAGGCCCCAGAGCGTAGAGTAGCAGCAGCAGCAGCAGCAACAACAACAACAGCAACAGCAACAACAACAACAACAGCAACAGCAACAACAACAACAACAACAACAGCAGCAACAGCAGCAGCAGCAACAACAACAACAACGGCAGTAATAACGACAACATTCGCATCAACGATGATGACGACGACGACGAACGACAACAACAACAAAGACAACGTTGATGAGACAGCAAACTTGGGCAGTTGGGAAGGAGGGGGCGTTGTCGGGGGTGAGTGGGTGGGTGGGTGTCTCGCTGGCTGGCTATCTCTGCTGTCTCTGTGTATCTGCTACTATGAGAAGCCAGGAGAAGTCAAAAGCAGTCCAACGAACACGGCAAGCTTCAGCCGCGAGGCGAGTTGACGACGTTCCAAGCGTCTCCACACCGCGTCGTATCGGTCGCACCGAGAACCGAGACGGAGCGAACGAGCGGGCCAACGAGTGAGAATTGCCATGGCGACGACGACGACGACAACGAGGCACGATGAGGAAATTGGCGCAGCGCCGGTGACGTACGGGGATCGACCGGCGACATGATCGGGCCGCCAAAACTAAGGAAGCTTTCATTCGTTCGTCGTTTGTCGGCATGATTGAAAATTGCCTCAGGCCTCGCCAGCCAACGCCAAATAGCAATTGGTGATAGGTACCCTAAGCGGCGGCGGCGGAGGGGGGCCGGGGGGTGCGAGGAGTGGGCGGAAGGATTTCTCGCCTCAACAATTGTAGTATTGGCGGTGGTGGTAGTAGAAATACTAGTAATGCCATTATCACGAGTGGCACGGCGAACCCTAGTCGAAGTTTCGTTGTTGTGTGAAGTAGTGCAGGTACCATCACGAGAGAACCCACTATCAACATCATCATCATTATCATCATAACAATGATAATGATCATAATAATAATAATAATAATAATCGGAATTCTGAAAAATATTAAATAAATATGGAACCGTTACTCACGGCTTGATCATGGTTGGTGATCAAAACTCAAACGTCAACTGTGTGTGTCTGTGTGTGTTTTATGCTATCTCGAATCAGGCGTGGGCGTCGCGCTCATGGAAAGTGCTCAGGCGCTCACAAAGGACATCTACATACATACACACACACAAAATTACAAGCTAAGCAACGTAGGGCACCAGAGATACCATTGCCAACATGACACGACGCCCTTCGTTTAGAGATTGGATCTACTTCCCCTAGGAGACTGCGAGCCTACGTTGCCTGACTGCATTTCCCAGTCAATCATTGAAGTCTGAGAGCTCCTCGATAGTATCCCGCAAGCAGGTTTCTTTCTCGGGCCGACTCTCAGCCAACGTTAAACGTGCACAAACTTGTTTTCGCATTGCTTTGTAAGACTTTGTAACCCCCCATAAATACAAATGTGCAATGGCGGGAATCGAACCCGAGCTGAATCTATGTGTCTCCTCCCGTCACGCAAGGCGCACGCGAATGCATGACGCCAGCGGGCTTGACAGTATCCCGCTAGTACCAGGTAGCTAGCAGCCGTCCACCTCTTAAAGTGCTCCTACACATAGCTCAAAATCATTGATACGAAGACTAACACGTGCCCGCAAAAGTGGAAACGTTTGTAACTTTCTAGAATAGTAATAATAATAATACATTGTAAAGTAAGGAAATCATCTGCGCCCCATCTCGGGCACTGTTGTCTTCAGACATATTGGCCCCAAATAATTTCTTTGCAGATTCCGTGTTACCGAGCACGCATCCGTGGTGGCTGCTCTGAGCATTGATACAATTGAAGCACCCCTAATTCTCGAAGCTTTTTGGTCCTTTGCGCTCACAAACGAAGCGGGCTTAATGTTCTGCAATCGCGGCATGTACAGGACATGCTCGACCGAACAATATCTTTCCCATGATGCTTCTTGCATCGAGCTGAGCTTTCTAATGGCCATTGTACTTAGCTGTTCACTGTCGTCACTTTGTTTGCTACTTTTCTACAATGCAAGTATGTTTATCCATAGAAAAAAGCGAATGACTCTGTGTGACTCCACAGTGTGTGGGCTGCAAGATTGACCTGTGAATTTGCGCCAGCATTATTTTGCCAGGACTTGCACAGTAGCAGAAGATCTAAAAAAGAGGGTATTACCCTCAAACTAGTCGCTCTAGGAGGCATCCAGCGAGATCGCATTAGCGCAATCCAAGTGACCACAGACCTACTCTCCGGGAAAGTTCATACAGAACAGAGTGTCCTCTCTTTTATAGGTAGGTTGGTCGTCGGAGCTGAATTTTACGAATTCTAATAAGAAAAGCACTGATTTCGTCACTGTCTGCTACGCTGGCTTAGTGAATCAGTTTGGTTCGCTAGTGGAATTGCTCGTCGATAAAACAGTAATTAAATAAACAGCAGCCTCTCCAAAGAGAAGAGACTGTCAATGCTTTACTTTAACGTGTCCTTTCCCTCAACTAAACGAGCATGTGAACCAGCATACGTTCGAAGCGTACAAAGGCAGGGCAATCATTTAAACTTTTTGGGCTGACCCTTCAGCCAAGATTTAACGTCCACGGTACTGCTTTTTGCATTGCTTCATAGACGGACCCCCATAAATACAAATGTGCAACGGTGGGGTTCGAACCCGCGCACCTATGTGTCCTCCTTCGGTCGCGAGGCGCAGGCGAATGCACCATGCCACCGGTATCGACGAAGAACTCCTTTCGCATCAGGTCTTACAACATGTTAAGTGGGCTATTAAAAGGACCACCGGCTCGCTATTAAACTATTGACTACCGGCTCGCTATTAAACTATTGAACTACTGAATTATTTACAAAGCTTGGTAGTTGTCCTAAGCTCGTTAATAGCCCTGACAACGACTGTGCGGAAAAACGCAGGTTATTATCTGAGCTTAAAATGGCAATCGTTGGGCCTTGCTGTACCTTCAAGCGTAGAACGTCTCTTACGACGCTGAAAGTCTTCCGGGTCTGGCTTTATTGTTCAGACGGATAGACAGCTTTTTGTTTCGTCAAAGCAGGCAGCTTTGCCACCAAACCAGCCACTCATCAATTAGCCTTAAGCACAAGCTAAGGACATAATTCCCTGAACGAGGTATCGAGCTCCCAGTTAAATGCTTTTGGTGGGTTTGCGAATGAGATCAACGCTCCGTTTCGTATGGTCCACTCAAACGCAACACTTAATTGTATAACGGAATATTAGAAAAGATCCCGTGGCTTTAGTGACTCTAGCCATTATATGTGTCTGCTCTGCGTCGTCAACGCGTAAAACGTTAAGAGTGTCGTTTGGCTGTTTCTGCTGATGATGTATTCTCTTGAGCAAATAATATATCACTGTATCCGTAATTGGCACTACCGAACTTTTTAAGCCATTTTCGGCAAACTTGAACAGATTTCGGTTGCAAAGCTTTCTTCGAATAAGAGGGCTATACTCTGATGTGTCTCAGCAGCTTTAGAACCCATCTAGTATAGCAATAGGTAAACGTTGACCTTTTTTAAATTTAGCTATACTTGTGTAGCCTTCAACTAATAGCATCAATATGTAAATAAAACAAGTATGTTGTTGAATTTATGTAGGTTTACAAAAAGAACGTGCAAACACGCGATAATATGAAATATTTTACAAAAACAAGATTATATAAGAAATATTGGGTGCACCAGAAAGTTCTATTCGTTGGTGGGCTCCACTCGATTCAGTAGACCCAGGTGGAGGCGAGCACTTGTTGTTAACAAGTCCTCTTGTATTAAGTCTTGTATTATTGTGGTCTGAAATACGACGAATCAGTTTACTACTGAATCTACTGAATATATCTCGATGTGTCGTCAGCGCTAAGTTTTTTTTTATGAGAGGAAGACAAATGACACCTTTTTTTTGGAGATGGGTGAACGCTTTTACGCACGCTACGAGTGCGGGGTGTTCCCCCTCTCGAGCAGTGTGGGACTCGATCCTAGCGGTTGAATGTTGGTCCGCAGGACCCACTAAACACACCTCCCTCCTTAAACTTCACTCTCTACTGACCCAGATATCTATAGAACAGTACAATGGGCCAGTATGTATTAAGAAGGAATCTAGGTTTACAGGCATATAGTATTTATGCTTATTACGGGCTGTCTCTAAGCTGTGCTTGATCGTAGCGCAAAGCAATGGTAGTGGTTCAACCGCTCTTCGTAGTGGGGATTTTCATGTGACAGATCAACCATGGATGGGTCGGCCTCCCGCCGCTTATCGACATGGAGGGAGCGACTGCTCTCGTAGCTAGTAACGGCCATTTGACAATCGCACATATGATGATGAGAAAACGCATCGCGTCGATCAGTTCATTTGCAGGTAACTACTAGTCCTAGCTGCGTAAAACGTGGCGATGTAGAGCGCTGCATAGAGTCCCCGGAAACGACTGGATCTGCGCACGTCTTCGCCGGCAAAAAGGGAGAGAGCATCTTTTTGAAAGAGAAATCTGTCGTGCTGTGTGTTTGGTGAGATCAGAGCCGCGTGCTGCACGATGAGCTTCTGCAGAACAGGGGGACGATTCAACGTGAGAAGTATTACCACCAGCTCTCTAGTAGTAGTAATTGTATAGGATAAGCCGTCGTGCAAAAGCAACCTGAACTGTGTGAAGTCGAAACGTATCGTACTCTATCTTGACAGCGTTTCCCTGCTTGTATTTGTGGCGACCTGCCTCACGCTGTTGGATTTCTCAGATGATATTACTCTCTATCTACATTATATGTAGTCTCGACTTTGGTTATTTAGATTATTATTATTATTATCTATTCCGCTAACTTTCGAATGCTCTAGGAGAGAGTGAATTGAGAATTTGAGAGTTATCAAAGCAGTTTTTTTTCTAAAATTATTGTGAATTGTGTATTCTGCTTTCGTTTTACACGTTTGTCAGCTGTACCCACCCCGTTTTCTATGAGATGTACCCTTTCGTGTTTGTCCATCTACAAGTGTCTGATATGCAGTGTTGGCTTGTCGCGCACGTCATAACCTTGTCAGATAAGCCCGCCCCGACGGTAAGCAAGAGAAGAGAGGGGTGAGTAGGGGTTATTGTATATTCCGCCTTCGTTGATGAGAGGTTTTGAAGGAAATACATGATGCACAGCGTCACCGGCTCCAATCAGCGATTAGTGTGGGACTCACAAACCCACTAAGCCCGGATTTCTCCCCACCCCCCGGGGGTTTGACTGCTGATGGATTACAGGCCATCTTCCACCTCCCTCTCTATGTCTTTTCGTATCATTCTGCCCACATTTCATGTGCATAATAGCAGTACTCGAGGTGTACCTCGTAGCTTTGTTATCATGCCACGTGACTAGATGGATTGTTATGCGCTTGATATGTATACCTAAATTTACATGTCACCTTTTTATATCCGGGGCGTTTTAAGTGGCAGTACAGAACGGATACGATTTGGAGTGTGTGGAGATATCTACGATGTTGTCCAATACTTCTTGTGGCAGCATGCTCGCTGACCCTCAGCGGCATGGTTTATCATTCGTTCTTAATGGGCATCGCTCAAAGAGAACGATTCGATCAGCAACAGGGATGGAACCGGCGACATCCTTGTAGATGACAACCATGACTAGCGCCCCACTAGCCCCCCACCTATAGCACGGCGCCGCTACATCTGCGCCAACATATGCGACTATACACAATACTATGAAAATGTCATATTCATCATTATACATTACATGCATCCCTACGATGGACGATGGTGATGACTCGCGATGGCACTGCGGTCCACTGGGCGGTCGGTATCTATTCGATTGTAATTTTTTTCAGAGTGCAAATATCAGTCTGTCGGACTAAATTGCCCGTGCGTAGGATCTGATATCGTCGCATAAGCAGCGAAATAAACACGGTCGTTTGCTATTGGTTAGATGAGGTTAGCCAGACTACCAGTCAGAAGCGATTTGTCGAGATTGATGTTTGGCTGTCTCGGCTCGCTGATTCTTGCCAGTGCGATCGCGGAATAATTGCCAAGCATCCTTGCGGCGAGAACTGTCAGCTTTACAAGTAGGACTTAAACAGAACGGTCCACTTTGTAAGAAGGCTGGCTGTACCTCCACGTTTTTAAGTCATCATTGTTTTGTCTAAAAAAAGCGCTTGAAATATGCATATGATTTCTGTACGGACCTGTACGGAAGCAATGTGCGCAAATTGGCGATTCACATGAACAGATATGGCCAAAGGAGCTATGTTGACGGGATGTTCGAACAGATCATCAACTATGTTGACGTGAGGGCTTCGCCGATAATGGAGAAGAACGAGAATAGAAAGAAAGAAAAGGTGGTTTGCCTGCGAATACGTCACGTGAAAGCTACTGAAATGATTTTTGGCTAGAGGGTATTTCCAGAGGTCAGTACTAACAATGCAGAAGCTGTCAAGCACGTATTATACATGTAATCAACGGAGCACATAAAGAGCGCCTTTGTAAGCATTATGTAGTGTGAGGCGCTATAGTAAACGTCCGCTAGATCATGAGGCACCAGAATACTTTTATTCTCCTGCACAGTTTTAAAGCGCAATGGGCAGGCGTACCCTATATATATATATCTCTGGTAGTGACGAGTCGATTGACCAAGCATTCATTTATTGTCCGTGCTCCTACTGGCGATTCGTTTTTGTTATCTTTGTGAGTCTCTTTTTTTCTCATTTAACGAAGTAAAACGAAAGTAGTTCCGCTAAAAATGGTTGTAACATATGTTCACATAGATACGCGCAACGAAGTAGACGTACATACACATGCATCTAATGAGAGACACGGTGGCAAAAAAAGACGCGACGCGGAATTGTCACACCACTTACTTGTACAATCCTTTTTCCGGAGTTGTGTATTCGCAGAGATCACACTTGTAGACCTTGATCGGGCTTTCCAGACCCATGAGTAGTTTGACCGCCGACACTGAGAGTTGAAACGGTAGCTTGTCGTGGAACGATGCGGTCGCATCAACAGCAGCTGCATCCAAATCGAGATAAGACACAAACACGCCCGGACACGTTCGCCACGTGTGAACCACCAGAACGTACATACACTTTGTTACTATCTCCTAGAGGATTAGGAATTGTTATCGAATCAGTCATAATTGGAATTGTAGTCAATATCACAAAACTGTGCTTCAGGAAGGCAGGCTAACGGCAGTTGTTTTGCAGGACGGGACCCTTCAGGTAATTGCAGTGAACGAGAAACGTGTGAGGCATGCATATATATAGGCTTACAGTGTAGGTTTTAAATGTGTTAGTATGATAGTAGGGATTCTCTCGGGAACGGAAGGTTTAGTATAGCGAAGGTTAGATTAGTGCAGAAGACAACAATCATAGCGCAGTTTAAGGTGACAGCATGCAGATAGATTTATAGGTTGGAAGGTGGATGTATCCAGGTGGATGCTGTACATCTGTAAGAAAACAGGGTTTAGTGATTTCAAAGTAAGATGGCTTCCAGATTAGGACAAGCGTATTGGTAAGGTGGGAATAAAGGCACGCTTTTTGGCAACAACGGTGCTTGCTTTATTGCTACACCATTATATATATATATATATATATATATATATATATATATATATATATATATATATCTGTGGAGTAATCCTGCACGTGCAAGTGCACTGTAATGACGAGGAAGTCGTTGCGGTTGTGCTTCAGCATTGCCTTTTCTGCGGTTGCACTGTATTAATTCAACATTTTCGTTGGGTTGTAATCCCGATGGCAATAGGCTACATTCTTCTAGTCTCTCCCTGTGGGTCCTTTTGAACGACATCGGTGTTTTTCGCTAACGATGGAAACTACCATTATGCGGCTATCCTTTGTAATGGTTTCTGAAACGGAGAACGAGAATGTCAGTGCGCAAAATATAATGCGAGCTTATCGAATCAAATGAAATCTGAGATAATCATATAAAAATAAGGGTATTGACAATGATAATTTAGTTTATTACTATTATTAATATTACAGGCACATTATTGAAATAGCGTGCTTGTAGTACTGATGTACATCAGAGGATCTTCCGGCGAGCATTAACTTGGCATTTTCTCGTTGCAGGCCAAGTGCCATCCGTTGACACTTAAATGAGGGGTTTTGCTGCGATGTCGTCGATCCGTTAGCCCTGCTTTTTCGGCACGCTCGGGGCGTTTTTTTACCCAAACGACTGACGATTCCAGGCCTACCGCCGTAGAGATGTGATCATGAACAGGATCTTTGTGAAAACGTAGCTTGTGCCTTTCTCGTTGGCGACTAACACGGATTACTCTTATGGATGCCCACTCTTTGTACTCCAGTGCATATGTATCTCAAACAGTGACGTCTCATATGACCGGCTTGCATTGCCTTCCCAGTTTTGACATGTCCGACCATCGAGCTGCCGTCGATTGTCCTTGTTTAGGCCGCTGTCGTTGGGAGCGACTCTGTAATAGGCCTGCCGGAAGGTTCAGCTGAGGCCGTCGTTGATGGGGTAGCTAATTTGCGTCAGCCCTGCTCATTTAGTAGAGCTTCGACCCTATGCATGCCCTACTGATCTACGTTCTCATCACATGAGCATGTTAGAACCATCAACAATGTAACAATGATTATTCACGAGCTGGGTCTCGACGAGTAGTCGTAAGGAGCCATAGACCCGCGCATTTTGAAATGACAACAATTATCTGACTCGCAAATCAACATGCTTCAGTAATGGTCTTGTGGGGCTGGCGATTTAATCCCAGTTTCTCTGTTAACCTGCTCTTTTGCCGGGCGAGTCAACTGGCTTTCATCTTAGATCAAAATGGCTCTTCCGAAAAGTGGCTCACGCCAACGCTTATGGATGACGCCAGGAAGACGGGTAGGGTAAGTTCCGTGATGGAATGGATTTCCACTGGATCAAACATTCCGTGTAGGATGGCTTACGATGCTTTTCTTCAAGGTCGAGTGTGCATTTGAGAGTACGCCGAACCTGACCTCGCAGCCTGATCCCTTTCGAAGGAAGTAATCAAACAGGCATGGTTTGTAAGACACGCTTGACTTAACGAATAGCAATGAAGACTCTAGGTTTAATGCTTGCTGAGGTGGCTCAAGCGCTGATAGAATTAAGAAAGCTTTTTGTGCTGTTCGCTTTTTCTAAAACTGAGCCAATTTCCTCCAGGTACCTTGTACTGAAAAAAATCTCCATATCGCCCTCACATGGGTAGTGTCGGTCTTGAGAAGGCTTAAGCACTAGACAAAGCGCCTGAGCATTGTTAGCTACACTATTTAATAAAAAGCGCCTTTATTTATACTAAAGCTTTTAAAATTCAGCTTTACTAAGCAGGATTCCTTGTTATTTTGAAGAAAGTTGTGGCCTTGTACGATGACTTCGCTCGATTATCTGTCGAGGTTAAAGGTAGCGCTCAATGCGATTAACTACCTCATATACTCTATATAACACTGGTTGCTTCTTAACAGGCTTCTGAAATGTTTCCGTTGCGTATGATATTGTATATCTCTACGAAAGTTGCCGAGATGTCAATTCGGTCTCCATACGCCTCATGAAGAACTTTAGATGATTTAGTGTTTTCCAGCTTCCTGCCCTCTTGGAAAAAAAGGATTACAGCCCCGGGAGGAAATGTACGAAGATGATGCCTTTGCAGACAAACTTCTTCGTAGATTGATCAGCGGCCAACGTATCTGTTGATGGCGGGGATTGGTTGTACTCTACCGCCTATCGGTGCGCGGTGACATTTTGTCACAATTTTTTATCGTCAACTCTTCTGTGACCGCGGCGTATCGTATTAGATTACGAAGTTGATCTGATCGCACCGTGCACATCGAAATCCATGAAAATCTTGTGTTTGGCTCTTTGAGCGCGCTTCTTACCTGCTAGCGTCCCGCGCTGGGACCTGCACACTAGTTTATGGCAAGACAAGACTGCAGACTCGAAAAGTGGTTTGTTTACATGCAGAACGTTCGGAATGAAGGTGACTAAGCTTTCCAACGTTCTAATTTCTCGTCATTTCGAATGACCAGGTCTCTTCTTAGTATATTAAGGAACCTCCTGATCCGGGGCAACCTGAAGCAATATTGATAATAATCTTACAACAGATGAAATTTCAAGTGTCTCTGTTTTTTCGGTGAGGCTCATGGAGTCCCGCTGTCACCCAAACTCTGGCTGAGCACGTGCTTAAGCAGAGTAGATTATTATTATTATTATTATTATTATTATTATTATTATTATTATTATTGAGTAGTAGAATAAGCAGTATGGTTATATTGATTTGCCATTTGTGAACGTAAAGGTCTTGTGCGCTCCCCGTATATTCCCGGCTGGAATTCTTAGGTAATGTGTGAATAGCGCTAATGAACATGTGCAAGTCTTTACTATCGATCCAGTGTGTTAATGTTTTTACTGCTTTTTAGCACGTATTTATGTCATCGTCATCGCATTTGTGTTTCTGCTATTATTGTCTTGGTTGTAAGGTTATTATGCCTATTTCGGACACAATTACTTCGTTAATGGTTGTTATGAAAAGTATAAATCGAATTTAACATAAAACTAATTGGGCACCAATGATATTGAAGTTTTTAAATGGAAAATCTAAACTTGAATTATAATTGTTTTATATTGCCAAGCAACAAATGTAATCCAATACTTTTAGTTTAATAGATGCCGATAATAATAATAATAATATTATTCTACCTTATAATATGGATAATCGTGTTACTTGTTGTTGTTTTGCGTCCTTGTGTTTTATTATTGTTGTTGTTGTTGCGTCTATTGGTTACTTTGCTCAGATGAATCGCCCCGTGAAATCAAGTGAAGTCGTGCCGATGTAATGGAGATTTTCGGCAGCGCCGAAGTCAGAATAGAGCAATGCCATACCAAACATACCACATCTTTTCAACTATTACTGTTGTTGTTATTATTTCATGCTTTTTGGTATGATTGCGCCTGTGATAGCTGTCGTTGTTTCTAATACATCGGTGTGAGACAGTACCAATATTATCTTCATAAGCGCTTTAAGTTCAACAACTTCACTTCGCTAATGGCGTGTTTCCCTTTACTCATAGGTGGTTTCCGAAATTTGGCGGTCGTTTATTGTGGCTTCACATTTCTTTCACCACGTTTTTATGGCATCGATGCTATATACTTAAGTATATATATATATACATACGCAAGTCATTATTTATATATATAATGACTTGCGCACGCAGAAGGATAAATTGGGCCGGAATAAAATCTATTTGTATAGATTTACTGGGAATAAAATAGCATTCATCTGTCATAATATCTCGCCGGCACTGTTTGGTTTTCGTGACGACGCCGTGGTGGTTATTAGTGGTGGGGGTGCCGCGTAATTATTGCGAACGAACATAATACGGACGGCACCGTTCTGTTCCATTCCAATCTGCTGCCCTTTTTCGTAGGTGGCCGTCGTGACTCTGTCGATGCCTCTAAGGGCGTCTATATGTATAGTACTATATATCTCTATCGCGCGTATCGTGGCTGTTATGTGGCTACGATGGGCGATAGGCGTGTGGCGTCCATCTGCGGCGTGTACAAGTTGTAGGCGTAGGACGAGAAGTGGTGCTAAGTGACAGTACTAGTAGTACTTATTGTAATAATAATAATAATAATGATAATAATAATAATAATAATAATAACAACAACAACAACAACAACAACAACAACAACAACAACAACAACAACAACAACAACAACAACAACAACAACAACAACAACAACAACAACAACAACAACAACAACAACAACAACAACAACAACAACAACAATACAACAACAACAATAGCCGCCGCTGCTGCTGCAGTAATCACGGTAGTAAGTAGCTGCACTAACTAACTGCAGCAGTCGAACAAGTGCAGCCGTGTACCGTAAGCGTGCGTCTGTCTGGCCGTGTCTATCTGTTTGTCTGTCTGTAGCGACGCTTATCGACAGCTCAGGTACGGAGTCACGTTGGTTGGTGGTCAACGTGATCCGCCGTAGTGAGGGCGGGGGGGAGACGGATTCTACAGTCAAGTCTCTACAGAGCAACAAGTCGTCAACAACACAATGAAGCTCACACACAACATAAAGATTGCTCCCTGATTCATTTGCCCATTCCGTCATTGGTTGGTTGGTTCGCTCGCTCGCTTACTCACTCACTTCTTATTCATTCATTCATTTATTTATTGGCCGACTAGCGAATTGAGACTGGAAGACTACGACGCACGGTCGGGCTGCCGTGCCTTGCCTGCAACACGGTGGTAATGCCGGATGATGCACAGTGTTACATGCACACCTGCCTACACACATTCAAACACACATAAGGCTACAACCACATATATATGTATATATATATTTATATATATATATATATATATATATATATATTATATATATATATATATATATTTATATTTATTTATATATATATATATACGGCTGCAATTTTCAGTCGGTTAGTTAGACAGGGAGCGAGGTAATAGTATTTTTCCGTCGCTGCAGCCGCCGCTGCAGGCGCGGGCGTCGGTGACGTCGGAAGCGGCGGCGGCGGTGGCCGACATGAGTGGCTGAGTCGGTCAGTTGGACCAGTTGGCCAGACGGCCGGACGATCCACCAAACAGTGCCTCAACCAGTACTGAGTGGTGAGACAGTCAGAGAGAGAGAGTGGGGAGAGAGAGAGAGAGAGAGAGAGAGAGAGAGATAGAGAGAGACCGTCTGAGGAAAAGAGACGGCCTGAGAGAGAGAGAGGGGGTGTTGTTGTTTGCTGTGAGTAGCTAGTTGTAGAGAAGACTATGCCGGTAACGGTAGCGGTTAGTAGCAAAGCAGAGCGCGGGGCCGATCGAAAAACGACGACAATGCGAGAATGCAGCTGCCGGCTGTGAAAATCCAACGATGCTGCTGTAGCTGCTGCAGCTGATGCGCTATCTTGTGGAACATAACGGACTAGCGGCGATGATGATGATGAAGGTGATGATAATCGCAATGCTGGTGATGATAGTGGTGATGATGATGATGATGATAGTGGTGATGGTGATGATGCTGATTATAATGATGATGATGATGATAATTGTGGTGATGCTGATTATAATGATGATGATTCTAATAATGCTGATTATTATGATGATGATGATGAAGGTTCCAATGATGCTGCTGCTGATGTTAATGATTATGGAGGTAATGTTTATAATGGATTTGATAATCATCATGATGGGGTTGATGGTGATGTCGATGAGGAGGAAGAAGAGGATTATGGTGATGCAGGTGGTGGTAATGTCAATGATGATGGTGATGATGATGACGATGGTGATGCTGACGATGATGATGATGACGCGCCTGTTCATGCTAGTGGAGTTCCTGTTTACGGCGTTAGTAAAAATCATCTTCATGTAACAATGTAAAACGCTGTGAAGACGGAATGAAGAGATTATGACTGCTGGCCAGCACCAGCATAGTGATGATGAAGGTGATGGAAGTGATGTTCACGATAGCTAGCTTTGATGATGATGATGATGATGCTGAAGGAGGAAGAGGATCATAGCCAGCCGACATAAGGATCAGAATGAGCGAAGACAATGGATGAATTTATAAGGTCTAGAATTAAAAACAGTTTTTAAGGAGGCTTTTTTTGAATTTTAGACCATCCTCCGTCCCCTACGGGCTTGGAAGTTTACCTGAGGTATATCTTCAATGCGCCGAGGGCCGGACATGTTAAGATATCTAGGGTTTCCCCAACAGTCCTTGTGACAGCAGAGGTATGGTTCATCATTTATTCTCAATCAGCATCGCTCAAAGAAAATTCGATCAACAATAGGGATCGAACCGGCGACACCCTGGTAGATAACAACCATGACTTGCGCACTAGTCCACCCCGAGACCACGCCGCCACATAATTGATAAGGGG
Organism: Dermanyssus gallinae; assembly: GCA_003439945.1. Taxonomy (NCBI): domain Eukaryota; kingdom Metazoa; phylum Arthropoda; class Arachnida; order Mesostigmata; family Dermanyssidae; genus Dermanyssus; species Dermanyssus gallinae. Next base: position 447,103 of record QVRM01002323.1, read on the forward strand.
TGCGCTTTTTCGAGTGTCCCAAACATAGCCGCAGCCGCCTACAACATAGGGGACTAGTTAGTGACGTTCGCATCTACGGCAACCACGTACACGCAAATTAGTACGTGGCAGTGCACCGTTTGTATTGTATAGACATAAAAGAACAATACATATACATATATCATGTTCGATTAGTGTTCGTTTACAACATTGATTTCCCAGTCTAGGCGCGGCGGAAGGGAAGCGGAAGCATGCGGATGTGATGCGAGATCAATGCTGATAATCGGGAAACGTTAAGTTTGTTCAAGTGACCGTTGCTCGCTCTGCAAAGGAGAAGCTACCCAACGCCAGTTGGAAGCAGAAAAATGTATGTTGGCGTTTTTTTTTTAAATTTTGCGTAAGGCTAATGCCCGTGTACGGTTTTTTCATGTCATGGCTAATTTTTTATCTACTCGGGCATTTACCTTGTCTAAATTGGAAACCTATGCAAACCAATTTAAGAGTGGCCGGTCTGGTTCTCAAACCCAGTCCCCCTAAATGCAAGGCAAAGGCTTTGCCACTAAGCCATCTTGCTCGGTTATCCTGTTGTTGCTGTTGGTGTTATGTTGTTGTCGTTCCTAAGCGGTATTATTGTTAAACGACTAGTTTATTTGATATTTAATGTGCTAATGGTCAAATATTAAATATTACTGCTACGGCATTTCTGACAGCTTTTCCTTCGACTATGGAAGCGAGCTCATTACTGGCACAAAAAAGCGGTATTATTGTTGTTGTTGTTGTTTTTGTTGTTCGCAGATGTTGTTAGCTAAATCGTTGTCATTTGTTGTTGCTACTGCAGTTGTTGTTAGCTAAATCGTTGTCATTTGTTGTTGCTACTGCAGTTGTTGTTATTAGTTGTTGTTGCTGCTACTGCTGTTGTTGTTTTTATTGTTGTTACAGCTATGTGGTTGTTGTTGTTGCCGCCATTGTTGCTGTCTTGTTGTTGCTGGCAGCGGTTGCAGCAGTCGAGGTGGATGGAGGCCGAGCTGGAAGTAAGGGTGGCGCAAATATAGTAGCAAGCCTAGCAAGCCACCCAGCTGGGTCGTCGTCGTCTTGATTCATCTACCTGAACAATTCTCATTTTCTTGCTTTTTGTCCTATTTTTCTTCTTCGTTATTGTCTTCTCCTTATGTTGCTTTTTCTCTCCCTCTTCTTATTTTCTGTTTCCCTCGTTCGTCTCCTACTTTGTCTTCTTTACTGAAGCTATTTCCTTGCGTGGATAATAGCGTCGTGCCTGTGGCTCATTTGCCGCCAGTCTCTGCCGCGACTGCCTGGCGCGGTTGGTGCGCATAGTTCAATTTCACATGAACGACTAAGTCTCAACTAGAGGAGGTGGTAATGGTTCTCGGCTGCTGCTGCTGTGGGGGCACCAAAGTTGCCGCTTTGGACCTTTATGATCACGACCATGATATGATGATGATGACGACGACGACGACGATGATAGTTCGGTTGTTGTTGTTGTTGTTGTTGTTGTTGTTGTTGTTGTTGTTGTTGCTGTTGTTGTTTTTGTTGTTGTCGTCGTTGTTTCTGTTGCTGTTGATGTTATCATTCTTCTGCTGCTGCTGCTGCTGCTGCTGCTGTTGTTGTTGTCGTCGTTTCTAATGCTGTTATTATTGCTTCTGCTGTTGTTGTTGTTGCTGTTCTTGGTGATCCTATTGTTATTGTTGTCGTTGTTATCTTATTGCTCTTATTATTGTTGTTGTTGTTGGTGGCAATGGTGGTGGCACTACGGCCGCCACTGTGTCGCGGGCGCAAGCGATCGGAAACGATGGATAGATGGGGGAAGCGGATTTATATCGATTTGCGTTTGACTGTCTTCCACTTGACCCAACGAAGCGGACACAGCAACGGACTGATAACAGCAAACACACATACACAAAAATAAACAAACAAACAACGACGAGTGCCACCTGATGATGGTGATGATAGCGACGTTATCAGTAGTTGACGTCATGATGACGATATTATTATTATTATTATTATTATTATTATTATTATTATTATTATTATTATTATTATTATTATTATTATTATTATTATTATTATTATTATTATTTATTCAATGTTTAATAATGTTACAATTGTGAGGTCTGAACGTATTATTGCAAATTCTTTAAATAATTATTTCACTCCATGGCGCCTAAAATAGATGCCGCGTTTCCTCTGCAAACGGCCAAAGACAACGCTTGCCTCAAGAATTGACCCTCTCTTTGGTCGCCTGTGACCTCCTGAATTCGCTTACTCAAATCTTTGAGAAATGCTTCGGTTCCCTTGCTGATTGGTCCTAGCGTCTCCATGGCAATAGGCACGAAAGTATATCTTGTTTCCAGTCCAGTGTATTTAACGCGTTTTCTGGCTTCCGCATGCTTTGCCACCCACCCCGGCTCAACTGAGCTGTGGTGTAAATAGGAAGCCGCGGTGGTGCACGAAACCGTTGCATCCCAAGCAAGGGACTTCCCATGAGACCATAATGCAATGGTCACCCCATCAGGTCTTTCTTCGCCAGCGGGCACTAAACCTCTCGGTTCAAGTGTAGATGGTATACCGGCTTTCCTAAGAGACCTTATAATGACCTTGTTTAATTCAGCATGTCTGGAGGATCTACCGGCACTCTTCGGGCAACTCAATGGGTGTAGACCACTGGAATCTACCGTCTCTCCACACAGTTTGCACTGAAACGGCTCGCAGACGGGGGCGCCGATTCTAAGTGCTGACATCATGCGGAAATGGTTGGGATCCAGCATGGTGCCGAGCTGAGGTGAGGGTAAGGCTTTAAGCCAACCCCCACTGAAGTTATCTTGTGCCGCTAAGAATACGGCGCGGTCTCTCTGGGTAACAAGCCCCTCTAAGATCTCCCTGCTCTTTTTTTTGCTTTTGAGCTCATCGAGGTTATATTGGCTGGGATATTCTTCCAAAGGCCCCGGGTCCAACATGGTTCTAATGGTATCCCGCGCTTTACTAGTTTCATTTTTTATTTGTGGTCGAACTGCCTCCTCCACTAACGAGGCTGCGACGGACCAAATCGGATCAGTGAAGCAGCGTAGCAGACAGGAGCTAGGTCAATAGCACTTCGTATTCCCAGACCACCTTCACGTATTGGGAGACTTGCTCTCTGCCAGGTGTTGTCTTCCAAATTGACGTTTAGGACTTCACTAAGTATATCTCTGCTAACGTCATCATACGCGGTTAATTCTTTAGAGCACACTATAGCAGGGCATGAACGCAGTGTGTAGTTAAACTTTGAAGACCCCAGACTATATCTCCAAATGCACAGCGCGGCCTGAGGATGCAAGCGTGTCAGTCGTGGACGAATTTTGGTAAGGGCTTCTTTCTTCCTAGAGAGTGTATGCGAAATTCCATCTTGCTTTACGGGGGCCCCCAGAACTTCTAAGTTGTTTACCTCTACTCGCGTGATGTCAGGAAGTATTTCTGTGATCTCCTGGATTGCTTCCTCTCTCTCCTGAAGCGAGCCCCCGACAGCGGTAATCTCACATTTTGAAGCATTCAGTGCCAGTCCCCCGTCTTCTTCAAACTGCAGCACTCTTCTCAGATCTGTCGCAATGATACTCGCGGGGCCGGCAAGCGTGGCGTCATCTAGATACCACACATTGAAAGGGCTCTGTAGTTGCGATACTAGATCTGATATACCGAGACTAAATAGAGCAGGACCTAGCGGGTCACCCTGTTGAATGCCTGCTTCCGAATGCAATGTTGAAGTTGTGCCCCAGGTTAAGAGTGAAGGATCTCTGTAACTTTGCCAGACCATGGGATTATTATTATTATTAAAGTCAGTCGGTAAATGCACAGATTGAACTCCTTACAATCACTATAATAAGATCAATGGTGGTGAAGCCGGTGGCGGTGATAATAGTGCTGATGATAGAAATGCTAGTAAGAGATGGTTGTGGTAACGGGAGTGATGACAGGGGCGCTAACGGAGGTGATGATGGCGGGGGTGCTGATGGCGGGGGTGCTGACGGGGTAGTGGTGATGACACTAATAGCGGGCACGGCAGTGCCATCGAATACCGTTGATACTGGCAGCCGACGCTCGTTGTCTCAATCCATGATTTCAGGACTTCACTCACCTCATCTCAGCACTCAGTCACTTACCCACTTGGACCAACTGTCTCGGTCGGCTGTCGTGTGTCCTCCAGCTTACCTGTAACTGCATATTGTTAGTTATACATCGCAACCAGAACAAGCACCACATTGGTAATTGCGCTGGCAGCTGCCACATAATAACCAATTACGTTAAATCATTCATCACCAAGACGTTACAAATATTAAAACAACAACAACAATACTACTACAATAGAAATAGTACTGCTGGTGACTAAAGTACTAACAATTACAGTAACTAGAACACTAGTGCCAGTACGAGCAGCATAAATCAACTTTTCAAACCATTCACGGTCGGTCAGAGGCTCTCTATTTCTGGACACGTGTGGGTCTGCAACACCCCCCCCCCCCCCGCACCTCCCCACCTCTGAGTAATTACATTATGGGGAGCTTTTCCGGATGTTGCCTATATAGGACGTGTTGACGCCGTTTGTTCCGCTGATTGTTTTAGGTCGCGCACTTTTCCGGCGATGTTCGAAAATGTTGCATTTTTACGTGGGCCTTTTTAACAGCACATCGTTGTGACAGCATGGAACACGCAGTCGACGTCAAGCACCAAACTCAAGTGCGCCACTAAAGCGTGTCAGCTTTTTTTTCTAGCGCGTTACACGTACACGTCCGGCACGGCGATGTTCGAACGCACCGAGCAGCTATTATACTCCGGCCAGGCCGCCACCAGCACCCGTAGCCAGAGAAGCGACAATAACAGTGTCAACGACAACACAACAACAACAACAGCAACGCAATGACGAGAGTGATACGCGATGATTAGCAATGCCAATAACAACAATTCTTTTAATAATACGACCGTTTTCGGGTAACGAATTTACAGCGCTAGCAGCAATAGCAGCACCGATATAATAGCGAAAAAAATGGCTGAAGAGGTAACGGTAACAACAGCAAAAACATCCGCAACAACAACAACAACAACAACGACAGCAATAGTAACAGCATCAACAATAATAAACAGCCATGTCAACAATGACAATAACGTCAATAACGACGTCAATAGAGAGAGCAACAACAACAACAGCTGCAGCAGCAGCAGCAGCAACAACAACAACAACAACAACAACAACAATAGCAGCATCACCGGTTCGTTTACGTGTCACAACACGGCAAAACGTGAAAAGCGAAACGCGCGTACGTACGACAAAGCAGCCGTTTTTCGTCTGACACTGACGAAGGAACCGAGAAACGGACAGATCAACCAGCCAACCATTCGACCGACCGACCGGCCGACCGGCCGACTCACCGATATGCATCGATTGACCGAAATGTCTACGAATAGCCGAGTGACGGATCGCCTTATCGGCGCATCGAGTAGCAAAAGAGATCAACGAGGCCGGAACGATTCGATGACCTTCGCCCCTCCCCCCCCCCCATAACTTCTCTTTCTCTCTCTCGTCTCTAGTTCTCGATCCATAAATCCATCTACCACTCTATCTCTTCTCCCCCCTCTCTCTCTCTCTCTCTCTCTGTACATTGTCCTCAGACTAGCCTCACGTGGTAAGGTGTTGCCGGTGGCGGGACGATGTCGGGGGTGGGAAGTGGGAGTCTAAGTCTCAGTCAGCCTTCTGATCCACCACTGATCCGTGTATCGTCGTGATCCGTGTATCGTCTGTGTACCGACGCCCCCGCCGACGATGACGTAACGTCATCATGGTCGTAATCATACATCATCAGCACCATCATTATCACCCACATCATTATCATCATTACCATCAGCATCATCATCATTATCACTCACATAATTACCATCATTACCATCAGCATCATCATTATTATCACCCACATCATTATCATCATTACCATCAACATCATCATTATTACCATCATCATCATCATCGTTATCATCATCGAGCAATCGTCCTTGTTCGCAATCGAAGAGTTGCTCACCTCTCTTGTATCGCTCCGCACCGCTCAAACATGCGCAGGTAGTGCCTTTTCTTGCGTAGATGATAATTATGATTGAAATGCGCGCAAGCGGGTGGTAGGCAATGCCGATGATGATCTAGCAATAACAACAACAAAACAACAACAACAACAACAGCAATAGCAACGACAAAAGTACAACATACAACAAACAACAATAAAGGTGGCTGCTGCTGCTGCTAGCAGAAATGTCCCGTGTCACATACTACGGGGCTGTGTGTAGATCAACGGGCGGCGTTCTGCGCCAGCAGACAGGCTGACAAGCTTCCGCAAATTTCAACGCTTCGATTGCTTTAGTACTGCGCTTACTCGTAAACAACGTAAACAACGGGTGCACGCTGGATTGAAGCTACGCCAGCTGCTGCAGTCAGTGGCCGTAGCCCTATATAGTATATAATGTAGTATAATAGTGGTCGAAGTAGTGTGATGCTCGGTCTCGCCTTGCTGCGCCGAAAAGAACACCAATATAGCATTCACATGGATGGGAGGTGAGCTATAGCTGCTTGTTAAATGTGTTTTTGGTTTCTGCATAGCAATATCCAAGCAAATAACACGCACACGCATGTTATATATATATATATATATATATATATATATACATATATATATACATATATATATATATATATATAATAACTAAAACAAATATATAATAACTCAAATTTAAATTGCAAATGTAGTTGACTAAGCGACTAAGCTTAGGCACTGGTGGATTATTCTTCTACAAATACATTAAGGCTAGAGGAATATTTTTGTTTCTCGAAAAATTATAGGGCAAATAGACTCATATAATACTTAACGTAGAAAAATTGAAGTGTGACCTTTATGGTAACGTTGCTGCACGTTTGAATTTTTGCCAAATGGCAATATATATATATATATATATATATATATATATACATGTTGCATCTTATTATTAAATTCCTAATAATAGCGCTCAGTTGGATGCCCCCCTCTAAGACTAATTAGAGGATTCGTAAAAATAATAATGAGCAATGTTATGTATTAACATAATGATTATGCATTAATATACAACTTTTTTATGCGACATGCTTAAAATGTTTCAAATTTGTCTTTATAGCATAGTAGTGCCTTGTTTTATGAAAATTCGTGCTGTCCGTTTTGCTGGTGTTATTCGAATTACGCTATAAGCCGCTAGTGTTATAATGTTTGCTATTTTTACTTTGCGTTGCTACATTATTTTAGTATATGACGACTAGTCTTACGACTGCAACCCTTACCCCCTTTACCTCATCATCATCATCATCTCATTACGATCGTCATCGATCATTGAAGGTTAGCATAAGGTTCATATTGATTATAGAGGCGTAGTGGTTGATGTCTACTTGCTGGCAGTTGCCGGGACAGCTTTGCGTACCACGGTGTTGGCGTACCGCGGTCGGTACGCGCCGCCTCAATTCTCACCACTGACTTTTTCTTCCGCTACTGACGACGTTCACAATGACTACTCTATGTACGCAATTCTTGATCTACAAGATCAGCGAACACCAAGAAAAATCCGCCAGGCAGTTAGTTGCCGTGGAATGTTTGGGCTTTATGCTGCGAGGGCGGCGTTCCAATTCCCGACGAAATTCGGCAGGTCGCCGCCACGTGCCTGCTGTTTTTTTATCAATTGTATTGTTTTCTCTCCCTATGTTGTACAAAGAGGCTGCCCTGCTTGGTGCGGTGTGTTTACTATCATTATTATTATTTTGCTTAAAAACAACCTTACATTTGGCTGGAAGCGTGGTGGCGATATGGTACGAATTGCCCGATATTCCACGTTATTCAATATTGTTGTTGTTGCGAGGTGATCCTCATACGATGTCAACTTCTCTGTGACCTCCCCCTCCTTCGGCACGTTTTCGTCATTTTCTCTGACAGGTTGGTACGTGAATCACGTTCGTTAAGTTTGCGACGCACGATCCATATATATATATATATATATATATATATATATACACATTACGGCTGCAACAATAGCAAATGCTAAAATGATTGTTATCGCTGTCGGTGGTTGTTGTTTACGTGGAAGTTGTTTTTATTTTCGTTGTTATTGCTGTATATGTTGTTGTTGTGTTGCTGCTGCTGTTGTTGTTGTAGTTGTTGTCGTTTTTGCTTTTCGTGTTATCTTCATTTCTATATTATTTTTCTTTCTTTTCCGTCTCCTTGCCTTTCATTCTCTTATTTTTCTTCTCCTTCTTCGTCTTTTTGCTACCATCATCATTAAATTCATCATCATTGTTATTAATAATGTGGTTACAGTGATTGCTATAGTTTGTTTTTATTTCTGCAGTTGCAAACGGGTCCGTCGTTGCCAGCGCCGTGTTATTTATTTTTCCACTTTAGATTTTAACAACGTTCTAAAATTACAATTGTGAGTTTTGAACTCCTTGCATTGGTTTTAGTAACAGTCACTTAGTTATTCATCCGTGTTGGTGCCAACTATGCCAAGCGCCATTGCCTCGACATATTACACGAGACATAATAATTGCCTCGAATAGTCTCGTTTGCGCTGATTTCCCGTCACGGCCTCAATTCGACGCGCATAAACCTTGCCGTTACAATTCAATTCAGCATTTATTTCACCACAAAAATGGTAGACAGTTGATTCAATTTCCACAAGGTGTCACAATGTGACTTTTTGGTCTTACAATATAAATTTAACTTTGGATGATAAGGACGTTCCGCAAATTTCTGGGCACACAAGTATATGATAGCGTCCAATATCAAACTCTCCGCAAAAGCTACAAACACATTCTTCAATATTAAAAAAGTTTGGCTTTATGCATATGTAATGGTGGTACCCGTGCCAGGTTATTCGGCCGTTATAATGATAATTGGGATTGTGATGATAAGTGTTATTATTATTATTATTGAATTGAATAGTAATAAACGGCTATTTATTATACACTATTATTGTGAAGATTATCATTACTTTTACCTTTCTACTCTACTGTTTGATGTGTGTCTCACTCGCGTCGCAAAACGGTGCGATCACGAACGCTCGAGCGTTTTGCCGGCGGCCGCAGCGGCAGCGCCTTCGTTTGAGGGGTGAATTTGTGATGCTGATGTGAAAAAAATGTGACGCCGAGGCGCGCGCGACGCGCCGTGCAAACCGCGACGAAACTAACGAAACCGACCGGCTGACGGGCCACCTCGGAGCGCAGCTCTCCGAGCTCAGCAGCTCTGCAGCTTCCAACGCGATCTCCCCCCGCCCGCGATCTCCCCCCGCGATCTGCCTTGCGGGGCTCAGCCGCGTGTTTACTGTGTGTGAGCTGGCGGGACGGTGCTGCACGCAGGCGTCGTATTTGGCGCTCATCAACACCGCCACCGCCGCTACTGGCTGGGTCATCAGCTACCCCATTCCCTCGCACTCCCCCCCCCCCCCCGGCTTTTCTAGATCTATTTCGCTTCGTGACGGCTTGTCGTACTGCTTTTCCTGTCTCTTAACATCTACAACAACCTATACGGCCATCTGTCTATATATATATATATATATATTGTCGGACCGTTGTCGTGTTGTTACGGGGAAAATACTGCTAGGCGGATTACCTCGAGACGTGCGTCGTGCCATATTGGCGAGCTGCGCCAACGATGTCGCCAAGCTATCACGCCAGCCCAGCCGGCGCCGCCTTCATTGGCGACAGCCGTAGTGGTATTATGATTGTTGTTGTTGTCGTCGTTGTTGTCGTTGTTGTTGTTGTTGTTGTTGTTGTTGTCGTTGTTGTTGTTGATGATGTTGTTAAAGGTGTTGTTGTTAATCTAATTATTCTTATTACCTTTTCCTTCATAACGTCAAACGCCATATAACGTCATAACGCCAATCTACATTCGTCGTCGCTGCCCCCACAAACAGTAGCAGCACCGGCAACAGCAGTCGAATTGTCGTCATCTTCAGTTCAAGTTCTAAACGGGTTGATCTGCACCGCCTGGTTCATCGCCGAAATATTTTCTCTTTTTTCATTTCTCCGCCGATCTTTTGTGTCTATGCGTTACTGCCAGGGGCAAACGTGCCGCTGACGGACGGGGCAAAATAGTCTCTTCCACTTGCTCTTCCGCTTCAACAACCCAACACGCTCTGTGGTCAGTCTGCGGTAAGCGCAGATATGAATCGGCACGGCACACAAGCTATCTAGATGACAGCAAGTCTATATATATATATATATATATATATATATGCGCATACGTTTGAGTCATTTGTACTCACGGCAGTATATTTCCAAAGCACGTCTACGCGCCCGCGATTTTTTATGCCGGATTTTTAATTCGGCTCTGACCGAATGACCTTCATCATAGCTCGCTCTGATTGAATTTCATGTTAAATTGAGAACGAAGTATCTGTACTACTGTACTATCTAAATAGCTTGATTGACTGATTAGCTCCAATTAATCATTTTTGCACACGCTTTTCGGGTGTCCTTTGCGTAAGGGTGGTTGTTGTTGTTGCTGCTATTTATTGTTATCGTTAATGCTATTGTGGTCACGTTGTCGTAGTCGTTGTTGTTACTCTTGTTATTTTAAAATGTTGCTGGTGTCGCTGTTGTTGTTCATTGTGACGCTGAAAAATTGCGTGATAGCGTCATGAGAATTGTCTAAGACATCGTGAAGTTTTTTACAACTTACAACAAACAAAGGCATTTGAAAGTGTGAGCATAAATATATATATATTTATATATATATATATATATATATTGACAGGGACTGGTGGTTTGGCAGCTAATGCACCATTTGAAACGAGACGCTGCCATGGTAACCATCAGTACCAAACCGGCTATCACAGGTTCGAGCCCGGCTTCGCTAGTTGTTCCTGTTGATTTTTTAGTACATTGTCCTGCTACTCTTTCCTTTCTCTGCTAGAGAAAGCCTATGTAAGTCCGGTAACGAAAACGCGATGATGATGAGAGCATTTAGATGTTATCGTGCCACAAGCATCTTAGCCCGCTTACGTGTCTAAAATGTGGTTTTCAGAGCGTAAGAAAAAACAAAAAACGATATATATATATATATATATATATATATATATATATATATATATTTTATAGCCTATGTTTGCATGAGAAGATTTGCCGGTGCGTATCCATGTTACCGTATTTCCGTTTGTTTCTTCTTTTCTAATCCTATATGTTTCTTTCACTAACAGGGCGCATTTGTAGACTTCCCGCCCTTCGATGCAAGTCTGCGTAGGTAAACTGCCTGACCAACTGACACGCACACAGCGCAGTGTAGCTGTACGTACAGCGCAATAATAATAATAATAATAATAATAATAATAATAATAACCGATCTAAATACCTAACGGAACATCGTTCTTATGAGCGTGCCATGCCGTACAGAGCGTTGACATCGTCAGCCGTAGTAGGACGGCATGAGGCTGCTAATGATAAAAATATCAGCATAAGGGCAACATGAATTGCTCCCTGGCTAGTTATCAATATGGGCAGTAGAGATTGTTTAGAGGATCGTAAGCAACACGGCCAAATAGATTCGCGACCTTTATTGATTTGTACACAACGTTTGACTGTGTCACAAGGGATCGGCTCCCTCCTTAAGAGCCTGAGCCTTGTTGAGCCTTGAGGGACTAAGCTGAATACCTCATTGTCAGTGTACAACCTCGTCCATGCCAGGCTTAGTTGTGACATCATTACGGTGAAGAACGGGAGATCATTATTACATCGCTGCGGTCTGAGTCACGCAGAATGACAGTGGGGCACAGGGACATCAGTGCCACCAGCTCATTCCTCTTCATGCTTTACACTCATTGCGGTTAGTTAAATTGTTTAATTAACTATTAGTTTCTGACATTTGTCGGAAAGGAACTCTATTAAAGACTGCATATACTATGCACAGGATATTGTTCCACAGCAAAGTGATTTTAAACTAAAATGAAACGTGGAAACAAATATATGACTTCTCTTTCTGATGCCATGCTAAAGAAGCTGCCTTTTGGTGTGCCGCATGAGGTACTCTCACACTTGTGAGTATAAGAAAGGTGACTTCATTTGAACGAATATTGCCTGAAAACAGATTCCTTTCATAGATGTAAATATCGTGAAAATGTGAGATATCACGAGGCACTAATTTGAATTGAATAAGAAGAACCGTAGTTCTCAGTTAAGATTATACCCGTTGTACTAGATATCATTGTGCAGAACGTTATAAGAACAGGAATTATAAATACAAAGTGGAATATAATGTTTCTAATAATAACAGTAATAATACAGCTAATGGTGTGCGTGAGGATATTTGTCGTTAAGGACAAGGCTTACTTTATTGCGACTTTTGAACGTTGTGCAGTGAAAGCGTAGTGAGCTTCTACGAACAGAATAGTATCCAAACCAGTGTTTTGTGCTCCGTGTTTGGGCTGACGGGTTGTCGGTTGTAGCGTAAAAGATGCCCAATCGATGTGAAAAATAAATGCCTGAAGTTGTCAGTATGTATTTGTCGATGGACAGGATGGACTCACTGGTACAAGCAAAGATGGCCGCGCAGAACAGAAAATATTTGTGATGAATGCTGATTCACATGTATTGTACCTAGCAAGATCTCTACTAGATAGATCAATTCTAAGAAATTTGACAAATTGGATGAATTTGCGATAGTTTATTAATAATAAAAGACCCTTAAAGACAAAAAAGAGCTTCAGTTTAAGGTGTATTTAGCAAATAAACTTAAGTAATATGTTGGCATTTTGGTGTGTATATATGTATATATATATATATATACACACATATATATATATACATATATATATATATATATATATATATATATATATATATATATATATATATGTGCAAACTTTGTAAGTATGCTTAAGCATCCTATTGATAAGTGTATAAGAGAACTATGAGAAAACGATTACGGCCGGGCTATTACACGGCTTTCACCTAGGCTTCGTAGGTTGAGGAAAGATTGAGATCGACTTGACTGTCGGCAGGTAATCCGCCAAAAATGCCGAAACTCAGTATGGTCAAAGAAGGTACTTTGTCGTGGTCACGTTGTCGAGTAAACTAACAACGTGTCACACATGCAAATCTCACATAACGCTGCGCAGCTGACAATTGTAAGGCAAGGCGGTCGTGATATGAGAAGACGCTTTGCTGTTCCCACATAGCGTTCTTCATGTGATCTTTGTCAGCTGGTTATAGAGCCGGAACTGGACTGAATGTGGGGAAGACGTCCTTCTACGCTGCGACATGCTCCGAATCTTGTTTTTGCTTTTGCCGATTTTTCTATCTAACACCATTAGTTGTTTACTTGTATCGTTTTGTAGTCGAGTTTAGCTTTTTCGATGGCTTCAGCAGAACCTTGTATATATATATATATATATATATATATATATTCAAGGTGTTCCTGATGTCATTGAAACGGCTATAATCATATATATATAATATATATATATATATATATATATATATATATATATATATATATATATATATATATATACATATATATGTATATACTAGCTAGCGCTGCCTCCGAAACATTTCAAAATCTCCCACGTGTGCCGCTCGCTTCTTTCTTTGACTTACCAAGCATTTGATGCCGCACGTATTGAAGATCGTGCGCCTCGCTGAGAAACCCCCTGCCTATGTCCCTGTGAGCATCATCATTTTGTCTGCAGTGTCCGATCAGTCCGCCGGCTATCTATCTCTTACGGTTCAGCAAACTCTTGGCGGAAGCAGAGCTCTTGGCCGTCGGTTGTGTTTGCATCAATGCGTTTGCGGGTCGGCATTCTGCGTTCTGCTCTAAGCGCAGTGCAGCATCTGTTATTGCATCAAGACACTTCATAAGAGTGCTTTGTTTGTTTCGTTTAGCTTGTTCTAGCCTTTGTAAAATGGCATGCCAGAAAAATCGCCAAGAATCAAGACCCGTTGCTTATTAGCTTTAGTTACCAGTTGGCGGCCAGTATTTAGTAGCTAGTTAAAGCCATCGGAGGGCGACAACGTAGCCACAGTGATTCCACAGTGTGCCTTAATACGATAAAACCGCGCGTACACGTGCAATTGTATATACGCTTAGGGAAATATAGGTGCATATATTAGTAATAGTAGTATACCAATACTCTGCAATCTTGTATGCTCGTGTTCTTTATGCCGGAATGGACCTGGAATCACGGCAGCCATTATGCATAACTGTAACGAATAACTGCTACTTGACAGAACCAATTACTATGTGAGATTCTGGCCGTCATCTGGTTTGGCGGATAGATAATACCTAAGGTGTGAACAAAGACCAAGGCAATATTGCGTTGCTTTGTATTAGGTGTGTATCGACTGGCAAGATGGAGTTGGATTTTGCCTCTCTGATTTCAGTCAAACCAAAAGGCAACGGTCCGTCGTCAATTCGGCCGTCGTTGGTGTTAATTCATGTGAAATACGCCAGAGGCACGAAAACAGCACTGGCGGCTGACTGGGGCAGAGCTGATGGCCTGTGGATTACCGTTTCTCTCTCGGTCTGGGTTGTTGGTAGTTTTAATCCTTTTGTCTCTATACAGCGCTCTAGCTCGCTTCCTCTTAGCCCTGTTCTGCTGCATCTCTTTCTCTTTATGTATCTCAAATAATAATAATAATAATAACGCCGAGATCGCAAAGAAACGCGAATACTCTGATTTGGAGAGGAGATATCACTTCGTACCCGTCGCCCTGGAAACGATGGGCCCGATCAGCAAGAGCACAAGTATCCTCCTCAAAGACCTAGGTATCAAAATTAGTGCTAAGACGGGTGACCAGCGCGAGGGCGAGTTTCTGCGTCAGCAACTCACGCTCGCAGTGCGTAGGGGAAACGCCGCCGCTATCATCGGCTCTATGTATTGAGAAGGGGGGGAGTGAGCCTTCGCAGGTACACGTTTGGGTCCTACAATTGTACTGAAAAATTGAATAAATAATAATAATAATAATAATAATAATAATAATAATAATAATAATAATAATAACGTACGTTTACTAAGTCTCTCCGTGTGGCACAAGAAACAAGTCACTTGTATCTATCTACTCAGTGACTGTGCGTCGTGTCAGGATCGAACCCCATGACGACGTGCGACATCAAAGTCGCTGCAATCGCATTTTCCCCGTTAAGTCGAAGAGGATCAGAAAAAGAAAGAGGCACCGAGTGTACTAATGTAGCTACGGCCATTGTTAAGCCAGCGAAAGTTTAAAATGGCGTCGGTACAGTGCTATCACCGTTGTTTTTGCTGCTGTTGTTGTTGCTATTGTTGTTGTGGTTATAGTCATTATCGTTGCTTTCATCACCATAGGTTAACAGGCATTGTTGTCCTCATCCCCATCAGTTGCCGCCGCTTTTTTTTTGGCCGGTATGCGAGATATATATATATATATATATACCGTTATTTTTTTCTCTCTTCACGCTCTATTCATCTTTTTCCTTTTCTCTATCTGCCACCTGATTGCCGCAACTTCTATTCGAGTAGGAGCAGTGGTAATGGGTGTCGTCTTTGTCGTTGTTGTTGCTGCTGCTGTTGTGTTGTTAATGTTAGCGAGAGATGATAAGGTGTCGCCTGTGTGTGTCGTCTTTCAAACGAGCGTCTTTTCTCCGCTTTTTCTTCTCCTTTTTCTTCTTCTTGTTCGTCTTCCTTTTCTTCTTGGTTTCTTCTTCTTCTTCTTCTGTTTGTTTGCCTTCTTCATGTTTTTTTCGTGCTGTTTTCTCCTGTGTTCTTGCTTGCTACGCCTGCTTCTACTACTACTACTACTGCGGCTGCTGGTGCTGCTGTAACGTAGCGGTTGCAATTGTCTGTGTACATTGGCAGATTTTGTTTGTCTTACTGATACGCGTTCACACAGACACACGACGACGCACACATATTGGTTTTAGACACGCCGCTTGTTGTCTCCATATTCGCACGCGAGTTGAATCATGAATCAATCAGAAACAACAACGAAAACAACAACAACAGCGACAACAACAACAACAACAGCGACAACAACAACAACAGTGGCAATAACAACGTCATTGACCATTTCTCTAGGTACGGGAAACAGGGAGAACGCTTCTGCTGCCCACATGAGTATTCCCTAGATTATTCGGCATAGTAGCAGTAGTAGTAGTCGTAGTAGTGATAGAAGTGGGCATTTGCAGTTGTCGTAGTAGTCGTCACAATGGCTGCTACAGTAGAACTTTTGTGATTGATGAAAGTTTGTACGGACGAACAAACTTAACGAACGCCTGAGCGACCTGGGCATTCGCTTATTGCATCCGACCATCGTGACGAAAAGCCACCTAATACAAAGAACAATCGTACTAATCTATACGCGCACTCACACACACACACACAAAAACACACTTGCTGAGACACGTACGATTACCGACGTTCGCAGTTTTTATTTCTATCAACACGTTGTAACTAGCTGTTTAAAAATATATATTTAAATACCATCACAGCTACGGCATCTTTCTGCCTCATCTTGACGGCGGAGGCTATTACTACTACTACTACTACTGCTAATGACATTGCAAGGTCATCAACACAATATACAAGTATCTAGCTGATAATATACAATAGACTTCTCGTTGTCTCTGTTTCTCGCACTCTGCCTACCACAAAACTGCTATACTCGCACTCTGCCTACCACAAAAATGCTATATGCGCGCGCCCGTTTTTATCACCGGAGGTATATTTGACAGATGAATTGCACCTATTTTCCCAATTATAACAACTAACTTGCCGCGTAAATTAAGGTCACGTCTATAACGCATAGTTGATACCTTGACGGAGCTAACAGCGTGTCAGCTATGCAACAAGGAGGGTCCGCATCAGGTTCTGCAGCACCATACGAATTCTTTTTTAAACTGACTTGATCCGTTTTCCACCATGCCGGATCAAGTCGATATAAGCTGCGTGGGTATAGCGCATGTTTTCAAACAGAAGACATTTGTTGACAACTTTGTATGGGATTTTAGCATCGCTACAGTAATGTATAGTAATATCCAGTTGTCTAGAAGCCAAATGAAATGTATGTCAGCCCTTTTGATTCAACTACTTCTACTATAGACAATATATAGTAGACACGAAATCTATGTACGTACACGATTACGGACATATATATATATATATATATATATATATATATATATATATATAATGGTACTAATATGCTAGGTATGCTCACGCTTCTACAATACGAACAAAGATTAGCCCGGATTGCCTCCACGAGGAACTGCAATGATGTTTTTCTACAAGGTGTTAACGCTTAAATTTGTTTATTCCATACCTTATATATATATATATATATATATATATATATATATATAAGAAGGAAAAAATAAAGAAAGAAAAAGAGCCAAGCCGTTATGTTCCGAATTGCGACTAACCACAGATGGAGAATCCTCTGTATGATGAGTCACTTGACTAATTCCGCCTTATAAAAACGGGAATCAACAAGAAGAAGGCCTTTTACAAATTGAAGATATCAAATAAAACAAAATGCTGCGACGCTAATAATACGTAAATTAGGCTTATATATATATATATATATATATATATATATATATATATATATATATATATATATATATATGTGCGCTTGGCCTTATTTCGTTAGGATTGCAAAGATATTACCTACGCGTATACTCGCGGGCGTTTTATTTATATTTGCTAGGAAATTATGGGTCAGTCCAGTTCATCATGCTATGGCATACCATCCGGCTGTACGCACGGATGTTACAAGCTTGCCGGGAATATGTCGCGCAATTTCATACGACAAGAATACTTCAAATACATATTTTAAATAAATACTCTTAAGCTTCCTTATAGCCCAAGTTTTCTAACTGTTCAATAACCCAATTCGATTATCTTTGACGAGACGCTGACGACGACTAGGTTTACGCAGGTGATTAGGTACGAAAAACCTAAAGTTTGAGACGGGCTCTGTTATGTGCTGGCTCTTCTCTCACTTACAGTATATTTATCACTGATGTGTGCGCTAGGTCACGAGGCAATGGCCGTTGTCTTAGCCCACTCGTTTCCACTTCTTTAATTTCAGGCTTTCTGGTTTTTATGTTTGTCGTTTATTTTTGGTCTCGGCACGAGTTTTGCTTGTTATCTGTTCGAAGCAGCAGTTAATAGTCGATACGGGTATGCGGGTTTGTTTCCATAACGACCTAAAAGGAGCTTGCTGCCTCTGTAAAGTGTCAGTTGGATACTCTACGCTAGGTTTTATTCGCCGTCAAACTACCGTTAGCTGTGCTACCGTACAATTTCTGCTCTCCCTTTTGCTATTCTTTCCTAACGTGAAGCTTATTTCAAGTTTACAGTTACTTTAGACGAATTCTCTCTTGCTTTGCTTCACCGCGGTTGTGCAGTGTCTACTTCGATCTTTGCTCTCATACGTGTCCTATGTTATACTGCGCAATTCAAGACCCCAGTGAACAAAAAAACAATATGCAGCGCTGTCTTTGGCTATATCGTTCTAAAGATGTTCTTTGGGTCGCGTTGTACAAGAAGTTCTCTCGATACATATACATACGTATAAACATACGCCGACGTTTAAACTTGTTCGCGCAAAATTGTATATTTAGAAACAGGAAGAGCGCTTTATCGAGAGTTGACGAGGTGTTGGCTGGCCACGCTGGCCTCTTCCTTTTTTCCAGCACCTCCTTTCCTTTCCGACCGATGACAAATTTCATTTACTTCTGGCCAACACGGGCCAACGTATCTGGGAAGGCAACAGCGCTCGTTCTGAGGATGGGCTAGCAAGGTCAATTGCATCCCGATCGATCATTGCCTATTAATAGCATAGCGTGTTACTTTTAGCATTGGTAAGCGATTATGACACAACACTAACAGCATCGCCGACGGCTGCTACGCCATCTCTTGCTGCTAGAACATTAAAAACAATAACTACATTAAGACGGCTATAGACACGCCCTACAGAACGACGTCGGCAACAACAACAACAACGACAAGGATGCATACTAATTGCGGGGTCTTACATTTAGCGGGGGAGTATGTACATGCCATGAAAAGGAGCTTGCTAATTTAGATTCCCAAGTACAGTCTGTGTCCCCGTTGCACAGTAATAAGAATCTCAGGCAGGGAATTTCAACTTTGGCTCAAATCGTGAGGGGCAGCTACCTTCTATCGACTTGAACACTATTCGAATTTCTCTTATATATATTTGATCGGCAGGTTATAGTACTTTGAATTTTGCCGTCAGACCGAAACCACAATGCTCTCCTGTCATTTTTCAGCTACTCAAAGACCAAGTTTTAGCATCAGCTAAACGCATTCAAATTTCGCTATCAAGTTATATGTTAAAAAACAAACCCTATGTTCTTAAGCGGTAGAATTACTACGAATTGCTTATGGGGATCGGGCAGTGTGCCGAAACACAGTGTATATATGATGCCGTCAATGTCGCGACCGTCGTGAAGAGACCAAAGAAGTTCGCGAAGGTCTTCGACGTCAATAACAGAAGAAAACGTTCGTAATGTCTTTTTCAAGACCCACCGAATGACTATTAGCGAGATAGCAGAGAGTTTGGAGAGATCTTGTGGCAAGGGTTGATTGAAGAAATTCAGACAGAGCAAATCCAACATCAAGGTTATTTTGATTGTTTTTTCTTTACTGCAAGTGAATCATCTTCTACGAATTTTTGCAGCCTTGTTCTACGGCCAATAGGGAATACTACCGCAAAATTTTAGGAATGTTGCGTGAGAACGTTCGACGCAAGAGCGCCTAAACTCTAGGCAAATAACCTCTAGATTCTCTATCACGACAGTGCACTGACGCATCACATATCGGTCCCGATTTCGGATTATTCGATAAACAAGTTATATTTCTTTTTCGGTAACCTCCCTATTTGCCGGACCTGATTCCTTGTGACTTTTTCCTGTTCCGATGAATACCAATAGAACAATTCCCAGAAGCAACTCAACTCGATTTCGAAAGACGCGCTTTAAAATGTTTCGAGGAGTAGGAAAGAAGGTGGCACCAGTGCATCGCAGCAGGCGGGAGTCATTTCGAAGGGATCAAAAACACTTGGGAAGATTATGTAAGTATTCTTTTTTTTATAAATAGGAGTTAGAATTTCAATCCGCCCTCGTATATATATATATATATATATATATATACACGAGGACGGATCGAAAATAAAGAATTCTTATTTAAAAAAAGAAACATGTATACATATATATATATATATATATATATATATACGTATTAAGATTGCCTAGCTGCGAGCTGAAACAGTATAATATACTAAAAAAGCAGTTACGATCTAGAGCACAATATATATATACGTAACCGAGAAATTACGATAGCGTTCAAGTCGACAGAAGGAGCGCGTCACTGTCTGTGCCAGATCGTATATATATATATATATATATATATATATATATGTATATATATAAATATATATATTTATTTATATATATATTGTGTGCGTTTTCGCAGCAAGCGTGGAATCGGCCTCCAAGTCAAAGTATCGAGTGTCAAGATAGCAAACGTGGCACCTTGTGTTTTCATTTGAACGGGTGAATTTGTGTGACTGGGTGAATTGAATAGTTCGTTAGACGGACCCACACGATGCCGACGCATGTCAGAAGTGATCATGAACGAGCATAGTGAGGACTTGTCGTGCAATAACAGGCGACGTTTTGTGTCTGTGTTTTGTCGTCATCGTCGGCGGCGGTGGTGACGGCGGGAACACGGCCCCCCCGCTCGTTTTTGCGCATTGCTTCATTTTTCTCGACACCAAATGAAGTGTGCCACCTGCAGTAGTCTCGCCGCCGCTCAAAGTGACTTCGTCATCATTATTTGCTGTGTGTCACTAATGCCTCAGGGCAACAACGACGACGACGACGACGACGACAACAACAACAGCAACAACAATAACAACAACAATAGCAACGCCAACAACAGCAACACCAACGACAGCAGTCAGAGTAGCGGCGGCGACGAAGCCGACAATGACGAGGCAGCAGTTACATTGTATTTGGCCAAACTTCTTTTTCTACTTGCGCCTTCCTTTCCTCTTCCTGTTCTCTGCCTATCGTCGCCGTAGACTTCGACTTCATTATACTTCATTCAATCTGGACCGCAGCGGCGGATCATCGACATGAACGCCACAGGGAGAGACAACGCGGGGTACCATACCATGGGGTCGGTTCCGACGCCTCTCAAACCTCATGAGTCGTGTTCTTCGTTTAGCGCCCTCATAGTACTTGCTGCTGCTGCTGCTGATGTTGTTGTTGTTGTGGTGGTGGTGGTGGTGACTGCAGGTTGACCTAAGCAGCAGCTAAGCGTCAATTATCGCTTCACGTTTCACGATAATTCTATCTCACGAACTTGACACCCCCAAACTTTGTTTGGAGGGATGGCGGGGGGGGGGGGGGGGCACACATACCTTTGGCGTGTTCGAGGTGAATGGATATATACCAGCCTGCGGCCCACACCGACATTGTAATTGTGTTGAAACAAATACATTTGCATGTACTCCGAGAGAGACGGACACATGCTGACCGCGTTGCGTGGACCTCTACGACGTGATGCCGTTGTTTGGGGTACTGCTTGACACTTGTTTAAGGGGACCGATAAAGTGCCGCTGTATGATTTGAGCACAACTGTAACAATTGCTGGGAGCACATAAAAACGTTTTACAACAAAAACTGCAGCTACAGCATTGGCATTAACAAGGGCAAAAACAGCGACAAGGATTGTATATACAATGCGGTTTAACTTAACCAGGTACTAATTATTACTATTACTTTTATTTTTTTCCAATTTGTGTACCGCCTAGGCTCACCACAGGCGCTTATTTTAAATGATTTGCATTTTTATTTAGTTCTTTTAGTTGGCATAGTTAGTTATTATACCTTAGTTATCAGGGTCTCTATAGGTGACCGGTGTGAACGCGTTGCCGGGTCCTTAGATTCAACAACTAACCGTTTCAGTTACGGTAGGCGCGAGTGAGTATAGGCATGCTTATAACGAATATAACGGCCCCCTTTGACTTCATCACTAAATTTGTTCATTCACACTTCACAGTCCGTCTATTAGTATTATTTAGCGTTTGCATATTTCATTATCATACGAAGCGATGCCTAGCAGTTACCGTTCCCTGGGGGTGGGGGGGAGGCGGGTGTTAGTGGGTTTGTGAGTCCCACACTAGTCACTGGCTGTGGTGACGCATGTACATCACGATTCCCGTAATCCCTAATATTAATGCTGAGAGATTTCAGCATAGAAAAAAAACAAACAAAATGTTTAATTATCTAATAATTTTTAGCTTACGTTGCTTGATGGACTGATGAATTAAGTACGCCCGAATCTGGTGAACAATTTACCCGCCAAACGAGTGTAGCTTGCACTCGTTCAAATCAAATTGTCTTGAATAAAACCGTCGCGATGGCAAAATTGCTAACTACTGCAAGAACAACAACAGCAACTACAACAACGGATTTTAGCAACAATAACAACCGAAAAAACAATATTCACTACGACTAAAGCAGGAACAGCAAAGAACATCGATAGCAACAGCAACAACGGACAGTGGCAGTAACGCAGCAAAACCCTGGGTGCTCCCGGTGTATGCACTAAGCAGCTGATTGGCAAGATCGGTAATGTCCTAAACCATTCATCTGGTTCAAACATGTTGCCCTCCTTTTTAAGCAGCGTCTCGATCTCGAGGTGCAACGCGAGTATGCCGCCCCCTTTCCTTCGAGACACCCTTCTGAGCCCCGTCTAAAACGACAGAAGGGTTACGTGATAGCTAGCTTACATATACGCTCGCTGGGTACAATTATTTTGACCATTTCCCACATTATACGTTTAGGATATCAATATGAATTTAAAACGACATAACTGTATAGCGATACGACAGCAATAATCACATTAGCAGCGATTCACATCTGTAGCAACAGCAATATCATGAACACAACAAAGATGACAAGAATGACACAGATAACAACAACAATGACACAGATAACAACAACACCACCAACAACAATAACAACGACGACGACGACGACGAAAACAACAATCAACAGTGATGGGCGCAGCCGACACGCGGCGAGGTCGCAATTAATGCTACCCCACCTATGCTTTCCACCTTCCTCCCTTCCCATTCTCTGCTGTACAGTCTGGTGTTAAGGCGAGACTGGACCTTTGAGCCTGCGCCGCCTTCAGCCTCAGGATCATTCGTTTAGACCTGTCGTTGCTGCTGCTGCTAAGCCGACCGAAAGCCATCGGTGTTTTGGTGCCGTCGTCGATGATTTCGTGTCGTAGGAGTGTGCCGGAGAGCGCATACGCTCGACGAAACTACTTGCCCGTCGACTGTGGAAGCGGCGAAATTCATGGCGATAATTGATATCGGTGCTAGCTAGACTTTCTTTTCGTCGTCCTAAGTTTCAACTTTCTCGACTTGACTTGAATCTATCACTGTCGCCGGTGATTAGTGTTAAGCTTGCAGCACCCGTTGCCGCGGCGCCAGCAGTGATATTATTATTATTATTATTATTATTATTATTATTATTATTATTATTATTATTATTATTATTATTATTATTATTATTATTATTTTATCTGCCTCTTACTCAATCTCTCATTCTGAACATTGCTGGCGAATTGTTGCTTGGGACAGCGGTGAAGATACTTACTGCGGTGAGACGACAGAAACCTGCCGCAAAATAGTTAACAGAGATTTGAGTTTAACTGCTAATGCAAGTGCGCCATGGAAGCAAACTGTGAAAAACGTGGTCGCTTCTGTTGTTGTTGTTGTTGCTGCTGTTGCAGCTCTAGCAATTGTTGTTCTACGTGGCAATTACTTGGAATCTTCGTATACGCATTTTAAGTCGTAAGCCTTGTTTATAAAATTAAGCATTGAGTGTGACTAGGTTAGGCTTACAACGTATTTTTGGATTTACTATATATCAATAAGTTACAATGGTGGTGAAAGTTACGACGATGACAACTTTCGCTGCGATTTGTTTAGCAAAATATTTCATCTACCGTATTAGACGATGTGAGTAGGTGTTGCTCTTTAGCTTGAAGGTCGCCTCGATGACATTCTATGTACAGTCATTTGGGAACACCTATACGCTCAGAAGCTTAATGTTCTCGACGCGGAGAAGGAAACGTTTTTTATGAGAGTTGCGAGTGTCTCTAGAAACGCACAGAACAGGCTCACTTATAGATAGGATCTGGTAAACCACTTTTAATTACCCCCCCACGGTTTCACTTCGCGATAGTTCCGTAGGGAGTTTGAACTGAAGATGCCAGAAGTGCCAGAAGCATTTCGCAGGACACCGGCAATGTTGGACAATGCATGGATGAAACCGTTTTCGCTCGGCTTCTTCGTCCATGGGTTCCACCACAATCTACAGTATCACCAAAGTCGGGTTAGGTTCCATAACTCTGGCGATGAGTGTCGCTGTACATTTGGCGGCTTCATTTACACAAAATATCATCATGAGGCATGTCGGTCAGCGTCAGCTATTTGGGCTTTGGGTGGGTGATCATTTCCGGATATGCATATACAACATATTCTATATATGTTCGAGATTAACAAAAACGAATGCAGTTTTCGAGACTTAATATATATATATATATATATACATACATACAGAGTTACTGTCATGAACCATATCCGCAGTGACAATATTAATATTACCAACATGAACTCTATAAAGAACACAACAGCAACAACTACAATAACACCGTTGCCTCGTATTGTATTTGGCTTTCACCGGGTGCCGGGTGCGATTACTGTGCGTGGAATGCCGATATCATGCGTTCAACTTCTTGCCTAGTCGCGTGCATCGAGGGATAACGAAATGTTGTTGCTCTTGTTGTTTTCGTGATGGCTGTCATTGTTGTTGTTGCTGTTGTTGTGGTTATGGAATTCACATCAACAATGACGACGACGACAACAACAACAACAATATTGCCGAGCACATTATTTAGACAGCGCCACTAGGGCTATATTGGCTAGGGCCAGATCACTGACGTCGTGTTGTTCGTCATTATGAATGTATGTGTGTCTGAGGTAGTCGTCGTCGTCATCATCATCGTCGCCCCCCGTCATATCGTCAACCATCCAAGTGAGACCGAGACGTGTAGGGCAGGTCACCGCCAGCAGCAACAACAACAACACCGACAACAACATAAACAACAATAACACCACCGACAACAACAACAACAATAACACCACCGACAACAACAACAATAACAACAATAACACCACCGACAACAACAACAATAACACCACCGACAACAACAATACCAGCTGCAGCTGCTGCTGCTGCAACAACAGTAGCAACAACAACAACAACAGCAGCACTCGGGCGTATAGGAATTACCCAAATGCGAACCCTGTGCTTATCAGTGCTTAATGCATGCATGACATGGTTAGCGCACTGCCCCAGACAGCCAGCCAGACACACAGACAGACAGACTGCTAGACAAACAGGCAGGCGCATGCGCTCACGCACGCACGCTTACAAACAGGCATCAAGATATAAATTGATATATAGATACGCACAAAAATAGAAAAACCTACACGCATATATATGCATATATATATTTATATATATATATCTGCATACATATACACGTACATATATGCATGCATACATGTCCTAGCCATAGACGCATACCGATAGGGGCTAATCTCAGTCATGTGTACGGTTCTAGTGCTTTGGCTCTCTCTTACCCCCCACCTCTCTCTCTCTCTCCCCTTTAGCTCTCTAGCCCCGCTCCCCCGCTCTATCTCCATCTACCTAGCTACCTCACTTTTTCGCTATGTTTCGCGCGCTGCTCTCTGAAAGGTGTTGTTCAAGTCTCAAATCGTGAAAGCGGGGCCAGACAGTCTGGGCCGGAAGGCGCCCAGACCGACCAGCCGTTCACCATATCGCGCATTGAACGATATTTGTTCGATTGCTTGAACGATATTTGTTGTTTAGTTGTCTATTTATGTATCTATCAGCGTGTGTAGTAGTAGTAGTAGTATTTAGCGGCACGCGCGGCATGCGAGCGTTGCGATCATCTCACGCGCGCGGACGATATTGTTGCTATTATTATACCCAAATTCCCCGTGCATTTCACTGTTCCGCCACAATAGCGGCGCTACAACGCTAATACAACTAACACAACAACAACGATAACAACAATAAGAGACCGAATCCACAACTACAACAACAACAGCCTAGATGAAGAAGAAGTAGAAGAACAACAACAACAACAACAAAAGTGACAGCAGAAACAACCACAACAAGAACATCCGAGATAACAACAACATCAGGGACAACAACATCAGGGACAACAAGGGAAGCATAGAAAGCTACTAAAAATGCCTTATCTCGAGGCCGAAATTGGTACTTGATGCTTTTTCAGCTACGCTCCCTCTCACGCCTCTGCTCTCGGCCCCGTTTAATTGATTATAGATATACATATATTATAGATTAGAGATTATATATACAGCAGGAATCGCCAGTGAACAAAGGACGAATTGGCTCTCGACGGGGCG
This sequence comes from Dermanyssus gallinae, assembly GCA_003439945.1. Classification (NCBI taxonomy): domain Eukaryota; kingdom Metazoa; phylum Arthropoda; class Arachnida; order Mesostigmata; family Dermanyssidae; genus Dermanyssus; species Dermanyssus gallinae. Next base: position 473,663 of record QVRM01002323.1, read on the forward strand.
CTTCGAGACGCCACAGCTAACTCTCTCGAGCAAGTCTACCTAGAATTAAAAAAATGTATGGAAGTTATTTCTGCTTCTAGACCATCCTTCGTCCCCCACGAGCTTGGAACTCGCCGTAAGGTAAATCTTTACCGCATTGAGGGCCGGACATGTAGAGATGTCTAGGGTTTTCTCAACAATATTTGTGGCAACAGCATGGCCGCTGACTCTTAGCCGGGTATGGTTTATCATCTGTCTGTTCTCAATGAGCATCAAAGCTCAAAGAAAATTCGATCAACAACAGCAGAGATCGAACCGGCGACACCCCATAGGTAGATGACAACCATGACTAGCGCACTAGTCCCTACCTAGACCACGCCGCCACCGAGAGCCTGCCTGAACAGGGCCAGCTGCTTGATATAATAACTACCTGTGTGTTGTTGTATTGGTTTGTCGTTCGACTGGGGTCTGTTGGCGCCGATTGGCCCGTTGTGCAGAAAGGTAGCGTGTTGTGCATTCGTACGGTCCTCCATTCGTATCTACTGGTCGACTTGAGTTAGCTGACCGCTTTGCTAATACGCAATAGTGTGAAGAATACGATTAATAATCACATACATCGTTTTCGCTTCGGTTTTTGGCCGACCTCATGCCACCATGAACCAGCGAATATGTTACTGGCAATAACTAGCTAACTGGAGGTGAGTGAGGCGAGCGGCCTTACTTATGACGCTGTTAGTCACTCAGCACTCATAAACGAACGGGCCACATAGTTGCTTTAGTCAAATAATGCTATTCTTGTTAACAACAGATTCTTCTGATCGACTTCAATGGCAACAACAAAAATAACAACAACTGCAACGACACATACTTATTTTTCTCCTTCTTCTTTCTTATGATTATTATTATTATTATTTCGAAATAAGTCTATTCGGCGCAATTTATTTCGTGCTTGATTTTTTGCCTGCGCTTGATTTCTTTCACTCTTTCACGCATACACACAAAGTGGCGATGCCACTTTGTGTTTCATCGTGTTTTGTCGTTTTTTTTTCTACCTCTTCGTTTCATTCTCCTTCTTCGTTTTTCTTCTTCGACTTGTTATATACGCTGTTGTTCACGTTGTTGTTGTCGATCGTATTGTATCATATCATCATCATTATAGTCGTTTAGACGCCATCTGAGCATACGTGGAACGGCGGCGCCTTCCGACATGATGCAACTTCTGCGATCTAGCGCTCTATCTACTGTTACCATTACTACTACGGAGGGTACTGTTATTACTCAGGCACTTCGTGGCTGTCCCAGACTACCTCAGGAGCAGCCGACAACAGGCCATCCTTAGCTAGAGGAGGAGGTGGAAGGGGGGTGGAGGGATGTAGCGCGACCAATAGAACACCCCCCAACAATCACGAGGGCGATGATGGTGGTGGTGGAGGTAGTAGAGGTCGTTTTAGTGGCTGAGGCAGCAGTAGATCAAGGCACACGAATAACTGTAGTAAACATAGTAAAGTGATACAACTAGTGGAATGACGCGTTATTGTGATCCTTATCGTTGTTGTCAATGTTGTTGTTGTCAATGTTGTTGTTGTTACTGCTGCTGACGTGACTACAGCTGGTGGTGGTTTTGCTGTTGTTGTTGCTGCTGTTGCTGTTGTTGTTGTTGTTGCTGCTGTTGCTGTTGTTGCGTCTGCTATTGTTGTTGTGCGTCTCGTAGTACCTTGTAGTGGGGGCTATTGTAGACACTTATGCTTTAACAGAAGCGCTTAACAGGAGGTTGTTTCATGTTTGTCATACTGCTTCTGTGCATATGCATATAAGTGTATGGGTGTGAATGTGGTGTGCTTTTGCGTTTCTGTGTGTGTGTGTGTGTGTAAAAGGGCTATTTTTGCATAGTATTTCTTATACTTGGTTGCTGGTACTGAGTCGTTTTGCGGCGCTTCGAACGTGCGTAGTCGAATAGCATCAACCCCTGCAGATGGCAATGTAGCATAACGACGTCGTAACACGAACGTATTTCTTATGTCAATATCGTCGTGTCACTGTTTCTCTCATCCACCTCCTCCTCCTCTCTATCTCTCTCTGTGTGGCTAAGCGTGCACCGCTGGTGACGTTTTGGCTTTGATTAAATAAATGCCGCGCGAACTTTGTTCGGCTCGTAATTGTTGCATTGCCTAGGCTTTATTGCTTACTTATCTTCTACTGGCTCTCGCAGTTTAAGCACACAGACACACACACACACATATATATATATATATATATATATATATATATGAACGTACATAAGAACTCAACAACGAAGGCGCAGACTAGGCAATAGAATGCTTAGAAACGAATTCAATCAGCCTACAAATAGAAGGATCACGACGATAAACAACCAAAAAAAATGGAGAACATGTACAGTTTTTCTAGTGAAAAACGGGTTCTTTATCAGCGACAGGAGCAATGAAATGATGGAGGAGCTAACAGCAACACTAACAATAGCTGGCACAATAAATGTTGTTGTACCGTAACGCGGAACGCGATTTTGAATCGGGCCCAGCTGCTGCTGCTGCAGTAGTAATTGTAGCAGCATATATACTACTAGAGGAAGAAGATTAAGTGGGCTGGTTGAGCGAGCAGGACTTCGTGAGGAACAGCAACATCGTTTGCAAGTGAGGCGTAAAGCCGAAGGCTAAATCGGACATGAATGCCTCAGAAAATAGCTCAGCTAGCTAACGAACTAACTAACTGGCGGAAGGCTGGACCCGACATGTACCCCCCTCTTTTTCTTCTTTTTTTTTCCCTTGCTTTTTTATTCTGTATCCGATGTAAGCGTGCGATTTGCCGTCGTTATGATCGTCGTCAGCTTTGTCGTCGTCGTTGACTGCTGGTTCCCTATCGGGACTATAGCCTCACCTTCTTGGCCATTTAGTCTGTTTTCTTAATACAATCAAGTCAACGATTTCTCTCAACGGCTCTCGGTGACTTTATGCATGCTTTACGTATACATGATCCTACACGCTCCAACTCTTAAATGCTGTGAAATACGACTTACTACACGTTACTGCTGAATGTTCCCCACTGTGGGAGAGGAGTGCGGAGGGGGAAGAGTCTATAGACATGTTCTCAATGCATACGACGACAACAACAACGACATCAGTGGCAACGGCAACCACTGCTGTAGCACCAGCGACATTAGCAACAACAATAACGGCGACAACGGTCGAATCAATAACAGTGCGCAATGACACGGCTGATTGTTTGCTAGATTATTATCATCATCACTATATCAATGTAAAAAGTAGAAGAAGTGACAAATATATATATATATATATATATATAGTGTGTGTGTGAGAATGTACAAGTTCAGTTATCAGACGGAGCGGCGCTCAGAAGCCCCGAGGCTCTGGCAATGCACGACGACAATAGCTGGTAAATGTCCCTCATCTTTCACGACGCGTGTCAACTTCGACTACGCGACTATTCGTCGCGTCTTTATGAAGGCGCGAAGCGAACGAAAGGGAACGATTTCACTTTGTCTCGTTGTGTTGGCGAGATCGTGCTGTTGCTGGGCTTGTTGAAGCCTCATTGTCGGAGGCGGCGCCGATGCTTTGCTAATGGAGTGACGTACCTTGGGGGGGAGTCAACGGTGGTTAGCGTCATCGGACACACAACCCTATTAAGCGTCCGGCAGTGCAAAACTCAAATTGCCATTAAACTAACACCATTATATGGGCTATTTTGCGGAACCGTATATATATATATATATATATATATATTATTTTGTTAAATTACATTTTTTGCAATCGTTCGTCACAGAACATCGAACTAACTCCGTAATATTCTAAACTGCAATCGCCTGTCTATAAACATGTACTTGCATATATAAAAACTTACATATATATATATATATATATATATACGTGTGTAAGAAAAGGTATCATCCGTAGATGCAGTATTCTTTGGTTTTTACATATATGCATGTATTTATATACGTTCCTACACGTAATTTCTGTGTACAAAGGGCAAAGAACGAATGCATTTTGGTGCAAATAGTGCCTGTTTTCTAATCGAAGAGTGCGCTCGCAACGAGGAATGAATGCGGTGAAAAAATTAAGACGTCGCCGAGTTAACGGACGAGCTGTCGTCATTAATTAGAAGAAAGATTAATGATGTAGATGTCTATCGTGGTGGTTGTCGAGGCTTTGCGCAAAAGTGGACAATTAGTCCAAGGGGTAACGGGATGGAACCCGGCGGAAAAACCGTCTGTACCATTTGGTGTGAACGGTCTTTTCTCTGTATCCGTATATGTTAATATTGACCGCCGATCCAGCTCTTGCTCGTCAATGAGGATTTAGACTGCTTTGCTTTAGGCGCTCAGTCTAACAAAATAGTAAGTTCGAGTGCTAGCAGTTTCTCTGGTGGTTTACAAGGTGTCGTAACTGTTAGAGTAATAGTGGTAAACCAGCACAATAGGTCTTCTGCAATAAAAGCGTTAATGCAATTACTATATGTTTTGATAGTGATCCAGTGTGCGGCAGCCGTAACGCATCTTTGCACTCATAGCTAGATTTGCTCTACCAATAAATGCCTGTCTATCTATATATCTATCCGTCTATTGATTCGCTCATTACGTCATTCAGATCAAGACTATTGTCGAACATCAACAACATGTCAACAGCAACTTTGTATGAGTTTGCGTTCAGGCTGAAAACCTGCAAAATATATGCATATATATATATATATATATATATATGCATATTTTGTAGGGCAGCGGCAGTGCGTTGTCGCACAGCCGATTAAAGCAAACGCTTTGAAACTTGCTTAATAGAACACAGACAGATATTTTTTTGTTTTTGTTTTCTGAAATTAGTGTTTTAGTTTATTCTTCGACCTAATAAAGCGTTGATGTTTGCTGCCCGGTGGGCTTGCGTTTTCGTGGTCATGAAGAAACCATCGTTTAGGAAGCGCTATAGAGCCCTTCCCGGTGAGCGCCGCAGTGAAAACCTTTAGAAGGCACTTTGCAGTGTACAAATTGCTCGCCACTGTACCACCTTTCTCCAGTTCGATCATCTACCAATTCACTCCTGGAGAAGAGGATGGCAACCCTCACCTTGCCAGCCGACCGTTGTCGATCATTTTTGTGGGTGAAGGCACTTCAACGCCTGACCGACCACAAACAACGTTTCACACAAAAACGTTCCACAAAAAAGAGGGGCATAAAAATCCACCCAAGATTCATCAGCTGCAACGAGCCTCGAGAACAAAGGAGACCGGGCCTTGCTGAATCGTTGTCAGTGGAACTCTCGAGTCAGAGAGACCCATGGCTCTTTTTTATCCAGCGACAGATTACAAGGCACCCACCGAGCAGATTGTTTTAGTTAGTCCGAGGTGGTTGTGCAGCATCGTATGGTTTCTCTACCATCCATACACACTCCCCAAGGGATAGGACTTCATCCCCAATGTCAAAACTTTCCCAGGTCCTAATTTAATCATCAGTTAATTCGCTCCTCCCACCTGCACACTTGGCGAGATAAGCAACAGGTGCATTTCGGACTTCAGTTTAGGTTCGCAGTGTAGCGCAGCCGTGGCGAGGTGCGTGACGCGAGGCGGAATCGCCGTGCATTTTTTTCTCACAAGACCGGGCAAGGGTGCCAGTGAGGTTAATGTGCCCCTTATATTTATCTTTGATGGATTTTGTGCACACGTTTGCGCTCATATGTATACACGTAGCGGGCACATATATATATATATATATATATATATATATATATAATGCAAACCTCTCAACTAGACGCTATCAAGTAAATGCTGGATTTTTGTGGGTTGTCTTTGGCGTCAGTCAGATGTCTTGGATTCCTATGGATTGCACATGTAATTGGCCACTTGAAGCGTAAGCTACAACTCTTGAACAATTGATCTGGTTACGCATTGGTCTGCGGGAACAATTGGTCCCGTGAACAGTACCAGTATTTTCTGTCGAAACTTGACGTTTTATATGCACAACTCCATAGGGAGTATGCAATTTCTATACGCCAGTCTTCAGACATGCACATAAGTCGTGCAAAACAATACATACGGAACTTGCGTCAAAACCGCGTAACATTTCTAGCCGACGGCCGTCGTAACTCGTTGTTAGGAATTATTTTTAAGTTCATTTTCAGTGAAATAGTATCAATAAAAACGTAAGCCTTTGATAATGGGAACATCTTCTAGATGTTCACCTATTGTGGGAGCGGGTGGCGCAGTCAAGGATTCGGCATGGACTTCATCGATTGCTCCTTTTGCATTCAGAGCAACGGTATATAACAAACAACAGGGACAAACGCATCGTTTTCAACAACAACAGCAGCAGCAGCAGCAACAAAAACGGTCGGCTACAGTAAAAGGGTTTCATATAGACGCATGGTTTTTGTTGAGAATTCCCAAGGCTTCCTTATTTCTGTTCGTTTGAGGACACTAACCATGCACTGGTTGCTAGCTGTTGGTTGAGTTGATTCTGCTTTTATTGCTGATCTGCTTTTATTGTTGTTGCTGCTGCTGCTGCTGCTGCAACCACGTTGTTCTGTTGCTCTTACTACATTTGCCAGAGATACGGGTAGACATGATGCTAGTTGATTGCTATGTATGCCCAATTTTTTGTTATTTGTTATGTGGCTTGAATCGTTTATGTTCACTCTTGTTGTTGCTGTTATTGTTGTTGTTGTTGGTATCGTCGTCATCAACTTTGCTGTTGCTGTTGTTGTTGTTGTTACTATTGCTACTGCTACTGCTGTCTGTGTTCGAGCAGCAGAAGTCATGCTCTGCCTTCATTGAGAGAAAGTGGTGTTATTAGAGACATGAAGCTACTACGATGCTCGATCGGAGATGAGCAGTCAGCATCATTGACAGTGCTGCGGTGATGGGCTAATGGGGGGTGATGCGATGCGGGGTGATGGATGGGAGGGGTGATGATGTTGCTGCTGCTGCTGCTGCCGCCATAGAGGATAAGTGGCTGGTCGTGTGTACAACGAGCGGGCTTGCGTCGTCGTCGTCGTCGTCGCCGTCGTCAAACTGTCCGTGTGTTTGATATTCGGCATCCGATAACTATCATAATCAGCGACATTTCTATTATTACTACTATTATTACTACGCCAACCGCTGCTGCTGCTGCTGTTACACTGCTACTGTGTATTGATATAGGTGACAGTGTAGTAACGCGACTGTTCTTCAGCTTCTCCAGGCAGCCGCAGCTTCAGAGAAGCCAGTGACATATTGACAGACGTATTGCGTTCAAATGCCGGTCAGCAGAAGCAGCAGCGGCAGCAGTAACAACAACGACAGCGGCAACAACAACAACAACAAGAACAACAACAACAGCAACAACAACAACAACAACAGCAACAACAACAGCAACAACAACAACAACAGCAACAACAACAACAGCAACACCAACAACACACACAGCAAGACGACCGCCACAGCAACAATAACAGCAACAATAATTCAAACAACAACAACAACAACAAGTGTGACGGTGGTGAAGTAATCTCGGTAAGACAGTATGTACTACAGATCATCCCCTGGGGCAAAATGGGCAACTGAAACTTTTGGTGAGTCCAAGACTACCGTGGCTTCAACAACGATTCCCCCAATTGTGCATCATGCATTTTACCAAATGTTGATCTTTATAAAAAAAACATGAATTAAAAACAAGTGTGACGGCATGATCAAGAAGGTGGGCGGTGCTAGTATGCTAGTCATGGTTCTTCACTTCATATACGTATATTATCATGTACATGTGGGGTGTCGCCGATTCGATTCCGATTATTGCCGATCGAATTCTCATATTAAACTATTGTGAACACATGATAAACCATACACCGCCTAGAGCCAGCGGCCGTTCTGCTGCCACAAAGAACTGTTGAGGAAACCCTAGGTATCTCAACGCGTCCGGCCCGCTATTAGAGGCGATTTTTCTAGGGATTTGCCAATTGGATAAGATTTACTACGTTGAAACAGAAACTAGACTATAACGGCTGACTTTACTTGTACCGTCGGAAGGGTGTGAAATGAGTGTAAACTTGCGCGAAAAAACAGTACCATAAACAACAACAACAGTAGCAACAAAAAAGAGCCTAGCGTGTATGACAACAACGAGATAAATGACGCTGACGAGAACAACAACAACAGCCAATAGTATACCTATAAATGAAACAAACGACCATGCTAAAATGGATGGTACGTATACAATTGTAACTATTGTCACCAATATTGCCAATATCAACAGCCAAAAATGCACCAAATAGTTGTGAGAACGACAACAAACGATGCAATAGTAACAACCACAACAATTCTAAGAACAAACAACAACGGTGACAACGGTGATGAACACAGTAATCGTAATAAACGCTTAAAGTCACAGGTTCGAGCTCGGCTCTCAACAGCGTAAGCACGTTCAAAGCAAATATATTTCTTCAAAGATATTTTGCAGATTTTGATTGACGCCATAGCAAATAAATACATATATGTATTATAACATTGCTATAAACGACAGCATTCACGGTCGATATTTTGTAGAGAATACCCTCTAGTTTGAACATTCGCCATAACGTTGGTTGGTTGGTGTTGCTGGTATTGCTGTTGTAAACTCGCCTCATTTCATCAAAGCTGGTGACCCTGCACGAACCAGCTGAGAAGCGGTAAGGCGGCAGGGAGACACCTAGTCGAACGTCGATTGCCAATGTCATAATCACCGGCCTAGCGGAATTAAAGGGTGACTCTGATCCATCCATCCAAAGAGAAAAGCCGAAATTCAATTTTCTCGTTCTGTCTTAAGAGTCCCTGCTGAGATTCCCCTTTAGACTTGAAAATTAACAGCTCGGCTAGCACAACACTTAGCAAGTGTCTCTAGGCAGTAAATATATATATATATATATATATATATATATATATATATATATATATATATATATATATATTAGATCCCATTGTGAATTAAATAAGTATTGACTTATCTTACTATAGCAAGCGCTGCTACATGAGACACATGAAGTATATAAATACAAATTTGTGTCTGTGGTGCTATGTAACGCATCAAATATTAATCAGAAATATTTGTGTATATAATTAAATTCGTATATATATTTATATATACATATATATATATATATATATATATATATATATATATATATATATATATATATATATACGACAATAATGATAGTTACTACCGGCGCGACATTGCTGCCGACTATGATGTATCCGTCGACGAAGTTGCCCGACCGAGATGAGCATTGAGGCGCATACGCTAGAGCACAATAGTATCGCCATTGTGATTCATACTGATTGATGATGCTCCAGAATGGGGCTGTCTCCAGACGGACGGAGACAGACCGGTGAGATTGGCCGACTGGAGGAGATTCACAATGCACTCGTTGATGAGTTCAAACTCGATGAGCGAGGAGAAACTCCACGTGCCGCCGGTGTTGATAAACGGCGTGTTGATGAGAGAACAGCATCCACGTGCAATATCGAGCACGCTTGCTCGTCATCGTAGCGTGGCATCAACAACAAAAGGTATCATGGCCCGCTCACTTCCATCGATTTACTGCCGGTGATTCCGCAGACACTGTCACACACATCGTTGCACGTAGTATAAACTGGACACCTTCACGTCGTCGACCTGTCGTTTTGCAAGCTTGCCGCGATGACCTAGCTGACGGCGTTATCAGGCGACGCGAAGTGGTGCACGTAACTGCACGTTCGACGGGTCGCACGCGTAAGCAGATCAAGCAATCAAACGGACGCACAGTGTTGTCGTAACGTGCAACAACAATCAGCATTTTAAGCACACACACTTGTATATGTATATATATATATACTGCTGATGCTGGTGCTGCCTCTGATGCTCTGGTGCTGATCCAATCGAGATTACCCATTTCACTCTTGTGATGATTTCGATGATTCGGGCCGACTGAGGACAGCTTCGTCAACTTCGATAGCTGTCTGAGAAGTCAACAATAAGGAGGTTTTGTGGAGGAAATATAGACGTAGGAGCAAGTAAGGAGTTTAACTTATTACCAGTCTACTACTACAAACACTTTTTGATCGTTGTTGTGGTTGTTATCGCGGTCGGTCCTCATTGTCACCAGTATCCTCGCTGTCGTTGTCCATCATCATGATCGTCTTGATGTCGTCGCTGCACCGATGGGCAACTTAGGCCGGTGGCGCGCATCCAGCACCTCCACCACCACCACCACCGTTATCTCTGTGCCACTACGACCACTACAAACAAGGGGGGGGGGGTTGGGGGTACAAGTCGTCTCGCCTCCCTCATTCCAGCGAGGGCGTTGTAATAACGGGGAGGTGGGCGCGGGTTTGAGCGGGGGCGCGGGTCGAGGAAGAGGGGGCGGATGGGGTGCTGACCTTTTTCTCCTCCTCCTCTTCCTCGTTTGAGGCAAGCGAGCGTGCAATTGCGTGCGCTTCTGCCTACGTGCATGATTCTGCGTGCGCCGGCGGTGGCGGCGATGGTGGTGGTGGTGATGTCGTTGTTGTAGTAGTAGTGTTGCCTGTGGCCTAGAGGCCCAATGATCAAAGTAAACACATGGTCATCACCCCACCGTTCAATTTCGTTGTTGCTACTGCACCGGTATCCCGCGGCGGCGGCGGCGGCTGCGGCGGCGGCCGCCGCTGCCGAGCGCTGTGATCGCTCCGACGGTAACGGCCGGCGATAGAGGCGGCACGAACTACAGCAACAACAGCGACCACGGCGGTGCCCGCAATGGGCGAGGGTATACCAACGGTAAATAGCACGGTGTTCGTTGTGTGTTCGCAGTCGCAGCAGCAGCAGCAGCAAATCAGTAGCGGCCGCTGCCCAGTAAGTAGTTGCAGGAGCCGGCACCGCAGCGGCGGAGGTTGCGGTACCACCCCCCCACAGCGGCAACGGAAGCAGCAGCAGCTGCAGGAACGGCAGCAACAACAGCAACAACAATAACGACAACAACAACAGCAGCAACAACAACAACTGCAGCAACAACAACAGCAACTGCAACAACAACCACGACGACAACAACAACAGCAATAACGACAAGTCCAAACAACATCATCATCATCAGAAGCAGCAGCAGTACTCCCATCAACAGCAAAAAGCATCGCCATATTACCATCACCTTCATTCGTAATCTTCATCATCATTGCCTTGTCACACCACACCGCGTCCCTCCACCTCCCTCTCACCCGCCACCAGTCCATGCCTGGCACCGATTTGGCCGGTGATGCTATTGTGTCGCAGTAGTGCAAACCCATCGTCGTTTTAAGGTTAGGCTAGTCTATCTATAGTAGATTTAGTAGTGGTCGTCAGATGCGTGAGGTGTGTAGGTAGCGTGATGGGGGTCGTGATGGTGGTGGTGGTGGTTGTGGTGGCGGGGGTAGTTGGAGCAAGCAGTCAGAGTGGTCGACCTCGGGTCGGGTCTCGCTCGAAGAAGGTAGAAGCTCGTCGCCGGTTCGGCCGGCTCGTTGGCATAGCAAGTCGTGCATGCATAGTCATGCATGCATGGCGGTCATCATCATCATCATTACCACCACCATCATCTCCATCATCACCTTCGCCACTACCAGGTCATCATCATAATCATCATCATCATCATCATCGCCACACTAATCATCATCAGCAGGACCGTTGTCATAATCGTCGGTGGCGGCAATGGCAGCGGCATGGAACGAGCACGCTCATGCATCGCGTGGCCTTGCCTGGCGAGGGCAACGTCATGAGAAGTGTCGGACCCGTTAGTGCTGTTGTTACTGCGGGTTTTTCTGTTCTGCAGCCGTCATAGCTAATTCGAGGTAGCGCACAGGTCGACAACAGACGATAAAGAGAGACAGACAAACAGACGGCGTTCTCATTCTTTTTGGGGTGCGTTTTGTTTGGGGTGCAAATGAGGGGTGCAGGCATAGAAGACATACGTGTGCGTACTGGGGGGGTGTATAACCAAGGGTCCGAAATTATCCAAGGTCGCAACCTACTCGAACAGGAGAACAGCGTGGCGGCAATCATTCGTGCCCGAAGGGGTCAAATGGTATCGGGTACTGGAATCGTCGCTTAATACGTTTCTGTTAGGTATTCTCGGGGGGTAGGCTTGGAAAGCGAGAGGTAGAGGCGAATGAATTGCTGGAAGACTATAAAGGAAAACGTGAGAGGAACCTCTCACGTTCTCCTGTATAGTCTCCAAACATTGTCTTTTCAAATTTGTGTTATCCGTGGGAATAGAAAAAAGTCACAGGTGTCCGGTCCGGCGAATAGCAAGGTTGCGGAAATATGTCGAAGTCGAATTTTTCATCAAATAATCTGAAATTAGTAACGATGTGTGCGCCAGTGTGTTGTCGTGATGAAGGATCCTAGAATTATTTGCACAGAGTTCACGCCTCTTGCGTCGGACGTTCTCGCGCACTCTTCTTATGATTTCGCGGTCGTATTCCTAATTGACTGTAGACGCAGGGGGCAAAAATTCGTGCAGGATGATTCCCGTGTTAGTCGAACAGTCAAAAAAGTCTTGATGTTGGATCTTTTCTGTCTAATTTTTTTGATCGACTCTCTTCTTGGAAGCTCTACTAAAGGGACTGGGATTTGGTCTCGATGTCGTAACCATATAAAAATGACTCGTCTCATGTAATCACTATTTGAAGCAATCTAGGGTCTTTCGCTCTCTCCGGAAGGTTCAGTTCAATTCAGACATTTTCTGGCGGGCATTCATTTGCTGGAAGTCAAACATTTTAGAACGAACTTCGCTGCCAGTCTTCTGACGCATAACATAACGGTCAAAACTGTTAGAACTGATCCATGAGATAACTTTAGTTCCTTAGCCATCTCTCTGGTAGTAATTCGGCGATTATTGAGTGCGATATCGCAAACTTTTTCTACGTGTTCTTCTGTTATTGACGTCGACGATTTTGCTCAATGGAGGGTCATCTCCGGACTCCTCACGTGGTTCGCGAATTTGACGCTTCCTAGTACAAACATTATTTCGCGACTTTGCTTGATTACCATAAGCAATTCGTAGCATTTCATTTACTATTATTTTATCATTACTTTAGAATATGAGATTTGGTTTATAACACCAACTTTGTGCGATTTGTTGCCCCCCATTTTTGGCTCTTTAAAAATCGCTGCACTTCGTTTCTTCACTTCTTTGAACCAAACTCAAGTAACTAACGCCTCCACCGATTCACGGGATTGGGCCTGTGTTTAGCTGACGAATAGCCTTTCTAAGCTGAACAAACCAGAAGACCTTGGTGGTATCGGTTTAATTTATAAATTGAACACGCGATGCCTCATTCGAAATTCGAAGGCTCACGATTTGTCAAATGCGTGATAACAGCATGGCTGCTGAAATAATTCGCCCACGTATCACATAGACATGCGAGCTGCTTGAGGCATGGGACAATTTCCCTTTGGAGGGAAATTGCTCTCAAAGGAGTCGTCTGTCTGCACAACTGTCTACTCGTCCACTTTAGACTTCTGTAAATCTGACACACATTTGGTAGGTGCCCTCATGTCCCATTATCACACTGCTGTCACGAAAACACGATTAGCATCCGATCAAAGAAATATTTTTATCACATTTGGCAAATACTTGATCTTTGTTCGTATACACTCGTTTGAGCTTATTACACATGATATAGTAAAACGTCGACTGTGCACACATAACCCCGAGAAAAGTCTCTTTACGAAGCCGAACAATGAACAGCCGTTGCGCCGTTCGAGCTTGTGCGGGTGCATCAGCCCCAGGTGAAGTTGATCTCACTTACAGTAACATGGCTCATATGTCCTGGACACAATTCAACTTGTCGCTATAGTTTTTATCTTATCCGCTTTATGCGGTTACTGTCAGAATACAGTCCGAGGCTTGTTGTCCCATGTGTGCCATTTGGTGTGAGTCGTTTTAAGCCGTCATCTATGCAAGAAGACGTCATTTATACATACAAATATCGACCGCTCTTTTATTTCATAGACGAGATGCTTCTACAGTATGTGCAAATTGCAAGGTGCGTGTGCAATATTACGTTGGCATGAGCTCTTGTGTCCTAGCAAAATGGCAATGAAATTTGCGAACGTAGTAACATCATGATTTAGCCATGCCTACATAGACAGTTTTTGATTTATCGTTTTGGGTTAAATATTCTCACAGATAATAATCACTCATCTTGGGCAGTGCTCCACCAAAAGCCAGCGTCACTCACTGTCACTCGTAGTCCAGATAAAGCTTTAAACAATTGCTCGTTATTTTCGAACTAGTGTAAACGCCTTACGTTTGCAATCCTAAACATTTCAAGAGCTGTCATCGCCTCGACAGAGTGTTGCCCAACACAGCTGCTACTTGCAACTGCAAAAAGCTTTGTTGCTTTTTATAACAATTTGCGGTCACGTTTTTTCTGTGAGTTCTGCAACTGGCACACACTCGGGAGGCAAGAATAGCAAAGCATGCACACGTTTATACACTCTGGTATAAAAAAGAAATTTTGCAGATTATAAAAACTAAGCTCTTTTGCATTTTAAGTACATTCCACAACAAACTACTGAAAAAGCTAACATGATTTGAGTTTATTTCGCTTCAACACAATTTTGCCAGAAGTACGATTCCATCGTATAAGCGGTACTACTAAACAACGACTTGTCATCGGTTTGTAAATTGCACGTATTGATTGAGGAATCTTGTGTGTTGTGCTGCAACAAACATTTTGAATCTCACTTTGCTCTGTTCGACTAGAACTGTGACTGTTGGGAAATAAAACCCTGATTTATCCGCTGCAAATCCTTATCTAGTTTGGCTAGGTTGTGCCGTACCGGTGTACTTGGAAGGCATCTATATCATGCCATATATCAAAATTATTACTGTTGTCAACTACCTGAACAGAAAACAGATAGCAAAGTTTATTTGAGTTGAGTTTGTTATAAGCGATATAGTTTACAGAACTGGCATCTAAGCTCGCTTGCACTGAGTTTCCATAGTGTGATGGTCCCTCTGAAAGGTGAAAAGGTGTGGTAGTTTAGAAGTCTCTAAAGTTTTCTGGTCTTGGTTCTAGCTTAGTGGTTACGGTATTTGCTGGCGGCATCGCGCCCGTTTCATCACCAAAGCATTGCCAACGTTTCTCCTTATTAATGTTTTGTAAGACAGATAGTGATACCAGCCCTGACATTAAACGGGCAGCTACTTGATTTCGTATTTCTGGTGGGCGAGGCCACCTTTGAGCCTAACCGAAAAGTAAACTACTGCGAAGCTTAACGAAGTTAGGGAATGCTACAAAACGGTTAAAAACCTACGGTCGTACCACGGAATGTTATGTTCCATTCTAAATGATAGAATGATTGGACGTGTTTGTTATATCAAGCAAGTAGCAAATTACGGGAGTAGGCTTTAGTTGCAATTTTAGCGTTTTTTCAGGGGTATTGTGATGAAATTACGTACACATCTAAAAAGCTCCATTTCTACCAAGCTCTTTTTTTTCTAGCATACTAGCTAACACGGTGGGAGTTTAAACCGATGTCAACCGAAAGAGACAAGAAAGTTGTTTGGCCAACTCAGGTGCGATTGGCCTACAGTTATTTGGCTTGTTCTATTTTCTTAAACATTGTTATTGTTTAATACCACTAACAAATGTGCAATTCAAACATTTATTCACCTTTGCCAGGCAGTATAAACACAATATATATATCTCTTCACTGTATACAATAGCGGCTAAAATTGCACCATTGGGCATGGTCGTGTCACATTGGGGGTAGAGCCCACAAGACATCCGGTATATAAGTATATACTACACGGACTATATGGCTACAACCCAATTTTCTCCTATATGGAAATAGACTAAAAAGTACTCACTAACAAATGTACAACTTAAACGCAACGTCAAGACTTGAAGTCGAGTAGGCGAAAACTTTATTCGCAGCATACGTCATTATTGACTTGCACTCTAAACTGCAACATACGCAATTGTTAACTTGGACGCCACATTTGTCACATGGACAAGATTTATCACGTACAAGCTACAAATGTTAAGTAGGATTGCTTTGAAAGTGTATGCTTTGCACTGGGATCGAATCCGCGACTTTGCGCCAAAATCAAGGCAACGATTTTCCTCTAAGTATTGACCTGCTATAGACCAGGCCTTCGCGAACGTGTCAATTCAGCCGTGAACAGCCCAATCTTATAATTTTGGTTGTCGCCTCTGTCGTAAGAAATCCGACGACTATATGCATATTCAAAAAGGTTAATTTATTTGCAGTACAAAGCTTAAGCCACAACCCCGCACATGCAAAACTTGGTTTCCGCCAGTCATTTTCTACGAGATTGCACCATTGCGTGATCGGTTGCGATTGCCGTTGGCAAGGCAAAACATTTGCTGTACTACCTAAAAGCAACTGTATTAAGCGATATTTTAGTAACATATTACCGTAGGTTCTGTGATGTATACACGTTAATATTCACAATTCAAGCAGACGCCGCAACAATTGTCAAAAACTTTGGCTTCCTATTGCTATGATGAGTTTTTTGTAAGATATATATATATATATATATATATATATATAATGTATTCTCCGTCCGACTATATTGCTGATTCCGTTCCGCCAGAAATCGCCTGGTCTGTTACTATTTCTCATCTCCCGTGACGATTCGGTACAGAAAACATTCTTTGAGTTCGCGTGTTGCCCGGTGGCGGGCGTGATGTTGAGCCGTAATTTAAAGGCGTTTTTCTTTGTTTTCTTCGTTGAGCTTGTGAGGCACTCAAGCTTCGAGTTTTTAAGCAAAGCCTATTAAATGTGGTTGCAGGTTGGCATTGCACTGCAGTCAATTTCTTTGGTCCAATTCACGAGTTGTTTGACGACCGTTCTCCTTCAAAAGCACCTTTAAACTTTCTTTGTCGAATTCCGAAGGTCTTCCGCAAACAATTGCCTTGCTGTAGGCTTGCCTAAGACACCTTATTCGTACACGTCGCAAATGTCCCGCGCGGCTTCGGCAGCTTTTTGATCTTAAAGCGAAGAAGAGAAAGTGCCCAAAATTCTAATTTTTGCCTCCTGAATATTCCAGTCCTAAGCCTGAAAAATCATAGAAAATTACCTTATTCAAACAACAAATAACACAGTAACATAAAACGCCACAAACTTACTTGGGTAACTTATATATATATATATATATATATATATATATATATATATATATATATATATATATTATTTTTCAGAATTTCTCTCATTTACACCTAGGCGGTGGATTCGTATATCATCATCATTTATTTATTGCACCATATATATATATATATATATATATATATATATATATATATATATATATATAAGTTAGCAAAATAAGTTCGTGGCATTTTATGTTCCTGTGTTATTTGTTGTTTGAATAAGTTAATTTGATGATCATTCAGATATATCATTGTAATAAAACACATGTTTATTCGTGTATTGAAGTGCACTTGCAAATCACGTTTTTCCATGAGGTTGTCGTGCAATATTTTATGGAAGGCATTCTTGGCATTCAAGCATAACGTCTCATCTAGCAATATATACGTTATGCTTGAGTTCATGTTAGCTATTTTTTTGTACGTCATCCACAGGGTTTATCGTATAGATTGAAATGTCCAATTTAAAAATTTTCACCACTCATATACAGTCCCCAAGAATGAGGATTCTTCTCATTGGTTGGTCAGAGCTCTTAAAAAAATTAGATTTATTGCCTATCCAGTAATCAAACCCGGCGATGTAAGCATTACAAAAATAATGTTGACCTTAAATAGTGTTATTTCGGTAATACCAACTTGATGATGCTTTGATTCATCGTTGCAAAGTAATTCAGGTTTAACGATGGAAGTATCTACGAAAATTGCAAATGTCTGAGTTCTTCTTCTATTTGAATATAGAAAGGGTGTAAATGTGAGGAGGCAAAGTTTTCACAGCAAAGAGAAGGCAGACAACGGAGATGGCTTTTGTTTTGATCGATTAGGTGAAACTGAATCGTTCCACGGCCATCGGTACGACACAGAACAGCCGCGCACAGCAATGCCGCCAAATATGGAAAAGCTCATCATTCGACAAATAACCAACCGTCGATGTAGGAGCAATATTTGGGCAGTGTCAGAAAGTGGTGACGGTGCAAGTTGCCCGCACCGTGCAAATTGAACTTATCAACGAGGAACTACCAGCATGTGAAGGTTTAAGCGGGTTTGGGCTCCAAGGCTTACTGAATTTCAAAAATAGCAGCAACAGTCCATAACAACGTGGGTTGACGTTCCACAATGAATTTGCTTGAGAATGTGGTTCCAGCACGATGGAGCACCAGTACGCATAGACGCTGCGGTTCAGGCCTGTCTGGACGTTACCTTTGGGAATTGATGGCCGAGGCGGGTCGCCACGATCGCTTGACTTAGATCTCGACATCATTATTTATTGCAAACTTAATTTGCTTGCTATTGAAGGTATTGTTGACGTTGTTGAACGTAAATGCTCAATCATATCACAAAATCTCGATGCTTGTCTTATTAGCCATTTGCAATCATTGCGTAGCAGCCGTTCGAACAAGCGGCGACAAAGCAGCACTTTCATCAGCATAATAATCATTATTTCGCAATCGCAAATTTTAAAAAGCGATGTTTGGTCAGCCACAACAGTATTGCATCTATTCGTGATTTCACTGTCACTCTTACACAGAATTATTTCGCCGCGTAAGTTTTTCGTTTGATGCGCGTATAGGTTGTACGTTCTAACATTCTCGTGTGTAGACACTGATAATAAGTTAATGCGCTAATTTAGACACTAGTTCAAAGAGCTGAGGGTCCCGGAAGGGCAAACGGTGGCATTGCTATTCTCAGCTGGAGCAGTGGAATAGAAGTATTATATACAGGGGACAACTGCACTGCACTTGAAGGAAGCTTAATGACTATAACTGCAATGTCTTACAGTCCATGGGAAGCTACTCCCGACCTGCTGGAAAAGCTAGTTTATTTTATGGATAAAGTTGACCTCAACAGAACAACTGTGTGGTGTGAGGATCTCAACGGTCTTGTCTCATTAACAGACCCGACATCGTTAGAACAGGCGCACTTGTCAGCATGTTAGCGTCCTGCAGTTTGCCGGTGGTAGAATGCACCTACGCAGTTCCGCAAGGGAGGCCCACGATAGATTATTTGCCACAAACGACAGACATGATACAAAGGTCCACAAATAAACAATGTGGCCATCGGTATCAGACAACACGCTTCAGTTGCAATGTCGCTCACAGTACATCAGCAGACCGAACGTGGCAACGGTCAACTGCTACGATTGACTCGACCCGCTTACTGGAGATCTCGCAAGAGCTGCTTCTCCTTGTGCCTGGCTTCCTGAAAGTCGAAGTCTACACAACACAAGTACAAATTATTATATATACGCGTCCAACAACCTGCCCAATATCAGATAAAACGTTAGATAGTCATTTTCGACACATGTTTGCCAAGTCCTCTACGATCTCCAGTTTTACCCCGATTTATGTCTCCGTATGATACCACTGGGCAACCGATCGGCAATTGCTCCTGGCAAGCCGCTAAGAGCTGGCTTGCCCTATAGGTACCTGGGAGGTAATAGATGCGAGAATTGAGGCGCTGCCAGGGAAGGCTGCATGTCCAGATTTCGTCCGGAACGAACATCTGCGACAGGCGGTTGTTCTGGTTTCTTGCCTTGCTGCTTTTTTCAACGAAACAATGAAGACGTCCTGAAAGATTGAAAGTTATTAATATCAGTTTTCATCACTAAAAAAGAGTGCTAGTAGTCCATCGCACTAGCCGCAACCGGCTTGTCTATATGTTGGCCTCGACACTACTCTTTGTTGAAGACCTTAGAAATACTTATACCTCACCGAGAACGGAGACCTTTGACGGCCATCTTGCTAAACGGGAATATAAGTTTGCGGATGTTAATTGGTGTTTTTATGAGACCAGAGCGATGTGTATTAACTACTGGAGGGGTCCGTGTTGTAGAACTAACATCGATTTATCATAACGTTAACTACACGAAATAACGAGTACGTATGCATGTGGAGAATCGTGTGATTTGTTGATCACCTCCAACAGTGTACAAGAGCGATACCGCTGACAAACGAAATGTAGTGAAGCTGTAATACAAATGTGTATAAACCAATGTGTAAACGGGCTTTCTCTAGTGCAGGAAGGAAGCAGCAGGGCAAACAGATGCAGAAGAAACAACTCTAACGAAGTTTGGGCTCGAACCTGCCATGTCTATTCAGGTGTTTATGCTTGCCATAGCAGAGCCTCGGTATGAGTGGCGTATTATATAGATACGAAGCACCATTGCTACAAAAGTATTTATTCACATACATAATACGCTTTGCTTTGAATTTTGGTAGGACTGCGGTCAGAGTTTGACGTGCGAGGTATTGATTAGGACCCTATTTGAATTTACATCCACACAGTGGAATGGAAAGATGCATTTCACTTTTCGTACCAGTTTACTATGTAGCCGACGTATAAGAGGTTTTCATGGTGTAGAGCCGGGCGCAGACGGAGAGAAGGTGGCATCTCATAGCCGTGCGGGGTTTATTTTTTATGGGACAGTCTTTTCCAGACGGCATATTTATTTAAATCCAGTAATTTCTTATTGAGGTTAACATACCTAATTACACATTTTCAATTGTAACAATTAAGGGCCTAAAACCTAATTACACATTTTCAATTGTAACAATTAAGAGCATTTTACAGAGAAGTCTTTCGCCTGTGTCTGTCCGCTCTTGTGAGTGTATCAACATCATACATATTACATGACGGTCTTTATTAGATGTTTAAGGTTTTAATTATGCTGGGAGATTTATCCAAATACACCTGTTGTGAATATATGCGGCGAAATTAAACACAACTGTTTTCAAGTTTGGTGCTGCATTCCTTACTAGATACCTCTTTTACACACTAAATCGAATAATTGTCACTAGTCTTGTATGTGGGTGTCTTACAACGTTGGTTACAGCACTTCAGGTAGGATCTGCATGCAAGTGGGTGTAGTTTCAAAGAAGACAATATCGATGACACTAGGGACACGCTTGTGTCCTAACACATTTTTTCTTTCTTTCTGATAGCTACTACATTTAAGTGATGCGTTTTGAATACAGCTCTTGTAGTGTTCTACACTACTAGAACAATTTGCACATGCTATGCTTCGAAGAAAATTGCGCGCTTTATTATTGACTTACCCTTTGTAGCAATACATTTAATATCACTGAGCACATCTACGTCCGTGCGTGCACGCATTTCATTACATGACATTACATTAGTCGTACACGTGATGGTGCTGAACGGAAAGCAGATCAAATTTGTTTTGCTCAAATGTTCAAAATTGCACCCTAAATACACACAGAAAAGGCGTATATGTATATATATATATATATATATATATATTTATATATGTATATATTTGTTATATTTTATATATATATATATATATATATATATATATATATATATATTTATTATATTTTTATTATTATTCTTATTCATTCATCATTTATATTTTTTATATTACATGCACATACGTATATATATATATATATATATATATATATATATATATATATACATATATATATATATATACTTATATATATATATATATACATATATGTAAGAAGTAACATGTAAGAGATGTGGTCAAGCTGGTCACCTCGCGCTAAACTGTAAACAACAGGCAAAATGCGTAAACTGCAAAGGCCCCCACGCATCGTCCTCGCTGACCTGCCCTATCCGACTGTGCGAGATAGAGAAACGCAAAGCCCTGATGGAATGTCGCTTATTGCAACAGGTTGGAGCAGAGCATCCTGAAGCAACTCAAATCAAGGTAGTCGACTCGTCGCAGCAAGTTGTTACACCCGACACCTCATCCGCTTCAACTTCCTCGTCGGAATCAGCCGCATCATCTCCACCTACCTATGCTGCTGTGGTGAGATCACTTGTCGTGAAAACCTCAGCTGGTCCCGACGTCCGTGTAAATTTACCAGGATCAACATCTCTCCCTAAGAAGCAGATCCGTACCGCTGAAAAACTGGCTACAACTACTCTTCGCAAGCCCCGTCCATTGAAGTCATCGCGCATCACTGCCACTCCTAAACAAAAGGGACGTGACTCTAACATAATCTCATCCCTGAAGCACATCACGAAGGTTTTGAGTATTGTATCCCCGAAGGCTGAAATACGCCTTAAAAAACTAATTGTGGTTCTCACCCCGTTGTTGTAAACTCTTTCGATGTTAACCTAGGGTTTCTTATTTTTGGGTTTTTACTATCTTGATGTTCTCACAACTACCTATTTTTATCAATGCATTGTGTAAATTATATAAATGAAAACTGCACACGTAATGTGAAGTCATGCCAAGTCTCGAATGACGTCAGACTTGAGCCGAGTAGCTTAGCTTTTATCCATTTTAACGCGGGGACTGGAGGGTTAAAGAAATCCGGTCAGCTGGAGTTATTAGATAACTTTTTAAACGATGAGGGAGCCCTATTTGATGCGGCAGTGGTTAGTGAAACGTGGCTAAAGCAATGCGATCAGGCGTCTCACTCAATAAGCGGTTTCGAATTGGTTGCGTCGGGCAGAGACCTGGGGAGATTGGGCGGCGGTGTCGGCATCTATGTGCGTTCCACCTGTAGTATTTTATCATCGCGCTCTGTTTGTAGTTCTGATGGCAATGTACAGGTGGTACGTTTGCATTTGAAAAAACGGGACGATCTTGAATGTTTTATTGTAGGCTTTTATTCCAACCATGTGTCTTGTAAAGACACCCTATTGAATGCTCTAGACGATATGTTGCCAAAATGTACCTCTACTCCTGTCATTGTTATGGGCGATGCGAATGTCAACCTTCTCTCAAGCCCGCAGCCCAGTGACTATACTTCATTCTTCTCCGCAAGAGACTTCTCACTTGTAGTGGATCGCACAACCAGACCCGCGTCTCGTACGTGTATTGACCACATTGCTGTTTCTAATTGCTCAAGATTTGCTACTGTCCAGCCTGTGGTTCTCGAAACTCTTATTTTTTCTGATCATTACCCGGTTCTCTTATCTCTTTCTGCCAACTCCGCCGCTGCTAAACCGTTGTCCGAATTGGTCCCAAACCCACGTAGAAGTCACAATAGAGCTAAAATTGATTTGTTTCTATATCGCTTACAAGATGTCTCGTGGTTAGCAGTTTATGATGCAATAGACGTAAATTCGGCTTTCGATGTGTTCTGTAAAATCCTGCTTCTTATGTACGAAAAGTCATTTGATTTAGTGGATCCCCTTGCTTCTGATAGTTCCCGGAAGGGGAATCAATTTTCTTTCTCTCCAGGTTTACGACGACTGCGTCGCAGAGTTAATAAATTGTACCGCAGACATCGTAAGATAAATTCGATAGATTCTAAGATTTCCTATTTAAACAGTCGTCGCCGCTACCTCAATGCAATTCGAGCCGCGAGGACAGCATTCTACCGCAATCGCTTTGCTTCCTTGCGCGATGACTCCGCTCAACTCTGGAGATTCATCAACGGAATCTGTGGTAGGCGACATGAATCAGTGGATTTACCGTCCACGTTATTAGTTGGCGAGAATAAAACACTAGAAAACCCAGTTGAAATTGCAGACGAGCTAAACCGTCACTTTGCCACGTTAGGAAATACTACGGTCGCTCACCTCGAAAAGAGCAGAGATATAGAAACTTTGCTAGACGAGGTATGGGAAAAAAATGGCAGAGTGTTTTCATTTTCTGCTGTTTCTGTTCCTGAGGTCCTTGGTGTCCTTCTTAATCTTAAAGCAAGCTGGAGTCGAGGCGTCATGGGAGTGCCTGCAAATCTGTTAAAGTTGGCAGCTCCATCAATTGCAGGACCTCTAGCTGCCATTATAAATCGTTCATTTGAATCTGGGAGCTTCCCATCACGGTTGAAGGATACGGCGGTGTTTCCTTTATTTAAAAAAAAGGGTGAACGAAACCGCGCAGCCAATTATAGACCGATCTCGGTCGTTGATTATATCTCAAAGGTCATCGAGAAACTGGTGTTGGTTAGATTAGATCGATATTTAGAGTCGATCAAATTCCTTTCGCCTAACCAGTTCGGTTTTCGCAGGGGTAGGTCGACTGACCTCGCGCTGGCCCACTTATGGCAGCGGGTGTCAAATTCGATTGAGGCAAATAAGTTTTGTCTCGCAGTTTTTCTCGACGTGTCGGCTGCTTTTAACTGCCTTGATCATTCCCTTCTGTTCCAAATGCTCGCTCAGCTGGGTTGCTCCGCGCAGGCTGTTGCCTGGGTTAGATCCTATCTATCAGGACGGAGACAGGTGGTACGAGCTGGTCAAATGGAGTCATCCTGGCAGCAGGTTGACATGGGCACCCCTCAAGGCTCGGTTCTTGGACCTTTTATGTTTCTTATTCTTCTGAACTTCATTCTATTAAGCATCCAGCGGCAAAACCTTGGCTCAACTATTGCTTTTGCTGATGACACTACGCTACTGTTCGGAGTGAATCATCGAAATTTTAATACGGACTTGCACCAGTCGCTTTTAAAGGTTGATAACATAATTCGCATTTTTAACAGCTTTGGACTAGTTGTCAATGCTAGTAAAACGAATTACATAATTTTTCGTTCATCGCCAAGGCAACTGGCATTACCTGACAACTTAATACTCAAGACACGAAACATTGAGCTATCGCATACCGCTAAGTGCCTGGGGCTCGTTCTCCAGGAAAACATGAGGTGGCATCCTCATCTGGATTATATTGCACCTAAGTGCTATGCAGTAATAGCTGCGCTGTGTAGAATGAAAATGATTGGGGTCCCCATAGAGGGTCTACTTATGGTATACAAAGCCGTATTCTTACCAGTGCTATGCTATGGTATTCTTCTCTGGGGTGGTGGCTACGATGGAATTCTCCGGAGAGCTAAAGTGATACAGAATGATGCACTTAGAGCAATTTTTTCAAGGAAGCGAAGGGATTCGGTCCGTGACTTGTTTAATCGTTTTAATCTACTTACTGTGGAAAGCATTTACACGCTAAGGGTTTCGATGTTAGCATACAACATTTCGCAAGGTATTGTGCCCTCGGAAGTCGCATTTCCACTAATCCCTACCCTCAGCCGAACATCAACTAGGCGTGCAACAACTTTTGCAGTGCCCTCTGTGTCCCTGAAGTCCAGTCAGCACGCACTTGCATGCCGTCTTCCGAAAACCTGGACGTGCATTCCCAAACACATTAGATGCCTAACAAGGAAACATTTCTTCGTTCGTGAACTGAAACGGTGGCTTTTAATTTCACAGTCAGAATCTGGCTTGTAATCTAGGTAAATTTGGAATTGGGATGGTAGTGCTTTGTATATAGGGGCACACACTTGGCTTAGATAGTTGTGTTTATACGTTGTTTTTACCCATAGTTGTGAATTCTGAAGATGCTGTACTAGTGAAGTGTACTTCGTTTGTGCGAATATTTAAAAGTGTGTAGCCTTACATGTTGTTCGTGCTCAATCAAACATACCAGCTGCTGTTTTGGTGTTCTTGCGATACTCAATAACCACGGCGATTGTGTAAAGTGCTTATAAAAAGCACTCCTTGGACTTTGTCGAGAGTGATTTTCTACTTAGTTGTTTGAATCATGTTTTTTTAAATTTTATTTATTATTTTTATTTGCCGAGAACTTAAGCGTTGTGAAATGCAGTTCCGTAAATAAACCACGTTTGAAATTGAAAAAAAATTGAAAAAAAAAAATATATATATTTTATATATATATATATATATAGTCAAGTCGTTTCTCAAAGAGTGTTTTCGGGAAGAATATATATATATATATATTTATGTGCTACATACACGAGGTTCTAAAACAGGGTTCGGCCTCACCTGGGTTCCCTTACACCGTCGCGGCGTAGAGCTGGCTACGTTCCGGTGTATCGCGTGCCCTGCTGTCTCTCCCTAGATGTTCAATCCGTGCAACATCTGCCTGTACATCAGCTATCGACGACGACGGCGACGACTGCCACGAGACGCGGCCAATAGCTGCTGCTCTATTAGACGCTGATTAAATTAAAGCCAAGTCAATCCTTTCTCTCTGTGCTCTGCCGATGCTCGAACGATGTGTTGTTGATCGAAAATCATGGGAATACGCGGTGAATGAACAGCGTTCCCAGGGTGGGATTACTCTACTACAACAACTACTACCACAACTACTACTACTATTATTATTACTATTATTATTTCCACTTAGACTTACGAACGTGGTGCGAACGCGCACACGGTCGTATTTGGTATGCGCTTACGGTTTGCCGATATGCATCTCGTTTGCCTGCTAGAAGATCTCATGGATGCTTTCTTACGTTACGTTCCAAAGCTGATCTACAGCGTATGAATGTCTTTCTCCCTTTTCAGTCCCTCATCATTCTCTATCTCCCTCGTCTCTCTCTCTCTCTATATATATATAGGGAAAAGGCTGTCCTCTCGCCGACCACCTGGCGTTAGCCGGTACGCGCAACAAGCGCTGCCACACGCTGCCATTTTTTGACTTTATGCGCCAGTAATTTCTAACATTTTTATATCTCTAGGGAGACACCGATGCGAATAGAAAAGCTCTTACGCACTATGTACACACATATATATATATTTTTTATTGAACCGTTTTCTCCGGACGGCAAATTTATTTAAGTTCAATAACTTTTTATTGAGCTTGAAATTTCCATTATTACATAAATTCAAACAATTATAACTATTCAGGTAATTTTGCAGAAAAGGCTATCGCCCGTATATATATATATATATATATATATATATATATATATATATATATATATATATATTTAATGACGTCAAAACGTAAATAGCTTTTCTATTCACATTGGTTTCTCTTTAGACATATACAAATGCTAGAAATTACTGGCGCATGCAGTGAACCAATTGCAGCTTTTGTTGTACTTACCGGCTAATGCCAGGTGGTCGGTGAGAAAACGGCTATTACATTACCCAAATGTGTACTATTTCTATATATATATACATAAAGTTTATTACCTATTTACTTTTAGAGTTCACGGTAATTGCATATGTTTATTTGCTCAATCTATAATCCCTTAGGTTAGGAGGCCTGTATTCTTCATCATCATGTCTTTCTGGAGGAGGGTTCAATGCAGTTACGCACTACCGCTACCAGTAGAGAATATCACTTTCCATCTCGAGCTGTGTGAGACTTGACCCAGCGGAAAGATGTTACACCGCTGAGCTCATACTTATTAAAGCACATTTCCTCTTAAACTTCACTCTCTGATGGCCCAGATCTCCATAGAACAGTGCTATGGGCCATCAGGAGGAGTGGTGAGTGCCCCGTTCGGTCATTTGGCCGGGCCGCTCACAGATTTCCCCACCTGTCGCGCACTTTGTCCCAAACATTGCGAACCCGTTTGGTTCAATGTTGCGCGTTCTTCTTCAGCCGCTTCGGCCTCAATATGATTCTGCCTCCACTTACATCTTCTGTGCTTTGTATTTAGCACCTTCTAAGCTACTTCTGGCCTCTTCCTATGTCTGGCACTTAAGAATTGTGTGTTGTGGACTGTCTTCCAAGACTTCTTTGCAGAAAAAGCTTGTTTCTGATGAGGCCTTTCCTATTCGGTAGATTTATGATTGAAAACTAAAGTAATAACACAAATACCCCGGTCATGTAGGTTAGGGAATCACCAGGTTTTTAGTGGGTTTGTGAGTCCCGCACTACCCAGACCAAAGGGTGTGCGCTATGCATTTTTGTTACTGGCCCCTGTTAAAAAAAGAAAGATTTATGATTGGAAGTTGCTATGCCCCGTTAGAATATTTTTATTTTTAATTTTGTTCAAGAGGGGAAAATACTTTTACGCTCGCCCGCTGGTATTAATGGCGGGCAGTGTGGGGCTCAACACCGGCGGAGAGTATATGATTAAATCATGTCCGCGAGTAATACCCACTAAAAACCATCTTCCCCAAACCCTTCCGGCTCGGAATTGTATTTGAATTTAAATAATAATTAGTAAATACGTCGAAGCCAGGACGGTGGAGCCTCGTGCTCAACCCTCACCATTGTCTTTGAATACTGAGCCGGGGAGGGATGAGACTGATCCCAGTGCCAGTCTGGTCCTCCGGGTCGCGGGTTACACAGGTTTGCGTGAGAACCTGTGTAAGGTAAAAGGTTAGGTCCCCTCCCGGCCTTGCTATGCATTCCTCTATGCTTGGCAGCAGTTTGCTAAGGCTCTTTCCGGGAGTACCGGAGGGAATGGCGTCCCACTCGGCTTGCCATCCTCTTAAGGTGGCTTTTCTCTCTCTTTCTTTTCTGTGTTTAGGCAAGCCAAATTGTGCCGGTGACAAGAGTCCGCACTCCTCCGCACACAGCCTTGGCCTTTCTTGGATGAGAGCTTCATATGTCTTGGCTAAGGCACTTAGTAAACCGATTGGCCGGTATCCTCTATTCTTTTTGGGAGTAAGGGCTACTTCTGCTTGTTTCCATGCTGGTGGGAACTCTCCTGTCCTCATCGCGGAAGTAAGGGTTTCCGCAACTGCGGCTGGATGTTCTTTCAACAGGCTGACTTATCGGGGATTCATCTTCTGCTACTTGTGGTATATTCTTGTAAGCAGCCCTCTCAAATGATTCATTAGTCGGGAAGAGCTTAGCAATAATGTCGGCTGTTTTTTGTTTATCGAGGACACCCGTGACAGTGGTTTTCCTGCTACCGCGCACCATTCTGTATGGTTTTCCTTGTGAATCCTCTTGAACCTGTTGTAGGAGCTCTTGCTAGCGCTTGGTCTTGCAACTTTATCGGCGATCTTTGCACTTTCTCGCCCGGTGGGACCGTCGCTGAAGTGTTCAAATTGTATATAATGACGACTGTATTGTAATTATGTACCATCTTGAAATGCCAAGTTATTGCGAAATAAACGATATGTATGTATATCTAGCCATTGCCTGCATACGCTGTCTCGGTGGGTCTGCTTCAGTGCCTTTCTGGCTTTGTTGCATTCTTTGCACTTGTCGGCAATGTCCTGTGTCCACCAGTACCTTGGCGGTGTTCCTGGCCGTCTTAGGTGCGCCGGAGCCAGTGCCTCCGACAGCTAGATTCCTCCTGGTAAAAAGCTGGCATGATCTGGTATGTGATAAGGTGACCGTGCACTGCCAGTCGGCCCGGTTGTTGGTAGGCCTGAGAGCTTCGACTGTCACGTAGGAAGCCTCGTGGATCTTAAGTATTTCTCGCAGGTCTTTCTCAATCTTATCTGCCGTTAGGAACGGGTCGACACGTCGTAGGACGACAGTCATGGTTGGGTCGGTACATCCTCCGGTGTCTATTTCTCCCCCTGCTTCCCGCCGCAGCTCATCAGCAAACGTTGCACCCCTTCCTGGGTTTCCTCGACAACTTTCATGAAAATATGGTTATTTTTACCTGAAGTGACTGTCCGCATTTTCACCTCTTGTTTGTGAACAAAGGGACGCAGTTTTTGTTTGTCAATCATGTCTTGCGAGGAGCACCCCTCAGCCGTCCTGCAACGCGGCATTTCGCCTCCACCAAAGAAGCAAAAAGAAAATATCCATCCGCATAATATATATAATATTATACATCCGATAACAATATCCATTTGTTGCTTCTTTTGCATTTCTGATTGTATCTCCTTCCTATTCTGGGGAAATCTACAGGGCCAGGGGGTTTTGACTTTAAAGAATATGCCCCTCTTGTAGTGTTTTAGAGACGTTTTAGCTGTATCTCTAGGGTCAACCACTCCAATTACCAAGGTGCTCGACGAAGTTGCAGAACGAACTGTAGTTTCTTTGTCTTCTGGTTCGACTTCGGCACGATCCAGTTCAAGCTGTGCGCAGTTTTTTAGAACTGCAACTCTACTAGCCCGCAGGCTGGAAGTTTTTTTAGCTAGCGGAAACTGGTCGGCCATTTTTTGGCATTGCCTTGCTTTTCTCGAATCCTCTGATGACAAGCATTACTCTGATGCCAATTTAAGTGGGTATGCTGTCTAAGGAAAAAACGTGTGTTTTTGAACACAAACTCAGGCCATTCATCTTTGATAAGTTCGATGGGGTCTACCAGCGTTTCCGTTTCGGCAATCTGATCTTCAATATTCTTTGTTTTTACATCGTGATTTGAGGTTTCTGGCACGGGTCCCCTAGAAAGTCATTTTAATTGTTTCTTTCTCAGAAGTTGTAATTCCTTTGCGAGAGTTTCTGCCTTGGCCTTCCATCTGTCTTCTAGTTTTTCTAGCTCCCGCAGACGTGCGTCTGCGTCCTGCTCTGTTTTTTAGAGCTTCGTGCCTTTTTATCCAGGTCTCTATTATCACTCTCTATCTGGCTAATTCTTGCTACTTATTCTTTCCGGTTTACCTTATGTTTTATTGTCAGTTCCTATACCACTTTGTCTAGGCGGGTGATGGCGCTTTCATGTTCACTTAGGTTGTTTTGTGGTTTTCTTTTAAGCTCTTGAAAAGCTGTACCACTGCCTTTTGATCGGCAAGTGCTTTCTCGTCGTATGCAAAAAACCTATGTTCTCACAGGTTTCTGCGGCCTTCGTCTTGTGACACGTGTGAGGTGCACCGCGCTCTCTCGAGCTCGGGTCTTCCGGGGAGGTCGCGATGGCGGCAGGTCTTTTTTTTTGTGTACTTCTTCTTAAAGAATAGCTGCGCTTTCCGCAGCATACGCTGTCATTGTCCTTGTTTCCCGTTTCGGTGGCAATTTCACGCTCCTTTTCGACTTCGGTTTTAGCCTCCTCACTTTCGAAGGTTTGCACAAATGACATTATGCGCGCTTGAGAGCCCACTGTAGCCTGCAAGGCAGTTTGTTTCTGCTTGACCTTGGCCGTCTTTCCTCCATATGAGGTTGTCGTCAGCTTGACTCAACTTGGGTGGGAGCTTACTCGGCTCCTTAAACGGAACATTTTTTCATTTTTCAATTTAATTCTTTTTAATTTTGTTTGCCATAATTATATAAATATTGGTTTTCTGACTATAAATCCGGTTTATAATTTTCAAGTTATTCCGGACAGCAATACCTTTTCTGAGCGCTTTCCGAAAAAGGGTTGCTTTCTGGAGTCCCCCTTTCCTAGCTATGTGATTGTCCTCCCTACATTCCACGGGCAAGTAAGGGGGAAAATCGTTATTTAGTGGTATCCGATCAGCCGTCTCGACTTTCGCGTTTTTGCCATTTCCTGACAGAAATTAATTTTGAGATCACGGCACTCCTCTCACACTCTTTTCATCAGCCAGACACTTACTGCGTTCACTAGACAACTGCCCTTTTTGTGGGAGCTTGCCGTCAGCACGTCCGTACATTGACTTACACGAAAGTTGACTGCCTTTATCATGCCCCTGTTTTTTTCACAGTTCTCAAAGGTTTGACTTCAAATTTCTCATACTTTGGACATTATTTGCCGCTACTCAAGGTTGAGCTGTTTGTGTCAACTCTAGTTGTTTCTAAATAAAGCTAACCGTCATTTTTGCTCAAGGACATTTAGCAGGCGAAGTTCTGTAGTTATTTGATTAAGATCGTTATTCGCTATGTTCTCAATTTATCGTCAATAGAGAATCACTCTCTTATAGTTCGGTGAGCATTTATATATAGTTCTATAAGGGACATCTTCACAACTTTTTTGCGCTACAAGTATAGACAAGTATGAACAAACCTTTTAATAATTTTTGTTTTTATTAACTGCAGGTCTTGATCAGCAACCGATACGACGCCGATGACCCTCAACAGCTGTTTAGCGTATTCAACCAGGGCAACGATCTGTGGAGTTTCGAAGGCGAACATTTTGAGGATCGCATTCGGTGGTTCGCTGAAGAGTGCGATCGCCTGACGGGTTTCAACGTGGTCGCGGATATCGCCACAGGCTTTGCTGGTATGGTTTGTAAATTAACTGCTGTACAGTGCGAGCATTTGTCAACGGCTCATCGCTTAGTTTACGTTATATAGAACGATTATTGAAGTTTTCGCTAATATATATATATATATATATATATACAGGGTGTTCCTATTTGTGTGTCCAAACGCTAGGGTATGGTCAAACTCGGTGAGAAAATCATTTTTGCCAATGGGTGGAAGCCGGGAAAACGTTTTGTTTAGGAGTGAGGATGAAATTTATAAAAGCAGTTATTCTGTCTTTTTCTCCTACATAGTTGTGCAAAATCTACGTTTGCGGGAGAACCAGTCAGCGCACAAATGAACCGATCATACCGGCGTATTTGGCGGAAAATTCTGCACAATAAAGTATACATTACTAGCTTGCGTAGCAAAAAGCGAATAGCCAGATTAAGGAAAGTCATAAAAAGTCAAAATGTTACGTTTACGCTTTTTTGTGCAACATCGTAATTTTTTCCATTACGACCAAAAATGCACGTCCAAAAGACTACTCTCAGGCAATAGCAGATTTAATGCCCACTACATTCGTACCAAAGTGATGGTGCTACGTTACGTAGTTGCCAAGTGACTAAGCTTTTTCGACAGTCATAGTTGTTATGTTTCACGTTGAAGTTTTCACGTCCAGAACCGTAGCATTTTGCCAAGACGTTTCCGCCCCCTCTTTCCATTAGAAAAAAATATTCTCTTGCTGAGTTCTACCAAACCTCAAAATATATACCTAACTTTCTCATACACCCTATGCAAAAATGCATGCCTTCGCTTTCGATATGACTGTCGAAAAAGCTTAGTTACTTGACAACTACGTAACGCAGCACCATCACTTTGGTACGAATGTAGTGGGCATTATCTCTGCTATTGCCTGAGAGTAGTCCTTTGGACGTGCATTTTTGGTCGTAATGGAAAAAATTCCGATGTTGCACAAAAAAGCGTTAACGTAACATTTTGACTTTTTATGACTTTCCTTAACCTGGCTATTCGCTTTTTGCTACGCAAGCTAGTAATGTATACTTTATTGTGCAGAATTTTCCGCCAAACACGCCGGTATGATCGGTTCCTTTGTGCGTTGACTGGTTCTCCCGCAAACGTAGATTTTGCACAACTATGTAGGAGAAAAAAGACAGAATAACTGCTTTTATAAATTTCATCCTCACTCCTAAACAAAACGTTTTCCCGGCTTTCACCCATTGGCAAAAATGATTTTCTCACCGAGTTTGACCATACCCTAGCGTTTTGGACACACAAATAGGAACACCCTGTATAAGTTCAGTCTGGCATAAAACTATTCGCCGTATTAATTTCACCCTAAGCTCGGACGGATTTGTAAACGGCTCATCGCTTAGTTTACGTTATATAGAACGATTATTGAAGTTTTCGCATATATATATATATATATATATATATATAAGTTCAGTCTGGCATAAAACTATTCGCCGCATTAATTTCACCCTAAGCTCGGACGGTTGGGTCCAGTGTATAATCTGGGGCAATCTTTATTTATAGGCTTAACGCGTACATTGTATGATCGCATCCTTGTGCTACCATGTTAATGCATGTTGTGTGCATTTAAATCAACTAATGTTTTATTACATTCACTATTTGCCTCTTGATTCCATGTTTATAAAATCTCTCTTTTTTTAATGTTTTTCTTAAAGTAACCAGACTACTAGACGGGTTCATAATGTGTTTAACAAAACGATTGTCATACACTTGTTGCAATAGTTGTAAATCTTGTGTTGCCTACCTTTAATTTTCATTTATTGAACTAAAAGTTACAGTTGTCAGTTAGATAGTGAAAATATTAAAGTAATGACGCAATGAAACACAATATACACTGTCCAATACGATATAATATTTTGAAAGATCCTAAAAACAGCACAAGATGGCTTTCCAAGTCAGGGGCAATTATCGCAAGGCACCTCAATACTGTTAACAGATGACAGCATTGCTTTATAGACTGACCCCCATAAATACAAATGTGCAACGGTGGGGCTCGAACCCGCGCACCTATCTATGTCCTCCGGCCGCGAGGCGCAGGCGAATGCACCACGCCACCGGGCTCGACATGCAGTGCATCCCCTAACACTCGTGGATATGCCTAGACATCCTCAATAGATATCGGCCGCTGATGCAATGCTTGCATGTGATAAACACAGGAACAATGTGCAGTTTGAAGCAGTTTGTGAGTGCGAGAATTAACGAAAAATCAAAATAGGCAACGTTGAAGCAGTTTGAATCGTTGGACATTTTTGCCCAATCACGGGACGCTTATTCACTGCATCGGCCTTACTGCGTTTCTTATGTAGGGGATGAATTGCATAGCAGTGTCAAATAATTCCGGTACTGTCCGATCATCTAAGAAGCGACGACGAAGAATGCGCTTTAGAGGCTCACATATTGACTAATCTAGTTTTTTGAACACGATTGCCGGCATTCCGTCAGAACTTTGTGCTCGTCATGTGGGCCAGGTCCCGCAGACATTTCCGCAGATCTGGAGGCGGTGCCAAACGTAGCATGCGCCCATGAAACACCTGGTCACTCGGTCAAGTGTGACTGAAGATTTCTCATAGAATTTCTCGTAGAATCCCTTCTTTATTGATGTTATCCGCTGCAGACGTTTCGATATTTTCGTTTTATGGACAAAAGTAAGTCATGGATCATAATTCTCCTTCCCACATCGCTTGATATCTTTTTCGGATCCTTGACTCTTAAATTATAGCATTTTTGCACTGTACTTGTTGGCACCGACAAGCCCTAGTTATGACGGCTCAGAGACTGTTTTGAGAGCACTGTGGACAGTATGTAGATGCATATTAGTCGACTCTATTCCAGTCTTTGTATTAGGTATAGATGAGGTACAGGACAAAAAGCCGATATACTCAAACCAATATCATTCACTGAAGTGCAGCTCTAGACAAAGATTTCAATGAATGAATGAAACACATAGCTTTATTCATGAGTACTTGCAAATACACTCGAAAGCATACAGCCTCTGTACTGCGGAGGTTGCCCATGGGCTTGAACTAAAACCTTGTGCTCGTTGCGTCGAAATGAAAAGAAAAGTAAATTAATCAAAGAAGTAATATAATTAATAATGCTATTTCAATTGTTTTTAAATCTAGTTTTTAATCTAAACGGCATCAACTAGGAGTTTCCGTTTTAGTCGAAACTGTGTGTCAGTCTGGCATAGAATTAGGTTAACAAAGTACACCATTTGATAATCTGAATTTCAATTGAGCCCAGGGATCCAACCACAGCTTGACTGACTGCTTTGTCAAGGGACAAAACAACGGCCGGCATAGAGCTCAGCATCTCGCTGGTTTGTCTACAAACTGCCTGAATCCGTTTGCTGCGCAGAAGTCTAGCATCAGGTCCTCCATTGAGACGGGATGGTCCGTTTAACCGGATCTTTCGTAATTTTAAATAACTAATTAATTTTTATTTAATGGAGAATTGGTTCATGTCGCCGCTTCTTACGAGTCCACGTTCCAGATGTGTCCGTTCTTCTGTTAGAGATAGATGACCTTCTTGCAACTCAAGCGGTCCACCCACTTGTTAAAGTGCTATATGCAGCAATTAGACGAATTTTAGTGTCGTTCGTGCGTCTTGAGATCGGTGGCAACGATTTTGATGTGTAATTGGATTATTACGGTTTAAAATTACATTACAGCGCGCATGCTGGACAATCGCGTATAAGGTGTTTAAGTCAAGCATTTCTCAGGAGTCGGCATGTTTATCCAGTTGTTGCAACATTCAAATGCCAGATTACCTCGCAATCTGCTTTAAACCTTTTGTCGTCAATAAATCAGTAATCAGAAGTATTCGTAGTCGGAGATTGTTTAAATAATTAAGCCCTGCGAAAACACTATTTGTAGAGCTTTTTGCCAGAAGTGTAATTTCTTTCGCTTTGAACACCTCACACGGACTTCAACGTTACTTATGTATGCGTTAAATGTCAGGCTTGTTTGCGTTATGTCTATAATATGTCAAGATCGCCCCTAGCCTATCTATAGTAATAAAAATGGCATTATTTGACATAGTACACGTGAACAGTCTTGAAATAGCACGTGACTCACAGTTATGAACAAGATGGGGGCGAACGCCAATAGATCGAAATTTCCTTGGACTGGTAAGCATTTCTTTTTTGACTGGATAATTTAGTTTTTAAATACTCTAAGGAAGAGTACTGTATTGCCTTGGCTCCCATATATATGTATATATATATATATATATATATATATATATATATATATATATATATATATATATATATATATATAATATATATATATATATATATATATATATAATATATATATATATATATATATATATATATATACATATAGTATATGTATATATATATATATATATAAACAGTTTTTTTCTAAGATTTATACTAACCTTGTATTTTTCTTTCCTACAGGTTTTACGTGCAAGTGTTTGGAGCTTTTGAACGATGACTTTTCTGGCAAGACATCGGTCGTGTGGGGTCTGTTCGACGTACCACAAGATGAAAAATACTCGAACTACCGCCGCCTTAACGCTCTCCTGGCATACGACAAGATTCAAGAAATTGCCGATCTAGTGCTTCCTCTCTCGGTCTCAACGGATGGCATCATGCGAAATCTTCGTCCGGGCATGGGTTCAATGGATCTCAGCCCGTTTAGTGGTGCTGCCCTATTGGCACTTCACGTGGATTCAGTTCTGTCGTCGCTAAAGTTAAAGTCCGATACAGCTTTCAACTTTTCCACATTGCCGCGAGTGTTGACGGCCGGCCAGAGAAAATTCGGTGTGAGCTCGATGGTAGTCCAACCGACAAAGAGTTCGCGGATGGAGTGCCTCACACCGATGTGTGCTCCGCCCACGCACAGTACAGCCACGTATTCGGTCACGAGAGCCTGTGAAGAGTTGGCCAGCATCATAGTGAAGACGTGCAAATCCAGTCCAGAGTCGACATTCGTGAAGAACCTGCGACATCCCAGCAAGTTCTCGAACGAGCGTTTCGGCCAATTTGTGGAGGGAGCCATCCCAGCAGGCGACTTTAGTCTTGCCAGTGGGCTATATGCCGTACAGAACTCGGCAACAGTGGTCAAACACCTCGACGACTTAATACGTCGCGAGTTCCGCCTGAACAAGATGCACCGTTTGACAGTTACGCAGGAGGACGTCGAAGAGGCATTGCAGGCTGTGACCAACATAAAAGAGCAATATTCATTCTAGATTTTTCGGGAATCTCTTGTCTCATGTTACATAAACTAAGTTGGCTTAAGACAATAAATAAAACGTCTTGTGTGAACTTTGCTGCAAGTGATTTTAAATATCCTCATTATTAATACTGTGGCTTTTACTAGTAGTTACTGCTTGTAGCTAATATGCTGTTTGTCTTCTGCATAATAATACGTGATAACGACGACAGTGATTAACTGACTATTCATATTATATTGTTTGGCACTCGTCGATCACAGCTGAATGTTTAATGAAATCTTTATAGATGTATCGGCTGCCAACTTAATACCACATTTGGCAGTGACTTGCGATTTATTTTGGACGTCACATTGCAAGAAAGGACCTGTTCTAAAACTACTGTGTCTTAACACACGAGAAAAGTGCCCCCAGTAATTAAAACATACACGTGATTAACAGAACTGCATAATTACAATACCGTTATTCTTACTGCAAAGATTATATTCTCTCTTACCTGCACCTCACGTACTAGTTGATCCATCTGTGTCTGTGTTTTCTACGTCTGCGCCTCGCGACCGGAGAAGGAGACACATAGGTGCGCGAGTTCGAGCCCCACCGTTGCACATTTGTATTTATGGGGTCCCTCTATGAAGCAATGCAAAAAGCAGCACCATGGACGTTAAATCTTGGCCGAGAGTCAGCCCAGAAAGTATATTTTGGTTAGGTAGTTAAGAGCGTTTTGATTGTGGTTTCTTAAAGGTCAAGCCTGGTGCTCAACCGGCTCCTATGGATCTCGCCCTGGCCACAGCTCGCGAACCCGAGGGATGCGTCGAGCCGTTCTACGGAGGGCTGGGCTACAATAGCCCCATGCGCAGCCTTATATCGACCTAGCAGCCTTATAGCACCTATCTGCCTTCGTGGCGCGTGTGACGAGCGTTCTTTGGCTGCGTCTTCTCGCACATAATAGCGTCTAAAAGATAGACGCCTACCGCCCATGCGGCGGGGACCTCCATCATCATAACCGACAATATTTCGTGTCCTTCTACAAGGCGATACGTCGAGTTTCTGCAGACCAGGGCCAGAGCGGAGCAGAACGATATGATACAAGCCATATGATCAACCTCGTCCGGCTGCGGAGGTTTCATAGTTGCCTGCTCCTCTCTCCACAGAATCTGTTGGAAGGCGTCTATTGTTGACCGCCCCCGTTGTCCGCCGGTAGCTAGGCTAGATCTAGGATTGAGTCGGCATTTCCTCCTTAGCGGTACCTTGCAATCCATGACCTGAGTCGCGTTAGGTTTCTGTGGGTCCTGATGCAGTTTTGCTGGGTCTCGTCAACGACGAAAGATCACTACAACTTAAGTGAACGACTGCCGGAGGGATCTCAAGGGATTTGGTCTGCCGTCCGGCAGGCCTTTGGTTAGATGGTGTATAATTCTCCTGCAACGACGCCCGTGTCTTGCGTTGCTCCCAATTGCTAACACGGCAATGAGGACCTCTTTATTGAGGTGCCCATTTGCCCCGTGCGGCGAGGTAATAAGGTGGGAGGTCCTGCAGCCAACGTAAAGATAATGAAGCGGTGGTCTTTCATTGACTCTTTCTCGTCCTAGATCGTCCAGCCCTGAATGGCGGAAAGCGAGGCATTATTCTCCGGGTGATCTCCAGGAACAACCGCTGTTCTCCCTCTGTATGAGGTTAGGCTTATCGCCTGTGTTGGCCCTTTCTAAAATTCAATCTAAGAACGCCAACTCTCTCTCTCGTTCTTGTACCCCTCCTTCGAAGACACTCGACGTGCTCAGTCTTCATTTACCACCACGGACCCAGGGGGGGTAAACCCGCCCCGAAGCGACGACTGAGTAAAAAAAAGCCCTTAGGCTCCGACTGGGGTTTATTGGTCGAAATATAACAGTTGTAAAAAACAACTAAAATTAATCCACCTACTGGGCCTGAGCCATAATAACCCGTGATTGCGACAATGATCAAACCAGTCCATGACACCGCGCCATCGGTTGTGTTGTTCAATAACTTCAAGTAAAAATTTGTCTATCTTGAGAGAAGGACCGAGAATCCCAACCACAAGATGACGTTGATCGCCTTTTAAGGCTCTCCCTCAGTGGCGTGCAGAACCGCTGCAGTCCCGGACGGCTGCTCCAGCACTGCCGGCAGGGAGGGCAATAATGCCCTTAAGAAACATAAGGGAGTCGGAGTGTCTTAGGGCGCCAGTACATGCCCTTGAAGCTGTCGATGACCTGTGCCGTCTCGGCCGACCTAATCTTCGTCTTAGGATTTTCCATCACCGTTGCTGGATCAGAAATGTCACAGTACGGGATACAGATTGCACTAGTGTCTAGTGACTGAGGGTGAATCTGGCTCGCGTCTTGTCCCTCTGCCGGTGCACAGAGTCCATCGAGGTCTGGATGATCTCGATATCTTTATGTATCTTCTGCTAGACCTTTTGGAGTGCTAGCTTAATGGCATCCACAGCGTCAGTCAGTGAACCAGCGCCCCTGGGCGACCAGGCCCCAAGGAAACCAAAAAAACAAAATTCCCGGATGGAATTAACCATCAAGCTACCGCAAATCGATACGCCACCCGTGTGCCCAGCATGTTTGGAAACATAATATAGTCCGATCCGGACTGCGCTTGTGGGAGAGCCCTATATTTAAGAAGAGTAGTTACTTACCTGGGTCGCGAGATCGCCACGTAGCCCGTCCCTCATAGTAGGCAGCAGTACGGCCGACGTGCCACGTATAGCCAACGTGCAGCGCATATGTAAATATCGTGCAGTGTCTTTATAACTAACGTGCGGAGCACACACACAGTCGACGTGCAAATCATATAAAACCGACGTGTAATTTACGTACATTCGACGTGTATCGCACGTATTGTCGATTTGCTGTACATATATAATCGATGTACGTACACGTATAGTTAACCTGCAGTGTATGCATATCTGACGTGTAGCGTGGGGCGTAAGTGCAGAGCACCTTAGCAAATGAACCGAATGTACGGGCAGACCGACAAAACAGGCACGTCTACATGGTGACCGTCCGCAGCCGCGACCGCAGCCCAACAAGGCAGGCCGGAGGAAAGGGCCAAGGTAGAGCCTCTCTCCTGAGCGGAGGGAAAACACCACGTGCAGCGCCGGTGATAGCCAAAACGGAAGCTACGACAGGCCACTCTGACGGTGGGCAGGGCGGGCGTGTTTCCGCAGCGGCCACGCCGCGGGGCGTAGTAGAGTACTGCATGGAATCACAAAGTCATTAGGACAACACCACACTGAGATCACATAAACCATTGGACACTACCAAGGTCCAGTTCAACCATCCGTTTTGGGAACGTACGTCCGTTCTTGACGATAATCAGCACAAGAATAGAGCTCTGGGGGACGTCTGTGGTAACAAGGGGTGGCATTCCGAGGTTATTTTCCTAAAATTGGGCACTATACAAAGCCATACTAATGCGTCTTTTGCGGAGTTAAATGTGATGGAGTTAAGGCATTTTTATTGTCAGACAAGATTGCCAGGTAGTGCGATCCTCCTTCTAGCGAGCACCTCTTTGTCTTTCGGGTAACGTTAAAATATTTCAAATCACGTCGTGTGTTGGTTGGCTGGAGTAAAAGCCGTGCTGGACCTCCGATATCTATTTTCTTGTGATCCCGTTCCTCCGCCAGCTGTCGAAGAGGCAAGTGGTTATTTTGAGTATGTCTTGAGGAGATTTTGAAAAATCAGGACTAGGTGGGTCTTCATCCAGCAGTGCTCGATCAAAAGTGCTCGATCGCAGAATGGCCTTTACCATTTTTAAACAGTAGGATGATTTTGAGTTAGAATTTGAACAGCTTCAGTGGAATATCAAGTTGAATTTCGTGGCCGAACTTTCTTGATGACCCCTCACTTCATGCATTGTAATGGGAAAGTATTCTAGTTTCCTGGCGCGGACGTAGGTTTAACTCTTGGATTTGAGGGAAACTGCTCATGAGTGTTTTGGTTTGTTGTGGGCTATTCATAACCAGACTCCAGAGACTCCAGGGATCATGCTAGATTTCGTTACATAGCCG
Organism: Dermanyssus gallinae; assembly: GCA_003439945.1. NCBI lineage: Eukaryota > Metazoa > Arthropoda > Arachnida > Mesostigmata > Dermanyssidae > Dermanyssus > Dermanyssus gallinae. The sequence continues at coordinate 514,750 of QVRM01002323.1, forward strand.
ATGCCAGCACGGAAGGAGATCGTAAATCTCCTTCTTTTCTTCGAAAAGGAATACGACAAGCTTCTCTGTATTCCTCCCGCAGAGTGAGGAGATCTGGGCGAGATTGATAGTTCGAGAGGTTCTCGACATCGTGGTGTACAGACCAAGCTGTCGCCCTAAGCAGTAAGGTCTAAGAACAAAAGGCCAGACGCCAAGTCCCCCCTTCTAAAAGTGCTGCTTGGGGAAGAGTGCAGGCCATACCTGACCTGTACCGCTATCCAGTCTACTAGTGTCGGTGGGTTACCTGTTGTTTTCCCACTGGCTATGGATTGCGTTAAAGTCTCTGCCCTGACGAATTAGCGTTTTGATTATCTCCTGTTTAATGATTGGACAGGTGCTGTGGGGTTCCGAGGCCAGAATATCGCGTTAACATAGCAAAAGGTTGACTCGTTTAGGCTATGTGGATTTGCTTATTGAAAAATATGTAAATTGCTCGAATATTCTACCTTAGTTTTGCACACATGCTGTAGCCTCTTCAAAACGCTATTGAGTCTTGGTCGCAGGTAGGAACTGTAAATTGCATTGCAAAGGGCTAGAGTTGAATAGTCCTAAAATTGGCTCTTAAAAACCCCCACACAGAAAGTTCCATGAGGTTATGTTCCGGACTCCGCGGAACCCTTTGCGAGCGGTGGGACAAACTGGGTTTTCTAACTGCAAACAACAGTCAATAGCGCTTTGCTTTAGAGACTGCGGGCGTGTAAAAAAAAAACAAAAGTGGATTATTTAACTGATAAAAATGTTTTTCAACATTAAGCCATGGACAGTCAGCGTTGAAGACAGCTCCAAAGTGGCCCGCGCAGACACTAGATAAGCTTCTACAGGTTTGCAGGTGACTCGTTGGGGCTACTGTAACAGAAATAGATACGGCCCAGATCCTTGAGTTGAACCCGGGAGAATCCTCGCCGCTTTCTGTTCCAACAAGTTTGTATATCCGACTAGTGCTGCTCTCAACGATGCGGCTACTCCTTCCGTCATCAACCGTCCATATATGCGGCTTGTGCTTGATAAGAGTACTCGGTAGGCTCGCTCAGAAGGCTTAAGTTTGCCCTGCGGCGTCGTACAATCATTTCGAGGACATTAAATTATTGACTTCTTATTTGCTTGACATGTATCCTTTTTTTTTAGTTTGGAAGGGTTTGGATATGCTAATGCACATGCGTCACGAGCAGCTAGCGTGACTATTGTAGGACTCACACCCACTAAATCGTATTCTTCCCCACCCCCACCCTTAGGCTCGGTATTACTTTGATAATGTGCATACCAAAATACACATGTATCCCGATTATGATTGATTGATTTATTATTCGCTTGGCATGCATACCTAAATACACATGTCACCATTTTTTTATCAGGGGCGCTTAGAGCGGCAGCATATATGTTACCTATGCATCTGAATAATCAATGTACACTTCCATACCTACTGAGTATTTGCTTTCCATTGGGACAGCCTCTTCTTTGTAATATCGATCAGGTCCTTTCTAACGTTTGGTCCTAGAGCTAGGGCATCCGACAGCTCTATATCTCTGCTTCCCCCTAGGGCTGTACATTCTTTAACAATATGCTCAATTGACTCATTCCCTAGCCCACATTCTCGACATTCTGTACTTTGTCCCTCCATATATTTAGCTCTTTGTATCCTTGTATCCAACATCCCTGCCCTGGCATCTGCCAATAGCCCGCTCGCTCTTGAATTATCGTATACCCATTCTACCCCGCCCCTTTCCGTCTTTTCCTTTCCATATATACTTGTCAAACTCGATCTGGAACCCATCGCCAATTTCCATTTGCCTGTATATGACTTGTTCACCCTCAATTTCACCATCTTCTCCGATATTTCCGCTCTGGCCCATTGCTGACTATTGTACCCAATCTCCCTAGCTGCAAATTCTACTCTGCAATCCCACTTCGTTTTCATCTTTAGTGCCGTCTTTACCAGCTGCATCTGTTTAACCCATCTTTTATTTGTGACACTTTTAATCCTAACACTAAATCTTAGCTTACTTTGTACTTCCCTTTGTATAATTTTTGACATTCCTCCTTCGCCCTCAAGAAATTCCCTAGCGCAATTAAAACGGCAACCCAATGAAAATCTTATCACTTCTCTTTGTATTGTTTCTAACTTCTTTCCTAACCCCGCGCTGTGGACCAGAGAGGCATTAGCAAAGGTCAATCCTGGCACATACATGGCCTTACATATATTCCTTGTTACTATATATTTGTTAAACCCCCAGAGGCCCTTACACCTTACTGCATTTCTTCCTCTTTCAGCTTTCTTCCTCCGTGATATCTCTTCTTTTTCTAGATAATTCCCCCCTGTAGTCATTGTCACCCCAAGATACTTGTACTCACTTTTATACTCCAATTCCTTCCCCTGTACTACAAGCTTTCTTTCCTCCCTAATTCCGTTAAATACTAAAATTGCGCTCTTTTTTTCATTAAACACCATGTCTAGTTCCTCCGCTGCTTCCCCACATGCATTCAACATTTGTTGAACTTCGCTAGTGCCCCGCCCTAACACTACCATATCATCAGCAAACAGCAGCACAGGTGTCTTGATATATACACCTTTTTCCCCTATCTGCCACCCTAAACCCGTTTTATTAATCCTTCGCGCTATTCTCTCTATATATATAAAAAAAAATAACCGATGACAACGGACAGCCTTGCCTGACCCCCTTAGCGACTATGGACTCTCTAGATTGTTCGGCTGCTATTATTATTCTTACCGTGTTATTTCTGTAAATTTCTTCCAGCAACTCTACCCAACTTCTCTCCAAACCCTCCTCTAGCATAATTTTATACAACTTTGTTCTGTCCACCATATCATATGCTTTCTTAAGATCTAAAAATCCTGCCACACACCCTTGTCCCCGCAATCTCGATGTTTCGACAACCTGACTTAGTAGGAAAAGGTGATGGTCTAGCCTATATCCTTTCCTAAATCCGCATTGCCATTCTCCTATTTTCTCATTTGTCTCCAGAATACTCTGCAGCCTATTCTTAAACACTTGCATAAATATTCGATACGCTATAGGTGAAATTGTGATCGGTCGCCTATTTTGTAGAGTGTCATTATCTACCCCCTCCTTGGGAATAAGAGAAACTCTTCCCTTGCGCCAACCCTCCGGGATTCTGCCCCCTCCAAATATATTATTAAATTGCTTCGTTAGATAATGCACGTACTCTTTTCCCAAAGCCTGTACAATTCCTACCGAAATTCCGTCAAGACCACACGCCGTTTTTGGATTCATTGTTTTTAACACGCTTTCGATCTCATCTGCTGTGGTTGTAATTTCTGTGCTAGTTCTTGTCTTTTCTATACTGCTCACGTTAGTCGTAAAAAATAGTGCTTGTAACGCGGTGTCCATTTCATCTATTATTTGAAATTTGTCATCCTTGTTTTTTCCTGTCTGACATAGTCCCAAAACTGTTTGGCTCGCTGGCCCTTGGGGGCCCCTAAAATCCTGTTAAATTTATATCAGGGACGCTTAGACCGGCAGCATATATATTATGTACGCATCCATATTATCAATGTGTCCTCCAGTACTTACTGAGTATTTGCTATTGATACAATCTCTTCTTTGTAAGTATTATTTGGATAATGAACACTTTTGCTACTGTTGCACTTTAACTGCAAAATGCTAACGCAATTTTGTCTACTGGCCATTATTTGTTCGTGTCTTCGACATCCGGGATTGCGCATCGGAAGAGCTATGGGTACGGTTATCGCGCAGGAGTTGTGTGAAATGTTTGCTGTTAATGGTGGTCAGTGTTCGACACTTCTTTTTGCTCCTTTTTGTTTAAGAGGGAAGGAGATTCTGCCCCCGATTCGGATCCACTTCCAGAAGATGGAAGACATAATAAACCTTGTTCCGCATCCATTCGGTCTACACCTATAGCAGGCCTACTTCTCGCAGTTCTTGGCAATGTGGCTTACCTGTTCGTACTTGTCGCAAACCCAGCCATCGACTGGTGGGTTCTTGTACTTCTAGCCATGGTGACCATCGCGGACATAGACTATCCCTGGGGGTGCCTGGGGGATAACTTCCTCACGAAGGGGAAGGTAAACAGTCGACCAGCGTCTAGTAGGCTTTTCCTGCCCCTACCTATTTTGTTGCCGCCACGGCCAGCTTCCGCGGCCTGTCTACCCATTAGCGCAGCAGCGGCTTTCGAGCTGTCTTTCTTGATTGTTCCTTGGGGGAGGCTGCTTGATAAGTAGCCTCCTCTTTCCCAGACTAAACTAATCTACGACGGCCCCGTAGGTAAGGTCCTCCTCTTCTTTATTGCCGTCCTGGCCGCCGACGCTCATCATTTGCGTCCCCTCCTGGTAGTCAGCCCGAGGTGGACCCTGAAAGGTCATGCAAGGTATTCAAGCAGGTTACGGGCAGTATGGTACCCGTCTTTCGGCTCACTGCTCAAATAACAGAGAACCGGGCCGTTACACTGCTCGACCCTACTTGAAGTCATTACTTTATTGGCTTTATAGAAAAGTCTCATAAGGAGAGCATGCTCTTTAGTTAGGCCATGCTTCTTAAGGACGCGAAGTGCACTCATTGCTCTTGTAGTTACTTCATCCTCAGAGCCTATCTCCGTGACACAACGAGAAATGATCTCGCTGACATTCTGAGCTGTCTTGAATCTAAAAAACTTTTTCGGGCTGACCCTCAGCCAACATTTATCGTCTACGGGTTTGCGTTTACATTTCTTCGTTAGACGGACCCCATGAATACAAATATGCAACAGGATCACAGCATTGTTCTTCGAGTTCTTGCGAACTACCAGTAGGCGCATCGGACTTTTTCTAACGATACTGGGCTTTGATATTCACAGGCGCTTCTTTTAAGGTACAACTGACAATAATTTCATTAATCTTATCGATTGGATCTTTCGCAGCCTCCAACATCACGATCTCGCCCGTCTATCTGGCCTCATCGACCATGTTTAGATGTTTCTTCTCGCAAGTGCACTTGCTAAGGAGACTGGGTTGGCACAATTCCATGTGGCTTTCTCTTGTAGTAGCCTCTTACCTTTCGTTCGAGGCTTTAGCAGTTTTTCCCGCTGCATAGCGCACATGAGATGTTTTTGTGAGAGCCTTATTCATGAGGGTGGGTGTTATCATGTTATCCCGATATCATGTCCCGATATCTCCTATGTTCACCACTACCACTAGTACTAGACACTTTGCAGAATTTTTGAATTTCTATGATAGAATACAGGCTGATTTTTTGAAAGTATAATATTTCTTTTTTTTATTTCGACGTAATCCACCACTTTCTATTTATTTCTATGCATGAATCAAAGTCCACATCAAAATCACGTGTTTTGATGTTTGCTAGCTCCACTTTCACACTCCAGATGTAAGCACCGATTCGTGTGAATCAAAACGTCCTTGTTTATTTTTTTTGCAACGCTTAAGGAATTACACTGCCAAGTGGGGTATGAGATACCTGTTTCACCTGTTTGACTTCAGATGCAAGATGGCTTAGTGGCAAAAGCTTTTGCCGGGCATTCGGGAGGCCTGAGCTTGAGACCGAGACCGGCCACTCCTAAATTGGTTTTCGTGGTTCCCAATTTAGACAAGGCGAATGCCGGAAGACTTATGGACTAAAATCGACCATGATCGGGAAAAAAACGTGAAGCACAGATGTCTCAAAAAAAAATAAGATGGTGCACTGCCATTCAACCCCCATTGAAAAAATAGAAAATGCAGCCGTCGATCTAGAGACGCTTTAGTGCTTATTTTAATGAGTGTAGTGAAAATTCCTGGTAGGCAGTCTGTAGTCTACTTAAAGCTCGTTTTTTTAGTAGACCACAAAAAACCTTCGTCAAGTTCGACCGTCGCCACAATTTCATTCCTGGAAGCGAAAATGGCGTTTACCACCTATCCGGCAGACCGTTGGCGCATCACTAATAACCAGGTAGCTACCGCTAGCATATTTTTTGGTGAGTTTGAGGTGATCATGTACGACTTTATAGGGTACTACTCAAACCACGTTTTCGTCTTCCGTTGCTGTTCTTCGACGTCCTTTACGAGGTTCGTCGTGTTAATTGAGATGTCGAGTTCGACATTTTGCGTCAACCATGCACACTCGCTAGAGATGGGGCTTCTTCGCCAACGGTCGACCGAAGCATTTCGAAACACTCTTGGGCACTTTAACATCGCAGAAAGTTGAATAAACAAAAACAGTACACACTCAAATTTTCTAATGCGGCTGTTGTGGCACTCACATGCTTGTTCTCGCCATTTTCGCAGGCCGTTGTAAGTTTCTCTTTCTTGCGTTTGCATCCGAATTCTCTTCGCATAACACACTTCTCAGTATTGCTGTCTCAGTATCACTCATATTCGTCACACGATTACTGTCAAATTGACTGGCCTGTTATATGGGTAAGGGCCAAACATAGACTACCTATTTCAAATTAATATCGCCGACCTTGTAGAATTTTCTCTCATATAATCAGAACATAGTGCCATCCGTTCTGATAGTTTACTTGATTTTAGAGTCTTGTTGCCATAACTGTCTTTTCTTGACTATAAAAAGATGTGTAGCGCTTTTATTACACACCGCCTGAAGAGAGTAAACTGAGCTGTCTGCGTACTTCTTCGTGGACTGTCTGCGTGTTAAAAAATATGTAAACAATATTGTCTATTGGTTGTCTTTACTGAATGTGTTGATGCCGCTGGCTGACACGGTCTCTTATTAGGGGCATTGAGGCTTACATAAGTCGTCTTGCTCGTAAACTTAGTATTTCCAGAGCTGCATCGCACGTTCTTGAACACAAAGTAACTAAACTGGTGAATACTTTATATTACGACTAAGTTCAAACTGAGCATAAGGGATTCTCGCTAAGATTTCGCTACGCCGGTCAACGTTTAAATGAAACTGAATACCTTCCCCACCCCTGATATTAGGTTATACCGTGGCCACTTCTGACCCACAAGCAGCTGAGCTTTCTACTAGGCCGTTTTTTACCTTTTGCTGTGCATCTGGCCCAGATACGTTACTCACGCAAAACATTTGCAACATATCACATAACTTGGTTATCTTCTCTAAGGTTCACTAAATAATAGGTTCGCTTCCTTCTGGGCTCAAGCTGAATAATAGCCTTGCATATGAGAACATTCCCCCAGGCTTTTTCAAAACGTTCAAGTTGTTTCTAGCGAAATTATTGATCTTAACCATTAAACTTCTCTTTAAACTCAGCCCTATTACGCCTGCTTACAAAAAAAGGATCAACAGCAAACGCTGATAACTACTGGCTCACTTCGCAATGCTCTATACCGCGCGGAGGCTTTTAAACAGGTTTTAGTTAAGCATTTGAGCAACTTCTTAATTGTAAGCCGCTTATTATTTATTTTGTTTTAACTTAATGGGGGGTGAATGGCAATTCACCATCTCTTTTTATTGAGACATGTGTGCTCCCCGTTATTTTGTTTAACATGGTCGTTTTTTAATCCACTCCGGTATTCACCTTGTTTAAATTGGAAACCATGAAAACCAATTTAGGAGTGGCCGGACTGGGGCTCGAACCCAGGCCTCCCGAATGCAAGGAAAAGGCTTTTGCCACTGAGCTATCTTGCTCGGTATGTGCCCCACTTCAGCATGGATTGACCCATTAGCAGCTTTTGATGATGACTTAAGACTGGTCGATATTCATTAAGACACACACCTGGATTTTGCGTGCACGTAATCCAGGTGTAAATGTGCCTTGTACATTGGCTTCACTAAAATATTTCTGTATTAGAAGCCCGATTTGAATAAATATGGAATAGTGGTCGCGAAAGTGCAAATCCGTTTTTGATTTGCGGCTGAGGTGCCCTCAAGGCGCAGTGGCTGATGCTGTTCCCAGTGTAGATCCAAGGTAACAGAGCCGTCTTACCTTACCTTATACAAATTTGACTTTCTGGGATTTTTTAAAAATTAATACACGCTCCAACAACTTAAAGAGCCAGCGGTAACGTAGCATAAAGATTATGTAGCATACAAACAGTCTGCTTGTTCTCTTGATACGGTTACGTACAGTTGCCAACATACACATATATACTAGGAAATATTTTTACACAGAGACACATGCGCAGATTCCACGAGCTGGGCATGTATCTCTATCGTGGAGGGTATTTTCGTATAGTATCCCAGTGGCAGGTACATCATCACTTGGGAATGCACTGAAGTAATACCACAAGTATCCCGGTCATGTAGGTTAGGGGGTCATCAGGTGTTTAGTGGGTTTGAGAGTCCCATACTACCCAGACCAAAGGGTGTGCGTTATGCATTTTTGTTCCTGGCCCCTGTAAAAAAAAAGTACATCATCACTTGGAAATGCAACTATTCGACATAGTTGAGGGCTCTTCGATGTAATGCCAAAGTAATACCGAGCCTGGGGGGGTGGGGAGGAATCCGGGTTTAGTGGGTTTGCGAGTCTCACACTAGTCACGCAGGCTGCTAGTGGCGCATGTGCATCATGCATTCCCGAAACCTCCCAGAAAAAGAAAAAAAAATTGTTGAGGGTTATGATAAATGGGAGAAACTTAATAGACTCCACAAGTTGAAGCTCTTCTTCAGGGTTTAATCGGTTACGTTAGAAGAGTTGGTAGTTTTCTTAAGGGTCTTGGCTATGAAACTAAACTCACTAGTTGATAGACAAGGATCTGCAGCAATACAGCAATGCTGTCACTATGATTGTGTGATTACTAAGTTCAGAATAAAATTTGGAGCTTTGTTAATGTGTCAAGCGTGCAAAATGACCGTAGTCTTCCTACCTGGCCACGAGCAAGAAATCCTCTCTACAAGTTTACTTGTGTCTTCGAGCTGTCTGCGGTCATGTGCTCATAGTTTAAGACAAAAGTATACTCGGGCCTCTGCGTATGCTTTCTTGGGCTCCAGATTTTAGGTCGGAGGTGTGGTTCATATTCAAAAATTGAAGGTAGAAATTAGCCAGGCGTATATCTTTTCCATATCTCTTTTTAAGCGGCACAAATGCTGCATCCGGCCATCTCTTGAAAGCCTCCAAAACTTTTAAGAGAAGTTTTCCGTAAAATTAACTATCTGTCATAACGTTCTATTATTTGTTTAGTGTTTCTGTGGGCAAGGGTACATTAGCCACTCGGAATTTATCAGAAGAAACCCGCTGGCACAAAATGCATTTAGGTTGCCCATAGGACGAATGTGTTTCCACGATTACTGAAAATGTCGAGGAAGGGCGTGTACGAACCACTTCATAGTTAAGCTCGGGAACTATGCATAAGATTTAGCGTTTTGTTGTATTAAGGTCTGTTATTGTATGTGATGTTCATGCAGAACTTTAAACTAGTCAAAGTCAAAAGCATCTTTATTCAAGGTTCATATATGCCTAAGTATACATTGTTTTTAACAAATACGAAACAAAAAAACTAATATAATTATAACACGCACCAGGTGTGTTGATTTCGCAGGCTTCGTTGAAATCTCCATGAGAATGTGTTGTTTATTTTTACTGAGCGTGTAACTTCCAGTGATCTAACAGTCACTCCACATTGTAGTACATTATCTAGATATTTAAACATTTCTTTTTGACACTCGTCTGATAAACGTGGGCTGTACACGCTTAATGGCATTTATCTTTTTTGCAATTTAAGCAATCCAAAACTGGCTGCAGTAGAGAAATTTGGGCAAGACTAGACTGTTTTACAAGCGCGAACGGCGAACCACCTCGAGGAGACAGCCAACGCTGCGCTGAAAGTGATCGAGGACTGTATGGACGAGGCCAAGCTGCAGATGGTTCCCCGGAAAAAAGAGGCCATACTGCTCATAGGCGATGGCGATGATTACCCCACACTCCTTTACGTAACAAAAGTAAGTTGATTTTTATAAATAGGCAAAGAGAGAAGCGATCCTTAATTTTGGTTTGTTGCACAACACGGCAAATATTGTCCTCTAATTGACGAAATTACATTATTTGACGTGCATGTCTTCAATAGTGCTCATCTCTGCTTTGTCCGCTGTTCGCGGTTTGTAAGCCGTTAAATTAGAAATGTTAGTTAACGATATTTCTACATCAGCTTAGAGATACTAATTACAATCCAGAGTTGACGAGGGACGTATTTCACAAGGGAACGCTCAGCTGAAGTACCAAGTATTATTTGATTGAATCTGACATGCCGGGAAGATTCACATGACTCGCAAGGACTTGTATAAAATGGCTATTACGCAAACGCCGGTTGGAATTCACGCATTCAAAAGATACTCCCAATAAATAGCATTATTGGCTAATTCGCTGGGCTGTCTACGGTGTGTCTTTTAATACATTAAGGTGTGTGTCTAACGGGAATAAATTTTGCAGTGTGCTGATTCCAGCTTGCGGACAACGACAGCCTACCCTGGCTTTCAGAGGCAAAATGAAACACAAACTTGTATGACGGGGCCGTAGGTAACAACCAAACGGGTACCTTTGGCTTCCAATTCGTGCAGAGCGGCAATGAACTGGGTACATTGTCCGAATGAACTGGATGTCAAACATAAAAGCTAAAAGGGATTTTTCGCTGGCCCAGCGGCAACAGTGTCCAGTTTATGGAAACGACAACGGCTAGGTCAATCGTTCACCATTCACTGTAGTTAGGTGCTGCGGCGAGTAGATTCGCCAACCGGTAGATAAACGTCCACCTGCTGAAAGATGACGTGACTGGTCACCGCGTGGAGTAAGAACATTTTCGACGCAGCTATCATTTGTGTTGGCGACGTCTGTTAGTAATGCTCTAACTATATTCCTTCATCTAGCCAGCCGCCCGTCGGCCTTCCTAAAGGCCGCGTTGTGAGGTAACATGACCAAAACAAGGTAAGAGAGGACGGACCTTCAGAGAGAGGGAGGGGAAATGGGTAAGGGCGAAGAGTCCTGAACACTGAGAAAGAGGTCAAGAGGAAACCTCCGGGTGCCGTGTTGTTGCGATTTGTGAGTTTATCCGAGTTCGCGTGTTGTCGTATTGTTCTTAAAGCAGGTCGGCGGACGGTGAGGTGGCGGTGGTGATATGGTGATGGCTTGTGGTCGTGGTCAAGGCTTTCATGAAGACCAACGCAGTATATGATGGTCATGATGAAAGCAGCGGCGACGACGACGGTGATGCGGCGGATGGCCGAACGTACGCGATCCTCCAGCTGACAACAATAGCTTTCGCAGGAGGAGCGTCCATCAATATTAGGTAATGCCGGCTGCCGACAGCAGACACACAATGGCGATGCCGGTCAAAGTCGGAATGAAACGGGCGGCAGATGGCAACGTAAGACACACGCCGAGGATGCTCATCGGCCACCTGGAACTCGGACTGGTGGTAGCACTTCCGGGATTGCAGGTAGGCGTAGCAGTAAAGTATAATAATCATGGTGATGAAAAAGATGTTAATAATTCACTTCGGGAGCAAATACATAAACGATATATTGCTTAACTGGGCAGTTCATGTGCTAGCGTATGAATTTCTGAACAATACTTTGGTTGACAACATTCCAGTCATTTGTGCTCCGAAAAAATACCCGGTAAAAAGTCAACCGGTATAGAGTCAACACTCTCGGAGGGAGGGGGCCGGCATCAAGTTATCCAGAGTCCCATCACAAATGCTTGACATCACGAGAATTCGAGCTTTACGTCTGAATACAAATGTATTACGTTAGGCCATATAATAATGTAGCTTTCACAGAGTGTTTTCTATCGTAAAGGACTACAAATGACCAAAATATGTTCAATGAACCCAATTGGCATTTGGGTAGTGCGTATATATATATATTTACATATATATATATATATATATATATATATATATTTACATGCATACATACACATAGACTGATGCGGGCAATAATATTTTCTTCAAAATACCGTCAATAATACAATTGTTTAAAATTTGTTATACTATATGACAACTTTATGCTCAGTGATGAAATTGACGTCCTGAGGAGACTGTCCCACAATATATATATATATATATATATATAGCAAGCAAGGTTTTATTTAAATATAGTTCACTGTGTACCAACAAGTAATCCATTGCTAACGAGCATATAAGCTTACTAGATAAGCCAAGTCATTGACTGAAGTTAATGATACTGAAATATGGCTATTTGCATTGATGTCAGGGTGACGCCGATTGAATAGAGTGCTTGCGGTGGTAAAGACGTCGGTGGACTGCATTACCCTTTTGCTGTGCGCCGTTGTTTTTATCTCATTGACAAACTGCAGGCGACTAGAGTGCAAGTACAGTCTTTTTTTTTACTTTTTGTAGTCATAAAGATACCCGCACACGCTTCAGTCGTTTATGGCCACTTCACGTGCCAGCTCCACGGAGCCTTGACTTGATGCGCTCTCGAACGTTTGACCATTATATATATATATATATATATATATATATATATATATACATATAATGGTTCATTAACACACCGGCTGCGTAGAACATTTTAAAACAGCGAGGTTATTCCTAGTGAATCTCTGAGAAACAGTAACACTTCGGGACTCGACTGAATATCACTGATGTAATTCTGTCAATCTCACTGTATATTTCAAAGCCTTATGATCTGGAACCCGGATATTAATACGAGTGTGTACAGGAGCCCGGGCGCACCGAAGTATGAAGGCCTTATCTTCCAAACATATCGAACGCTTTTGATCGGGTACAAGCAAAGTTTATTCACCGCCTTAGTTAGAGATGCAACGTCTCAAGAAGCGATATTTTGCTTCACGCCATTACCACTCTTCAAGACGTTGCAGACGTGGGACTGTACTAAATGACTTACACAAAACGGAAGTTGACCACTTGTTGGACAGAAAATTAGGTCTCATGCGGGAGCCAAAACTGAACGCCTAAATAACATGTACACCTGGCAAGTGCGCCTAAAAAAGCGAATTAAAAATAATGCCTTTATTTGCAGTAGTGCAAACCTCGAGCGCTTGTGATTATTGCTCCAATTGAATTATGTGTAATAATATATATAGCAATATGCAACTATTTCCCTTTGGTTTAAGTAAAAGCGCATTAAAATTAAAATTAATATCTAAAAGTTAGCTGGCAATAGGCTGATCTTACTCCGAAGTGTTTAGGGGATGGCCCACGGGCTTCGACGCTCAAAATACAAAACCATAAAGACAAAGCGGACGGCGGTGTGCTTTTCTCAGTCGCAAATTGCACATGACAACCTAAAAACGGTTGTTGCAATATTAAATCTATCTACTTTATCTCAAAGTTGTTGCACGTGTTGAACACATCAGTAACGTTAAATTAACGTATATGGGACTTTATATAAGTGTATATAAAGGTACCACGTCCAAGGAACATGTGTTGCGGTTAACTAGATTAAGCCGACCGTGCTGAGCGTAATGGCTTAATAGGGCGCTGCATAGACCTATGTGAATATAACTAATGTCCCCGCACACGTTTCTCGCAATACTGAATGATTTTACTCTCGTATCCAGCAGATACAGTTCTGATTTTTCATTAAGAGATCACGAATCTGACAGAAGACGAATGAAATACCTTGATAATCCGAAAGAATTAGTAGGACTGTATAAACAATGTTGAATTTTTGGAGTGATATCTGGTACTTGTCTATGACGGAGGTACCCTAGATAGGTGTTTTGATATTTAGCACTACCGCGGATAACCTAAAGCGCAGTGTTGAATCCCTTTGTATAAATATAACCGAATTCAGTTTGTCCGTTTAGTTATTTTGGTGGCGGTTTCACTCATTGCCGGTTGACTCAAATGCAGTAGAAGTGTGAGTGGCTTTAGAACAATGAACGCCAGGAAGTTGTGCATTTCTGCACTGATATAGCTGCGAGCATTTTAGGGCCAACGACATGGATGTCCACTTTCTTGCTTTCTGTGCATAATAGTCTTTACGAGATAAAATATTTTAAGTTAAATAGCGAACGTAAAATTCTGCGTCGAAAATAAAGTGTATATTGGGGTTTGTGTGTACGGAAATGCGTATGCGGAGAATCTGGGTGGAAAGACTAAAACAGGGGCCTAAGTAATAACGGTAATCTAAACGGTCATCTAGACAAACAAACGCAACAGCCATTTATCGTGAGGGTCTCTAAATTAATTGTCGCTAGCGTGTTATTCCTTGCTGATGCTAGAACACCGAGCCGAGAACGTATAACGAAAACGTAACTGATAATAATCTGAAATACGGCAGCGCCATTTTGTTGGTCAAATGTAGAACCAACTCTACTCCAGTCATTCCAGTTCAATCGGCCTCGATGCCATCAAAAACGCCACTAAGTAGCAAAAGAAAATTATTTGCGTCTTAATCCACATTGATTAAATCTAGACTAGTGTTTTTTTACACGGCTTGTGCAAAGAAGATTAGCCATATGAAGCGCATAGCAACCGAAGGCCCCAGCAAGTAGTAACTAATAATCATGGTGTGTGCGTGGAGTTGACAATAGTGGGTGGGATTAATGCCCCAAATATAGAAACATAGCTTGGCTAACAATATGCTCTGTCCGATGAGTGGACATGTCAAGTAGGCCCGATAAGAGGCCTCGTCTTTGATTGATCTTAAGAGCGGATCGCCCAATCAAACAGGTCTACATAATTAGCTGTCAGGGACAGCCACGGCGTCAATGACATTCGCACAATGTACTACAGTTTTGTCAGACTTGGACACCCATTTTGTGTGCTAAACCTGAGCAATGCCTTCAAACGGTATTATCAAGCATGGTTTTCCGTCAAAGTTAGTGAATACCTACGGTAAAGAAGAGGCGAAACGCCAGCCGTCGAGCGAGATTTGTGAACATTACTTGCAATCGGGTTGTGTTCATGCTGTAATCAAGAATTGCCAAAATTGCTAAGCTTAGTGGCCCTGAGACGTGTATCGGCATTCCGGATATGCAAATATAGTTGCTACGTAATAGTACAATATATATATATATATATATATATATATATATATATATATATATATATATATATAGTCAATTTTACGCACCTCGGACGTCAGTTGTAAGGGCCTTGACGCCTTCAAGAACGCCACTAGGTAGCAAATGAGAATTATACAGCACTGTATGCGTGCGAATTGCGACAGTGTAGGTACACGATTAACCACATGAAGTGCATAACAAGTAGTAATTCATGATCGTGATGGGTGCATGAAGTTGACTATACACTATAGATGCAAGCTAAATAAAGAACGAGCAAATATATTGGCACCATAAATTGAGCCAAAGGTAGGGCAGGATTTCCATCTGCTCGGTCTCTAGGTAGACTTTGTGAGGCACTTGGATGACCTGACGCTATTCCGCTTGTCTTCAGTCAAAATACAATATTCGCATAGGACGCTAGTCTAGAGTGTACGGTAGCCGCTCTTTACATCGACATCGAGTGCGCTTCGCACTACAAAATTATTACTTCGGCAGCGGACTAAAACGATGCCGAAACGAAATCTGACCTAATTGGCATTTGAGACCAAAGAATCTACTGATAAAGGATCGGCGTGTATCCAAGATTCTACGGGATCTCCTTCTGTTTTCCACTATTTCATAGAATAATTGGTCTATTGTAGTTGTTAACAGAAAGATGCTATTATAGTCGTGACAGGAGGAACACACGAGAGAGCAATCGAAGGGTTGCCTTTAGAGGCACTACAACGCCCCTCATGCTAAGGTAACATGATACTGATTAGAACATAACGGCAGACAAATTGACTATAATAAGCAATGCATTTTCCCAGACTAATATTTTGATGTGTCTAAGAGATTGATAGCAAATTAGGCAAAATAATAAGGTTTTCTTCAACAAATGTAGCTGTACTACTTTATTTGCATTTAGTTTTTAAAGAAAAATACACTATTATTTATATAATCAAAATATTTATATAGTTAAGGCAGTCCGCGTTTACACTATCTCGATGTTTCTTGTGCGTGTTGAGCTCATACGGTTTGTAATTGTATTTCCATACCTCACCGTCTACGCTCCCTGGTCGGGAAGCGCAGGTGGTGAGGGAGTTCGTAAAATATAGTTCAAAGTCGTATTGGGATCAATAGTAATATGGGTGATCTCAACAGTGGACGTTGATTTGATTCCATAAGTAATTCTATAGACGGCTTTGGAAGTGCGTCCTAGAATTGCGCAATTCTTCTCATTCGCTATCTGCACGTGGTTGCATGTCATATCACGTCAATAGAGCGTCCGTCTGCAAAAATTCAATCGCACACCGTATGACAAATAAGCACCTGAAATTCACGCATGTCAACATAATGTAAAAATAGGACTAAATCTGTCTCGCCTGGAGCCCATATTTGTGCAAACACTTCGGCATGCTTGAGGGTGCTCAGAGAAGACTCCTGAAAAGGCACTGTGCAAGATGTAACATCGAGCCCAATGCCTTTAACCGGTCGTCGTTTTCAACTTACTTAAGAACTATATATATATATTTCTATCCAATAATTTATATATATTTGTTGAGGAGGTGGACCCATGCATATAAACACGAAAGTATGTGCTCCTTTATTGCCTTTAAAGGGCATATAACTACACACATGGTTATTAACAAAAATCATGTAGTCAATATATACAAAGCAGAATATAAAGGCATGTATGACAATTTAATCTATAATATAATTCGTGATATATGCGGTAGCACAGTTTATAATATTATGTTACGAGCTCATATTTTTCAACATTCTCGTCAAGGGCCACGAAAAAAATTGTTGATTTGGTCAGATCATGCAACTGCTTTCGGCAATATGGTTAAAGAACTGCGCAAGTTGTTGTTGCAGACATAAAAGAAGATGGAAAGTCTATTAGACTGAGAGACTCGAGCGTACAATTTAAAATCTGCTCTCCGGTGCCGTTTTGATACATGTGCTAAATCGAGACTGCTACGCTCTACCTTACATAGCAAGGCAAGACGTCGAAGCCATTTAGACTGAGCTTTTTTAGTTGCTTCCATGTGTTTCTTTAAAAACGACCGCCAGGCTTCACAGCTGTAAATTGATTTGTGAACGACAATACTATTATAACGGTGGACATTAAGCATTTAACGGACATTTAATAATAAGACAACAAATTATCATATTGCATGTAAGACTAAGATTGAATAGTTTTCGGTATGTAAATAATACAATCCGCTTCGTATTACACAATTTTCACAATCTGTGAGACTTTCGAGAACAAGGCGGACATGCCTAAATCTAATTTAATCGAAAATTTCTGAAACAGAAAGACCGCGTCTTGTTTTCGTTCCGTAAATCACGAGGACATTGGTACCCACCGAAAGTATTTTGGCGTATCCGAGATGGTCGTGCAGAATCTTATGGAGGGTCTGGGCAATCGCAGCTTTCACACCAGTCACATTTTCGTCGTCTGTTGCTAGTTTTGAACGTTCTTTACGGGGTTTATCCTAAATATTGAACGCCCAGTTTGAACCATTCTGTATTATCCATACACACTACCAAAGAATGGGCCTTCATTACCCATCAGTCGATGAGGATGATGAATGTAGAAGTGCACAAGAATGCTTCGAAGCATTCTTGTGCACCTAATCCTCCTTTTAAGCTGCAGAAACGAACAGCACGCAACCCGATTTTTGGATACGGCTGTCGTGGCACTTACATTGTGCTAGCCATGTTCTCACGCCGTTTTTGTGAGAGAATTGACTCTCTCACAAAAAGTTCCTGTTTTATCTGCCAGAGGGTCTGCCGGTACGTTATCACTTCGACCCGCTAACTTTGGTGCTTTTGAAGCAGCTGATACTCGTGATGCTGGTGGCGCTGTTTTGAGGCTACACAAACGATTAGCAAACCTCTACAGATAGGCAGAGCATGTCTACCGCAATAATCGAAGAAAGAGAAGTGTCAGTTTGTAACGGCAGCCTCGTAACATCTTGTCCTGAGGACTCTCGATGTGCAACTTCTCGTCAAGACGTTTGATGTGCAAATGTACGTTCTCAGCTGATGCATCTGCGTGCAGACAATCGTCTGGAGGAACCACTTTGATGATTTGTCTCATCGGTGCTGTCGCCGCTTTGACACGCGATTCCACACATCTGGCACTCGAGCAATTCGGTTAACATACGGCGGTGCACATTAATCTTCCAAGAGGGCGCGAAGCGTCTCCTCTGCGGCCGAAATGTATTGTTTATGAGTGACAGTGAAATTATGAATATTTATTACACCGCAGTGTAAGTGCTCGAACTTTACAAGGTGTGTGATTGAAGTGAACGAGTGTTCGGAAGAAAGCACAACATTGTAGAAGCAAAATAGTTGTGTTGAATAGAGTTTGCAAAAATGCCGATTCGGTGTTATCTCAACACGGTATGCGCGATCTGTATCTGGCGGTGTTCGATGTAGTGAACAAAAATTGTGATCTGAACTTGGTGACTATATGTGCACGTTTGCCCTTGATTTAGCATCGGCCAGTCCATCTATCCCCGAAAGTTGCGTGTAGGTAAGCCCATACCGCAACGTCGTTGTATTGTACTGCATCACTCCATCATGCTGGAACCATATTCTAGAGCGAATACTTTCTCGAACAACTACCAGCAGTTCGGGTAAGGTCGTGCTCAGAAATGTGTAGTACGGTCATAAAATGCATTCGACCGTAAAACTTATATATATATATATATATTACTTGATTCTCCTTTGGATATGAAATTCAGTATCGATACTAAATTGCACAGCCATGAAGTCTGTTTAAATTAATTTTTTCAGCCATTTAAGTGTGCAACGCTCAACATACAACACTGGTCGCTCTAGGACTTGCATGCAGAATTTACATGCTGGCTTTACGTGCACGAGATCGGTGCAATGCAGTGTGGGGTATACATGTGCATTGTACGGGAACAAGTCTGATGCACAAAACAATCAGGGACTCATCTCAATAGAACAGTTCGCCTGTCGACCAGACTGCTTACCGGTCCTGCAGCTCCTTGAAACTCAAAATGATTAAGCTTTGATGCTTAATGGCAGAAAGTCATTCGATTGCATTTATTTTGACTTCAAGTCGGCCATACACGATAAACTCTTGCGGGTCCTCCTTAGTTGTGGTGTTGGTGGAAAAATAGTCAAGTGGGATAGCTGCATTCGTACGTGGCAGAACTTTCCGCGTTCGTGTCAATGACTGCCTATCATTCTGTGGTCGAGCCACTTATGGCTTTCCACGGGGCACCATGAGCCGCTTATGAACATATTGTATACTGATTCACTAAAGTACATCGTCCCGAAACATATACATATGAAGATCTACTAATCTCCACAATACACACGAGATTTTTAAAACGTGTCGGATACAGGTGCAATGTGCGTGGATTGATCCTAAGAAGATCGAATGTAATGGAAATTTACAGCTTTTATAAGACAACGATACCAAATTGTTTGATAAAATCTGTCAGAACAAAAAGACTGCAATATTTTGTCAGGAAAGTTGTCATACCAGCACGTTGTGACGCAAGTTTATACGCAAAAGTCACCGCAACGAAAACCTTTGTAAACCGAGGCTTCAGCCACTTTTCCCTGCCACTCTAACAAAGTTTGCTGAAGTGATTCTGTAATAGGTGACTTAAGCCTGACTCTGCTTGTTTCCACTGCCGGTCCGCAACCCGCTAGCAGGTACACAAAGCGGTTTCTTGCCGTCCGTGGCCTTCTGCACATGGCGGGCTAGGTCTGCGATGTGTCAAGCCTGTAGAAGTTCAGAAAAATATTTATTTTAGTTGTGCTTAGAAAGGTTGAGGCGGAGTAATGCGGTGATTGAGCCCTGTGTCTGTAGAATAGCAGCCTCCGTTGGGCAGCGTGAGCCGACGCGCATAGTTGTACGTCGGTTGGCGGCAATGGCAAAGCAAGCTAAAGACATGTTGGCAATGGCGACGCAAGCTAAACACATGGCGCCAAATAGAAGATGCCGCCACCCCACTAGCAAGGACGCGAAAAGTCACTAAATGCGCGGACAATCTGTGACATAAAAAGAAGCATGAGAACAAATGAATTAGTAGTCGTTGGTGCGAGGCAGGCAGAGTATGTGTGTTGTTTGCGCGAGACACTGGCAAACTCGTAACGGTCGCCGTTCGATCGTGGCGGTGGTGAACACCACAGTGTCTATGTTCGATTAACGTTCCATTCTAAAGTGCAGGCGTTCCTACTGCGTGTGTCGTGATGGAACGGTTCACAGATGCCGAGAAGACTGACGTGCCTTTAATGTATGGTAAAGCAGACGGTAACGCGAGTGCCGCACACCACCGCACACGGGCAGAGCGTTTTCCACACTGACGGATGCCTGCCAGCATAATTGCGGCTACATCGTTTGCTCCGCGAAACTGGACCATTTCACGGCCGTCACTACGACGCTGGACGACTGCGGGCAGTGAGAAGTCCAAATTCGGAGGAACACATTGTAGCACATATTGAACACCTAGCAGGTGACTAAAAGTGTCGGTGCAAGTCGCACCACCGTCCACGAGGTGCTAAATGAATCATGGCTACATCCGTACCGGCTGCAGCGAGTTCAAGCCTTGCGGGATTCTGATTACCAGCCACGCATGCATTACTGTCGCTGGTTTCTGCAACAAGCAGCGGCCAATGTGAAATTACCTGCACTTGTTCTCTTCAAGGACGAGGCGTCCTTCACACAAGATGGTGTGTTCAACGCACACAGTTCGTTGGTAGGCCAAGGAGAATCCACATATGATCCGCCCGCATGCACACCAGCATCGCTTCTCCTTGAATGTCTGGGCAACTACCTTGTCTGACCTTATATACTTCCCGACTGGTTAAATGGATCAACATACCACATCTTGCTGAGCACAACCTTACCAAAACTTTTGGCATACGTTCCACAGAGTATTCGGTCGAAATTGTGGTTCCAGTACGGTGGTATCCCAGCACGCGGCGCGCTTTCAGTACGAAGTTATCTGGATGAGGCCTTTGCCAATCGCTGGATTGGCCGAGGCGGTTCACAAGCTTGGCCGTCGCGATGGACCGATCTATCTTGTGTCGACTTTCCGCTGGGTCTACTATTGATCTGATCGCCGGAATGTTTACTGCTGCTGGAACCATTCGGGAGACCCCTGGTATCGTTGAACGCGTGCAAAGGAAGTTTTGCCGCTGCTACCAAATGTGCCTATTGGCTGGCGGGCATTCGTTCAAGCCGTTCTCGTTTGAACTAAAATAAATATTTTTCTGAGTTTCTACAGGTTTGACGACTGACTTGATTGAAAAAGAAAGCAAGCATAGTAGCTGCGTACATACATTTATGACTATCGGGAAATTTGGGCTACTTTGCAACCACAGACGTCAGCTTTACCATTATGTGGTTGGTACCAAAATAATTCATTTAACATGTAATTTCGTTTAAACTTATTGGTTGCGCACACGAAATGAAAATGGAACCTGAGCGTTAAAGGTCGAACATGTAAATATAAAATTATAATTTTCCGATCTCTTCTTAATATCACAATGGTCCCTGCTCTAGCTAAGGTATAGTTCAGACAATATAGAATTTCCTCGCAAATGCGCCGGTATGCTCAGTTTTTCATTAAGGAATGCCTTCTCTCACAATCGTGCAGTTAGAAAACGTATGTCGGGACAGCCGCCCCTTAACTAAAAAAATTGATTAAAAATCATCTCACTCCTATATGAAGCAAACTCCTCCTTTTTATTGGCAAACATTATTTTCTCACCGAGTCGTATCCCAGAAATTCAAATAAAAAATTCCGGTCACACAGATTATATATATATATATATATATATATATATATATTGCCGATATCTACAGTACCTCAAAATGTGTACATAACGATCTGATACGTCCTGTATATTTGCTGAAGCAGATCAAAATATTAGCAAATATGCACGGGTTCACTTTCGATATGGCTGTCGAAAAAAACTTAGTTCCTCGGCAACTGGGTAACACAGTACCATCACTTTGGTACGAAAATGATGGGCATTAAATTTGCCCCACAATAGTGGTGTTTGGGCAAAATGGCAAAATTCTACGATTCTGAACGTGAAAGTTTCAACGCAAAACATAACAACATATCGAATTTTTATGACTTTATTTAATCCGGCTATTTGCCTGTCGCTGGCTTGCTTTGGATATCATTCACAGTATGGAGAATTTTCGGCGAAACCGCCAACCACGCCGGTATGATCGATTCCTTTATGCGTTGACTGGTTCCTCCGCAAACGTAGATTTTGCACAACTATGTAGGGGAAAAGGTCTGAAAACTACTTTTATAAATTTTATCCTCACCCCTAAAGGAGACGTTTCTGCCCCCTCCTTATATTGGAACATGTTATTCTCTTGCCGAATCCTGTATATATATATATATATATATATATATATATATATTAATTAGAGAGGGGATGAGAATAAAACAAGCAGGATCAGCAACAAGCGAAAGACAGCTCGAGGGCAAAGGCTGAACACCTGGTTGCTAAGCGGAATTTGTTACTGAGGCGCCATATAGCTGACCTATGTAGCGAGCTTATTTACACTCAGACGTGATCGTTAGAACATCCCATTGGATAGCAGCTAGGCGCGGGTGATATAAGACAGGCCGCATAAGGCGCAGGCACAAACAAAGAAAACAAGATCTTTTGTCGACTGAAATTGTTGAGTATACATACGACGTTAAAAATTGCATATTGTTTATTCAAAATGCATATGTTTGCTCTTCGCATGAGCGATTCTCGTTGTGTATGATCACACTCAGTTACGTAAGCGGCTATAAGTGTTAACGTATGGATTTATCATTCTTGTCGATGCTTTCGAAATTGGTCGTTGTTGATGCTGCCCGAAATTCTAACCGTAAACATTTAGTGTTGTTATATATGTTAAGCTTGTGTGTGTAACTTATACCTAATGTATTATACGGAAAATAAACTTATTACACAACCAAAAAAAATATATGTTAAGCTTTGTTTGTTGGTATAAGTCTGAGCACAATATTTCAGGCACCCTGCTGCACGTTGCATCTTGTAGCATTATTTGCCATCCTCGTAAAATAATTATACTAACAGTAACCATTATATCATATACTCTACATGAAAAATAAATGGTATATTTTTGGGGGTCCCAGAGATTTGCTCAGTCATCGATTGCAAGAGGTTTGACCGTCTCCGTTTTCAACCAGACCCGCAATTTTGGGTTGTGTTGCGTAGCATTGGTCTCATAAACCACTTTAAACGTCTCC
Source organism: Dermanyssus gallinae (assembly GCA_003439945.1). Taxonomy (NCBI): domain Eukaryota; kingdom Metazoa; phylum Arthropoda; class Arachnida; order Mesostigmata; family Dermanyssidae; genus Dermanyssus; species Dermanyssus gallinae. Next base: position 537,936 of record QVRM01002323.1, read on the forward strand.
CCCACGAAAACGCGTGGAATTAGTCTAGACATTGTATCATTTTATCATCAATTGTTCGTATATATGTATGTGTGTATATATATATATATATATATATATATATATATATATATATATATTGATGCCATTTATCGTCTGGACAGCTTTCGCGATTGGCCTATGAACAGACCGAATGAGAAAGAGGAAATGAGAACCACGCACATGATAATCTAATCTAGTCTGCACTCGCTGCGTGGACAGGGTGTATTTTTGGTGTACTTTTGTTCAAGCCAGTCGAATGAGCTAAACGTGATTGCCCCGTATGCTCGCGGCTGCGTGTAGTAATGCACAAAAAATTAATCGGTCAATGTGTTGTCCCAGTCAAACATTTTTCCCACCCAGTAATTTAGCTCAAAGTCACGAACATAATGAACTTGGCGTACACGTACTTCCATATATATATATGTATATATATATGCGCCGACTCATACCGCACTCCGAGAATGTGCACTTACAGACCCTTAATTTTATATTTCGGTCTATATAATACATTTACATAGTCGCTAGAAAACCCGGTATTACATATACAAAAACTGTCGCAGCTGCTTCTGGTACTTGTATAGACTAACAGTCGAGCCCGGTGGCGTAGTGCATTAGTCTGCGCCTCACGACTGAAGGAGACACATAGGTGCGCGGGTTCCGTTGCACATTTGTATTTAAGGGGGTCCGTCTATCAAGCAATGCGAAAAGCAGTCCCGTGGACGTTAAATCTTGGCTGAGTGTGGTGAGCCCGAAAACTTTAAATTGTATAGACTAACTGCAGTCAAACAATTCAGCGAGCAGTAGGTAGAGATGAGACACCGTGTACACACACACACACACACATTTTCGACCTAATTAATCGTAAGAGAATAAATTTGGTGTCTCCGGATTCTGCTCGCGGGGCCTAAACCAAGGTACCATGTGTAAGTCGATAACGAATTGTTAACAATTGCACAATGCAACAAATCGGCAGTAAGACTGCTAGAGGCAGATGATGCTAACGGTACAAGCGAGCATTTTGCTGCGTTCAACTGTATGTACTAGTTCGCAGGCACAAGGGCTCTTGAGGGTACTAAGGTCAAGAAGTCTAGACATATGAAGCTAACCAGTACTATCTGCTGAATACGTGCTTTGCAGCAGGCATACATCGCGCGTATTGTAATGCGCTTCTACAAGGCTAAAAACTTGTTTTTATTTTTTTTATTTATTTTTTATGGTGGTTGGATGGTAATGCACTATCTATTTTTATTGAGACATCTGTGCTCCTCTTTTTTTTCGCTCATGGTCGATTTTTATTCCACTCCGGCATTCACCTTGTTCAAATTGGGAACCATGAAAATCAATTTAGGAGTGGCCGGTCTAGGTCTCGAACCCAGGCCTCCCGAATGCAAGGCAAAGGCTTTTGCCACTAAGCCATCCTGCTCGTTGTGTAAATGCCGTAAGACACTGCGTTTTACTAAGCAATCTGTGTGAAACGAAGTCAACGACAAAGCACGTAACGAGCTGGGACATAATGAGCGGTTTATCATTATTCATATTATATTGCAACTAGGCTCAGCGTTAGGTAACCCTCACCTAGATACAAAAAAAAATATATATATATATATATATATATATAATTAGGTAATGCTGGTCCATACGCAACATGGTCTGTTGTGTCTTAAAAGTCGTTTGAGGGGGAAGCCAAGGCAGGTGCATGTACAAAATGTGATTGTCGTTAGAGAGTCGTCTGATATATATATATATATATATATATTCATGGATTCACGCATTCAATGTTTCACAGCTGAAGTTTGCATGGCTGGTCAAGATAAAGCCTATATGTAGCGTGGCGTTTCTGCTTATAAATTCTTCAGGTTATGCCTTTAGATTCGTTTTGGAAAATAAGATTCGTTTTACAGTTATAATCTGTCAGACCGCCGTTCGATGCTCGCCTTATTTAAATCAGGAAGGGTTAACTACTGGGCTGTTGGCTATGCAGTCAGTCTGGGAATTAAAGAAATAGTATTTGCAACAGTGGTTGTATGTTCTCTTTGTTTGGATATACCATAACCAGACCGTGCAGCACGCGATGCCGTATTAGCTGTGCTAATGAAGAAATTGGACGAGCGCGAGTTCTTCGAAAAGGTTGGCCTTTTTTGCAAGGTTTTCAATTGCGTGTTTATTCATCGTCTGATTGGTCAAGAGCTACATGTGTATATATATATATATATATATATATATATATATATATATATATAAATCATGCGAGTTAATCGCCCTAACAACCTAGTTTACCGTACCACAAATTGCGCCTTCTAGCGAAAAAACATTGTATGAACTGTATGAACGCAGTTGTCCTATAAGATGTGCAATGTTAGCTGCGACAGAACGATGACAACAGAAAGCCTCAAATGAACGACTTAATGCCACAATCATATTTGGGGAAGAGCGATTCGAGACGCAGCGTAACGTGTTCAAGATGAACGAGATATACCGGCAGATATTTGAAGGTCGGCTTTTAATCTAACGCATGCAAGATAAAGAGGAAGGCCGAATGAAAACGAGCCATTTCAAGCTGGCATGTCGCTCTTTTATTGTGTAGCTTTGGCTCATTGTTCGTTAACTAGCTAACTAAGCGTTAACTAAGTAAACTATTATGCTCTTTTCAGTAATCATCAACGCCGCTTCGGCACATTTAGGCATTTAGAGGAACGGGCTTTCCAAGGAGAAGCTCTGTAGGTGCCTTACGTTCTACAGCGAAGGAAAGCCAATATAAGAATGATACGCCGTGGTGTTGACTGCGCTAAATATCTTCTGACAAAAGAAAAGTAAAACTGTTATTTTTGTCTTTATTTTTGCTTGTAAGGCAAGAAGGAAGGTAAAGAGCTGCCTGGATTGCTTTTGGTATTGTTTTCGTGTTAGAGTGAGCGTTTGAGTTAGTTCCTTGTTGGCGAATAATTACAGCACATGCAAAATTCTCTAAATGGTCGGTCTTTTTTGGAGTTTGCTGCATGAAGTTTGTTCTTCTCGTCATTTACTTGCTTATGCAAACAGTTTTGACCAAAGAGCACGTGCGATAGGTCTGGTATTTCCTATTATTTAAGGTATTATTAAAATAATAATAATAATAATAATAATAATAATAATAATAATAATAATAATAATTATTATTATTATTATTATTATTATTATTATTATTATTATTATTATTATTATTATTTTTCATTGACTTAACTGAACGTTTTTACAGTCATTCGATATTTTAGCGTCAGCCTATGGCATCTATAATAGGAGCCACGTTCCCTCTACATATAGCAAATGACATAGATTGCCTCAGATGCGTGTGATAAATAAATATGGTTACCTCATTAGGTCGTAATTCATTGCTTCCTCTCAGGTCTTTGGGGCAGCTCCGCGTGTATTGCAAGCCTGTCGTGAATTTCCCGACAGTTTAGCTAATGTAGACAATCAGAATCGACCAGTGCACCAGCATGAGAACGGCTCATAGACGGGGGCGCCTATCCTAATATCCGACACCATGTGGAAGGAGTTAGGATCCAGCATAGTGTCGAGCTAATGGGAGGGCAAGCCCTGAAGCCACTCCCCGTTGAAGAAATGCTGAGCTGCTAAAAAACGGCCCGTTCTTTTATCAATGTAAGGTCATCCATTCTACGCCTTGCCAATTTCTAATTTTTACAAGCGTCGAGAAAATGTCGGTTCACGTGCTCTTCCAGAAAGCGGGGTCAAGTTGGCTTCTTATTGTCGCAATTGCCAATATGGTTGTTTTCTTTAATTAAATGTTTGCATACTTATGAACAAGTGAATCCACCAGAGAAACAAATTGATTCTACCAGGCTGCGGCAAGGTCCGTATCCTTTCAAATGCCAAGGACCCCGAAGGCTGTTGGGCGACTTGCTCGTTTCCATAAACTTTCTTCTTAACCTACGTTTAGCACTCCGCCTAGAATGTCCCTAGTAGTCCCGTCACAAGCAGCACGATTTGAAATATACTTGCGTAATATTTGAATGTCTCTTTGAGTGATCTACGACAGTCTTAAGAACAATACAAGACCTTCTTCATGATTCAGATTTATTTGGGCAGTGGAACCGTAGTTTCGACTGGCTTTCCGTAGCGGTAGCCTTTCGTGGACTCCAACAAATTGTAGACATAGTCTCCTTAACTACATTCTTTGCGGGTGTTTTTGCTGCCTGCTTCTATCGAGTGGGAACTTGGCTCCATCCCTCGGCATCTCCGTCGAGCCCGGTGGTCTGGTGCATGCGTCTGCGTCTCGCGACCGGAGCGTTAACTATGTAAACTATTATGCTCTTTAGTAAACCAATAAGAGTAATAATAATTTAAACCAATAAGAGTGGTTGAGACATATAGGTGCGCGGGTTTGAGCCCTACCGTTGCACATTTGTATTTATGGGCGTCCGTCTATGAAGCAATGCGAAAAGCAGTCCCATGGACGTTAAATCTTGGCTGAGAGTCAGCCCCGAAAGGATTTTTTTTTAAAAATCACCTTTCGTCTCCAGTACTGTGCGCGACGTACCGTGAATTGTTTTAGACGTCACACCTGTCCTCTCTCCACCAATCGGGTCATTCCCCGTCGCCCTCTCTCCATCCTCTCCGATCGTCTAGCTTCTCGGCGCTGGCGTTGTCTTACTGCTGTGACGACACTTAGCAGTGCACCTACGATTATCCTTACCTGTTCGACTGCCGGCTTTGCAGCCTAACAGAGGTGATGACGCGCCGGATGGCTGCAGTGAATATTTTATTATTATTATTATTTATTATCATTATTATAAGTTAGGACAATACAATTGTGAGGTGTGAATGTGTATCCTCGTTATTTCATGGTTACCATCTAGCTATTCTCAGCCCATCGCACTTAATATCGACGCGGCATTTCCTCTGCAAACTGCCAGTGAAAGCAGCTGCCTCAGAAATTCGTCTTCGCGTATATCCCCGGTGTTTGCTCGTATTCGATTACCTAAGTCTTTTATAAATTTCCTTGTACTTCTGCTGACCGGGCCCAATGTTTCCATTGCGATCGGCACGAAATTGTATCTATGCTCTAACTCTGTGTATTTACGCCACTTTTCTTTTTCTGCATGTTCGGCAACCCATCCCGCCTCCGTCGCGCTGTGGCATAAATAAGACGGTGCGGCCGTGCAGGATACTGTCGCATCCCAAACCAGGCATTTGCCTTTTTCCCACGGCGCAATGGTCACACCGTCAGGCCTCTTATCGTCATGTAGTCCTAGTCTGGGTTCCAGCATGCTAGGTACTCCCGCTTTCCGGAGAGCTCTTTGAATTATTGAGTTTAGTTTGGTGTGCCTAGGGGCTCGACCTTGGCTCTTGATGCAGCTCAATGGGTGGAGGCCATCCTTCTCCACTGGTTTTCCACAGGCCTTACAAATGTGAGGTTCGCATATTTGCCCGCCGATTCTTAGAGCCGACACCATGCGGAATGAGATGTTGTCCAGCATGGTGCCGAGCTGCGGTGACGGAAGAGCCCTGAGAAATCCGCTGCTGAAGGTGTCTCGTGCGGCCAAGAAGACCGCTTTCTCTGTGGGAGACTCAAGGCTTTCGATGATCTCACGGGTTATGACTTTGCATCTGTAGTTGTCGAGCACTCTTTGCGTGGTATGTTTTTCCCAAGGGCCTGGATCCAATCTCAGTTTGACCAGTGACTCTGCCTTCTGCTTAGCTATGTACAACCGGTGGTGAGCACTCGGGTCAACTAGCGTCTCAGCCAGCTGGCCGAATTCTATTAATGACGCTGCGTAACATATGGGGGCCAATTCGGTTGCTGATCGAATACCCAGTCCACCTTCTCTTATGGGGAGACTTGCTCTTCGCCACGTACTGTCCGTGAAGTCAATGTTGAGAACTTCGCTCAATATGTCCCTCGTAGAGTCGTCATACGATTGCAGGGCGTCGGGACATTGGCTTGTCGGTGAAGTGCGTAGTGTGTAGTTGAATTTAGGGGAACCTAAACTATACCTCCAAAGGCATAGTGCCGCTTGTGAGTGCATAGCTAACAGACGAGGTCGCGTCTGTAGCAACGCGCGGCGTTTATCTCCTAAGGTCTTGAAAATACTTTGTGGACTAAGCGGAGCCCCAAGAATCTCTAACTCGACCGGGTTAACTCGCCTGCAGCATGGTAAAACGGCAGCAATTGTTTTGTATGCTTCGTCTCGTTCTTTAGTGTCCGCCCCAACCGTTATTACTTCGCATTGGGAAAGATTAAGAACTGTCCCCCCTTCACTCGCAAACTGCAAAACCTTGAGTAAGTCAGCGGCCACCACTTCTGCCGGCGCTCCTAATGTACCATCATCCAGGTACCAGATGTTTAGCGGGCTTCTCATTTGTGCCACTAAACTGGAGATTCCTAGGCTGAACAGGGCGGGGCCCAGTGGATCTCCTTGTTGCACTCCATTTGTTGATTTAAGTGAATTGAATTCATGATGTATAGTGTGTCTTCCTATTTAATATTATAATTATTATTATTATTATTATTATTATTATTATTATTATTATTATTATTATTATTATTATTATTATTATTATTATTATTATTATTATTATCATTATTTATTGCACCATATTTATGGTATGTATATATAGATCATTGTAATAAAACACATGTTGATAGATAAGTAATAAAATATCATCGAGCTAACTGCGTAAGAAAAATAGCTCTCTGAAAGGTATCGAGATGGTAGATAGGGCACGGCTGGTTACATAAACGGCACGAACAGCCGACATCAGGATCGTGGCAGCCTCTTCGATGGCAGAGTTTATGGTGAAACCCGTGAAGTGAATAGCGGATCACGAGATGTCGGTTGGGTTGTAGTGGTCTCTGCCAGTTCTGTGTGACCATTGCTGGCGAATTAAAGAAGCTTCCGGGAACTGTTCGAACTTTCTTCATAAAGTTTTCTCTAGACTGAATAAAAGCAGCGGTTTCTGAGAGACGGAATCTAGTTACTAGATCTTCTACAAGTGGTTGAGTAGAAGTATAAGGTAAACTAGACGGTTTTTCGCATTTCGTGGCAACCCAATGGCTAGCTTGAAAAACGTAGGCTTTACCGTACCTAGTTTTTCTAGCTCTAATAGGCTGAGGTGTTCCCATATGACATGAATGCCGTAAGCCGCCACCGGAGCTACTTTCAGGTCAAAAAGTGCTTTTAGTGTGGTCAGGGATAATTGTTGGGGCTTTTCGATTGTAGACATCGCGACTAGACTTTTTCTGGTTCGTTCAGCGATGTGTTGTCCAAAGGTTGTGCCCTTCATCGAAAAGTTAACCCCAAGGTTACAAAAGGTGTTAACGAACTCGACTGCACCAGTACTGAGTTTCAAGCAATCGGAACGAGCAAGCGGTTCCTCAGGTCTAAATTTGATAGCTTTTGTTTTCTCGGCGTTAATCTTAAGGCCGTTGTTCTTACAGTACCCATCCAGGGTCCGTATGCTTCTCTGCAACTCCAAGTTGTCACGACTGCGCATGACGATATCGTCAGCATATAGTATGATGCCGACCGTATTGTGTTCTTTGTGAAATACTGGCGGCAGATCGCTGAGAAGGGTAAAAAAAGCAGAGGGCTAAGATTATCACCTTGAGCATAACCTGTGGTCTGGATAACAGGCTCATGCTCACAGATCGAATCGTCAAGAATGATCGGGTTTGCTTGAAGAATGCTGGCGATTATTATTATTAGTATTAGTATTATTATTTTTATTTATTATTATTATTATTATTATTATTATTATTAGTATTATTATTATTATTATTATTATTATTATTATTATTATTATGCCAGCAAATGTATGTCTTATTCTTCCTTCTTCTCAGCTATTTAGCTGCTCATCCCATGGCGCCAATTATTAAAGGTTTTTCATTTTATTATTCTTATTGAATGTATAGTCAATTAATAAAATTGCGAAGTATCTTCGTCTTCTTGATTTTCATCGCAACCCCATGGCGCCCATACCTGAAGTCGCGTTTCCTCTACAGAGATAAATAGAAGCTAAATACAGCATCCGCATTGAAAGCTGTGCTTCGCGTTGATTTTTTGTAAATTCTTAAACATCTAAGTACGTCCCCATGTGCCCGTAATGAGATGCTTAGGCCTTGCCTCGCCGGTAGTTAGCGAGCTTCTTGGTATGGATGGGTGTACACGTTTTTCTGAGTCCTATTCGGATTGCATTATTAAGTTCAGCGTGTGAGGAGCCTACAAAACTCAGTGAGTGTAGTATGTTAGAATCCAGAGCCTTTCAACACAGTTTACATAAGAATAGCTCTATGCGCACTCCATACGAAAGTGTTAGAATTCAGAAACGGTGCCGGGCTGAGGCGTGAGTACGATTAATTAGGAGCCAGCATCCGCCAAAAAGACTCTTGTGCCGCAAAAAGCGAACAGCGCAGGCGTTCGGATGTTCAAGGGTTTCTAAGACATTTCTAACCGAATTTCTGCTTATGTACAGATCCAGTGCATACTTATTGCAAGGTTCCTCTGGCATAGCACAATCGGCTTTTCTAGTCTAATTTTGAATTCTTGTATCGCCTCTTCAAACAGTGGCTCTGCGAAGGACTCGAACTGAACTAATGCGGTAGCGTAACGGGCAAGGGTCAGGTCAGTAGCCCTTCTGGTCCCGATGCCACTTGCTTATAGGGAAGCCTTCTCTTATTCGGGTGTTACCCTGTAAATTGATGCTACAAACTGCTGCTGGTGTTGTTTGTTTGAGTATTTACGAATTTGTTATTTAAATTATTAACTGTCCATCAACATTGTTGTAACCTGTCCTTGTTTCGATGTCGTTAATGGCGGCGTCGGCAGCTGTTGTTTCCGCGGTTACTATACGCGACAGAGACTGCCTTCGTAAAAAAGGTCTGCCAGTTCCCGTGGATAAACGACTATATGATTTGCTTGACATCCATTTGCTTGCAGGCTAAAAAGCCTGCAGTCAGACCCATTGATTTTTAATTTTTTAACCATCTTAATCATATGTTGCGTTCATTGCCTTGAGGGTCCTCCCCCCTGTCCTTCTGGTAGCATGGTCGCTAACTCTCAACAGTGGGATTTATCATCTATTCGCAATGAATAATTCTCAATCGCTCAGAAAAAAATTCGATCACCAACAGCAGGAATCGAACCCCGAAGGACCCCGCTAGGTGACCAACCACGATCAAGCGCACTAGCCCCCCCCAGACCACGGCGCCATATTGGTACGCCACCTACCCGAACGTAGTGGTAGTAGTACCTAAGTCGACTAGTACTTACGTTTAAGAGCCGCATCCCGTTCACGCTTAATAGTCACGCTTGCCAGTACGGCGAGTGTAGTAGCCGGCAGCGCTTCCTTCCTGCCAGTGCGGAACATATGGAATCTACGCCATACGACCATTGCGTATATGGTCGGCTATAGTCAAACGTCTAACCAACCGGGGGGGGGGGGGGCTTAACTACTCTGGCGGGGTTGTCATCGTGTTCGCCGTATCAGCTCGCTCTCTGCCTCTAGACTAATCAGATCGAACACTACTTGATTGTTATGATTTGCCTAAGCACACATGCTGCGTTCACCTTCTTTTTGGCGCACAACAACGCCTCGAGGGAGGATTTATCGCAGTGACCCTCGTAAAACGCGCACCTAAACGGAAGGCACTGTTGACGCCGTTGCATGGAAGTGGCAGGCCAAGTTGTACCATACTATTCGCATCGATAGTGGTACCTCCGTATTTGTATCCAACCAAAATAATTTCTGGATTGCTGTGCCATCTACTAGTTATATGGGTGAGCACGTACTCATTGTGTATGTACGAATACAGGCAGTGTTGCACGAGTATTTTGCTATTATTGTGTTGCTGTTGTTATTGTTGTTGTTGTTGTTGTTATTGTCGTCGTTCTATCGTTACTCCCCAGCTCAGTATAAACGTTTAAATGACAACTCCATGCTCAGGTGTCTTTTTGGAGGTGCGAGTGCATCCACTGCATCGAACGCCGGCAGATCCAACCATACACCACTATCAGTCGCAACACCGGCTCTAATGTTTTTGTTTCGAACACGCCAGTATTTTTAGCTTCTCTATCGAGCAGCCCGTTCTTTCGTAGGCACACATTTTGTGAAGTGGCGTCCAGCCAGCCACATTATACACCATCAGTGTAACAAAAATTAATAATTTCACAAGTACTCCGAATCAAGAGATCTCTTGATCAAGTACTCCTAATCTCGAGGCGTTGTTGTGCGCCAAAAAGAAGGTGAACGCAGCATGTGTGCTTAGGCAAATCATAACAATTTCTTATTTATTCGAAACAGATGTTTAAAATCTAGAAATCCCTCGAGTCGGGCCAACTAGACTTGGACGCTTTTTATATATGCAGATACATCTAAATATAAAATGTATATATTTTACTCATATTGAGTATGCATTGGTACTTATACGTTCGTCAGCTACTTTCGCCATGTTATTCGAGAGAGGTAGTAAATACATGTATATGTATATATATGTATATATATATATATATATATATATATATATATATATATATATATATATATATATATATATACATATATATATATATATATATATATATATATATATATATATATATATATATATATATATATATGCGTGCCAACGTACTTCTGCATGCGTATGCGTATGAATGTGTCGAGCAGTTAGCAGGCCGATGGCCTTTCCGTTGATAGGCACTTGGGGTTGATCGGCCAGAGAGTTAACGAGTGAGAGGGAGAGAGAGGCAGGGAGACAGAAAGATATATTTATATATATATATATATATATAGAGAGAGAGAGAGGGAGAGAGAGAGGGGCACTGTGAGAAGCGGGAAAACATAGGGAGGAAAAGAGTGCATCTGCGAGTGCGCGCGCGAGAGACGAAGAAGAGAGCGACCAGAGTACAGCAGCAGCAGAGCGGCGAGGGCGCGGACTACTACAGCTGCCGCCCGTCTACAGTCAATGAACAGCAGATGATCAGACAGACGGACAGACAGACACATTGCCTGCCTGCCTGCCTACCCTGCCTACCAGCCGCCTGCTTGCCAGAAAGGTAGACAGGCGGACAAACAGACAGACGGATAGACAGACGCGGACGGACGGACGGACGGACATACGGACGAAGCGGCGGCGACGCCACTAGAAAGCGTACCGACCAGTAGAAGAGAGTGGTGGCGGGTTAAGTGGTGATGGTTGGTGAGCAGCCACAGCAGCAGCAGCAGTGAGCAGTGGTATTTCGTGGTAGCACCAGAAGTAATCGTAGTAGTAGCAGTAGTAGTAGTAAGAGTAATAGTAATAGTAGTGGTAGTAGTAAGAATAGGCCGTCAAAAGGCCGGTAGTGAACCTAGTAGACGTCTAGTACGCTAGTCGTCCGTGGTGGCGCTGCTCTGGCCGTGCTGCCGCCGCTGCAACTATTGGCGCAAGTACGAGCCGAAGGAAGTCAGTTCAGTTCGCCGTAGCCGCAATAGTCGTGCTACTAGAAGTAGTAGCAGTTGTAGTAGTAGTAGTAGTAGTAGTAGTAGTTATTAACGGTAGTAGTAGTAGTGGTAGTGTGGGGTACAACCAGTGGTTAGGATAGTTAGTAGCAGCAGTTATGGAGAGCATTCAGTATGCGAGCGCTATGGAGAGCAGTTGCTAGCAGTTATGACAGATACACCAGCAGCAACTGCAGCAGTGTCAAAGCAAACATCAGTCCAATGCACGCAATGCAGGCGTCGTGACGTTAAGCAGGTCCAGTCTGCAAGACCCGGAGCGAGGCAGGTCTAGGTTGTGAACCAGTGGTGTTGTTGTGGGGATTGCTGTTGGGGTTGTCGTTATCGTCGTCGTTGTGGTGGTGGTGGTGGTGGTGAAAGTTGTGGAAGTTGTTACGGTAACAGCCAGAGTGATGGTGTGATATGTCATTATCGTCATATCTCGATCGACAGATCATGCACATGCCGCCCACGATAGATCAGCAGCAGGTGAAAGACAAGAACAACAACAATAACGACAACAACAACAACAAAGTCAACAGCAACAACAAAGACAACAGCAACAACAACCACGACTATAAGATCTAGCTGGCACCGGCAGCCGATTGTCGATTCCGCCGTCATCGCCAACCATAAAGAAAGAAAGGCCTCATTCAGTACCGGTAGGTAACTCATAATCTTACAGCACTCAGAACCTTAACACCGTCGAAACTTTTCAACCGTCAGAAGCTGAAAAGAGCGTTCGAATCTTGACTGGTCGAAATCTTACAACCACTACAGTCCGATTCTACTCGAATAGAACTATTCAGTTTGCGCAAATTGGTTAGACGACAAAAATCTGCCAGCGAAAGGTTTCACATCACCTCGTGCCGGCGGTGGATAGGATTTGGTGACATTCGTCTATAGCAATGGTTAATGCTGTAATTAGTGACCAGTTGTCGGTTTCAACTTGTGTGTTCGTAAGTTTTAAAGTACAGTATGCATTCATACATATTTTACATATGCCTACGTGTTTATCAATGTATATATACGAATATCAATATATATATATATATATATATATATATATATATATATATGTGTGTATTTGTGTTTCAAACGGAATCCAGGAACGAACGGAGCAGGAAGAACCCGCCATGCAAAGCAGCTAGTGTCAGTCGATCGCATGTACGTTTAACTTAGCAAGCCATTTGGTCGCAAATACTATTTTTCGAAATTTCATTTAATCGACAAGCAACGATTTGCAGCACTGAACAATCAATCGCCTCCCAAGATTTGGATGCGTATAACGAATGTTATATGCTTGGGGCGTTACTCGGTCTGATCGTTAGCCATTTTATGCAAAAACACCTAAACATCCAACTTTACGTTTTCATATCGATTTTGTACCTGCGTATATATGGACGTTGTATACATGTACGCTAAGATGTCTTATGCTGGTAGTCAATAGTCGCCGCAACCGCAGGTTGATTATGTAGTTTTATTAGACACAATCGTAGGCGGGCGGAGAGTTTTTTGTGGTAATAATATTACTATACAGACGCATGCTGCCCTGAAGGCATACCCATTCGGAGAGTTTGCAAAGCTTCATCAGAAGTGCATTCATCGTGGGGCAGCTCGCGACTGAATCGTCTACAAAGTTCAGCACACACAGACCGCCCTTGACAGTCAGCCAACCGTTCATCGTTTGGCGATCATGTGCACTGGTGCCGCCATTAACGCAGCAGGATCGCAAAGATCGGGTTTGGTTAAGCGCTTGCTACCCGTTAAGATGGATATATATATATATATATATATATATATATATATATATATATATATATATTGTCCTCCGACGCTTAGAGCGGTAACAAAGGCAGCTGCATCCAGCACAGCTTACAAAACGCGGACAAGATAGACTGTATCACCTTTTCAGACCTCTGCACATTGGTACGTGCAACCATTTAGTATGCCATCCTAGATGGCATCCCATGCTTGCCTTCGTTTGCTAAGCCGTCCTAACACTAGACGAACAGATTAAAGAAAGACAGACAAAACTCAGAAACTTGCGTTCAGGGCGTTTGCTAACGTCAAGCTCATTGACCTCTTCAACACCTACGTTTAGCGACGAGCGATATGCGACGGCTACGCCACAAACTAGACCTCATGTACAGAGACTCGCGAATACTCTATTGAGCAGCGTGAGCCTCTGCCGTGACCGTTAGGTACAATTTCCGCCTGTTCAGAGAGTCGTAGTTGGCGGCGTGACCAGCGTGACCATAGAGACAGGCAGCACTGCAATCTTCGTCCGTGTCTACAAGCTTCATTATCGACCTGCTTGTTGCGCTGTCAATTAGTTTTGGTATTTAGTACAAATATAATTTACAAAAATTAAATTTAACCAAATGACTAGTTTGTTCCCCGATAAAATACGCATTAGTTGTAGATTTAGAAATACAACTATATAATCAGCATTTTTGTGCGATTGTGACGGCATTGCCTTTGACTCGCTTCATGTGTGACGGCATACATCGCTTGTGTGGAATACATGGTTTGTATGGCATACCCAGCTGCGTTAGTTGTTGTACCCAACGGTGTCGATGCCGCGTTATTGTATCCAACGACTGAGAAATGCCTATACCGATATCAGGTCAAACGCAGGCTTTTTTCCATCACGAAAATAGTTGCGCTTGCACTGATTTAAAATGTTAGTATCCTCCTCATCATGCAGAACAGTATTTGGTATGTAGCTTTCGAGCTAAGTCTACAGCAACGAGAGAGCTTTCAAGTCGATGTTATATCACGCTACAAGAACCACTGTAGGGAAAAACAACTAACACATTTACGTGCACTAATATATATATATATATATATATACGACAGCGGATTGAAAAGTTCAAGTGCTTTGGATTTTGCCTCCAGACCGAAACATCATATTTTGCTTAGAAGCGCCACTGATCAGCTACACACAGGCTAAATTTCGGTGGCGGCGTTTATTGTTCAACTTTAGTTAAAAAATAAAAGAAAACGAGGTTCAGCCATTTTTAAGGAGCCGAAAATGGAAGAGTAAGGGATATGCAAGGGGCAAGGTACTTTTTAATAAAACTCTAGCCTGCTTTGTTTTTTATGGGAGAATGTCATTTCTTTCAGTTATATAATGACAGTTTGTAGACGCCTGGCTTGTCTTACAAATTTTACGAGATTAAGATTCGAGCCTACGCATGGCACGTTACTTTTTGGTAATGTTTGTTTATTGACCATAAATTGGCAGATATTACCAAAAATTCACGTTGGCTGATGACACCTTTCACTATTGCATGCATCGAACCAGCTTCTATTTCGTTGCATTGTAGTATGTGGTATCGGCCAATATTACACGTGCCACAAGATTTCGAGTTTTATGCCACAATATACTCCGAGTAGCGACATGGCCGATATTGTTTGTTTTCTCTGTGCTTTGCAAAAGATAGGCAGGGGGTCAAGGTTACCCCGAGATAGCAAAATTTACTTACTAAATCAATATTTTTGTTTACCCTAATGTTATAGTCAAACTAACGCGTTACTTTTTTAGAACAGTGGTTACCATTCTTAAGGCTTAGCTTATATACTGCGACAGCGAACACTCAAATAAGCATTTGTAGCGTAACGTATTTGTAGTGTGCCACAATGTAGATTCGTTGCAAGAATCTCGTTGCAATTGAGATGAACCGTCATGTAGAGCCTTTTAGTATAAAGAGTTAGGGGAAATAAATTGTGTGATAGGTAATAGTAACAAGACAATAGAAGAAATGCATACCATAGAGACAGGCAGCACTGCAATCTTCGTCCGTGTCTACAAGCTTCATTATCGGCCTGCTTGTTGCGCTGTCAATTAGTTTTGTTATTTAGTAAAAATATCATTTAAAAAAATTAAATGTAACCAAATGACTAGTCTGTTCCCCGATAAAATACGCACTAGTTGTAGATTTAGAAATACAACTATAAAATCAGCATTTTCGTGCGATTGTGACGGCATTGCCTTTGACTCGCTTCATGTGTGACGGCATACATCGCTTGTGTGGAATACATGGTTTGTATGGCATACCCAGCTGCGTTAGTTGTTGTACCCAACGGTGGCGATGCCGCGTTATTGTATCCAAGACTGGGAAATGCCTATACCGATATCAGGTCAAACGCAGGTTTTTTTTGCGCCTGTGTATCGCGGCGAAATTGTCAAACTTCTCGAATTTGGCAAAACTCGGAGAAAATGATTGGATAATAATAATAATAATAATAATAATAATAATAATAATAATAATAATAATAATAATAATAATAATAATAATAATAATAATAATAATAATAATAATAATAATAATAATAATAATAATAATAATAATAACAATAATAATAATAATAATAATAATAATAATTGCGGATTAGTCTTCGCGAGGTGAATCGAAAATATAAAATCGATATAATAATCTGATTCTCGTTTTGGACCGAAGCAGACCTCTTTAATGAAACCACTCACTTTTGCTTGCCCATAGATGACGCGGTAGGTTGCTGTCGAACGCTTCTTGACTACTTCTAGTTTACTACGGCGAATGCAGGCGATCGTACTTAACAATTGCAGCCCGTGGCGTCTTGGTAGACCGACCGTAAGCGGGCTCGAGAGACGATGCTAGTCTTCTCACGGCCGTCGCGTTATCTGGACGTCCATCTAACGGCGGAGCAACAAATGCCTATCCATGTTCAATGACCTTCTGGTGTTGATGCGACGTAACCGATATCGACATCCCGCCGCTATAAAGTTTACTTCGATAATGATCATTACAATGACTAACACAAAAAGCAGCTCTAAATGTATGCTTTGCGGTGGCGGCGCGGTCTGCGGAGCTGCTAGTACGCAGTATTTCCCTAGCGTCTGGTGTTCTCGAGCGAAGGTTCGATCCCGGATGTCTTTAACGGACGTCTATTTGCTGCGTTCGAGCATGTCGGAGGCGTATAAGTAACGCGTGGAAAAAGATGAGACACTTCGGTAGGGCCCTTAAGTTCCTTGCATGGCCAGTCCACGGTGTCGCAAGGATTTCTTGTTGAAAAAGCCCACATAAAAATGCAACATAACATGTGAACAAACATGGAGAAGCCAGTTCCACAGTAATAGCCAAATTGAGGACGAGACCCGTTGGACCGCTAAACAAATAGCTTTAAAGGTGCTATAAAGGCAAAATGCGGAAAAAGTGGTTTCTCTGGCCCGCTTGAGTAGTACTGAATCCGTCAAACGCGCAATTTTCGTCTTGCGTTTCATTTCGTATCTCTATTCTGGTGTATTCGATCTTGTATCAACTTCATCGTAAGGCCGCAAAAAATGGCCTGAACAGAGCAGGCGCGGTTTATCCAGAGCGAGCCACTTAGCCGTTGTTGTTATTGTTGTGGTCATTGCTGCTGTTGTTGTTGTTATTCCTGTTGTTGTAGTTGTTATTATCACGGCGGCATCTCATGTCAACCCGCTTGTAACGTGCTCTTTCCTTGTGCCTCTACCTTTATCAATTTATATATGTATATATATATATATATATATATATATATATATATATATATATATATATATATATATATATATAGAGAGAGAGAGAGAGAGAGAGACGGTGAGAAGAAGGGTGTTTTAACGTTCGACAACCGTTATCTGTACAGGACAGCCTGTCTGTAGTGCTACATACAGACAGCTGCGAATGCTGTCACCGGTTATGATATCATATACCCTTCCACCTACATATCGCGATCCTCTTGACCGATAGGAAACGCCACAGCTAAGTAACGCGTTCCTTGCAATCGGTGCAATCGAAAAACATTGTCGTAATCGAACGTGTGCTTTGCCAGCGTTCAGCAAATAAGCATTGTCCAACGAGTGTTTAGTGAACTAAAGCATTCTCAATGTTCTGTGGGGCTATGGCCGATTCAAGTTCAAGCGTCGCAAATCTGCTAAATTGGCTTTAATGGCTTTCAATTTGATAGGTCTAAGGCTAAAGAGACTGCTGTAACCGTCGCTGTAAACGTCGTTCCTGTGTAATAAACCCGAACTCCAAGGTACTGGAAAGAGTTAACAAACTCCAATGTTTGGCCGTGGCAACGTATAACGTCTCCGGTAGCAAATCGACCTCCACGTCTGAATTTCATGGCTTTGGTCTCTCTGGTAGTTATCTCAAATCCTTTCGGGATAAGGAACGCATCTGCCATAGAGGCAAGGCGCTTGATGGCTCCTAGGTCGCGAAGAGCGAGTCAACGGTGTTCCTACAATTTGTTTAATCTTCAATACACCATGCTCGCCCTCTACCAACAAAGTGTCCTCATTAAAGAAACTTGCTATTACACTCAGGAAATAGCCACCCACATCTGCTCGTTGAAATGCTTCAATCAGCAGATGGCAAGGGGCTTTGTCAAAGGTCTTCACAAGCTCGAGTCCCGCGCAAGCCCGATGGGTGCAACCGGTGACTTGATACCGTCGGTGGACTCTGTCAACAGTGAATTGGTTCATATTCAGTTGACCAGCTACAGAATATTGACCTCAGCAAAGCAACGAAAGAACGACGACGGGTCTCTTCTTTTCTCTCTCTCTGGTGTAGTTTGCATCTCTCAAAACTGGCAGCTAACTTTATCACTGATTAAAGTTACTGGCTGATTTACTGGTTGAGTGACAAGAAACGTCTCATTATATACTTGATTATGGGTTTGATATGATATGAGCTGCGAGTAGAAGGAAACTACCTAAATCGAGATCGCGTATCCGACTGTTCTCCGGTTCACTGGCTGCTGTTAAGGACTTGACGTATCGAGGATCTTCACTGCACGCGCATTCATCAGTCACATTTTATATGACGCTACTAACATGAGTACCTAACATTTCTACATTTAAATGCGATAGGTGATTAGGACTTCGGTCCCGAAGTTCATATTTCAGATTTCCAATCTATTTTACCAAAGTCGGAAGCAGGATACCCTTTTTAATTCCCGCACAAAATTACTCACAGAGGAGAGATATCTTATGCGTCCTGGTAGCTTGCTCCAAATATGCGGCAGTCGGCACAATGGAGACTGGGACCAAAGTTTCTTTCTGGTTCGCGGTGCCACATATATTGTCGCTCTACGTAGTCTACTACTACTAATACTATATCCGCCGGTAGTAAACCACGAGAGATTTGATAGGCAAACGTGGCTACTGTTCTAAAAATATATATTTTTAATACTAGTAAAAAGCCATGGGCAGCAAACAGATCACTAACTGACTCATAACGCCGTCGGAAGAAGATAGCACGAAGTGTATGTATGTATAAGGTCGATAGGCTAAGCAAGACAAACGTTTTAAGGAGAGCTCGTTGTGTTCGAAAACATGGGATGATGATCAGCTAATCACCGCTGGTAGCGGCTATTCCGTCGTTCCGTCCCCCAGTGGAGAGTGGTTGCAGAAATAATTGTAGTAGTTGTCGCCACCGTACCGAAAGTCACTACTTTTATTGGTTACCCCTAACCAAGCAAAAACTTGACGTATCGGTTCAGCATAGGTCATGCAAATGCCGTCAAATGAATAAGACGGGCGTCTCTTAACTATTACCAATGTTTTGGTGGTTCATTATTCGGTTATTGTTGGACAATGGTTTACCTAGAAAAAAAAACCGGTTTAACGGATAGAAAAACCTCCGAAAATGAGTTTATGGTGCTCCAAAAAGCGGACCTTGGGAAATATGTTTGGCGGACGTTTGTATTTTTTTTCGATATAGAAATATGTCTACGAAGTATTGAAACTTGTATGACGAGTAAGGCTCTAATTCGCTTCTGTTAGTCGCTTCCTATTAAGCGTATGTTTGCTTCTGGATAAACGTGAACCGTGTTCAGTGCCTGTTAATTGAATTATTATCCGTCTATTCTAAAGGACTATGAGGTTGAATAGATGTACTCCACCTGCTTTAGTAATAAAGCACGATTATGGTTGGTGCAATTAACTGATTATATTCGAAATTAAGTACCTTCTGCACAACCAAATACTTTGTTTTAACTTTTGCTGCCGTCTTTTGTTGTAAGATCATCACTTTCTTACGCCGCCCTGTATTCTAGGGAGCAGTCTTCTTGCAGAGTCTTGTGCTGTCTTACAGATTTAACAGAGTTGAATATTTTATCTGCACTGCAAAATAAATGATAGAGGTTTGATGAGAAGGTTTATTCACGCAGCGTCGTCCATTCAACCACTGGGTGTCTCTTCCGGCACTGGCCTTCGGCGCACGCCACTTTTGCCAACCTTACACTTTGAGGATACCGTTCGTATGATTCAGTGGTGCTTCTCGTATCTACGAAGATATACTACTAGACGCTCCTAATCTCAATCGGGACACGTGTTTATATGCATGCATGTATGTGTGCTCGTCTACAATAATCCTGATTGATCTGCTAGACCCCAAGCCTTCGAGCGGTGTTTCAAGATTCGCCCAAAAGATCGAACCGGAATTATCCATATGCTTCTATTAAACATCGGCTTGTTTATCACTCCTTTTTTGGTTTGTAACTGCTTCTCGGTTCAACCCGAATTGATGGTTTAGAAGTACCACTTAGGGGGGACATTTGTGTACGTTTTGCTTAGAATATTACCCTTGATCCCTTCCTTTCCTTGGTTATATTTCGGCCCGTATCAAGGCGTGCAAGCAATCCACTTTTTTTTTAACACAGACGCTGTACGCGACTTTGGCCTTATCACCGTTCTTTTCACCACACCTCCCCCCACCCTGCTTCATGATACCAAGTGCATGAGGTGTTACAGCTCGGCATCATTGTACGAAACATCAATTTCACAGCCTTTCCATCTTCGCCGTCATCGTGTACGGACGCACCATCGTCGTCAATTAACAGTAGCAGCAACAGGAGTAGTAGCAACAACAACGACAACAAAAACAACAACAGCAACAACAACAACAACAACAACAACAACAACAACAACGACAACAAAAACAACAACAACAACAACAACAACAAAAACAACAACAACAACAACAACAACAACAACAACAACAACAACAACAACAACAACAACAACAATAACAACAACAACAGCTGCAGCAGCAGCAGCAGCAACAACAACAACAGTAGCAGAAGCAGGCGAATACGCGCGTGCTTTACACATTTACAGTGCTGTAGCGTTGGTAGCGGTTCAGAGGAGTCGCCTTTTGGACTGCTCACACTTCGTCGCTCCATCGGTCCGTTCTATGCTGTTAATCAGGTTGGTAAAGATGATCGATTCAAGTGAGCGGCATCGAGGCAATCAGCTCGTCACCGATGGTATCACCATGCCATCTTGTGGCTGATTGTGTGCAAAATGGCTCGGCCAAGCCAGACATGAGCAGTTTCATCACGGCGACGCAGTATTGACGATGACGGCGAACATGCGATGTCCACGCAGGCATCGCTTACCGATGATACTTTGTCGGAAAACACGTCGGAATCTTCGATTTTGACCGAAGACAATGCGCTAAACATATGTGAGCTTCATCTGCTACTGCGGCTAGCAGAGCTTCAGCAATAATAATACTAACCATAATGGCGACTGGAAAAATACACTAACAACAATACTACCGTCGCCAAGAACAACTACAGCAACAACAACAACAACAACTTCAATTTCGCCATTCGTATGCCACAACGATGAAGGTGAAATATGGATGATGACGCTCCGTTGACTGATATGCGGTGGAGTTGCTTTTCCCTGAGCTGGTTGCGCAGATTGACCAGATGTCGACGATGATGAGGTGAAGAAGTCGAAGAAGAAGAAAAAGGAGAAGATTTTTGTTGTCGTTGCGCTGGTTCCTGTAATTTTGTGCGGCGCTACCAAACTGTGGTGAGGGAGCTGTGTCGAGAGGTTGTTGAGGATCTACTTGATGAGTTGCTTAATTCTTTGGAGCCTGACGGCCTGGCTACAACGGGTTGTTGTGGGCCGATAGCGATCGCTACTTGAAATCATAATGAGCATGTTGTTGTTGTTGTTGTCGTTGTAGCTTTTTGTTGTTGTTGTTGTTGTTTCTGTGCTATTTATGATGCTGATTATAATGGCCGCCAATTATATGCCGCCAATATGAGTGTGATGGTAGCGATAATGTAGCGTTTCTGCTTCTGCTGCTACGGCTGCGGTGGATGCCGCTGCCTTTGCTGCTCTTGGTTGGCGCTGACAACCGCAATGAAGATAACGGAAATGCTATTAGTAAAACATTCATTTTGCTGTTCATAACATCAGCGATGATGTTCATTGCCTTCATCTGTATCCACTTTTATCAACATTATTATATTCACAGACCACCATCGTTATGATTGTGGAACACTCACTTCATTATATATGGTATCAGCATTATAATTTAGCGTGACCATTTTGTTAATATTCCTGTGAATATGTTTTTATGTCGCATTCGCATTTTCATTCTTTGCCTAAGTAATATTATGCATTCCACCAGCTTTGGTATTGAAAAAATGACGGCTGGTGCTATTCATTGATTATACCAGAAATTATTTCAAGTAAATATGAAATAAAATTGAAGTACTGTATTTTGTAGGTAAATATAGCACTAGTTTAGTCACTGGCTCACTAATGACTCAAGGCCGACATGAAAAATCCTGTCATAACGTACCAGATGGAACGCGTGCGTATGCCCATGGCAACGTCCGCAGAGCACTACGCGCCTTTCTGCTACGGAACAATCGACTGTATGTAGCAGTGGACGAAGCACTAGAAGATGGCTGTATATAAATCGTAATTGGAAAGCGAACACACGCTTGACAATATCCGGCACTGCCCATTGTAATAATAATAATAATAACTCCGCGCTGTCGGAGGTACTTCTCAAGATCAAGCGCAAGCTATACAAACAATCATGAATGCACTTCCTGGGGTATCTCGTGCAACTCAGGGTAACCTAGATGTTCTAGGTGCTCCTGTAATGTCGGAAAAAAATCCACGCGCTTTCGACGCTAAAGGAGAGACCCTGTTAAAATCCGCCCACGACTAACAAGTATGCACCCACAGGTGGCTCTGTGCCTACAGGAACACAGTAGCTCTGTGTCTATGGAGACACTGTACTTGTTCACCAAGATTTGTATACATGCTACGCACATGTCAAACTCTGAAATACAGGTAGTTCAATAAGTTCTTAGAATGAAAACCAAGAATTTTCTAAATCATGTTTTTAAATTTATCTTATTCGATATACTCCCCGAGATGCTCAATACACTTTTCCCACCAAGATTTCAGAGCTTTTATACCTCTTAAGTAGAATTCCGCGTCTTTAGACTGAAAATAGGCATTGACAGCAGCCTTAACCTCTTCATTGCTGGAAAAACGCTTTCCACCGAAACTATTCTTTAAATGTCCGAAGAGGAAATAATCAGAGGGGGCCAGGTCTGGAGAATAGGAAGATTGTTCAATAAGTTCGAACCTCAGTTGGGCCAGTTTTGCCGATGCTTGCCGGGACTTGTGTGCAGGAGCATTGTCCTGGTGAAACAGGACAACCTTCTTCTGCAAAGCGGGCCGTTTCACGATGAGTTCTTGCTAAAGGCAGTCTAACAGTCTTGCCTAATATTCTCCCGTGATCGTTTTACCGCTCTCAAGGTAGTCGACCAGCATTATTCTACGTTGGTCTTAAAAAACTGTAGCCATCACCTTTCCGGTCAATGCCGTTGTCCGCACCCTCTTCGGAGGTCCTTCATCAGGTGCACACCATTGGCAAGATGCTTCTTGGGTCTCGGGAGTGTAGTGATGGACCCAGCTTTCATCGACGGTCATGAATCTGCGCCAAAAATCCGACGGATTGTTCGACATCTTGGCCAAATTTCGCTGTGAAGCGAAAACAGGCGCGTTTTTTTGGCCTTGGTTGGGCAAATGCGGCAGCCATTTTTCTCTGAGCTCTTTCATCTTCAAGTTTTCGTGCAGGATGAAATGCACACTACCTAAACTGATCCCCAAGGCCTCTGCTATCTCCCTAATGTTCACTCGCTTATCTGCGGCAACGATTTTCCGCACCTTTTCCACGTTTTCCTAATCAGTTGCCGTTTTTGGGCGTTTTGAACGTAGTTCATCCCGGTGCTCCTGCGACCTCTTTTTAACTCATTAATCCAGTTGGAAACAGTGGCAAAACATGGCGCAGAGTCACCGTACACCTCATCTAACTCAGTTTTCACTTGGGTCGCATTCCAACCTTTGAAATAAAATGCTTGATAACCACTCGAAACTCTTTTTTCTCAATTTTTCAAAATCACGCCGATACGTTGCACGGGAAAAGCGATCAAACGAAATCGCAACGGCCAATCACCATAATATTTTGACTGCTGGCAGTCGAAAAGTTGCAGTTCCTAATAGCGGTGGAAGCGCGCCAAAATTCGAATTCTAAAAAGCTCATTCTAAGAACTTATTGAACTACCTGTATATTGAAAGTCTTGCAGCCTACGACGAGACCACCAGAGAAATACTAAGCGAGATACTAAACATAAACTTAGAAGGGAACCAATGGGAATTACTAATTGACAGTGATGCAAAGATTGACCTAAAAAAGACAACTATGGTGGCATATACCACAGTCACGAGTCAACTCGGTCCCGGCCCTCTGAGAGAGCGCTGAGCCTGACCCTGAGAGAACATCTTCTTGACGCTTAAAAAACTAAGAAGTCCGCTCAAGATATAATGAAAAGCCTAATACCAACAAGAGAGCGTGCCGTCTTTCTAGCGACTCAACATCCCTTCAGGGGGGCTGGCTCCGAGCGCTGCCCTCCTGTCAGCTTGGCACCCTGCTGAACCCAAATTCCTTCCGCATGTCTGTTATGCGGCCACCCTGTTGATTATGACGGTCTTCACCCGTTAAGCTGTCTGAAAAGTCCCGGCAGACTTACAAGACACGCTGAAGTCAATTTATAGTTATAAAATAGCAGCGCCGCCATAGTAAGAAAAGCCCTTAAAAATGCAGGAATACCATCTACACCCAAGCCGAAGGGTCTTAATGGCAGCAGTGAGCTGCGACCTGACGGGGCTATGGTCACACAGAAAAAGCTTGTATGGACTGTAACCGTTTCATACACGGCGGCCTTGTCGTTTTACGCCATTGTAGCGCAGTTGTATCAGGATGGGTTGCAGAACACGCGGATTCTAAAAAAGAAAGAAGTATCTCGAGGTCTCAAGGAGCTACCAGTTTGTACCCATTACATTGGAGACACCTGGCCCCATCAGCTCAGGTACATCAAAAATTCTGAAAGATATCGGAAAACGTATAGAAGACGTTACGGGCGGTCGGCGTAAGACCGCGAAGACAGATGATGTCTTTGGCCGTTTGAAGAGAGAACGTGGCTCCTATCATAGGCGCCATGAATTGACAGGTAGCAAACTGAGCATGATAAATCTGGCTTAAACGTTCATACCTCACAGTTGTAATAATAATAATAATAATTATTATTATTATTACTCCCATGTACAACTCTTAAGTTTGAACCTGTATTTAAGTGACTCCAGTACTTTTCATCAACTAATAGAGCGCCAATGATAGACAAGCAGCGTTGCTCCTACAGACGGCACGTGATAGCAATTATCTTAAATATTCTGCCTCCGGTCATCTGTTACAGCTTCTACTATACTTGCCAGATCACAAACAAATCTTGCTGTACCACAGCGCTTAGGCCCGAGAACTTCTCTTGCGAAATGTATTGCCACGAAATGTTAAAAAAACAAAACGCTTTTTTTTTCTTTAAGCATGTTCTGCGTCCCCGCGTAGACATGAAGACGCTTTACCATGTGACAAGTTTGTGTTGTAACTCCATCAGGTCCCTTATCGTGTTTGAGCTCAAGTTCTCTTTGTAATAAGGTAACAAGCAGATTCGCCTTCCATAACGTTTGTTAAACAATGTCTTTTAGTTCCGCGTGCGTCGATTATTTGGCTGTAACTGTAAAATGTGATTCACATACACGCACCTCACTGCAAGAAACTTCTTGTCTGCAAGAATGGGCCGGTTGTGTGGGCATCCAACCCACTAAGACCCAGTAGTGTCCTCATCCCCCGCCGAAACAGCTGGGGAACTGTCTATGCAAAATCTTCAAACAATCGTGCGTGAAGGGGAGTTGCTTATGACTAGCTTTTTCCCCTCCTTCCTAGAGGCGTAAGAAGTGCGCATAGTAAGGCGGTTATTTGCCGATTGATGTCTTTGTATGTTTCTCTCGCATATTGATTATTGCATAACTAATCTGACTCACTCGGGACTTTTTGTAGGCCGCCCTAATTAGCACGTGGCTCTGGCTAGTTCGGCTTCCTGGGGCCGGGGACAATAGCTATTGTAATGGGTAATATTGTCTCGCCATTAGTCTGCACTTGTGCGTCTGAGCACAGCGGGCTGTAGTCCGCAACCGCTCCGCGGATGCTGCTGTGACGCTGGCATCATCGAAATCGTAGCACTACTAACTAACAGCAGTAGTGATCGTCTTAGTTCTATATTATTATTATTATCAGATGACGCACATTTTATCGGCGGCTAACCAAATGTAGTCCTAGGATAGGCGGAGAATCACATACCCTCAGCCTACCCCATTGTGACTAAAGTTTATCTGTTTAGACATACGAGTACCATAAGTTGTAGTAGTAATACTGATCATAACGAAGTAGGTAAATATAACAATGCCTAAAATCAATATTCCTCTAAAAGCGGATACCAAAGGTAACTAGTTTGACGATACTCACTAGGTAAAGGGAGGGGAGGTTCCGTGCATGATGGCGCGTCGACATCACGGTAGATGACGGCAACGTACCTAGCAAGATGGTTTAGTGACAAAGTCTTTGTCTTGCATTCGGGAGGCCTGGGTTCAAAACACAGATCGGCCACTTTAAAATCGGTTTTTATGGTTCCCAATTTAGACAACAAGGTAAATGCCGGAGTGGATTAAAAATCCGACATGACATGAAAAAACCGTACACGGGCATTGGCCTTACGACGCAAAAAAATACATTGTGCTAGGCGTCACGTAGTTGTTGGCAGCCAGCTGAGTTCGTCTCGATCTTGGTAGCTTTCTGACAAGTATGATAGTCAGGGATAGAGCTGATTGAAGGAGAACGGCAGGGACGCCTCTCCCACGGTTTCGATGTAATGCCAAAGTAATACCGAGCCTGGGGGGGTGGGGAGGAATCCGGGTTTAGTGGGTTTGCGAGTCTCACACTAGTCACGCAGGCTGCTAGTGGCGCATGTGCATCATGCATTACCGAAACCTCCCAGAAAAAAAAAAAAAAAAAAAAAAGCTTTCTGACAAGTAAGTATTGTGTCATAACGCTTCGTTTATTTGTTGTCGCCTGTGCTCGTTGCTTACTCGAAATGCCTTTATGTGTGTAGGGGGTGGTGAAGAGCAAAATGTGTCATTATTCATGAGTCAATGCGCTTGTGCGCGCCGAATTGAGCGCGGTACGCTAACTCTACAAGCGACAGACTTGTTGTAGCCTACGGTTGTTGTTGCTGTGTTAGAAGTTGGTATTTTTGTGCTCTTTCCGTTAATTTATCCTCTCTTTATTTGTCTTGTTTTGTCGTACTGCCGTATTGTACTGCCGGTTTGCCACGATTACGGCGAAATGACGGCCGTTGATATATACGCATCGTTTTGTCATGTGGTGTGTTTATTGTTAAGCTAGTGTGTACTCCAAAGCAGTGCTAGTTGCAGTACGAGAAGTAGATGAAGAAATCTTGAGTGAAGTCTGTGTTGTTGTCTATCCGGCTAAACTGTGATCTTCAATGAAATCAATGCCTCAATGAAACCTGTGTACGCCCGCATGTTGCCGGGGTAACCTAGCCCCCAACCAACAGAGCAAACGAGTCACAACTACAGGGATAGATTGTATCTAAGGTAAACAGAAGATCGATAAGAAATAGGCTGACTGGTGCGGCGCCCACCAGACTACTCCGTATGCCCCGCATAAAAGGTGACACCGTTGTAAAACAGCCTAAGCGACTAAGCTTTGAAGATTTAGCTGTAAAGGGCTCTAAAAAAAGTCTTTTTTTTGCGGCGGTCTGCATACGCACCTAGACACTCTGTGCGTGAGAAAACCGTGGAAGAAGGGCACGATTATGAACCAATATCAAACATGATGGCGTGCATGTGCCGGACGCGATTTGCTACTACGATAGCGGAGAGCGGCGTTAACACTAGGCCTGAGCAGTTACGTATAAATGACCTTCGAGCAGTTACGCATACGTGCGCCTTTTGACAGGCGAGGTAAAGAAGTAATAGAAAAGAAATAGCAACATATTTTTTTTCATTTATCCACGTTGTTTTGCGGGAACCTTGTATACATAGTCTAGCGACGTTACCGTTATTTAATCTATTCAAATAATAGAAACGTTGCAGGGCAGGAAAAATGCAAGAACGTGAAATATATATATATATATATATATATATATATATAATGTTGCACATAATATAACTGGCATTTTTAGATGTATTTTTGAAATGCCGCCACGCCTCTGAGAAATCTATTCTACATTTTTAAAACGTATGTCTATGCGGGCGCAAAAGCCCTAGAATCTTGAAGAGCTTTAGGAAGTGATCTCATTGTTTTTGCTATTTAATTATAGAAACAAAATATTCACTCATGGGGTGGCACGTGTAAGAGTTCAAAAACGACCTTAGTTCTGCGGAAACTATTCAAAATATTTGGAGCGTATGGACAGTATTTCGTAGATCTCAACTGGTTCGCCAAGCTCTGCTTTGGACAAATCTTGCTCTGCAAGACCTAGTACGCTCGAGGAAGAATGCTTGCGCAAAACTGTGAAACAGAAACCCCGAATGATTACGCGTGAATTAGCTATGTACTCTGGGGTGTGTCACGCAACCCTTGTCACTCGCCCTCACGGCTACGGCTTTGAGTCGAAATTGAACAAATATTGATTGATGTTTGTTTATTCACCATTATTGGTAGATGCTCACAATATTTACGGGCTATTCCGCTCAAGTACGTCAATTACAGCAGCTGTTAATGAGCTGGTGTTCAGTTCTATACATTTCATAAGGTGATATCGGTCGATTTCAATTTCACCACAATATTTACAAACACATTCGTCGATTTGGAAACATTTTCCCTTTAGGCAGAGGTATTGGTGGTATCCGTGCCAAGTTATTTTGCAAATTATTGCTCTGTTCTGTTGCAGATCTTTTTTCCATCTGTTGCTAAGAAAAGCGGGTCCATCTGTAAAATTGTTGATTACAAAGTTCCAGTTTTGCCGTTCTCTGTGTTCCTTGTATGCTTCAAGCGCTTCGGGATTAAATTGGTAATTACGGTGCTCTAGGTCTTCTATTAATGTGGACTCATTGCACATTTGCAGCACCAGCGTAGACGAGGCAGTTTTTGATAAGCCAAGCGCTCTTTTAAGAAACATAGTTTTAATCTTGTCGATATTCTTGAGGTTGTCTAATGTTAACTTGGAGGATATAGGTCTGAGGCAATATGATACTGTGGAAAAGATCTTGAGCTTAAATATAGTGAGTGCAGTCTTAAGGTCAACTTGCCGGAGATCCTTCAACATCATGGTTAAGGACACCGACTTTACTCTAATTTCTTCAATATGTCTAGTAAAACACAGTTTGGGCGTCAGTGTTACTCCCAAATATCTGAAGTTGTTGACCAACTCAAGTGCATGCCCACTTATCTTTATATTATAGTCATCTTGAGCATATGCTCCTCCTCTGCTAAAACGCATCACTTTTGTTTTCGACACGTTGATGTTCAGCTTATTTTCGCAACACCATCGTGCAGTCTCATTCAAGTAAAATTGGAGGTGCTGTCTCGATTTTCCCATAATAACTAAGTCGTCTGCATAAAACACGTGGTGAGCTTTTACTTCTCGGAGGCACTTTCCAAGGCCAGCTGCGTACAGTATGAATAAAAATGGGCTAGCTGTATCACCCTGTGGCACGCCAATTGTTTGAGAGACCTCCTTGGCAATTGCGTGAGCTCCGTTTAAAATTGTGATACGTTGGCCGGCTAAAATATCTCGGATAAGGTTATACATTCGGCCTTTAATATTAAAATCTTCACGCAGAGTGAGTAAAAGCCGATCTCTCGGTACTGCATCAAAAGCTGTTTTAAAATCAATAAAAGCCGCGTAAGTCACATCTTGTTTTCGAGTCTCTAGGTGTTCTATTACATCCGTAAGTGCTTCTTCAGCCGAACGCCCTGGAAGAAATCCATTTTGCTCTGCCGGTAAATCTTTGAAACATTCTAGAAAGAGCCTTTTGGCAAGGAGCGATGTAAGAACCTTGTACACTACGCTGGCTAATGCTATGCCGCGGTAGTTTTCTGGCTTTGTATTATCTCCCTTTCCCTTAAAAATTGGTTGCAGAAGACTTTTTCTCCACTGGTTTGGGATTGCACCATGTCTAAGGCAGCTGTTGTACATTACTGTGAGGGCAGGGACGGTCACTGAAATCGCAGCTTTAAGATGTTCGTAGACAATCTGGTCAGGTCCGGCAGACTTTCCATCTTTTCTTGTCATGATACCCTGAAGGACCTCTTCCTCTGTGAAGTCACTCCACGGTCCGTCGCTTTCATGTTCTTCTTTTTCCGGCAGGTCACAGTCGCGGGTGTAAATTCCCGTAAAGTATTCTAGCCACTCATCGTCGTTAATTAGTGGGTTTGGTTCTTTGGGGCGTGTTGGAAAAAGAAGCCAAGGTCGGTAGAGGCTTTCCCGAATTTTGCGGAGTTGCATATTGGTTTCGTATTGGGCGCGCTTTGTCCTAAGCAGGTCTTTATACTTGCGCTGTAAAATAGCAAGTTGGGCTAGGTTCTTACTGCTGCGTTCCTTGTATTGGCATATTATTGATTTGGTAGTGCGGCATTCTTAGTCTGAAATTGAACAAATAGGTTCCTTATTATCTGAGCGAGCGCAACAAAGTGTAGCGGCTTGCAAAATGCTCTTCTTTGCCTGCCAGACGTAGTGAGTAGCCGTTCTTGAACGGAGTTGTTACCTATGACAAAAATGGGCTTTTTTACGGCAGTGTGAAACTTGAAACGTCCTGGTGCGCCCTAGGTCTGCCTGACCTCAGAAGACGCCAAATGCGCTAACCTATTCGCGTAAGATTTTGTTTTGTGTTTGGTGAGATAGGCATGACATTGTCCACCACGAGTTTCTGTTTAGTGGCCAAACGCTAGATACGGGTGTCTACTGTGATTAGCTCGACCAAGTTTTGCCGCTTTTCAAAGAAATAGACACAGTCTCGTGCTTAGAAAGGGCGCTATGTTCCACCAAGACGACGCAAGCAAGGCTACATGCGAGTTTGTCCAGTTTCCGCAAGATAGCAAACTTCGATTGGGAACTTCTGCCGTATCCAGCGTACCCCAGACATCTCATCGTCGGGCTAACACCGACTCGGATGTCTGCAGAGCTACCTACTGGGACAGAAGTTCACTTCTTTAGAAACAGTAAAAAAACACGTAGAGACACTCCTCGGGATGTAGACACCATACATATATACCATAAGGGATGTAGACACCATACATATATACCACAAAGGATGCTGATATAAATATATCTAACATATTTATGATGACCGGGCGATCTCAAACAGTATTCGGTTTGCCTCTAATTAAAATAAGCGTGAGGCCATCAAGTGTGCAAGAAACAGTAGATCTATAACTATTCTTGCATAATTTGCTTAAAAGCACACAACCATGTAAATCAGCCTGGCAATAAGGGAGGAAATTAATACTTGTGTCAACATAGGATGACAGAAAGTAAAGTATGTTTGAGCTACAATTGTTTTGACAACTCAGTTCCGTTTAAAGTTTGGTGTTTATAAACTGAAAAATATTTGTATGGCTCTAATTGTAGCTTTTTGAAGGGCCATTTATAAGCACGATTTATAGTTTACAAAATTGCAACGGTAATCCCCATCCTTTACACTTAATTTTTGTTACCATTTTAGAGAAACATTTTGAGAGAAACTTTGAAGCATTGTAATACAGAAATAAATTTGTTAAACCTTTTATGGAAGCGTTGTATCATCTAAACTCACTCGTTTCCGACACGAAAAATATATCAAACGGCCATAGCTCTAGCAGCTGCTGGTTAAGGCAAACGTGTGTGACAGTATGTATGTATTTGTGTAAATAGCTGCATTATTCTGCGCTGCGGTGTCAATGGCAAATGTCGTTAAGGGGAGTCAGCTTTGACTTCACTGGTTCGTTCACTCCAACGCTCAACGGTCGTCAAAATTCGACAGATCTCGTCTGGGGACAGTAGGTAACCTTGGAAGCCAGACGGAACTCACAAGCAGACACAGCAGCTAGTCAAACCTCTATACGTTTGCCACGTTTGCGGTAGCCTCGCCATATCCTCTCCTCTGTCGCGTCTTTCGCTCGATACGTCATAGCGCGCTCGTAAGATCAAGCACGTCCTCGCACCTTGCGGCTTTCGCGCGCGCTTTCTCGTCTCGTCGTCTCTCTTTTCCCACGTTTTCTCCCCTTTTCTTCAGCAGCAGCAGCATACGCCAGCCGCACACACGGTCTAGTTACGTCAGTTTGGCCGGTGTCCACGCGCGATGGGCTGCGCTATTTTACCACCGTACTATGACGGTCATTGTGGTTATTGTCGTCGTTGTTGTTGCTGTTGTTGTTGTTGCTGCTGCTGTTGTTGTTGCAGTGGTCATTTTCCTTTGCTACTGCTGCTACGACTACTACTACTACTACTACAAACGAACTCCCAATCCTTTCTATTTTGTAACTCTGCTCTGCTCCGTCCAGTTTTGTCCAGTTGACGGCCCTTCGGGCTGCTAGCGTGTCTGTCATCCTGTGACTGTGTGGTGAAACTTGCTGTGCCTCGTCAATGTGTGAGTGTACGCGGATGTATTGTATAGATATCTATCGATGACTAGTACGACGACTGGTACAACGACGGCAACTGCTACTCTCTCTCCCTCTCGCTGTCTCTCCCTCTCTTTCTCTCTCTGCTACTAGTACTGCCACTAAGTAAGGCTAGTAAAGGTACTATCAGTAATTATAGTTTATGTGCTTTTTTGTGTTGACACACCTCAACGCCTACGATACGTTCTGTATTGCGGCTATCTTGCCTGGCAACCGCACGTCGGTTCGTCGCGATACTCTAGCCATCGTCCCGCGCGTGTCCACCGGAAAGCCGGCAGGCATCTAATGCTAGCCGTGTTCTTGTACTACTACAACTACACTGGTAGCAGTGACTAAACGGTGAGTCGCTTAAGGAAGCCGCAGAGAGCAGCAAAACTTCAACGACAACAGCAACAACAACAATACCAGCAATCATAGTATATTAATTACAACAACAATAACAATCAAAATAACAGCGACACACTACAGGCAAAAATGACAGCAACGACGATGACAGCAACAGCAGCGGCAGCAACAGCAACAATCACACGACGGAACTCTTGCTGTTGTTGTTGTTGTTGTTGTTGTTGTTGTTGTTGTTGTTGTTGTTGTTGTTGTTGTTGTTGTTGTTGTTGTTGTTGTTGTTGTTGTTGTAGTTGTTATTGTTGTTGTAGTTGTTGTTGTTGTTGTTGTTGTTGTTGTTGTTGTTTTTGTTGTTGTTGTTGTTGTCGTTGTTGTTGTTGTTGTTGACGACGGCACTCATGGTTTAACTGGCTTTCAGGCGTATATAAACGAACATTACACCAAAATGAGCAGACACTTTATGGAAAAGTCCAAACATGCACATAGAACAGCCGTCGTACAGTGCACGAGGACGCGAGTTCATTACACAGGCGAGAGTCCACTCCGTGCGGCAGGTGTATATATATATATATATATATATATATATATATATATATATATACATATATATATGAACAAACTACAACAGAAAATAGTATTGTAGCCAACGGCAATCACCACAAATGTGGCAGTAGTAAACAACGTTTGCTACAACACTCTGTTCATTGATTCTTCACCATCATCACCATCGACGTGATTATCGACATCATAATTTTTCCCTCTCCTCTTAATCATTTGTAGGATTGACAGCCAATCGCTCTCGTTACTCGCGTACTGCACTACCGTGTACTACCAATACAATGATTACTCGATACATTACGACTGCCAGTTAGTGGTCATTAATAAATATACTCTAACGTAAACCGTTCTACAAACAAGCAAGAACAGTACCAAGCAAACATGCAGGTTCCTTTACGTGTGTTTTTCATTCCAAACAAAGTTCGAACTTAATTGTGAGTAGACGTGAACTAAACAGCCCGAAGTTTACTTCTCTCACGACACTGAGGCAAACTCTTTTAATCACATAAAGAAGTGGGTGCATAAGATAGGTCGTATTTGAACATAACCCATTCGTAATGCGACATAGTTCTTTGAGCAAGAAAATAGCCTGCGATGAATCGAGTTTGTGTTCACCAATCACTAGCCATTCGCCACGCAAACAGACCACTAAAGAGCTCCAAACGATGTACCGCTTCAAAGCTAATTGAATGATGAGGTCCACGGTTATTCGTTTGAATAGTACAGTATAAATTTAGAAAGGTCGGTGAGTTGCTTAAGCAGTCAAGCTACATTGTCCAAAATGAGTTTCGAGACGCGACGAGGAACCTTCACCGTCGGTGTGTGGAGAACGCAGCTACAGTGCAGCCGTCTAGAAACTGTAGATTACACTCTGTCAGCCAGCTCCTTGCGCTCGTTTGGCTGGGCTCCCCTAGGCCCCGGGATGAATACATGTCTTTGGGCATCTGCAAGCAGCGATCTTTACAAACGTATGTAAGCCGCCTCGAAGTCATTGATGGTATCAAAACGAAGAGTTGCATTAGTGAAGAGAGATCTATGAGGGATTAATCACGCCTTCTCTACTATATAGGGCCTTCTCTACTCCAGCCAGTGTAGTCACTTATAGCCGCTAACTCGCTCCTTCAGCCATTGTAATCTGTTGTGCTTCACGTTGTGTTTGTTGGCATAGGCATAGAGATACCACTGCTAGAAGTGTACTGGTTGCCCCTTGTTTTGTCGGCCACAGAATCACGCGAATAGTACATAGACTCAGATTACGACCCCTATAGCAATAGAGATTTCCCTCTCATATCGTTTATCTGTGAGCACCATCCATCCTTCTATCAGTTTGTCGATGTCTACATACCGTCACAGGTATATCAACTTATATATATATATATATATATATATATATATTAAACATTATTATTTTTAATACTAACCTTTAAAATGCATGTGAATCCATGCTGTCATATAAGTCCTGGCAGAGACAGAAATGAGTAATTAGTAACTGATATTAGGCAACAATCATATTCTTAAGAAAAGCGCGACGAAACAGATGTACGAAACAGCCCCGCCGTCGTCGAGTTCGGTCAAAGATATCCATATACCTGGAAAGGCTCGCGTTTGAATCAAATCAGCCAGTAAGCTACAAACAAAGCAAGCAAACGTGCATGTTTGACGGTGATTGCCTTAAAGCCTGCTAGGCAAAAGATATACCATTTGCGAGTAGACAACAATATATGTATATATATATATATATATATACGTGTTTACGTCCGTCGTTCTAAAACCAACATTTCCATGAAGTGGCACCGCGATTATATTTGTAGTATATATGACCGAGCAGTAATACTCTTTATACTATCTACGCATATAAAGTTTCAGGTAAAAGGAACACTTATTAGGTGTAGTTGACATTTGAACATTTGCCATGTCAACGCTTGTTCTAAACACAGAAAAACGCGTACTGCGATCATGATGTTTATTAAAAAAAAATAGACATTGGCGTAAATTAAAGCCCAGCGACCGTTTAGTTTTTTTATTGTCGCCTTCAACCAAGGCAAACCAAATGAAGCGCGATTCTGATGTCTTGATGTCAGTACGTCAGAAATGGTTAAAAACGTCCATCACGTCAGCATGAAATACTCGAGATCGTAGACGTAATATAATGCACAAAAGATTAGAAGTGAGAAAGCTGTACGCAAAGTGGGCGCCAGTATTGCTGACCGTTGATCTAATATACACACGTAAGGACACTTTATATCATTATTGAACAACGCTTGAACGCGTTCGCGGGATTCTTCATATGGTGGCTCCAGTGTAAGAAGTCGAGACTCGATGCATCGGGATCGATGCACCAAATATGTGTAAATTTACAAAACATCGTATCCCATTTAGTTGGTGCCAAACAGTGCGTATTTAACCAAGTTCTGCAAACCCCTAAATATATAGCTACTAATCGTTCTTGTGCAGCATATATATATATATTGTTCTTCTTCTGCCTTCTGCCGCACGATGTCATAATGTCGCAGACTGGGGTACAGCAGGGCGACCCGCTGGGCCCGCCGCTGTTCTGCCTGGCAGTCAAAGAGTTAGTTGACTCTCTCGAGTGCCCGCTTAACGTATGGTACTTGGACGACGGTGTACTGGGTGGCGCCGCCGATGCAGTTCTGAGGGACATCCACAGAATCATCGAGTTCGCTGAACGGAGCGGCCTGGCTCTGAACTCTGCGAAGTGTGAGGTCCATGTTGTAGGAGGTGCTGCGGACGCTGAAGCGCTGGAGGCTCTCCCAGGGTGCAAGACTGTCGGCACGGATTTAGAGTTGCTGGGCGCACCTCTCTTCCCGCAAGGAGTTCCGGCTGCTCTCGAGAGGTGGCTGGCCAAGCTAGAAGATGCGATGTCACGCATCCACTTGGTGGGTTCTCATCGAGGCCTCTTTCTTCTGAGATCCTCCTTTTCGGCCCTACGTCTCAACCACTTGTTTCGAGGTGCAGATTGTTCACTGGCTTCCGGACTTCTTGAACGACTTAACGACAGCATGCTGGCTACAGTAGAGGCGTTGCTGAACCTCAGTCTATCCACGGGTGCACGCCAACAAGCTCTACTCCCCGTTCTTTAGGGTGGCCTAGGGTTACCTGATGCGACTGTTTTATCTGAGATAGCTCTGGCAGCTTCTCTACGCAGGTCTATGCAACAGGCTAGAACCCTCCTCGATTCGGCTGCCCTCACAGACTTAGAAGCTCGATTGGAAACAAGCCACCGTAGAGCAGTTGCCCTGTGCGGCCACGAGCCCGTTGAAGCTGGACACCAGAAAGAATGGTCAACAGCTCTATATGAGCAAAGTGTCATAGACCTCATTGCGGGATGCACGACGGACGCCGACAAGGCCAGGCTGCGCGCCGTCTCCTCCAAGGGGGCGGGCGCATGGCTACACGCCATTCCCTGTGCCCGGATCGGGACCCTGTTAGATGATGAGTCGGTAAGGATTGCCGTCGGACTTCGTTTGGGAACAGACATTGTACACACTCATACCTGCGTCTGCGGAGACGTCGTCGGGCCAGACGGACGCCACGGGCTGTCCTGTATCGTCAGCGCAGGTAGGCGAGCAAGACACCAAGCCCTGAATGAAACCTTCAGTCGAGCTTTACGATCCAGTGGTCTGCCGTGCGTCCTTGAACCCGTCGGGCTAGACAGGGAGGGCGGCAGGAGACCTGACGGGCTGACCTTAACTCTGTTCGAGAGCGGATGCATGCTGGTTTGGGACGCGACAGTTACTGACTCATTAGCCCCTTCAATGGTCAGTGCTGGCGCGGCCCGGGCTAGTCATGCTTCGGCTCTCGCCGAGGCAAACAAAGCTAGAAAGTACCAGAACATCGGGTACCCGTACAAGTTTTATCCCTTTGCCTTCGAGACCCTTGGCGGGCCCGGTCCATCCACTCGAAGTTTGCTACAAAAGGTCGGGAAACGCCTGATTCTAGCCAGCGGAAACAAACGAGCGGGTGATTTTCTCAGACAGCGCCTGTCGCTGGATGTGCAACGGGGCAATGCGGCCTCGGTTCGGGGCACTCTCCAGAAATGGCTGGTCCCTACACTGGACCCCCCGTAACGGTGCACACGTTCGCAGGGACTCAAATGTCATGTTCCGACCCTGAATGATTGAATACATTGAATAAATCACAATATATATATATATATATATATATATATATATATATATGTATATATATATATTTAAATATATATATATATATATATCTCAACAAGTTATATATTGTTTTTTACCGGCTATGCCCCGAATATTGTGATTTATGCGTTGGCATAGAGTTATCTCTTATAGGAAGAGGAAACACGATGCGGGTATGCGTGGAAAAAGATGCATTTCCTCGAACGTTTTTTGCCTGACTGGGTGTCATTTTTTAATGAAAAAAAAAAGAAGTTTTTCAGCAGTTTAAAAGAAAACAGGTATGCAGAGAGCAAATATGTATACATTTGTGAACGTTCTGGTGCATACGCTGTGCAGTTTTGCTCTGTGTTGTCCTTGACTGCTGTCTACGTGTAACTAAATTAAAATTTGTGTAAAGCCAAATCGTCCGAATAGAAGCGGAACGGTTTCCGCTTTTTCCGATTTTATAATAATAATAATAATAATAATCATCATCATCATCATCATCATTGTCAACTTATGTGCCCTGGTCTTTCTCGCCCCTCCAAGGCTATCAAGTCCTGGTATCTTCGGCCCGATCCCTATAGCTTGAGTGTTGGTGACCACTCACAGTCATCTTGGCTTTGTCTCTCTGCAGTTCCAACGACACTCTCTGTCGGAAGAACGCGGTCGATCTTGGCTCCACTGTAGCCTCAAAAAGCTCCTTTCCAAGTTTATTTGTCAGTTTGAGTGCATCCTTGGCTCAAACGTTCTAGACCGAACGCCATAACAACGTGGTCTTTAAGAAAATGCGTGTATAGGCGCCGTTTATGCATCTCCGGTTGATGCATGGTGTGACCTGCGCTGGCTAGTCCACGATAGCCGAGAGCGTAGGGGTCGGAGACAGTGACGTTCACGTCAGCGGCCGATATTGGCCGTCCGGTGGACGCCTGTCGTCTCTCTGCAGTTCACCGGTCTCCAGTGTAGAGTGGTAGCCGGTTTCTTTAAAAGCGTGCCCGAAGATGTCATTTATGGCGTCGTGGTAACCCTTTTTTAGGGGTGGAAAATGCATTTACGCACATCTGCCGATATAATGCCGGGTGGTGTGGGGCACCCGCAGGCATAGTGTGGGGAACGTGGGGGGAGAGAGCACATTACTCACTCTACTCCGAGCGCACTACCCACTACCCTCCCCCAGGACCTTCTCCTGGTTCGGAATTGTGGGTTCACATCTCTGCCCAAACGGCGAGTGTGGCCTCTCGAGCCTCAGTCCACGATATCTCTCCGTTTAATCTCTGTCTACTCCTCTCTTTCGCCAGTATGTCCCATGGAAGCAGGCATGCGAGAACAAGCAAGACGTCCGTGGAGACCGTCCGGTACGCCCGTCTAATTCGTATTGCCACACCCCGTTGGGAGCGGCGCAGGGCCTGGCGGGCCGTGACCGTCCTAACTGCTAAGCTCGCCCACACGGGAGCAAACTCACAAAACTCGCAAACTGACAAAATGGGTTAAGTGGGCAGCCTGGGCGGCGATTTGGTCTTACCCCTTCTGTCTGGTAACCTCTTCCTCAGAAAGACAACCAGACTGACGCCCGTCCCAAAACCGAACGACACGTTGCTGATGGCTGATGAGTCCGCCGGCAGTAGCGGCCACTGCAGAGGCGCAGCTACGTGATGAGGCAAGGAAAGGCAGGCAAGGCAGGATTCGTGGCTAAGCAAGTGCCCATTCCCCCCAGGCAGACCGGTCGGCTTGTCTGCGTCCATGATTTATCTAGAACGCCAGGTCAACGATGTTTTCCAAGGCTCTCGCCTTTTCCATCGCCTGCTGTCTCTTCTTGTCCTCGAAACCCTGTAGGAATAGCTCGCATTTAGAAGCGTTGACCTGCAGCCCGCTCCATTGCTCGAACGCTCTAAAACTTTTGGCGTTTCTGAGCAACACCGAAAAATCGTTGTCATGGAGGGTTCTATCGTCGAGGTAGAATAAACGGACCCTGGATGTCACCTTCTTCACAGAAGGTGCAGAAGTAAGCTAAACGCAGGACGGGCCACTAAGTCTCCCTGCTGACAACCGGCTGAACTTGAAAGCATTTCAAAGAGGCAACGTTTCGTTGTTTTTGAGAAACGCGCAGTATGTATGAACTAATAATTATATTTTTTCCGATTAATCACGTTCTGGTGTGCACATGTGCCAAACAAATATGAAAAAGACAATAGCAGCATCATCACCGCCACTAGCAGCAGCGAAAACAGAAGCACTCGTGTACAACAATCCTGGCAGCGAAATAATTCCGCACTTGCAACAGAACCAGTAATGAATTACCTTCGCATCATGATCTCACGCCGTTATCGGGCTACTACTATGCGTTTAGTCGACTTTATCAGGCTAACTGCGCTCTATTAATCATTGCTGACCTACAAGCGCTTAATTGCGGTGCGAACCCACTCTCGCAGATCGATCCGCCTCGCACACTTAGTGAGTATGTAGGTATATGTGTGTGTGAAGGCGCACCAGCCCGTGTGTGTATATGTATTTGAGGTGAACCCAGTAACGTGGGTACTCTATGTGAGCGAGGCGCGGTGATTGAGCCAGGAATGCACCGGCGGCACATTCAAGGCAGCGATAGAGCACAATTGATAGAGCATTATTGAACCATACGTATTAGCGATTGCTGGCCGCTGGTTAGTAAACAGCGTTACAGCGTTACTTCAGAAGTACGATGTTGATGCAAATATGCTTGTTGTTTTTGCCTAATTGAAAACGACTGCGAAAAATGGCGAAGCGTTTGCAGCGAAGAACAACATGCGGGGTTATTTCATCATCACTATAGCCTCGTCTGGCAACGACATCTTGCCAACGATCAATCTGCTTTTCGATGCCTCGTTTGTGAAAGTTTTGTTCTCTGAAGCCGAAGAAGTGTTGAACCTCATTTTGGACGCGCTCGAAAAAGTTGCATTTTTTTTCAGTGGTCTTCCAGAGACCAGGATAAGTATAATAACAATCTAAGTATGCGGGGTCCGGAGAGTATAGTGGGTGCTCATTAAAATGCCAGCCTAGATTGTATCTTTTAAGGCTGGTTTTACTCACATGGGATCGCTTATCTCGGTGATGGATGACCTCTTTCACGTTCATTGACGTTTAGGTAAATTTTTCTTGAACTCGTTGGAGTTTTTAGCAGTAGAGACCCGTGTTTTCATCCTCGTGTGATTGTTTCTCATAAGTTCAAAATGAACGATGCCTTTGATATTCCACCAACAACACAACATAATTTTAGTTAGGCTGATGTTTTGCTTGGATTTGCTCTGGGAACTGCCTGCGCTCGTGGGCCAGAATCTTTGCGTGCTTATATTCCCGTGGAGGGCTATTTTCTACCACAGGTTACCAAACGATCCAATAACGAATCAACTACAGTGGATATTGAGGAGATAAGTGCAGACGCGCATGCGCTCTATTTGGTTGACGTTACTCAGTTTTTCCCAAGTTTTTTGAGCGTCCCAACGATGGCTACTTGGTCAACTTCTTTCACGAGTTGTCCAGTGATAATCATTGGACTTTGTTACATCTTTAAGATCAAAACGTCCTCCTCCAGCAAAGAGGGCTGATTGGACCTTGATTCGTTGTCCAGGTTAAAATCTCCACCATGGAACATGCCAAACCATTTTCGGCAGGTCCATTCCGTCCGTTGATTGAGTTGTAGATGGTGGCGGGTCTTCAACAAGTTTCGACATCAGCGTTGGAATCTTTCAGCAAATTGTATCAGCAAAAGTACAAATGTGTTCGTTACAAACACACAGTAATAAACAACACAAGCAAGAGAAAGTCTCAACATCCACTTGTGTCATTAATCTGGCCTGGCCCTAGCAACAGCCGTAATTTCGATTCCATGGAAAACATTGTGTTGCCCATAAATATGTATTCGATTTGTGCTATGGGAACCACTGTCACTTGACCTTATCATTACTTGATTATTCCTCTCTCTCTCTCTCTCCCTCTCTGTGTCGCTCTGTTGTTTCAACTCTACAGTGAACTAGATGTGCGTGATAACACTATTAACGTATAGTCTATCCAAAAAAAAAACTATCGAGCAATCGATCGAGAACCGAGATACACGAAGCGTCTTAGTTCACCGAATCGAATGTAACAGAACGGCGGAGACAAGCTGACCTCGGACCAGCGTTGGTGTCGTTGTCGTCGTCGTTGTCCGCCCAATAGAGTGCGAGCAGGCAGTAAGAGCAAAGATCTGCCTCCATGCTCAGCGTATCGAATAACGGCCGTTCAAGCGGCGGATTTTTAGCGGCCGTTCTCCAGCCGATCTTTGGACCTTCGCGGTGCGTCATTGACGTCTGCCACAGCTCTTGGCAGTCATCTGGAGACGAGGAATGTTGTTAGCACGCTGTAAACTGCCGCACCCGATCGGTATGTTCGTAACTGAAGTGAGGGGAGCATGAATAAAAGACGGAAGAAACCAAGCTGGACACGCTGAACTAGTGAATCTAAACGCTATAGGCTGTTCGGCAAGTGCCACGTCTCAATCCAAATTCAATTGCTCCGCTAATACATTCTCTCTATCTGCCGTTTTATATCGCTTCATAGAGTATTTTTGGTAACCAGCGTAAAACTAAAAAAAGATAAATGTACAGCAAGGTAGACGGGCTGCTAGATTGTTTGCTCTACGCAACGTGATTTAGCTTGCACGGCGTCTCGCCAGGCAAACAGACACATGCGCTAGAGGATGCTGTGTATGTCTCTCTGTTTATTGTTTATTTTGCGAGGTGTTTCTTTATATATATGTGTGTGTGTGCGTCTGTGTATATCAGTATGTCCTCGTGTAGACTGTTCTCCGTATATTCACAGTATTCCGCGAATCCTAGAATATCGCTTTGAAGGTCGCCGAACATTGTGGGGTATTCTATCAGTGCAATAATCCGTGGCGTTGTACGACAGCGATATCACAACAAGCACTACTATATATATATGTATATATATAGTAGTGCTATATATATATATATATATGTGTGTGTAAATTTGCCGGCTGGCTTTGATAAAAAAAAAACAAGAATTGTGATGTTATTATTGTTATCAATATAAAGCATATTATTATTTATCGTAAGTCTCGTTTAATAAGTACGATTGTGAGGTGCGAAGGTCTGCTTGATCTTTGTTATTGACTCGCTCAGCCCATGGCACCCACAACAGAAACCGCGTCTTTCCCTTTACAGCCAAATATAGCATATGGCTCAAAAAATTTGCCGATACTCTCTAAGAGATTTATTAAGAATGCAAATGGAGCTACAATTGTCTCCCGCAAACGTGTGCACTAGGATATTACTCGTATAGAGTGGGTTGGGCTCAAAAATGGTGTTTCGTGACGATATCCTGTGATCTCTTGAATGCGCTTTGCACAATAAATCTTTGGGGGACATATCAGGTTCCTTGCTGATGGGTTCCAAGGCCCCCTTCGATAGATGTCAACGTACATGTGTTTCCTAGCCAGTTCACAATATTTACTGCTTTTAACGCTTTAGGCATGTTCCCCCATCTACCCTGTCTGGGCTGAGCTGTGATGCATGGTAATCGACCCAAGCAATATGCGGCTAGGTTAACGGCTCTTCGTAAGTAGGCGTATTATCCTAGTAAATCTGTTGTCTGGTCCTGAATGTGACAGTCGCCACCTATACACCAGGTACACAGTGCATGGTTGTCACAATGGTTTTCACACCTGCCATGTTCAAATGCCGCTTTTCACGAGGAGTAGAAGTTGTGCACTTGCTGGTTTTGTCTGCAGAGGTGTGCCAAGTACGATGCAATGGAATGCACAACACGAAGCAAAAATTGTTGCACCACTTCTCTCACCGGATCCGTAAAGAAGATAAATGATTGTGAAGTGTATATTATACCCACTTTAAGTGAGATGATGGCTGATTGATTTATTCGCTTGATAAGTGTGTGTACACAATATTACCCGTTTATATTAGGGGCGCATAACGCTGCAGCTATAAATGTATTATCCTAGTAAACAAAAAGTGCTTGTCCTCTTGGTTTGTTACGGCGGCACTTGAACTCATTAGTATATTGTTGTTAGTCAAATTACAATTTTTATTGCGCGTTTTGTTCTTAGAAGTTCGAAGTTAGCAGTACCAACACTATCATAGGCCACCAATTTGTTTGTTGGCTCACCTCTTGTT
Organism: Dermanyssus gallinae; assembly: GCA_003439945.1. Lineage (NCBI taxonomy): Eukaryota > Metazoa > Arthropoda > Arachnida > Mesostigmata > Dermanyssidae > Dermanyssus > Dermanyssus gallinae. The sequence continues at coordinate 581,490 of QVRM01002323.1, forward strand.
AACGATATCAGAGCTACCTTTAATTGACTTTACTCTAGTCAAAATTACTATGATACCACATAGTATTGTTACTGCACTATCATTTAATTTCCGCAGTATTCCTATTTTTGATATTGAATTGTCGTTCTCCTAAAAATGTTTGTTATTTAATTAAATAAATTACTATACACGTATTCTATATTCTTATTATTAACAATTTTTAAACCTTTTGACGCAATGAGCACATGATCGGGCAACCTCCGCAGAACAGCGGCTATATGCTTTCAAGTGTATTTGCAGGTACTCAGGAATAAAGCTATGTGTTTCATTCATTCATTTAATAACACAGTTTTTAAAGTATGTCTCTGTTAGGGTTATAATAGGAATCACCTGCGTGTTCCGACCAGCATATTGCGGCATACGTTCCCGTTTTGGGCATAGCACCCAAAGCCACCGCCTGACTTAATGGTCTGTTAGCAAACAATCATCGTTTTCATACTAGGACCCTGGAGGCCAACATATCTCTGAATACGACCACGATTATCTCACACGATAAGCTCAGTTTGCATCACATTTGAGGGTATAGTCAAACTTGTCGTTAAAAAGATTTTTTTCAATGACAGAAATGTCTCATTTAGGAGTGAGCGTGATTTACTAAAAGAAGCGTGAGAGTAGAGTAAGCGTGACTTACTAATTACTAGGCGTGATTTACCGAGAATGTGCTATATCTATGCGACTGGCCGGTATAGCCTTAAATAATATGCGCTGCCGTCATTGGTCAATGTTACTCGAAGAGATTGAATGGAGGGAAGAGTTTGGACTCGACTCTCCAGCGTGCGTCCTTTGGTGTTGCACCACTGACCCGCCGTGGTACCGTCACCACCACCACCACCACCAGCATCACGGCCATCACGGCCGTCGTCATCAATAAGTTCGTTGATGGATAAGTCATCGATCGACACGTCATGACGACCAAGCCTGCCTCTCTCTGTTGTGTGAAGCGCGTGTTCCTTGATCTCTGCGTATGCTTCTACACGTTGTTACGTATGCCTTTGCGTAAATATGCATAAAGGAGGTGTGCGTCTGTCTGTGTATACTGTGTGCCGTCAGCTGTATGAGCGAATAGATAGCCGGTTGCAAGAGGCAAATGCATGCCGATGTTCTTTTCTTCTCGTTACGCGTGTCACAGCACTGCCAGCCAATGCGGTCAAGGCTACCGCTGTACTGTGGAGCTACTACGACATTTTCTATTACTACTACTACTTCGACCGCTTGTGCTCCTATTACACGATTCTCTTCACTAAGAAGAATTGTAGTCCCTACTTAGATTAACCCGCACCGTTGTCCGCAGTCTCCTCGAATGAGCGCCATGCGGACGATATCTTTCTCGTAGGCAAACGTATGGAAGTGTCAAGCGTCCAGTCGGTTAAGCCGAGCAGACTTGGTTCCTGTGCGGAATACGGCGCTGTGGTTAAGTGACCATATATATGGCCATTTACCGTGAGACCATATATATGGCCATTTACCGCGATTCAGCAGCACTATTAAAAAAAGCTTGGATTTGCTGCTGCTGCTGCTTCAAACTGTCATAATACGTGTATGTTAATTGTGTACTTACTTAAGTATTGAGTTATACTAAAATTTGCATTTATTATTGAAACTCGCATTGAAGCTCGCTTTTCTAGCCAGTTTTGTCAACTGTCATCGGTTGGTATCCTCGCAGCGCTAGTGTGACTCTCTGCAACAGTCGGAGCGCAGTAGCTTCATTGAGGTACTCGACATTAAAGGTTCCGGATGCGCTCCGTTCGATTTATCCTATCAGATCCGTTGTTCCACCTTGCCAATGCCACTGACAACGTTGAACTGCAACACGCACACGAATGCCTACGTTTGGTTGGCGTTTGTTGTACTACGAATTTGTGCCAAGTTTGGATTTCTGCGTAATTCGTACTAATACCACGGCAATTTGATTGAAACGCTTTTTTAGATCATAAAAACGGGGGTATAATACCATTTATGCATGTGCACAACATATTTTGATTGCACAAATTTGTTTCGGCACAATTTTAGTTCTCATTATTGCAATTGCTTCGCAAGTCTCCATGGATACAGGTGCGACACTTTAGCATTAGTAGTTTGGGTTGGAGACCTAATGACAAACTATGTCATCAATGAAATGCAATTACTTCACACATTTACGTATATATATATATATATATATATATATATATATATATATATATATATATATAAATATCGAAGAGGTCGACTGTGCGTGTGTGTGTGTTTGTGTAAGAGAGAAAGAGACAAAGTTTAACATGATGCGATGGCCAATTGACAGTGTTGGATAGCCGAAGCCATAAGGTTCGATTTCGGACGGCGTACTGACCGCTTTGCTTACCTGTGCTCTGTTTTCAGTTCGACGCGTTCCAGTGAAGCAGTGAAGGCAGATATCACTGCCTATCCACAGATCAACAGCCGGCGAGAAGGTGCGCTCGCTACCGTGCTCACGCTATCGCATTGTCGCCTATCGAAGACCAAGAACAGAAAATCCCATCTGTCACAGCGCGAGAGCTGTATCACGAGCAGCACGCGCATATTACAAAGCGAAAGCAAGCTGCGGCTGCTGCTGCTGCTGCTGTACCGCCGATGGAGAACATCCAGCAGAAGGCAATCTGGGAGACCTGAGGAATTTTCGAAGAGAGATTACATTTTTGAAAAGAGGAACACTCTCCGGAGGCTGCCTAGCTGGCAGGCACACATATATACAGACAGACAGGCAGACAGCCCGCCCGTCCGTACGTCTGTCCTGGATGGAGGCGGAAGTGGTATCAGCACGGCATAGCGCATACCAATCATAGTTAGCGGCGTTACCACACACCGGTCGGACCACGGCCGCCTACCAGCGGATGGAGCTCAGTGTCATCGCTAAATGTCGTCGCGCTCGTTCTCCCGACCAGCTTGCACCGTTTTTTGCTGTCATTGCTAGTACTACTGCCATTAATTACTGCCAGTATTACTGCCATTAATTACTACTGGTACTACTGCCATTAATTACTGCTAGCAGTACTGCCATTAATTACTGCTAGCACTACTGCCATTACTTACTGCTAGTACTGCTGCTGCTGCTGCCATTAATTCCTATTGTGACTACTACGCTACGAATTGCTGCCGACCGGTCGACGTTCAGTGTAGAAGTGTACTTTTGATACACAGCAGAAGTGTACTACTACTACTACTACTATTACTGCGCACAGCAGCCCGCCAACACTGCTACAGCGATTGTTACGACCGTCCGTGATCGATTTCGATATCTGAGTCTGGTAGCGAGGTTGCTGTTGATACTTCTTCTACTGCTGCTGCTGCCGCTGGGGTTGTGCGAGTGTTGAGCGCGCAGAGTAGGGTTGTGTTATCGATCGATCGACCGGTGATTCATGATGCAGCTGTACGGGCCCGATTCGTGGCGGTCGTGGGCAGCGGCCTGCGTGGCCGGCCTCATCCAGATACCGGTGCTGTTCTCGCTCAAGGTGATGGGCGTCGTGTTCGTCGGCCTCCTCGACGAGTGGCAGCTATCGCGGCACGAGGCCTCGTGGCCTCTCACGCTCTTTCTCGTCTCCTCGCAGATGCTCAGTGAGTGGGTTCGTTAGCTAGTTAGCTAGCTAATTAACTAGTTAGTTAACTAGCTAGTTAGTTAGTTAACTAACTAGTTAACTAGCTAGTTAGTCAGTTAACTAACTAGTTAACTAGCTAGTTAGTTAGTTAACTAACTAGTTAACTAGCTAGTTAGTTAGTTAACTAGCTAGTTAGTTAGTTAACTAACTAGTTAACTAGCTAGTTAGTTAGTTAACTAACTAGTTAACTAGCTGTTAGTTAGTTAACTAGCTAGTTAGTTAGTTAACTAGCTAGTTAGTCAGTTAACTAGCTAGTTAGTCAAGTAACTAGCTAGTTAGTCAGTTAACTAGCTAGTTAGTCAGTTAACTAGCTAGTTAGTTAACTAGTTAGTTAGTTAACTAGTTAGTTAACTAGTTCGTTAGTTAACTAGTTAGTTAGTTAACTAGTTAGTTAGTTAACTAGTTAGTTAGTTAACCAGCTAGTTAGTTAACTAGTTAGTTAGTTAACTAGTTAGTTAGTTAACTAGGTAGTTAGTTAACTAGGTAGTTAACTAGTTAGTTAGTTAACCAGCTAGTTAGTTAACCAGCTAGTTAGTTAACTAGTTAGTTAGTTAACTAGTTAGTTAGTTAACTAGGTAGTTAGTTAGCTAGCCAGCTGGTTGGAAGAGGCAGGCAGACAGAGAGGCCGCAGACACTACACAGCTGCTACAGCAACTCCCCCACTATCTCATCCAAAAAACTAGGCTTCGTTGTCACCCCTGTCACCCAGCGACAACAAAAATTACACCAGTTCAATGCAGTGTTTATGCAAACAATGCCTACATCTTATAGTTTAGTATACTTAAACAAAATTATCAACACGTGTTATAAAAATATATTACATAATACCGCGGCGATCTCCGTAGCGAGCTTCTCTTCGTGTAATCGACTCGACGCCATAGGCTGAGCCTGCGGTCACCATATCTTAGCTTTTGATTGTTCTCGTTGTCATAATGTAATTTGCCTGGTTATTAATGTAATCCTTTGCTACTAGTTTTTGTTGTTGTTTGATGTTGTAATTGATCGTACAGTTAGTATTTCCCTCGCCATGAATATATTGCACGAAATTTGAATAGACACGCACTTCTATTCAAACTGTGCAGAGAGTATGCATCAGGTTGTTACTCTATTTTGCCGAAACCCAGTCGATTTGTTTTGATATCGATCTTCTTCTGCACGTGGCCTACGAACGTATGTGTGTGTCTGTGGGTGTGTGGGCGTAGTTAACCGAAAGGAAAGCAACTAACCCGCCTTTTTGACAAAATATATTTATATCTCTCATGATTCTCTTTTTATTTATCGTTCGATACTAACAAAGAGCTATGTATATACCAAATAGCTCACACGCCTCGTTCGTGAGTGAGTGCGCAGACAGATTCTTTGTGATGGCTCTGAGCCAACGACATTTCGGTTAGTGGTTTCGGTTTCGAACGAACCGGACGTGTTTGGTATAGCGGCTGTTTAAATTATAAAATTTAAGTGCAGTACTGGTGCCAACTCGACATTTCGACCCTGCGACAGCAACGGGCGGTGTGGTGCATACCTGAGCGTGCTCCGATCAAGGATTGAACGAAACAACAGTTGTTGCTGGCCTCGTTGGGTTCTCTTGCTCCTACGTGGTCTGCCGAGAAAGTGTAACAGCTGATTCGGCATATGTGGCGGCAAACACTGACCCGTGTGTGAGTTGGTGTTGTTGTTGGTGTTGTTGTTGCTGGTGTGGTTGTTGTTGCCGTCGTTGAGCAGCCAGTTAACACAAACGTCTTTTATTCTAGCGACCCTATCGACTGTGTTGCCAGTGCTGAAGCAGTGGTCATCTTTAATATTGCCACAAGCCAGCTAGTGACTGATATTCGAGCGCGACTGCCAGGCAGCGGACGTAGCCGAGTGGCATAGTCCCTGCCTTGAAAAGGCAGGCCCGTAGCGGAACCGGGTTCAAATCCCGTAGGCAATTTTTTTTTTTTTTTTTTTTTTCAACGTCTCCAACGTCTCCAAGTAGAGAGATTTAGGACAATATGGCCTCTCGGAAAGAACCGGACAAGGCCTGCACGCAGGACGCTGCAGCTGACCTACAGCATGAAGTTGCCTGCCAACCGAACCAGACGGGAGAGACAAGCACAGCTGCCGAAACCGACGCGGTGAACAAAAATGACTGCCATCTTGACGAAATAAGTCAGATTTCCGAGGACCTGTACGCGTTCATTCAAACTGCGAGGTGCGTCCATCTACCTATCCAGAAGATGGCGGACAAACTTCGAGCCGCGGTGAAGGAGGCCCGTAGAAGATGGCGGACAGCTCGACAAACGCCTAATCAGACCGCGCAATTGAAGGCACAAAAAGACATAGACCGTATTAACGGCCTCATAGACGGGCACCAAGATGAGGCGAACATTTCGTGTCTTATCAACCAGGACTGGCCGGATCCGGTGTACGAGAGGGTATCTGTCCTTAAAGCAAGCATTTTGAAGGACCACCCACTAAGAATCCTAATAGCCGACGAAGACGACTCTTCGGACAGCGTTACCTGGAGGAATATGGCTACACAATTCCGAGGCATCTCCGAGGATGCCGCCCCTCCAGTGGGCAAAGTATTTACTCGCCAGATACAGGAATCCGGTGATGACGGTCAGCTGGAAACGCGTGCGTTGATTGCGCTGCGGTACCCCAAGAAGTCAGACATGGAGCGTTCTTATGACTTCCTTGACCAAGTCGCGTCCAAGGCCTCTCTACTACGCAATCAGCTAAAACTTGCCAAGTCCACCCCTATACCCTGCTACATATCTAAACAGGGTGAAAGCCGGGGACATCGTAAGCTTCTTGAGTGTCTCGCGCGGAAGTATGATATTTACATTGCAGCAGGCCCGATCAAGCCCGCTCGAAGCGAGCATCTAGACAGTGCACCAAAGCGTGCTGGCAGTTCTACAACTTCTATCGTAATCAAGAAGACTGGGTCAGGGTCTTATGCAGACACGCTGAAAGACCTCGGCTCTAAAGTAAACCCAGAGCAATTTAAGGTTAAAATTGCACGGGTTCAGCAACTCCCTAGTGGGGATGTGCGGCTTCTAGTTGCAGAAGGACCGGAAGGGGGGACTACCTCTTTTCTTGAAGCTCTTAAGAACACCGGAGGAGCAGACCTCTCGCTAGACCGTTCTTCCCTAAAACGAGTAATTGTTCGTGACCTCGTCGAAGGCACCACAAGCGCCGATCTGGAAGCGGCCTTTCGACAGTCAGTCCCGCTCACAGGTCCTATCCACGTCAGCTCGCCCCAAATGGGTGCGACTGGACGATGGACCGCAATAGTGCGGCTTACTGCAGCAGACCACACCAGGGCCCTGCAAGCCAAGCGAATCCAGATCGGATGGTCAGCCTGCGTTATTTCAGACTGGATAACAGTCCCCACATGTCAACGTTGCCAAAGAGTGGGCCACACGGCACAACATTGCAACTTTGATCCTGTCACTGGGAAGCGCTGCCATAAGTGTGGCGGTCTTGGTCATACAGCGCAGGGCTGTAGCGCTGCGCTCTCCTGCTACAACTGCGGAACTCCAGGCCATGCAGCAAACTCAGCCGCCTGCCCTGCTTTCCGTCAGAAGATCGAGGAAGTCCGACGACAACGGTCGAGCAAAGCATCACCACAGAACACGGCGAGTTCTGTTGCAGATGGGAGCACACAGCCAATAACACATTCATCTTGTGATGCTAACACCGACGAAGACGGTTTTAGACCTTTGACCGGGAATGCGCGGAAAAGAGCCATCCGGTCCCCCGTAACTAACGAGAGAGCAGCCAAATCTCTTAACTCAAATGACCAGACATCTTAGAGTGGCCCAGCTAAATTGCAACAGAAGCAAACACGTCCATGACATGCTAGACATTTTATCATCCAGGAGACAAACGGATCTCTGCCTTCTTAGTGAACCGAACGTACAGCTTGTAGAACGTCGGGCCCCAGCGTGGGTTTCAGATTCAGACCACTCGACCTGCATAGTTCTTAACGACCATAGCCCTTTCCATGCTCGAGCGTCAGGCTCAGGAGATGGGTTTTCATGGATCGAAATTGAGGAGGTAGGCCGCTTTTATTCCTGTTATTCTAGCCCCAACAGATCCATAGATGATCTTTTTAACCTACTTGACAATCTCTCTGCATCCCTCAGACAATGTGACGCCTCTTTTATAGTAATCACAGGCGATTTTAACGCAGCCTCAACAACTTGGGGATCCCCGGCAACCACAGCTCGTGGGACTGCCCTTTTAGAATGGCTCGCTACTGAGGACCTCGTCGTATGTAACACAGGAGAGACGCCGACATTTCACGGAATCGGTAGGGGGTCCGTGATTGACATGACAATTTGCCGCAGTGGTCAAGCAGGCCGGCTAACAAGATGGACAGTTTTAGGTGATGAGGTAACCCTCAGTGACCACCACTGTCTGGAGTTTGACATCCTTCTTAATCCTGGCTTTTATTCAACGAATACGGCTCCATCTATACGGCCCGTGCCGAGACGACAAAGCCCAGATGAACTTGACCAAAGAATAAATGAGTTTATCTCTCAAAATGGGCCGCCAACTACAGCAGAGGGACTGCAGCGACTACTAGAGGCTGCGAGCGTAGTGCAAAGGCCTCAGTTCCTGCACCCACGCCGCAGACGCCCTGTTCAACCCAAGTACTGGTGGAACGAGACTGTTGCCGGCTGTAGTCGTGCATGCAACGGCGCTTGGCGCCAACTAACCCGGGCCAAACGTAGTCATGCACCGGAAGACAGAACAACCGAGCTCATAAAGAGATACAAGGAGACACGCGCGCTTCTGAAGAAAGAAATTGCTAGAAGCAAGGCCTTGGCTAGGAAGGCCTTGCTAGAAGAGATTGAAGACGACCCGTGGGGGCGCCCCTATCAGCTTATTAAAGGAATTCCAGGCCTTCGCAGAAAAGACACGCTTTCGGACGAGGAACGTGCAAGAACTATTTCAGCGTTATTTCCCAGCCACCCCACTTTCGATCGTTCTCGCTATCTGGGAGACGCCACAGGCCATGTTCCGCCTGTCACCAAGCTGGAAATAATCAATGCTGCAGCACGGATCAAGGTGGGGAAAGCCCCCGGACCCGATGGCGTCCCGGCCGCGGCCACAAAGGCCCTCTTACTGAAGCTCCCAGAGAAGATTGCTGCTATTTTCACACAAATTATGCAGGAGGGGACCATTCCCGCCATGTGGAAGTCGGCCCGTGTCATACTTATTCCGAAAGGGAACGGTTCATATAGACCGATATGCCTACTTGGCACGTTGGCAAAGGCGTTTGAAGCGATCCTAGAACAGCGCCTTCGTGATTTTGCAGAGAAGCACGGGCTTCTCTCGGACTCGCAATACGGATTCCGACGGGGCCGTACAACTCTCGGAGCAATTAACAAGGTGCAATCTAAGGCCGAGATGCTGCAAAGGGTGGCGCCCAGGGCCCGCGGGCTTCTGCTCGCAGTTCTCTTAGACGTAAAAAACGCGTTTAATAGTCTGCCTTGGAGTACCATTCTTGAGGTACTCTACAAGCGCAAGGTACCAGCATATCTCCGTCGCCTTATATCTAATTACCTCGACGAGAGGACTATTACGTGTCAAGGCGTTGAATCCAGCATGACGGCTGGAGTTCCGCAAGGCTCTATCCTTGGGCCGTTACTCTGGAACGTAACATACGATGAAGTGCTCCGTCTGCAAGGCCTCCCACCTGGAGTTGAGCTTCTTGCTTTTGCAGACGATCTTCTCGTTCTCATCCATGCAAGATCAGCTGACGAGCTGGAGCGGCATACAAACGAGGTCCTTGCGGACGTTGCAGACTGGATGAAATCAGCAGGACTGACCCTCGCGCCAGCGAAGAGTGAAGCAATACTTCTAGGACTTAAGCGCTGTAGACCCCTAAAAATCGCGCTAGAGGGGCATGCCATCAATGTTTCCAACTCCGTTCGTTACCTCGGGGTCGTCTTGGAGAAAAGCCTCAAGGGGCATGCTCTCCTACAGCATGCATGCGGGAAGGCCCTTAAGGCGGCCAACAACATCGGTCGCCTAATGCCCAATACATACGGCCCGCGCCAGTCAAGGCGCCGTCTCCTAATGTCGGTAGCCGAGTCCATCGTTTTGTACGGCGCTCCAGTCTGGCCAGAAGCCACGCTGGCAACGGCCTCGCGAAGACGCATGCTTAGAAGAGCGCAGCGGGTCCCGGCCCTGCGTATTATCAGCGCGTATCGAACTGTGAGCACGGAGGCGGCCCTGCTGCTAGCTGGCACCGTGCCATGGGATCTTAAAGCTGAGGAACGTCGCCGACTCTGGGAAGACCCGACGCGAAGCAAGGACGCCGAGCGTCAGAATACATTGGACCGCTGGCAGAACGAATGGAACAATATCCAGAGCGGATGCCCAGGCGCGCAAACAAAGGCCCTTCTCCCAGACATAAAGGCATGGCTTGGTCGCCCTGGAGGGGAAGTGGACTATCACATAACGCAAGTGCTCACGGGACACGGGGAGTTTCGGTCCTATCTCTACCGAATAGGCAAGGCAGGGAGTCCAACATGCCTCCACTGCAGCCAACTGGTGGACGACACGGCAGAACACACTATTCTATTCTGCCCCGCCTGGGAAGCCCAGCGCGGACTCTTGCGGAACGTACCCGGCTGCACCTCGCCGAACTCACTCAGTCTTCCTGTCCTAGTCAAACGGATGACGACCTCATTCGGTGACTGGCGCACAGTCGCAACCGTCATCAAAAGTGTTTTAGCTGAGAAGGAGCGAACTGTTCGCATGTCGACGCCCTCTCCGGAGAGCCTGCGCCACCAGTAAACCGAGACATCATACCCCCCCTCAGTAGTTTGTAGTAATGCTAACAGCACTTCCCTGCTGGAGGGGGAAGGAGGACATGACTGGTTTTTAGTGGGTTGGAGCCCCACACTACCGGCCCACACTTGCAGGACAATCCTGCCGTGGTGCCCGCGTGTGCAATCCGCATTTCCCAGTTAGTCCTCTAAAAAAAAAAAAAAAAAAAAGTCAGTTAACTAGCTAGTTAGTCAAGTAACTAGCTAGTCAGTCAGTTAACTAGCTAGTTAGTCAGTTAACTAGCTAGTTAGTCAGTTAACTAGCTAGTTAGTTAACTAGTTAGTTAACTAGTTAGTTAACTAGTTAGTTAACTAGTTAGTTAACTAGTTCGTTAGTTAACTAGTTATTTAGTTAACTAGTTAGTTAGTTAACCAGCTAGTTAGTTAACTAGTTAGTTAGTTAACTAGTTAGTTAGTTAACTAGGTAGTTAGTTAGCTAGCCAGCTGGTTGGAAGAGGCAGGCAGACAGAGAGGCCGCAGACACTACACAGCTGCTACAGCAACTCCCCCACTATCTCATCCAAAAAACTAGGCTTCGTTGTCACCCCTGTCACCCAGCGACAACAAAAATTACACCAGTTCAATGCAGTGTTTATGCAAACAATGCCTACATCTTATAGTTTAGTATACTTAAACAAAATTATCAACACGTGTTATAAAAATATATTACATAATACCGCGGCGATCTCCGTAGCGAGCTTCTCTTCGTGTAATCGACTCGACGCCATAGGCTGAGCCTGCGGTCACCATATCTTAGCTTTTGATTGTTCTCGTTGTCATAATGTAATTTGCCTGGTTATTAATGTAATCCTTTGCTACTAGTTTTTGTTGTTGTTTGATGTTGTAATTGATCGTACAGTTAGTATTTCCCTCGCCATGAATATATTGCACGAAATTTGAATAGACACGCACTTCTATTCAAACTGTGCAGAGAGTATGCATCAGGTTGTTACTCTATTTTGCCGAAACCCAGTCGATTTGTTTTGATATCGATCTTCTTCTGCACGTGGCCTACGAACGTATGTGTGTGTCTGTGGGTGTGTGGGCGTAGTTAACCGAAAGGAAAGCAACTAACCCGCCTTTTTGACAAAATATATTTATATCTCTCATGATTCTCTTTTTATTTATCGTTCGATACTAACAAAGAGCTATGTATATACCAAATAGCTCACACGCCTCGTTCGTGAGTGAGTGCGCAGACAGATTCTTTGTGATGGCTCTGAGCCAACGACATTTCGACGGCAGGGACCCATCGGCGTCCCTGCCCTATAAGCTCTGTTATGACCCGTCAGACACCTAACTATCAGCGAGGCCGGCGCTAAGACAAACGGAAGAAGGGAAGAACCGATGCAGCGATACGTGAAAGAGTGAAAAAGAGTTCAGTGGATTTGGCAGTTGTTAGTCGCGTGTATAGGTGTGGTTATATGCGCCATATGCACGCGCAAGACATGCAACCCTTTGACCAGGGGCTAACGTATATATAGTTTGAGCTCACTGGCAGGGTCTAGCGATGGAAAACACTATACGCATTCTGTCGAGGAGCGAATATAAAGAGCTCTACAAAAATGCACAACAATATATATATATATATATATATATATATATATATATATATGTATATATATAAATATATATATATATGTATATATATATATATATATACACTATGAAAAGCCGGAGTTTGCCGGAAAGACATTTTTCATATTGTATTGCCATTATCTTTTAATACGTAGTCTCTTTTTACTTTGACAGCACCTGTGTTCCCGCTCATTCGACGGATGCTGTCGGCGCCCGTGGTTCTGATGCTCGCCTGCATTGCTTCAGCAGCGACTCTTATGCTGAGCTATTTCGCCAAAGATGTTGTGCATATATCGGTGATACTTGCGTTTCACGGGTTTGCCATCGCGGCTATCTACATCTTCTCGGCGTTTCTTCTCATGCAACACTTCAAAACGAAACGGTGAGTGGTGCCCCTGTGTACTGCCGTGACCCTGTGTGCAGATCTCCGAGTTCTGCTATGTACAAAAACCACCGATTTTAGATCATGAAACCATAAGCAAGTTGAGCAACTATGTATAAACCCTGCCGATTGTTTAAAACTGGCAGCGGTTGTCAAATGACTATTGACACGACATCTTCTTGAACAGCCTTCTAGATTGTGATACTTAGAGATCGTTTGATTTAGTACTCTCTATTATTAGTGGCACTCTATCGTAGATTTCTTTAAAGCGTCTGTACTCTCTTTCTTTATAGGCAGAAACAGCAGATAAGACGGAGTCGTTTTGGCAAATCTTACTGTGTTTTGTGCTGTATGTGTGTTTGCCTGGTCGGTGTGTAGAACGGCGGCTTTTGCTTTAGCATCGACTATTTCCGCTGGGGTGACGATATTCGCACCGAACGCGATGCAGATCCTCGTTACTTCATTCGGACTCCGGCAGTCTCTGCTGATCGTTGGAACGGCCGGCTTAGTGATGTTTCCTCTCTCGAAACTCCTTCAGACGCCCGAGTGGTATTTGGACAAAGAGGACAACAAGCTTGCAAAGAGCGATGTCAACGGATCGCCTAACAACAACGGTAAGCTCTCCAGCCGAATTCGTGATTTGACAACTGTATACCGTAACAGGCTTCTCCCGTTTTGAATATTCGGCTCAGACTCGTTTTGCGTCGACACACATTCTGAAATGCGCGGAAATGCTTTGTTTAGGAGGATACAGTGAATTTTCTAAAACGTTTTTATATATTTGTGGCTGACAGGGCATAGCTTTACGATTGAGTGTGAGATTGTAAGAGAAAATCTTTCACGTGTGCAATTTTGCATTTTTAAATTTATTCCTATGTTAACGGAGGCAGGGACGATGACCACTATATACAGACGTACATCAGCCGCTCGAGCCCCGTCAATTAATATGGGTCCCTGTGGACAACCGAGATCAGATTCGGGGGAGACCGGCTTAAGGTAATCATCTCAGGAATCGCACCGCCATCAAAACAATTTCCACAAAATGCGCACTCTCCTGTATGCTTTATGACGGCAATTATGAAATATTAAGGATTGAACGCGAAAGCTTAAACATAAGACATCACAAAATCTCGTTTTGTGCAAATCTCCCTCCCCCCCAATTCGAATTGTAGATTTGTAAAGCTACGTGTGGCCAGCCACAAATATATAACCAATTTAAGTAATTTCTCTATCACTTCTCAACAAGACGTTTCCGCCACCCATTTCATTGAAAAATCGTTTTTAGCGAGTTCGGCGACCCTCCATTCGTGCATGGACACCTTCCTTATATGTACAAAAGCGGATCGGCAATTTGTAGTACTTCGAATCTTTCCTCTAAGATCTTCCGGTCTGGTTTAATTAGAAATGCCACTAATGAGCTACACGCAGATTTCGCGGCGAAATTTCGCGCCAATTGGTGGTGGCGTTTGGCAAATGTTAAGAAGCCGCAAATGGAGGAGCAACGTATTTGCATCAAGCTCTGTGCTAAAAACCAAATCATATCTTCTAAAGCAGTAAAAATGTTATGCACTGCTTATGGTGACTAAGCAGCGTCCCCAAACTCTGTGTATACGTGGTGCCGTGGTGATATAAACAAAGAGATATATATATATATATATATATATTACAAAAATAAACAACGTCTCTATAATGCCTATATATGCGTTGGTGCTTACATGTGTTGTTCTGACGCGTTTTCAGTTGAGGCTGAAGATCTTCTAAAAGCTCAAAAGGGTGACGAATGCGATTGGGCGAAGAGACCGCTTGTCGTGCGTTGTGTGATCGAGTGTATTGACTCGCTACGGCAGGAGTGCGGATTCATGCTTACGTCGCGATTCTTCATGCATGTCGTGTCGATCACCGTCACGTACAACGCAATGAACATCTTTCTGCTGCACTCATTCGACCATGCAATGGATATCGGTACGCAGTACGCCGGCGGTCATGTAATTGTCGCTTATATCACCAGCAATAGTCGAAATGTTATACATAGCATAAGCAGCCTTCAAATGAAAAGGTACGAAATTTCGTAACAATCGAACCTTGTTGAAATTTGAATATGCCGCCATGGGATGACGTGGTGAGACAACTAGAAACGGGAATGAAGTGCCCAGCGTGCATGTGCACGTGCGCGGGGGCCTGCGCATGACGAAGGATGAAGCAGGCAATTGTATCCCGTTCAATTGACGCGGCAATGCGTATGAGGACCTCATGGCGTTCCGGCATGAAATTCGACGATTAAAGAGCAGCAAGGTGTTGCCTGATCTCTGAGTGCGGAAGTTGCTCAATCAGCCGATATTCATCGCCGGCTGGCGGCCGTATACCGGGGAGACTGTGTGTCCAACAAGCCAGTTAGGAGGTAGAGTGCTCGTTTTCATGAAGGCCGGGAGTTTTCGAGTGATGCCCGGCCAGGTAAATACTGCACTCATGGCCGAACTCATCGACAAAGTAGGCGATTCGGTGAGAACAAATCGGCGTGTCACAATGCGAATATTGGCGCTGATGGTGGAAGGCCAAGGTTGGAACGGTGTGGACAATTGTGCGCGATAGGTTGGGTTTCGGGAAGATGTAAGTGCAGTGGGTTTCGAAGCTCCGCGAACCGCAACAGGAACTGCGATTAGGGGTGACACTGCAACACCTGTTCTGATACCATAAAGACCCCGCTGTTTTGGAGCGGATCGCCACCAGTGACGAGACATGGCGCCATCACTTCGAGCCAGAGACACAGCGGGATAGTATGCATGGAAGCATGTGTCGTTGCCTCCTCCTAAAATAATCAGAGCTTTGCCTTCAGCGGGTAACGTGATACTCATCGTCCTTTGTGCAAGGTCCGATACTCATCGAATTCTTTGAGCACAGCAAAAACCATACTCTACGGCTCGGACATGTCAAACATCCCAAAGGGAGGCGCTTCAACTCGGACGTCGAACTTCGAAGGACATAGTGGAGGGCTGACAATTATCACAGCCGCGGAAATTCTGGGAACAGGAAATCCTTCGGCTCGTGAAATAGTGAGATACTTGTGCGTATGCCTCTGGTAGTTACTATTGAAGAAATACTTCGATTAGTCGTTTTTCACCTTTTCATTCGAACACGGCTCATAACAAGAGAAATATATATATATATATATATATATATATATATACTTCTGAAAGTATTTAGGTTCTTACTCAATACCGAAGATCTACTATTACATGCATATTAATAGAAAACTGTATGTTTATGTTTATAAAGTGACGTCCAAAACTATATGAAACACGACTATGTATGACGACCGAACATGCATAACTTTACAGATATCCCAAAGGAAGCGGCATTGTACGTAATCCCTGCGTATTCCTGTGGAGACCTGTTAGGTCGAATATTCGTAGGAATGGCCATTGATGCTAAATTGGTCTCATGGCAGAGCGTCCTGGCGATCAGCTACACTTCCGAGGTATGACGTCCTGTATCACTCAATATATTATTGCCACACATGCTAGCCTCATCCGCACACCCGCGGAAAGAGCCCGTTTGTAGTATGGTCTGCGCCGGAGTGCACTAACTTGCGTGAAGGCGGCAGTGCGGATTCATGCTCACACCGCAATTATTTTGGTACGTGGTGTTGATGAGGTTTGCGCTCTCAGTGTGCGTAGTTACTTTGAGGTGTATCATTGCAAACGTTTATCTATATATATATATATATATATATATATCGAAAAACCTCGAGAACCGTACGGCGTAACGGCGATCGGCCGGACTGTAATCAATCGACCTAAACACGCTCGTGCCAAAATGCATATTCATTACCGCAAAGAACGTGCAGGTGCCAGCTTGTCTTAGGCCGGTGTGCAATTTGTATATATATATATATATATATATACATACGCATATATAAATGTATATATTGTCTAAATTAACACGTGCTTCACTGTGTAACTGGAATTGTTGTCCGCTTGTCGCCAGGCCGTGTGTTTGATCACGCTCGTCACGTTCTCGACCAGGACGCTGCTTATTGTGCTGTCGTTCGTGATCGGCTGCACGGCCGGCTCGAAGGTCGTGCTCGTGCCCGTCCAGCTGGTGAACGACTTCGGTCTGCCGCGGCTGATCGCGTGCAACGGCGCCGCTCTCTTCATTTGTGGTTGCGTCGGCGTGCTGCGGCCGTGGCTCGTAGGCCTGTTCCGAGATGGCCGCGGCAGCTACAACGGGCTGTTCGTCGTTGTGGCGCTTTTCTGCGCCCTCTGCTCCGCCTACTGGACGACGCGGACGCTTCGACCGGACGCCTCGCGCAGCTGCAGTGCCGGCGAGGATGACGACGACGACAGCGGCGCCGCCGCCGCCGCCATTGACAACAATAACAAGGGTAAGGTCGATGACCGCAGCCCAAGGTCAGACGAGGCCAAACGCGGCGATCGGAGACAGAAGCCGCCACTGAAGGCGAACATCGAGGCACCGCTACAGCTCGAGAACCGCACGAACGGCGACAGGCCGGACTGTAATCAATCGGCCTAAACACGCCATCACGCCAATGCCCATGCATTGTCATCGCCGCAAAGAACGTGCAACGGTCAGAGCTTGTCTTAGCAGGCCTGTGTGCAAGCTGTACATGTATATATATATATACACAGGCACATATATATTACAATTTATGGTACATTTTTACTGAAGATACAATACACATATATTAGGGTTTTTCATCTGCTTAGTTGCATACCTAATTATAACAATATAGCGTCGATAGAAAACTAGAGCAAAATAGAAAAGAGAAATCAAGTGTATAAAGATACAGAACTACATTTGGTGGTATGTCGAGGCAATGTAGGTTAGGTTTTTCAACACACAATTTTTGGACAAGAAAATTCATATATATATACATATATATATATAATTTTCCCTGATTTATATGCACATACGTCGGCAATTTTTCGTTGAAAACTATATGCTTAACCAGTATATATATAAATATGTATTATATATAAATATATGTTTATATATTCTTACTATGTATCTATGTATACAGACACACTGTTTTGCAGCTTAAAGTAAAAAACGAAACCACAGCATTGTACATGCAGGTGCCTACTGGTAGGTATCAGCTGTAAGATAGTTCGGATTGTATATTGCTAACGACGTACAAGGCTTTTGTTGACATGAAGCCAAAAATGCTGTACTGCAGATATATTTCTTATACCTCCAAAGATATACATAATATATATGTCCGAGTGCACAATACTCTGTGCCTCCGGACCAAAAGTGTTGAGGCTACTTTTTTTTAATGCTGCGTATGCTATACGCGTATATGGGTGTGTCCAAACGCAAGGAAATTGTGAGACGTGCTACATGTACGACTTAAATACATGAAAAAAACGGTGCGTTCCTGTAGAGTGTATCGCCCTAGAAAATAAATTCGTATACATATCCAGCAATCATGTCTTATAGGCCAATTAAGTACAATAAGCTTAACTCATGTCAGCCGCAGCGGTAACTAGAACAGCTACACGTATATATATATATATATATATATATTACAGGACATGGGAGTATTTTTAATAGTTTCTTCTATAGGATCTTTTTGTGTTCATAGTGAATGATTGAAAAGGTCGCAGTACTCCTTATAACACTCAATGCGGAAATACCATGTCGAGGAAAAACGGTAAAATTAAATGTTTTGTTATATCGATATGATTGGCCAGACACGACTTTAAAAATGCGCGATTGCAGGTGAATTAATTAAGAAACACACATTTTACTCGGACAGGAGGATACTCGGACAAAGCTGCAATCCTAAAACGAGCACCTCAATTTAAAAAAATGCGCATTTCATGGGGGTCGTTGGCGGCTGGCATACGATATGTATCTTGTACTTTGAAGGAGTTTTTTCTAGACCATTCTCAGTTCCCCACGGGCTTGGATTCGCCGTGAAGCAGACCTTCAATACACGTAGGGTCACACCTGTTGACATATCTGAAGTTTTCTCAACAGTCGTTGCGGACGCATCGCTTCTTAAAAAAAACACTTTACGGTACGTATCATGTGGGACTCTATGGAATCCGACATCGGGGACGGGAAAGTAATGAGTTTCACCCATTTCACCCTGTTCTGGCTTTGACAGATAATTGTGATTTTTTATGTGGACTTTTTTGTGTGGACAAAGATTTGTAAAAATAAATCTTTGTGACAGCGCAGAACCCAAGTGCGCCACCGAAATTCGTCATCTGTTCCTCATGTGTTACCTATACAATTCTGACATGTTCGAACATAATAAATAGATTTGCAAACCTGCGATCGGCCTCAAGCTAGGGAAGACCATGCAGCCATATACGGATAAAGATTGCCACAGGCTGCTGCAGGCACACATCGTAGAGTGTAAAATTTGCTGACCCCGATCCAGCTACTATAGACATATTCCCCAAAGTTAAACGTTCAAACGTGTTCATTGACCGACAAGTTCAATCAGCAAAAACATTTGAAGGTTTTGCTGAGCGGGAGGTAATGTAGAGAGTCGTGAGTAAGTGCCACGTCGGTTGGCGATTCGACAGGTTTGGTTCTGACCCGCCGTACTGCTGAAAGACAGCACAGTATTACGTTCAGATAGGGGCGAATGTCTGCTCGTTTTTAGTCTCATCGTGTGACATAAAAGCTATAGATATAAGAGTCGGATAAATGCTGAATCAATGTTAGATTTTTTACTTACTACTGTATACATGATTTAAGCTGTTGCGCCTGTTTGGTGTTACATAAATATAAAATAATTAATGTTATTTTTACAGACGTACAAATCTGAGGTTCAAATTGTATTCTTTTTAGTTGGCAGTTTACCTGGCAGTTTATACTGTTTGTACTATGGCACACGCATAATTGCTAGTTTCATGTCACTGCTCTTCCAATGAGCGCCTGGTTGGCCTAAGTACAATACTTAAATCACGTATAGCATTGAGCACTTAATATAGGTAAAACAAGCGCATATATATATAACCATAAAACACAAAAAGCGCTTTTATAATCACATACTGGGACTGTACAATGGTGTTGATGTGGTATTACAATTGGCAGTAAGGTAGGCTGTGTGGGCAGCAACCAGCATCATTTCGATGTTTAACATATGGTGCCTGTCAAGCGCTGAAGTGGCTACGGCGATTTAAGTTTCGTGCGGTCCATGTCATTCGGACTAACAGTTCCCTTATTTTTTAGACCCGAATTGCATTTGACATCAAATAAATGTCCAACTAAGTTACACTCATATTTCAGTTGATAAAGTGCACCTCTGTTGCGCTACTCGAGCAGTGAGGTAACGGTGGGAAGAGCATATACCGGCAAGCCTTAGAAGCACTTCAGTCGCAGGCGCCTTACGAGTAAAGGTAGAATACTCCAGCATTTTTTTTTCTGTATTTTACCCAGTGTGGCTTCCAGACCGGGCAGCAGTAAACAGTTTAAGAAGGGTAGTAGCTTTATAAAGAGAGATGACCCACACACACATCTGCATACTCACACATGTTTATCCATCCACATATGTATATATACACATCTGCATTCACACACATGTATATCCATGTACAAGTGTATATACACACATACATACATACATATACACACATGCATGGATATGTATAATGGTACCTATAATTGCACATTTAAGGGTATACAATAACACCATGAAGTGTATTCTTCTTTCTCTAATTAATAAATACAATTTCGAGCATTGATTTGTTTGTTCAAACCTTTTTATACCCGTGCATTATATAGATTTTAACGTTTGATAGTGTCGTAACTTATTTGCAACCTCCAGTATTTGAAAGGCGTTCAATAGTTAGATCTGGATATTTTATTCTCAAATCACATCATGCAAACGGTAGGTTAAGTTGTTCCATCAGGCGCCCACATGTGTAGAATATATTTTGTTTGCACTTAGAGGTATTACCTAGGTGCTCCCTCATTGAACAATTTAGCAAGGAATGTACTATGTACTTATATGTACTTAAGAATATCTAAAGCATTTTAACGCGGTTGCGGTAGGAGAACGATGGTTCAAGTGTAATTTCTTATAACCTTAATTTCAATTTTTTTATATACGTGTTTATATATTTATATGGGGTTCTATGGGTATTTATAGAAATTAAAGCCAGATAGCCATATTTATGCTTACCCTGTGTGTGTTCCGTACTGATATCGCTCATTATTGAATTAGTACTAACAAAAATTTGTTATTATTCTTGAACATACACTGTATTTTTTTTTATTAAAGCCTGTAACAAAATACTCACATTTTCTCAACAACGAGCAAGTATTATGTTGGAGATGCTTTATGAAAAGTTTTGAAGTACAGCCTCCTCCGCTTCCCAATGTGCGGTGCGGATCTCCGCCGGAAGATCATAAGCCAGTTACGCTTGACAAAGATGTCTTATCGGAGAGGTCATTTGATGCGTTAAATGCAGACCTTCACATAACGGAGTCAGGTATGGATCCAACTAAAAATATCAGAAATAGTAAAAGAAGTGTAGGCGGTGTCTATGCTTGTATCATGGCGTATACCAGTTTCTAGATGCGCCGCAAGAACGACAAAAAGTTTCGGTCAGCCGGATCCATTTATTTCAATATAGTTTACGCTGTTAAGAAGTAATCTTTAAATAGACACCTTGATGTGATCCATACATTTTGGTACCAAACAATTCGTCCTATTTTTTTATTATTTATGTGTACGTTAAGCTAATATGGCACTACTTCAAATAAAGGGTGAAAATATGGTTTATCACCTGGGCGTCGAGCCTAGTTATTTATAAAATTGCGTTTCGCCGATTCTCAAGGCTGTACTCGTAAAATTATTATGTATAAAATATATATATATATATATAAAATGCATATTTGCTTGGCGGATGTCTCATTGAATAAACCAAAACGGTGGTTAATAATGCATGTATATACTACCACTGCTCGCCTTATGCTAGCAATATTTTAGGGCTCCAAAAATTACCGGCTTTCAATATGTGTATTAAAATACATTTCCTCCGCCTTATACCTAAATCGAGGTGTCATCTCTTCTACTCAATGCTAGCCTAAGATTTGATACAACCGACAATAAACGGCGTTAGTAGTAATCAAGATGATAGCTGATTGACTAGCACAAACCGGACTCCAAGAGCCTTATATTGGGCATACGGTGCACTACTTGGTTTATTCAGAGATCGATTTCGCATTTTTTGTAAAGACAGATGACCCCCACACACACATCTGTGTATATATATATATATATATATATATATATATATATACAACAAGCATTACTGTCTCCATTAATGCTGTAAAGTCAGTTACACCGGCGTAATTGAGATAACATGGTTTAAGCCGAGCTCTCAGTATGGTGACTCATCTAAGCCTTAGCATTCCCGCTTGCAAAAAGAAGTATACGCCATGTAGCCGTTTTTTTCTAAACTACATCCCAATCTGTATGGCTAAAGGGGTTGCCCACATATCCGAATGAATACATTAAGAACAAATTCTATATTAAGGTATAATAATAAGCCATCTTTATTACCGCTCAGCAGATAAGGCTATTATACTTTATTATATTTCATTCATAATAAGACACATATCTCTCTCTAATGAGAATGCCTGCACTAATCTGTCCTGCACTTGAGGTTCCATATGTTGCGATGGATGGGGTTCTTGCGTGCCCACCTGGGCACTGGCATATTAACATACCATTGACGAGCTCCGATCAAGACCCGGTCTTACAAATGCAATTTTTTTTAATAAATTGATTCGATATCAAAGATGCTATCTAGGAAGTCTGGTCGCTCAAGCTGGCGTAGAGCAGTCAGGACACATTGTCTACACGGCAGTCTAAAGGCTTAAACGGATCTCGATGTCAGGTGTCGAGGGGCACCCATATCATTCATGTAAAACAACCCAATTTGGTGTTGATGAGTAGGTATGAAATCTTGCTTAGCTGAATGTTATAGTAACTACAATGCAGGCTAGCAGTGATGCGGACTTCTAGACACGCTAGAGCAACTGTTGGTAACTCTGGTGGTTCTCTCTATTGTTTTGTCAATTTTATATTTAATCCTTGCGTTGAGTACACTACTCCGAGGCTTGAAAAATGCTAAACATTTTTTTATTATTTTACCTTTATTATATGTCAATTTTAGAGACTCTATTTTGGAGGCACGCTCGGAAGTAGAGCGCAGCATTTACTCAGTAACTCTGGGCCTTGAGCGGGATGATATAAGAATTCAATACCATTCCTATGTATAGGACAGATGACAATTACTACCGTACATGTGGGTGCCGTGGGCGAGGTGAAAGCGGTCCGTGATATTACTGTTTGAGGTATGCCTAAGCTACATCTTTTGTTTGAGTTAATCTACTTCCTTAGTGAACTGTTTTCCCCTCTAATCCTATAGACTAGTGCATTATTGCTTCAACGTTGCTTAAATCTGCTGCATCCGCTAGAATCTGCGTTGAATTTCTGGAATTTTGGTCTTTGCAAGTATAGTCTCTAATAAGAGACTATACTTGCACACTTCAGGTTGTGCTAACGCTTTTACTTTATTGCTTCGTTTTATAAACGTCCTTTGTCCTTGGAGCGTCCTCCTGCTTGGCCTGACTTTCTCTAGTTATGTAAAACATTCTTCAAGCTCGAGCACATTTTCTGCAAATCCACTAACACTGGGGCCTACGCTTTCTTGCGCTCTAGTGTTTTATGGTTGTCGTTATCCGTTCGATTGTTAATCTTACTGTTTATCTATCTGGCTTAGTCGTCAGCTATGGGTTTACCCTCCCATTGTCACGACGACATCGAATATGAAGCAATTATTAGTTTATTTAGGTTCACCCATGTACGAGGTAGGCCTAATTCAAACGAATAACGTGCATGAAGGCAATTTTTTTGGCCTACTTTGGAAACCTTACCCTTGCTGCCTAGTCTATGTACCTGCTCGCCCTTAGCCCGAGGACTGGCCATCTTTCATTTCTTACAATCACCTAGGTCGCGCTTTGGATTGTTTAAAAATTACTTCCAACAAGGTATTGGAAGATGCGTCGTACAAGCACAAAGTAGCCGCTTATAATTAAATAAAAATAAAGCGTGTCCCGGAACCCTGGCCGTAGATGAGTCTATTTACCAGAGTGCCCGATTCGTAGCAGCGAGCGGTCCATCAGCGTAGGAGTTTATCTCTCTCTGTCGAGTAAAGACATATCGGTGCCTTTTTGTTGCAGTCGTGATATCTAGTGTTTCATATGGATATTGGCACTTGCCCGCATTTGTTATTTTATGTTTATGTCTCTGCCGTTGTTTTTATTTCTCTTATATGACGTGTGTTTGTATTAAAAATCTATTCTTGGTATGAGCCCCACCGTTGCACGTTTGTATTTATGGAATCCGTCTTACCAAGCAATGCAAAAGCAGTCCCATGGACGTTAAATGTTGGCTGAGGGTCAGTCCGAAAGGGTTAGGAATACCTAATGAAAATGTCCCGCGGTGTCCATGACCACCGCATGACGTCTCATCACGCGTCTGGCTTTCAGGCACACCTCTGCATCTGTCTTGGCCTCTATTGACGTTCCGAGGTTTAACCTCAGCCCCTCGCTCCTGGCATCGTCTCATGTCGTCCTTTATATTGTCTGCCTATGCTTCTGGCTTAGCCCACACCGGCAGCAAGAATTTGAGTATTCCCTTTGTAGGCTAGGTTAGCCATAATATCAAACTCTGCGGTACTCTGACACACCGTAGATAAGGCACGCCGTCGATATTTTATTTACATCTAACTGATAGAGATTAGCAAATTTTTCATACGTCGAAAAAATTCCACGAGACAGATCCTCCTTGTCTAATGCGTTTTTCTTTCGGGGCATGTTGTTTTTAGTTTGTTTTTTAGGGCAAATAATAAAAGCGTTATAGTAACCACTAGCGGTGTTTTGTCTGTCTATATGTTCAACAGCGATCCTTCCAGCTGGCTTTAAGGTTTCCCTAATGCCACAATGGAAATTTCGTCCCTACGGACACAATCAAAGTTCACTGCTGTTCGCCCTCTGTTTAGGGGAAATAGTCGATTAACAGTGACGCATAGCAGGCATTTTGCCAGCGTAGGTATGCAAGGCACTTTTTATTGCAACGTGGTAATTCAGACCACCGTCTCGAAAGTCAGTGCTGTACCCAAGATCTTCTGCAGAGTAACTGTACAGCACAGTACACTGTACAGGCAGGTTTCTTCGACCTTGGCGTAGGCGTGCACGTTGAAGCAGCCGGCAAATCTGACACTTATGCAGGCCGATAGCTAAGTTGCAGGTGTTGTGGAAATACGGTGCCAGGCGGAGCTCAGCTCCGGGTAGGAGGCCCCGTAGTCGGAGCGCTTTTTCGTATGCAACGTTTCAAAGCAGCGGTCCAATGATGGAGCCCCGCGGCACTTCAGCCGTTATGCTAAGTTCAAAGTTGTGGCACGTAATAGTCTATTCATCAAGGTAGTTAGAGATGAGGCGGCGGAGGTTAACTGGTATATTTCGCCTGCAGAGCAAAAATGATGCTCCACGGTAGCCTTTTAAACGAGTGCAGCCACGTCTGTACTTTTTTTACACGGGTGGTTTCGAAATGCTAATTCACTATTGGTACTGGCACCCAACAGCACCTAGTGTGACTTTTCACCCACTAAAAACCTCCATCCTCCCCACCCCCCGGAGTTCGGAATTATGTGGCACTACTTTGAAACCGTGGGAGGGAAGCCTCGTGCTCCACCAACTCTAGTGGATCTCGTTGTGTCCTCAGCTCACGAACCCGAGGAGATGCGCCGAGCCTTTTTACGGAGGGCTGGGTTGCCATAGCCTGTTGCGGGGCACCCTCATCTCGACCACTCAATGGCACCTAAGGCCTATGAAGCGCAGGCGGCAAGCGTTTTCTAGCCACGCCTTCTCGCGCATAATAGCGCCTAAGAAAAAGACGCCTGCCGCCCATGTGGCGGTACCTCCATCATGTGACAATGTCTTGTGTCGGTACCTCCATCATGCGACAATGCCTTGTGTCGATCTCCCTGCATAGCAATACGTCGAACTTCTACGGACCTGAGCCAGAGCGGAGTAGGATGAGACCGTATGGTCAACATCGTCCAGCTGGCCCTACGTGCAGAGTGTGCACATATCCATCTGCGACTTCCCAATCCGCACCACATAGGTTTGGAATTGGCCGTGGCCCGTAAGAACCTGGACCGAGAAGTACGTAGCCCCCCGGCCCCCGGCCAGGCCCGTCATACCAACGTCGGAGGTCCGGTATAAGCGACCGGGTCCAGTTTGCCCGGGGTACTCCTGAGCCTGGCGTGGCCCATTCGTGAGCCCACGCGTCAAACGTTGCCGTTCGGGCTTGCGTGAAGTCCCTCACGCCATCCGTCTTACTCTCGCTTCTTTCTCGGGCCGGGAGATCCCAGGGAAAGCCACGACGAGAGCTGCCTCTGTGCTCACCATGCTGTACGCCCGGCAAACCCGAAGGGCCATGCCGCGCTGTGCCGCACGAAGAGCTCGTCAGTTGCGAGCGGTGCGTAGGGCCAGGTTGGCCCGCGCAAGCGCCGCGTACGTCGCCGAGAACACCACGGCAGAGGCTAGCAGCCGGCACCGCCCGTCCTTAGCCCCTCCCACCCGAGGTAGAATCCTGGCCAGGTTCTGAGCGACCTTGCTGACCGTAGCGATGATGTGCTTGATATGCGCGGCACCTGTAAGACCTGTATTTAAATTGAAGCCTAGATGCCTGGCAATCTTTCTGATCGGAATAGGGTAGCCCACGAGCGTCAGGTTGACTCCACGTACAACCTTCTGGCCCGTTAAGTAAACTGCTTCCGTCTTCTGTAGGGCAAGCTGTAGGTAAAAGGCGGTCATGTCTGTATGTTGGCAAGCGCTGCGTTAGCAATATCTTCTATTATTGTCTCTCGGCGAGCCGTGACGAGGAGGGCGAGGCCGTCGACGTACGCGACGGTCTCCAGGAGCCCCAGCCCCAGAACACCGTCGTAGGCTATGTTCCATAGAAGTGGGCCAAGAACAGAGTCCTGCGGCACGCCGGCTGTCACACTGTGCTGGCTATGCTCTGTTATAAGCGTCCTCTCGTTGAAATAAAAAGAAAATATCCGCTGGAGGTAAGGTGAAATGTATTTAAGCTTCAGTGTCGTCATAATCTCTCTCCAGTTTGCTGTATTAAAATCGTTCTTCACATCGAGGAGGATAAGAAGAACGAATAACCGGGTCTTCAGAGATTTCTTAGATAGACGGTGGAGCGCATCTATCGCTGACCGGCCCAGTCAAAAGTCATACTGGTCACCCGACAGAGCATCAAGGTCCTCGATCTCTGCATTTAGGCGCTCTGTTGTTACATTTTCAAAGAGTTTGCCCATTGTGCCTAGTAGACAAATTGGTCTTAATGACGTAGATCCCGGCTTTGGAATGAGCGCAACAGTGGTACATTCCATTTTCCAACAGTCAAGTGGCCATACCCGCCAACTCCTCCGAATGCTTACCCGTGACTACCCGGTAAGGTAGGCCCCAGGAGTTAGCCTCGACCGCCGCCACGAGCTCCCGCCACGCTGGTGCTTTTGCCTGAGATATGACAGTTCTCAGAGTTCGTCAACAGTCTCTGTAGTTACTCTGCAACTCTACCGCCCGTCGCTGTGCTGGAAGAAGGATGGAGTCTTCATCTCCTCGCTGGCGTCGTCTTGTAATCCATGACTTTGCTCTCGTCAGGATCCTGTTAGCCCTGATGCAGTTTTTCCGAAAAGCCGATTGTATGATGGTGGATAGTTCCCCGCTTCGACGCCCGTGTCTTGTGCAGGTGGCAATGAGGGCCTCCTTATGAAGATGCCTCATTTGTTATGTGGGCTCCTGGGGGCCAATATGAAGGAAATGTAGCGGTGGTCGCT
The DNA here is from genome assembly GCA_003439945.1 of Dermanyssus gallinae. NCBI lineage: Eukaryota > Metazoa > Arthropoda > Arachnida > Mesostigmata > Dermanyssidae > Dermanyssus > Dermanyssus gallinae. The sequence goes on from QVRM01002323.1 coordinate 608,830, forward strand.
CATCAATTCTTCTTCGACCTGTACCGTCCAACACTGAATGGCCGTCCAACACTGTACCGTCCAACACTGGAGCAGTTTCACTGAGGCGGATGACCAGGTCATTCTGGGTATTATTGACCACGTCTTCACTGTGGCTCTGGAGGGATCTTTGTCTGCAAGGTGTTTTCTGACATCCTTGAGAATGTCCGCGAAAGACCGGCCTGCACCGATCCAAACTCTGACCGTTGTCTGGGCGGTCAGGGCGGGACGGGGTGGCACAAGACTGCTCGGGAGTGATCCCTGTAGAGCAGAAAAGTTCTTCTCGCACACAGCGCTAAGACCGGGCTGGGTGGCCAGCACCGCGAGGACGCGCTGCAGGCTTTTCCCCGGCGCTCGGTGGAGATATATAACAGAGAAGTCAAAATGAAGGCAGCAAACGCTGCTAGCTGTACCGTCCGACCTACGAGCTTTCTATGAATCTTGAGTGAGAGTTCGTCCATTTTGTGAGATAGCCCAATAATCCCAACCATGAGGTGACGTTGGCCGCCCCGAGATTTGAAGGGATCATCGAGGCTCTCCCAAGCCTCCGTAGCGTGCAGGACTGCTCCCGTCCCGGGCGGCTGCTCCAGCAGTGCCGGCAAGGAGAGAAACTCTCTCGCTAGCCCCGCCTAGAGCGGCGGCGTCCGAGGCACTTCCCGCGCTCACGAGTAAAGCCTTAACTTTTCAAGGAGCGGCAATGCCCTCAGGACATGTCGGAGTTAGTCAGAGCGCCTTGGGTGACCCGCACATGCCCTTGCAGCTGTCGGTGTCTTGCACTGTATCACCGTGGTGATCTTGACCGCCCCTTGGGGTCGCTGCTGCCCGGAGACGCGTCCGCTGGGCGCTTGCGGCTTGCAGTCTCGTCCACGCTCTCGTCTGAATCCATGACGTTAGCCAGTTGACCGACGCCGCCTGCGGCGGCCACAACACAAAAGACCCCAAAAACTCCGGGATTTCCGGTTGGATTCCTCCAAACGGAAGTTATATAAAGATGCAGGCAGTCGGGATGTATCGGACTGTGAAAACTCGCCCCGCAACTTGAGAAAAACCAACACTGCAATCCGATCCGGACGACGTTCTTCAGAAAGCTCATTACATAAGGAAGGCAGCTGCTTACCTCTGTGACGAGTTGGCCGCGCAGGCCCATTCCCCGTAGTAGGCAGCAGCACGGCCGATGCGCAGTGCACGCTTGCAGCGCCGCCTGGTGGCCGGAACGGGAACCACGGCAGGTCACTCTGACGGCGGGCAAGGCGGGAATGTTTCTGCAGCGGTCTAACGGCGGACAAGGCAGGAGTGTTCCTGCAGCGGTCCAACGGCGGGCGTAACACAGCACTTGAATAACAAAGTCACCAGCACAACACCACACTGAGATCACCGCAGTAGCAAGGCTAAAACACGGGACACCACCAAAGTTCAGGACAACCTCTGCGTCGGGAACGTATGACCGTTTCTCGACGATGGTCAGCACGAGACTAGGCACGTCCGTTCCGGAAATCCAAAACTTGCCCATGTTCTTTTGCAAAACATCGAAGGCGCTGATTTAAGATGGCCTCAAATACCTTTGTCAACATGCTCAGTAAGCATTAAATCGCAGCAATCTCATCCGGGGGTTTTATTAGGAGGGTCCTCATGGCAGTGGCCGGGACCCTGTCAGCTCCGAGGGCCTTCCTCTTTCTCCTTGATCCGTGCCGCGGCGCTAATTATCTCCAGTCAGGTGACGAGCGGGATTTCATCTGTGGTGTCTTCCAGATAACTAGAAAGATCGAACAGGGATTGGCTAGGAAACTACGCGGAAATGGTTCCCGCCCGCTCTTCGCCCGAAAGCGTGACCTTCTTTCGGAGGATTGGGGCGTCCTCAATGGAGGCTAAGGGCGTCCTTAATGGGCTCGTCGTACGGGAGATGTTATTGGATGTCCATTGCGCTATGTACACATCGTTAGCGATTAACAAACAGCGCCTTGTACCGTATTTTTACCACCCCAGTACACCGTTTTGCATACATTCAAGATCAGTTATGTTACTAGTTCGGGTGCTAAGCTTGCTTGTGCATTTGCCGTGCTTGCGCCAGAGATCACGGTAGATTGTGTTTCTTGGTGCGGTGCCGTTAACCTTTTCTTTTTGAGGCATTTCGTAGAAAGTGTGGGAAGCTCCGGAAAACCTTCGACGTGCAATGTCAGTGCGCGCGGTTCTTTAGCATACCTTCTGACAGGAATGCTCCTGAGTGCAACTAAACTGGTAGAATTATTGGCCCTTGCAAACTAGGAGAACAAAATGGCGGACCTTAGAAATCGAACGCAACAACCTCAAGCACGTAGGAGCAGTCGGAACAGGTGCTGAATTACCAGCTTTGCGTTGCGCGTTGTCTATGGAGAGATATACCCACAAATGTTTCTTTTCGTCTTCTTTTTGGCGTGCAAATACTGCCAATGTGGAAATCACTGTAGAAAAAAACTCCGTTTGGCACGATACGTGCAAGTAATTCCCTTCAGTTCGTGTGCGTAAAAATAATAATATCAGATAACGATGTTTGACGTCAAAGTGAAGCGGAACAGAGTAGTTACAACTCTTGAAGAAGACCCTCTCGTACATGCCGGTTTTCTTGTGGTAGTTGGTGCTGTCTTTGGAGATTTTGCTTTGTGGTGTTATGTTGTTTTTTGTGTCTGCTGTGGCTCCTGGGATGACTGTCGGTGCCTGTTTCTACGCGTAGGGGTCGTGCTGTTCGCTTTGCTCGCCTTAGTAAAAACACTTATTATAGAAGTGCCTGGTTTCCGCCAGAAAGAGCTGTCGACTTTCACGAACTATATATTGCCTGGGTTTCATAAAAGAGCGGGTCTGCCATCTTATTCTTCCATTCAGACATATACTCGTTGAAAGCTGCCGTTTTCAGTAAAACGTGTATTTTTTTGAAAATCCTCAACAAATAGCGGAGGCGACGTCAGTAAATAAACTTATCTGTTGAGACTAGTGCGGTGGAATTTTAGCGCCTTCTTCAGAAATGTAGCCTTGATTTGGTCAAGCGCTTTAAAATTTAACTTCGATAGATAAGGCCATATCATCTGTATAGCTCCGTAAGAAGCAGTAGGCGCAGTTTTCAGGTTAAATAGATTAATGACCATGTTCACTGATAGTTTATGAGGGTCTCAGATACCATGAAATAATTGTAGTTCTCTCCGAATTATTTTATCAATGTGCCTCGAGAAGTTTGTACTTCGAGACGAGAACATGACTTCTAGGTAGGAGAAGTGTGAGACAAATTCTATACATTTTCAAGCCAAGTGATGTTCATCGATTCCAGCCAATTGCCTTCCACGTCTAAACTGCATTGTCTTTGTTTTATCTATATTTATCTCCAACTTGTTCCGGTAGACGTAATGCTGCAAGGTCGCAAGGGACTGTAGCATATGAAATAAGCTGCGAGAGTATAGCACCAAGTGATCTGCACACATAAAGACGTCCACCTACGAGTGACGACTCTAAGGAAGCACAGGGTGTGTTAAAGCCCATCGTGATCCCGAATATAGCTATGATCAAAGCCAGGATGGCGCGAATTGAGGAGCGCCCAGGTAAGACAAATCATGACAAGAAGTCAAGGGCAGAAGGGCGGAAGGAGCAGTTAGACAACCTCAATGTGGTCTCGACATGTCTTTTTAAATCAGAAATAAACAGGCAGAGCGCATAAAGCTCTATAAATAGAAGGCACACACATGCTACGGAGTAGAGCTGAGATTTAAATGTGCCGAATTACCTTTTCTAGACGACAGAGCAGTTAAGTAGTACACTCTGTCGACAAAACAAAACGTGCGATCAAATAAAATACTCAAATGTGTAAGGAGTTTAACAAGCAAGTTTAAAACGTTCACTTACACAAAATTGTAATAGAAATTAATGAATTAATAATCCTGGCACATCATCCTTAACGTTAAACCGGTGAGGTGCTATGAACACGTAAAATAGGTAAAACCGAGAACACTTCGGGTCAGGACAACATCCTGCCTCTACTAATAGGCTACTGCATAAGGTATGCGTAGCTAGTGTTCCTAGCGTCTCAGATGCTGAAAACCGACAAAAAAACAAGCAGCATGAAAGACGGCAGAGACGTTGCTTTTATCTCAAAGACAACCAACCTCTTGCGTGCCTTCGTGATAGGGCCAGGAGTCTTTCTTCTCTTTCGCATCGGTTGAATGAAGGCTGACTATTAAACGGATTATCGCTGAAACAGAAAGCGTCCAAAAATCAAATACGGAGAACAAGAACGGGTATATTGGCGGTATTTTTTATGCCTTTCAGAGTCGCAAGTGGAACGTCATAGTAAACACAGTACACATAAAGAAAATCTCGTTCTGTTCCGCATAATGGAGGATCACCTGAGCAATAGGAGGGTGGTTCATCCCTGTAACTATCTTGTAGAATCTCACGTATAAGAGACTTATTATGTTGTTCTGCTGTTCCGTATTTTGCTTGCTTAGCCGTAAAAGGGTCCGATTAATCTTAGGCATGTGGAGACTGCCATTGTGACGACATTGTCTAATTTTAAACAGTTTAGCCTTGTCGTAAATCCGACCAAGACGAGACTCGTCTTGTTTCATACCTCTCAGCCGGCACCGAGGCTGAAACTGGACACGGGTAACACACTTTTAAGTGGACGGTACGGCTACCCCTACCAGTCGAAAAGTGAATTGTCTCAATACTGGACTTCATGGGAACATTCGATTGGTGGTCACCTTCGGTCGAGCGTCAGAGTCTGCTGTGCCGTCGTGGCATCGCCAGTCCGAGGAAAGCCAAGGCCTCCCGCGTTGCTCGGGTTGCTATGTACAGGGCGCTTCGGGAATCGATTCTCACTTACGGAATCACTACATGGGGCGCAACCTACTCGAGAACGTTGCATGTTACGTGTGATTCAGAACAATGCTGCGCGAGCCATTACTGGTCTGTCTTGTCGAGACGACGTATCGCCATGATGTGGCAGCCTTGGATTCGTCAAACCCAATCAGCTGGCACGTTTAAATTCAGTCGTGCTTGCTCATAAAGAAATTAGGCCCCCAGGTGGCAGACTTGATTTCCAATTGATCCCCTTTAGGGGGGGGGGCTTATATCTATATACAGCAATATAAGGGACAACTGAGGGTTCCCTGGTTTAGGTTGGCCGTAAAGCAACACTGTCTAGCCTGCATGCTGCCAAAAGTATGGAACGAGCTATAGCGGTACGTTTGTGTGTATATTGCAAATAATCCTTCTCGTGACATATTGCCTCTAAATAATTATACTACTAAAATATTATTTTTAAATATGCAAAGATGGGATAAAGTAGATCTTGTAGGTTATTTCGATGCTGATTGGTGGCGCTTCCATTGGTAAAAATCGACGTCATTCATGGTTGAATTTACGAATTACAAATTGACTGATACAGGTGAATGATGCAGGGTGATATGAAAAATCCACGAAAGGTATTTTAAAATGAATTATGACCTTGGCATATATTTTTTACAGATCGCCTGTAAAATAGCACGTCAATGAAACAATTGATTGGTTGCTGTGGAACTGCGAAGGACATGGCGTATTAAAACTGTTAAGCGCGAAGGCACTCCGAGAAGTAGATATTCTATTACGGAAACTTGGGCTGTAAAACCTTTCATTTTAGGGAGCTTCTACGATATCACGTACAAGCACATGAAGGTGAGAGGCATCACGGGCCAAGTGGGGAGTTTCAGTATCCAAAAGAGCAGAAATTAGACAAATGAAAATAGGAACAAGAGCGGAAAACCCAGTAGCAACAGTAGCGTCAAGGGAGTTGACATTGTGGCAGCTTATGTAAACCCGGCAGGTATAGAGTCCACTAAAATAGCGGCAGAACTTATAATATCACTTGAGGTCGAAGCGGTCCCAAGGAAGGCACCGATGATTTTAGCGGGGGATTTAATGTCTTACGTTTTTGATGGAATCGCGTTCACGCAAATTCAGTCATTTCTGCTGAGGTTGTACTTCAGCAGGGCTGCTTTTCGTATTGATTCATAGACGGACCCCCATAAATAGAAATGTGCAACGGTGGGGCTCAAACCCGCGCACCTATGTATCTTCTCTCGTCGCGAAACGCAGACGAATGCACCCAGCACGTCACCGGGCTTGACGGGAATGACGGCTAAAGCTATCGAATGGCGAGCTTCACCGCAGCATGATCATTAAGTATCTTGGGCCAGATCGAACGGAATAAGTGCAAGTAAACTCTGGTTTCAACAAGATGGTGCCGGCGAGACAATTGAGCTTTTGAGGATGGATTGTCCCAAACGGCTAATATCGCAATAAATGGATATTTGTTGGCATTCAAGATATTGTTATTTGACGCCAAGAGACTCTTTATAAGTAATTTTTTAAGCGCAAAATGTACGCTAATAATCACACGACCATCACGAGCTAATGCTAAATAAAAGCTGTATATATATATATATATATATATATCGCAAGTTTTAGCCCCGGTCTTGCTAGTTGTATTTGTTGGACGTGGTTGTCATTGCCATGCTGCTACATACCTGTGCTAGAGAAAGCCTATATAAATCCACTACGAGAACGCGATGACGATATATGCATTTAGACGATATCGTGCCACAGGCAACTTAGCCCATTAGGAGCGTCTAAAATGTGGTTGTCAGAGCGTTAAAAAACATATATATATATATATATATATATATATATACAGGGTCATTCAGAGAGTATTGTACTTCTTTCGAGGTTTAATAGAACTCGGCAAGAAAATAAGTTTTCCCTATGGAGGGAAGACGCGGAAACGTCTTGTTTAGGAGAGAGAGTGAAGTTTATAAAAGTAGTTTTTCTGCCTTTTTTCTCCTACATAGTTGTGCGAAATCTCTGTTTGCGGGAGAACCAGTCAACGCATGAAGGAACCAATTACACCGGCGTGTTCGGAGGAAAACTGCACACGGAAGACACTTTACTAGCTTGCGTAGCAAAAAGCGAATACCCAGATTAAGGAAAGTCATGAAATGTCGATATTTTACGTTAACGCATTTTCATGAAAAATCGTAATTTTTTTCCATTGCGACCAAAAATGTACGTCCGAAAGACCACTCTCACGCAATATCAAATTTAATGCCCATCATTTTCGTATCAAGGTGATGGTGCTGCGTTACGTAGTTGTCAAGTCACTAAGCTTTTTCGACAGTCATAGTTGTTATGTTTTACGTGCAAGTTTTCACGTTCAGAACCGTAAAAATTTGCCAAGACGTTTCCGCCCCCTCCTTCCACTAGGCAAATTTATTCTCTTGTTGAGTTCTACCAAACCTCAAAATATGTACCTAACTTTCTCATACGCCCTATGGAAATATGAATGCCTTCGCTTTCAATATGGCTATCGAAAAAGCTTAGTGACTTGACAACTACGTAACGCAGCACCATCACCTTGGTTCGAAAATAATGGGCATTGAATTTGCTATTGCGTCAGAGTGGTCTTTTGGACGTACATTTTTGGTCGCAATAGAAAAATTTTACGATTTTTCATGAAAAGGCGTTAACGTAAAATATCGACATTTCATGACTTTCCTTAATCTGGGTATTCGCTTTTTGCTACGCAAGCTAGTGAAGTGTCTTCCGTTGTGCAGAAGACTGGTTCTCCCGCAAACGTAGATTTCGCACAAATATGTAGGAGAAAAAAGGCAGAAAAACTACTTTTATAAACTTCACTCTCTCTCCTAAACAAGACGTTTCCGCGTCTTCCCTCCATATGGAAAACTTATTTTCTTGCCGAGTTCTATCAAACCTCGAAAGAAGTACAATACTCTCTGAATGACCCTGTATATGTATATAGTCTTTCATAACCATATGTATTTATTTTAAAGTTTGGTAGAACTCAGCAAGAAAATAATTTTCCACAATAGGAGGAGGGGCGAAAACGTCTTGTTCAAGAGTGAGGATGAAATTTATAAAAGTAGATATTCTGCCTTTTTCTCCTACGTTATTGTGCGAAATATACGTTGGCGGGAGAACCAGTCAACGCATGAAAGAAAAATTTAATCTGAATGACACCCAAAGCGAAAGGCGAATAGCGGGATTAAGAAAAGCCATACAAAGACGGTGATCTATTATGAGCCGTTACAACCAAGCGAAACGATCAATACGATAACATTATGACAATAATTGGGCAAATTAGAATTTGAAGAGGGCAATTGACGAGTCGGAATTGGCGGACAGATGAGCAGTGACTTTCCACTACGACAACGCAAGGTCGTACACATCTTGGCTCACCACCAGGATGTTAATGGAATTTAAATGGGATATTTTGCCACATCCTGCGTATAGTCCTGGCCTTGCTCGATCGGACTACTATTTGTTTCGGTTCCTATAAAAGTCCCTTAATGGCAAAAAAATCAATTCTTTGGAAAGTGTTAAAGCGTACATAGACCATTACTTCGGAGGCCAGGATGCCACCTTCTGGAGAGATGGAATCATGAGTTTGCCTGAATGTTGGTCTAAAGTAGTTGACCAGAGTGGGCAATATAGTGTAATAAAAGCGTTTTGTTGTAACGACATGTGTTTTGAAAAGTAGGTAAAAATCCGAATGGACTTATGAAACAACCCAATATATATTTATATATATATATATATATATATATACAGGGTGTTCCTATTTGTGTGTCCAAAACGCTAGGGTATGGTCAAACTCGGTGAGAAAATCATTTTTGCCAATGGGTGGAAGCCGGGAAAACGTTTTGTTTAGGAGTGAGGATGAAATTTATAAAAGCAGTTAGTCTGTCTTTTTTCTCCTACATAGTTGTGCAAAATCTACGTGTGCGGGAGAACCAGTCAGCGCACAAAGGAACCGATCATACCGGCGTGTTTGGCGGAATATTCTGCACAATAAAGTATACATTACTAGCTTGCGTAGCAAAAAGCGAATAGCCAGATTAAGGAAAGTCATAAAAAGTCAAAATGTTACGTTAACGCTTTTTTGTGCAACATCGTAATTTTTTCCATTACGACCAAAAATGCACGTCCAAAAGACTACTCTCAGACAATAGCAGATTTAATGCCCACTACATTCGTACCAAAGTGATGGTGCTGCGTTACGTAGTTGCCAAGTAACTAAGCTTTTTCGACAGTCATATCGAAAGCGATGCATACTTGCATAGGGTGTATGAGAAAGTTAGGTACATATTTTGAGGTTTGGTAGAACTCAGCAAGAGAATAATTTTTTCTAATGGAAAGAGGGGGCGGAAACGTCTTGGCAAAATGCTACGGTTCTGGACGTGAAAACTTCAACGTGAAACATAACAACTATGACTGTCGAAAAAGCTTAGTCACTTGGCAACTACGTAACGCAGCACCATCACTTTGATACGAATGTAGTGGGCATTAAATCTGCTATTGCCTGAGAGTAGTCTTTTGGACGTGCATTTTTGGTCGTAATGGAAAAAATTACGATGTTGCACAAAAAAGCGTTAACGTAACATTTTGACTTTTTATGACTTTCCTTAATCTGGCTATTCGCTTTTTGCTACGCAAGCTAGTAATGTATACTTTATTGTGCAGAATTTTCCGCCAAACACGCCGGTATGATCGGTTCCTTTGTGCGCTGACTGGTTCTCCCGCAAACGTAGATTTTGCACAACTATGTAGGAGAAAAAAGACAGAATAACTGCTTTTATAAATTTCATCCTCACTCCTAAACAAAACGTTTTCCCGGCTTCCACCCATTGGCAAAAATGATTTTCTCACCGAGTTTGACCATACCCTAGCGTTTTGGACACACAAATAGGAACACCCTGTATATATATATATAAACTCAGATTGAATGGCCAAAAATAGACTATCCTTGACCACCACGGGCAATATGAGCCCACTTTTTACGGAAGCGCAGCGATCGTTCCTGGATCTTAACCTGGCAGATTAGGTCTCGCTCTCCGCCATTCAGGGTTAGACGGTCCGAGTCAAAGAAGAGTCGATGAGCAATCACCGCTACATCATCTTCATGTTGTCTCACAGGAGCTCCCTTATTCCGTCACTATCTCGTGCATGGATGACCGCCCATCATCTATAGCTTGCCCCACAGAAGACAAAGACAGTTCGCCTAACAGCTTGGAAGGTGACGTGAAGTCAACCTGACCCGTGAGATTTTAGGTTTACGGGTGCCCTGCATATTAAGCATAGTCGGCAAGGTATTAAGGCATCTCTATAAGGAGACCATTATTGCGATGTTTGCGGCAAGATTGGAAACGGCTCAAGGCATCGATGCGGAGGAACTATGAGGATGACTATTCATCCCTGACTGTCATCGCTACTAGACCCGGTGTCTAAAACCAGACACCGACGTTGGTATGACGGCCCGGCTTGGGGCCATTCACGTACTTTTCGGTCCAGATCCTCAGGAGTCACGGTTTATTCCAAACATTTATGGTGCGCGTTGGGAGGTCGCAGGTGGACACGTGCACGCCATGTATGTCGAAGCCGAATGATGTTGACCAAACGGTCTCGTTCTGCTCCGCCTGGGCACGGGTCCACAGAAACTCGACGTATTGCCACGCGGAATAATAATAATATGAATACTAGTAATAATAATAATAATAATAACCACGGGGCCTCGGACGAGACAACGACAAGAGACCTGGCGGCGTGACCATACCATTATGGTCTCACGGCAAGTGCTTGGCCTGGGATGCTACAGTGTCCTGCACAGTAGATCCATCGTATATCAGCCATAGCACAGGATGGGTAGCAGAGCACGCCAAACAGGAAAAGAGACGCGAATACGCAGACCTTGAAAACAGTCTTTACTTCGTACCGGTGGCTATGGAAATGTTAGGTCCCATCAGCAGTGGAACAGCAAAATTCATTCGGGATCTGGCCAGAAGAATGGTAGCAACAACAAGGGACTAGCGCAACGGCGAATATCTGAGACTGCTTCTGACTCTCGCGGTGTGTAGAGGCAATGCCGCTTCTATGATGGGCGCCATGGGGTGAGCAGCTAAATAGCGACACGTTCGAACCTCACAACTGTACTCTGATAACACAATTACGAATTAAATAAATAAAATAATAATAATAGTAATAATAATAATAATAATAATAATAATAATAATAATAATAATAATAATAATAATAATAATAATAATAATAAACTCGCGTGCAGAAAGGGGTATAAACATTCCCTTTGAGGCACACCAGATAATGCGGGATATGACCGACTAAGTTTATCACCAACCTTAACTTGAAAATGACGGTCGCTTAAAAATGTCCTTACCCAATGCACTTTATGAATGTGGATACTACTTAAAGTTGCAGCTTGGTAAGGAGCATGTTTCAATGTACATTCTCTTTTGCAATGCACCTCATTGCGAAAGAGGCCGGAAGCTTTTAGCATTCGTTTTCGAGCCTTTCTGGTGAACAGGGGTGATAAAACTACACGCACCGCGCCGTCATTACAACATCTATCAAAGATGAGCCTCAGTGGCTCTGCTAAAATTGACGCAAACTATTTACAAAATATCGGAGGATGTTTGTAGGACGCACATAACACGGTAACAAATAATCTACACATATTCGACGAAAACGACACAATGCGTGAAACGGTTGTTAAATCGGAATGTGGATGGAATAAGTTGGGATCAGGCTATGTTTCCCGAGTCTCGCTCTGAGCGTCGTTGAGAGCAGACTGATGTTCTAGGTCCCTAGTGGTGTCCCTGCGCGATCGATTTGGTGTTGACCTAGTGACTTAGTGTCGCATCCATATTCCGTGCCATGGACACGTGCATGTGGACAGGTGAGTGTGTGTGCGCATTGACGGGACGCGCACATGAACGTGCACTTCAGCGAGCGCGTGGCCGTACGCCGGGAGACCCGGAACCCGCCCTGGCCTACCTGAGGTCGCGAAGAAGGCCAATGGTGGTCTCGGCCGTACTGTAATTGGCTACCTCGTGGACCTCTCCGGTACCACCGCAACGGGACCACCTCTCCTATTATGCTCTTCGGTTCCTACGTTGCTCGCCAACGACGGGAACAGAAGATGCAGCTGGCTGTCGGTGCCTCGGTGGCATGAGCCTCTTCAGTCGGGACTGTCCAGCTGAGCCATGCTGACGGACCGGCGCATCTGAACGGATAGACATTCTTCAGAGCTCGGGCGGGGGAGGGCTGCATCTTCGCGTACACTCTGAAGATACTTTGCGAACGCCTCGCCGATCATGACCAGCTGGGCCCAGCGGACTCAGTGGGCTCAGGAAATCACCTCTAGCCTCGTGGCCCGCATGGCCTAATTAATCTGAGAAGACTGGCCACCAGACTGACAATCGGGTTAACGGGAATCTCTATGAGGTCGCCCTATAAACGGCATAAACCTTCTACTTATGGCGGCAAAGGTTAAGAAATATATCCGCATTTTTCGGTGCGGGGTACCCGAGGGAGGTATAACAATCCTCTTATTGTTACGAAGCCGCCCGTAGCGCGCTGCCTGCACTCCCAGTATTCCGGGCAAGCGACCGATAGCATGTGCTGGCCAGAGACATGCACATGCCCTCCGGTGTGCTTGCGATACCAACGACAGGGCCACCGAGCTAACTTCTACAAGGTTTATCAGCCGACCGGCTGCATGTGCCGTAGCTGCGGTTTCCCTGACAAAAAAGTGCGGGAGTGCACTGTCGATACTCTATACATACGCATTGTGTGTGCGGAGCCTGGCTAGCAAACGTCGGACATCATGGGACCACCTCATCCCGGACTTAAGATCCTGATACGGAGCCCCGACACTGGGACCGCTCACGAACTTCGCCACACATACTCTAACGGGTCATAGCCAATTCCAAGTTTAAATGCAAAGGATAGACAAATGAACACCGGCGGGCGTGCGTAAAAGCTTGTTTCCCTTTTTATAAAAAGACTTTGCTTTCCACCACAGCCGAAGATCCCGGAATCTTCGTACCCTTGGGCTGGATCATTATTCTTCAATAATTGATTTCATCGGTATATCTTCAAACGCCACGGCGTTGCTAGAACAGTTTATAGAGTCCAAAATAATGAGTTCGCCGCCCGTCACCGCGTGATGCTCGATAACACAAGTCAGTCTGCTCTGAATGCTATCATAGTTATACGCCGCGCAGAGAAAAGAACGGTCGGTGTTCTTGGCAAGGCGCGGTTACTAGAAGTTTTCAACGAATAGAGCGCTAAATGGCATTAAACCACCTCCTTGCCGCAGCTGGGAACTATGCTAGGCAATACAACAGTCCGCATCATTGCAGGTCTGCGGTTGGGGGTGCGGGTATGTGAACCTCATACATGCTTCGTTTACAGCACACCGGTGTCGCCAACGGATGAACATAGCCTTAGCTATTCTAAGAGCTGCGGAAGGCACTTGCGCCGTACCGCCATCAACGACGTGATTTCAAAGGTACTGCAATCCGCTACGGTGCTTTGCAGGGAGAAGCCAGTCAGACTGATAGCGAACTCAGCCATACGGTCGACCGTTGGTTTCATGGTTCTCTGGAGAGGCCCTTGTGTGGGACGCAACCGCGGGATATAAACGAATCGAAATTAACATTTCTGTAGAGAAGATGAGGAAAAGCGGCAAGTGGGAGTTATAAAAAGTGGGCGGGGTAACTTTTGCTGCAGAAAATATCAAATTAAGCTAAACGTGGAAATACAACCGCGGTGCTAGGCTCGTTGCCCTCAGGCAGCGGTTTACCGGGGTCGATCTGAATATGTAATAAATATATATTTTGTATAAGGCATAACTAAATGAGAATAAATAGTAGTATTACTAAACAAATGTTGCCAATAAACTCTCCAAGATAAAACAGATTGTAAAGGAAGGTTGTCTTTAGGCGTCTCTACCAACAGTATTAACACTATACGTTTTTCGGAGGAAAATTGAAAACTACTTCTTGAAAGACCTTTTCAAAGCACAGTGTCCTAACAGGGTACAATTAACGTTACAATTATCACAGTACAGCACAATGCTTAGCAGGGTCGGAATTCCCAACAATCGGCAGGAAGGTGCGTTAGGGCGAGCGCTCAGTGCTGTCTGAGACTGAGGTTTGACTCCTCTCGAACGACACTAGCGTCAAGGCTTCGCCCATCGGTTTTGTGGTTCCTAGTAAGAAGTGGACGTTATCTAACTGAATTTTATACGGATTACCGATTCCCGGCAATGTCGTTACTATTTTACATTATTTCAATAATTCCGTGATTGTCTTCTTCGGTGGAGTCTAAGAACTTTGAGCTATACGTCATAGAAGCGTTAAAGTTACCTAGCTAAGGCATATACGATATCTTTAATGTATTTATTCCTTTATTTGTAACACCAGGGTTACACCAGTAACAAGTCATTAGCATTTAAGCTTGTGCCGGGATCGAACCCACCCTGCGCTATCAGAGTCTCAGAAATTCTCCACCACACCGTCGTGCCAACTATAGTACAAGTGAATTCTAGGAATTGTAAAAAATCGAATCTATGGAGGCTTCTTAACGAGTACCTTCAAAATAAAAAAAGCTTCTTGAAGATGACCTTGAATTTCAAATGAAAGACAACCAAGCTTCCACAAAACAGGTGCGCAGATGCATATCATGATCGCACCCTCCTACCGCTATTAAGCAAGACGCACGGTCAAGTGTCTTTTTTTGGGCTACGTGAACAATGCGCATATTGAAGAAATGTTTGCTATTGTCAGTGGAGCCACATCGGATGTACCGACAGCACTGATTGTTGTTGACCCAAAAAAGTCTTGCGCGGCGTAGCCGCTATGAATATATATATATATATATATATATATATATATATATGTATATGTGTTGCGTCCGTTCTCCAGTAGGAGAGGGAGTGTGATGAGGGCACGTTCCGCCCCTCAAGGCCATCAGCCAGGTCACTTATATGATGTGCCTGTACACACACACACACTCATATAGCCGTCTCTCGGAAGGTTGGCCAGCTATTTCCTCTGACTACGAGTATGTTCCAATCAAAACCGCTGCCTCCGCACAGTGCTCGGATAGCGGCGGCGGCGTCGGCGGTGGCAGGCGCCTGCATTCTAGCGAGGCCGTGTCGTATGGTTTGAGTGCGAACAGACGGCACATTACGTTCCGAAGCAGCTTCCGTCGTATGTATATGGCGCCCTATATTCATTCAGTCGACCTGGAAGCGTCGCTGCCACCAGCGTCGTTGGCTCGTCGCATCATGATCTGCGTACAGATAGATCTGCGCGGGGTTCTTGAGAGGAACTAGCAGAGCTTTGGCCGCCGACGTATGCAGATAGGAACGCTCGTAGCAGCAGCAGCAGCCAGCAACAGCGGTCGCCGCCATCGTCGTTGTCATCATTACCATCACCAGCGTTGCGCCTTACCACCCCCGCTGCAGCCAGCCTGCCCGTTGTGGCGGCGGGGGTGACAGCGGGGTGGCGGCGGCACAGATGCGTAGGTGGCGGTCTCTGGATGGAGCCGGCAGAGTTAATCTGAGGAAGCCTTCGTTCGTTCGAACGAACAAATAGTCGTTCGTCGTCAAAGGGGAGGTGGGGAGCCGGGGGGGGGGGTCGTTCAAACTGGTTAGGGGTGAGAAGAAGATAAGGGAAGCGAAGGGGAGCCGGTGGAAGAGGTGAGGGGAGCATCGGGACGTAGACTACGTCGTCGAAGAACGACTACAACTACTACGGCCTGCCCTTCTGAAGTCTCGGCACGAGGAGGCCCGGACGGCGCAACGAACCTTTTTCGAGGAGGTTAGACGACCCTTCCCCAGCGCGCGAGCGGGAGGAGAGGCGCGGCGAGGGCAGCACACAACTAACTGGCCCTGTCTATGTACGCAGAACGTACGTGGGTTCGTCTCTGTCCGTGGGTCCTTCCGTCTGTCCGTGGGTCCTTCCGTCTGTCTGTCTGACTCTCTGTCCATACCTGCGGGCTGTAGGCCTGCCTCCTCCGGCCGTAGGCAGACCCGTACGACTGTGTGTGCTTGTTGTGGCGGCAAGCCGATGGGGGCATCAGCCCCAAGTCAGCCACCCACAGACAAGCGGGCGACATGCAGGCACAGGAAGCCGGACTGAGTGCGAAGCATGCGGGAGGAGGTTGCGGGAGGAGGCGAGTAGCGGCGACGACGACGGCGGCCGCAGCAGCAGCGGCGGCGGCGGAGGAAGGACAAGAGCTAAGTGACTGACGCCACGCACGCATGCACGCAGCCACAGGCCACCACGCAAACTCGAACGCAGGGCCTGCGTCTCCTGCAGTCTCTTCTACCACCACCACCATCACCACCACCGCCGCTGCCGCAGCAGCAGCAGCAGCGCCCCCGCCGCTGCCACTACACGGCACGCCGCCCCCCCCGCGGGCCGTCTTACTCTACTAGTAGTGAGTGGGTGGGTGGGTGAGTGACTCAGTCGAACGTGTCAGTGAGCGGGTCGCCCGTGCGTCCACCAGCTGTCGAGCAGCAAGGCGAAGCCGCAAGGCGGTATGAAGCAGAGTGGCAGCCGGCAGTTTCGGTGCAGCCGCCGGCAGGAATGGCGGCAGGAACATCAGTAGCAACAGGAACAGCCTTTACTGCAACTTCATCGAGCCCGCGCCGCCGCGGCCGCCGAGGGGGACCTGTGCGCTCTGCCAACAGGGACCTGTTGACTCCGTTCCTTCGAGTTCGTAGTTGGGCTTTCCTCCTCTTCTCGGCCTTGTTCGACTTCTTCTTTCTTTTCCGTTCGCGCGTCGAGATCTTCAAGCGAGATAGAGAGAGAAAACTACGTGCAGGCTCAGTGGGGCGCTTTTCTCGAGAAGCGACAACCTACAAAAACAACAACAACAGCAACGACAACGAAGACAACAACAGCAACGACAGCAGCAACAACAAAAACACTTCTATCGACAACAATCAGAACAACAGCAAAAATACCAACAGTGACGACGCCGAAGACTACAAGAACGCCAACAACAACAACAACAATCACAGCAGCGACAACAACAATAACAACAACAGAGACCGCAACAATAGTAAGGCGGCAGTGAAACTAGTAGAGGAGACTATAACAGAAGAAACCACAGCAGCAGCAGCAGCAGCATAAGCTACGCTAGTGGCGTCCGTAACGATTAGGACACCAACAACAATAAAAGCAAGGACCACGCAAATAACCACAACAACCACAACAACAACAGGTGCTTCTAGTTACATCCAACGAATCAACGACACTAGTACGTCGGCGAACGTCTGCCGGAGTGGTCGGCGGTGAGAACGGCAGCGTGCTGTCGGCGTGACCGTGTTCCTTTGGGTGAATGAGAGTGTGCATGTGATTGTTCGGTGTGATGGACGGAAGCGGTGATGTGCAGACGCGGCGTACGAATGTGTGTAAATATGTGCATGCCTATCTATATGTGCTATGTCTCGAGATAACACGATCACGTTCTACTGGCGACGAGGGGGGCAACGTCGATGACAACGAACGACGCGACGATAGAGAACCCGGGCCCCCAACTTCACCCCCTCCCCTACGAAATGACGAGGTCAAGGATTCTTCGGGGGTGAGTAAGGTCGAGGCAGGCTGACACAAGCATCATGCGTAATAAGGCGGGCTGCTGCTGCTGCCCTTGACTCACCCGAACGCCGACACTAACGGGGGGGGGGCGCGGAAACGTTGCGTTCGCGTGTCTGTCTGTGAAACAACCCCAGTCTCGTGAACTAGTCGCTGGTTTGTTGTCGTGAGCGAGGGGCGAATCCGGCCGCCAGCTTCAGCTTTTAGTTAGCTACGTGATGTACGTAACAACAACAACAGCAGCGGCAACAACAAAGACGACGACAACAATTAACCAACCAAGTGCAGTGGACGAGGTCGGTGGCCGAGAACGTATCGTCAATCAGACGTCAGTAACTTCACCGCCGCCACTCATCTGAGAGTCTAGTTGTCACTGTCGTTGTTGTTGTTGCTGTTGCTGTTGTTGTCGTTACTGTTGTTGTTGTCGTCGTCGTGATCATCGTCGCCGTTGTAGCCGTTTTTCTCGTTACCTGTTGAGCGTGGCAAGTCGTCGGGGTGTGGAAGACTGTGTATCATCTATATCCGCGTGTATGTGTATGAGCGTGTTTTTCTTTGAACGTGCGTCATTTGTGTTCATACTTTTCCGTCTGGCGAAAAACAGCGACGATAACAGTAACAACAACAACATCAACAACAATACCAACAACGACAACGACGACAACTGCAACAACAACAGCAATGAAATCGTGCATAAATAGGACTGCCGTGCAGTAATAGGAATACAACTGACTGAACCCGAACAACAACGTCGATAGTCGAGCTGGGGGCTCATCTGTTTCTACCATCTATACTCTGCTACGTTCGATTTATCCCCTGGTCTTCAATTTACTCGATTTACTTCGTCGGTTTGTTTATCGTGCTCGTGATCGTTGTGGTTCACCTCTGGTCTGTTCCGGTAAGAGGTAGCGTTCGTCTCGCGTATAGTGCCGTTGCTTGTCGGATCATCGCGCTGGCGATGTTGGCCGGTTACCGGCGCGACATTCGACGACTTACGTAAACTCATCACGCAACTACGCAACTAACTAAACAAGCGGCGCGCAAACTAGTAACCAAGCAACTAATACCAAAGGCAAAAAGTCGCCTTGGCGCACTCTGAGAACACAGAAAACAAGAGAGAGAGAGAGAAGGGTAGGGGAAGAGAAAGATAGAAAGAGTGCGTTTGAACAAACAAAGAAACGCAGAGGTGAACGGAAACGCCGGTGGCCGGCCAGCCACCGCGCAACATCATTCGTCAGGCACGAAAGGTGTGCACTTACCGTCGCAGAGATTGATCGCTTGGCCGAGCGATCGGTCAACACAAAAAAAACAGTAGATATAATCACATTCTCACCTAGATGTAGCAGAACCTCTAGGCGTTCGGGTCACCAAGCGTTTCCGAGGCGTTTTGCAGTCGCGATCTGCGCGGCCAATATAGCGGCTCTGACAGCGCAGATACTCAAATAACCAGCCATTGAGAGCTACGGATCGACCAGCGGCAAGGACTATCCTCATCACTCATCCGTGATGAGGGTCGACTGATACCAACCAATTCATGGTTGAAATAGCGCTTTATTCTTCACAGCTCAAGTTCTTCTCAATCGCTTAACGCACCGCAGAGGAACCTGTCAGTGGGCTGCTGCCGCCGCCACCACCGCTGACCAGCGGCCACGTTAGCAAGCCACAACGCACACAAACAAGCGACGTACGTCATTACATCACAGATTCCGTTCTTCCAAAAAAGAAAAGCAATACTCATAATAGCCAGTCACAAATCAACAATAGCAGTAGCAACAACAGCATCATCATCATTATCAAGAATCATTAGCACGGTAGCAGTGATGACGAGCGAGTAAATGACACGGCCACACCAGCCTCTTCAGAATATTCCTTGTCATTCCTGATCATACGCGCATAATCGTGCGCACACTGAATAGCAATCGCAGCTCATAAATAGAGGCCGAAAGCGAAGAACACAAAGGAAAAGAAACAGAAGAAGAAGAAAAAAGCGAAGCAGATACAACACAAGGAGAAAAAGAAAAACAGAAGAAGAATAAACGGAAGCAAAATAAAAGGAGAAAGATAGATTGGTGTATCTAGATCCCGCGAGCGCGTAGTCACTCATTATCCGTCGCCTACGTACCTCTGACCCTACCTGAAGCTGTCATCCTTCCCGTACGACCCACGACCGTCCAAGAGCCGGCGCCGACGCCAAGGTCGAGGTCGACTAAGGTCCGCCTTAGTCGACTTCGTAGTAGTTAGTAACTTATCGCGCCACGACGACGACGACGACAGTGTGCCGAACCAACGACGGGGGCCCATTGGGGTCAATAGAGCGGCATCTGCGGGCTGAACCCACCTTCATCCCCACCCCCCGCAACGTATGAGACGTAAGCAAGCCCCACAGGCTTCCGCTATCATCAGCAGCCATTCTCACTACAGCTGCATCAGTCAACAGCATAATCGTCATCATCGTCATCATCATCTATTCAAGATCCCCGACATCTCAACGCTTCTCCTCATATTCCTCTTCCACGATCACCACCACCTTTGACTTCTCATTCGAGCAGCTGCACCAGCAGCAGCTCCTTGCAAAGCATCCCTGTAGTCGCGGGCATCCGGTGTGCGATACCAGCGGCAACCACCTACCTTGCTCAGTTGTCCGGCAATAAATAACTGCCACCCGTACCATTACCGTCACGACGACGTCCCACCACGAAACGGTTTGTCGTAGACGAACCAGTCACCAGCAACCATTCAGCAACCAACCCGACTGATCGCAGTGTCCATCCATAACCATCATCCGAAGAGAACGAGAGAGAGAAGAGAGAACCAGCGCAGCAAAACACACGAGAAAGCGACCAAGCAAGCGCAACACGGAGCCTATATAACAAATTGATTACAACTTCCTCTACCACTAGAAAGAAAAAAACGGCTACTACTACACTACTACTAGTAGTGTCAATATCTAGTACATTACAATTCGCCTGGGGAACTTAACGGCACGCAGGTGCAACCAAAACGCGCATAGGAATCCACTCCATTTGTGAATCATTATTGGAATTAATTGATTGAATTGACCGCTTCACTACAAATCAGCTACGGCAACAACAGCAACAACAACAACAAGGACCAAAACAAACCTACCCAATAGTAGTAGTAGTAGCTGCACGCTGCTCAAACTACTTGCAGAACCTTGTCTATATATATATGTATGTATAAATATACATATATATGGATACTTATAAATAATACCTATACATATATCCATGTGTAAAAAGCTCTACTAGCGATCGCTAGTGTACCTGCAGAGTAGCACGTGAGCGCAAAGACACGAGGAGAAGGACGACCTGACGTCGTCGAAGAAAGCAACAATAACAACAGACACAACAATACTACCACTACGACGTCGACGGCGACGACGACAGCCCTGTGTCAGTGCCAACAAAAGTACTACGAAAGTACTAGGCGAAAGTACTACGAAACGAGTGACACCGTCGATCATATCAATTCGACTGAAGAAGAACAGTCGAACCGTCAGCCTAAGCCACTGCAACTGCTGAATATCGACGCTGTTTGGAGTTTCTGTTCACTGCGCTGTTAGCAGTACCTACCACCGGCATCGACGCAAGCCCAACGCAGGCTGCGGCCTCTCAATCACACAAGTACGCCGATAACGAGAGAGAGAGATAGAGAGAGAGGAAGGGAGGGAGGTACAACTATCGAGGCAAAGCGCAGGAGTTTTCGAGGCAACTGCACCCCAGCCTCGAACCAACTGCTAGTCTGACCACCAACACCCTCACGGGGTGTCTCTACTAGCCGCAGGTCGATCGCATCGCGTCGCGTTGCGTCGTCTATCGTCTACCGACTGCTATCGCCCCGACCAACCACGAGAAAGCCGTGGCTGGCGGGATAGCGAGACACACAGATACCACGTACGTCTCCGCTCCGCCCGAGTGTCGAAACCGAGCTACGCAACGGCCTGGAGAGCCTGAAACCTGGATACCCCCTCCTCCCCCTCCCCATGAGGATGTTCTGTCGCGTATGCTAAGTGTGTTGCGTGCTAGCGTGTCAGTAGTAGTAGTAGTAGCAGTAGTTGTGTAAGCGTGGGTCATTCTGTGCTAGTGTTTGTGCGTGGGTGTGTGTGTGTGTGCGCGCGTAATCGAGCAATCCAACACGCGTTCGCGTCCCCTATTCGTCGCGTCTTGCCGCGCTCCGCTTCCCGTTTCGGGCTATCCGCGTGTCGGGTGTTCGCGCATAGCGTAGCTAACGCCGTCGATTGTTGAGCTTCGATCCATCATCAATCGGCAATCCACTCGCGTAGCAGCAGCAGCAGCAGCGCCACCACCACCACCATCACCAGTCGCCGCCGCCGCCGCAGAAGCAGAAGCAGAAGGAGCAGCAGAAGCTGTAAGTGAACTCCGCAGCCAACGCCGCAGACAGACAGAAAACATCGACAGAAACAACGATCGGGCGGTGTCGTCCGAATCCGATCTCTCCAGCAGCGTTTGACAAGCCGCCGTTGGCCGACATGGGCAAGAAGAACAGCAAACTGAAGGGGGAAGTAGTTGCCCGGCTCGCCAAGGAGACATATTGTGAGTACCAAACACCTGTACATATACATACAATATATACACTAGAGTACTGTAGACCGAGCAATAGATAGATTAGTGGCAAAAGCCTTTGCCTTGCATTCGGGAGGCGGCCTGGGTTCGAGACCCAGACCGGCCACTCCTTAATTGGTTTTCATGGTTCCAAATTTAAACAAGGTGAATACCGGAGTAGTGGATTAATAATCGACCATGATCGAAAAAAAGGGGGAGCACAGATGTCTCAACAAAAATCGATGATGCATTAACATCCAACCCCCATAACAAAAAACAAACAAAAAAACAGAAAAAAAGACGCTTGCGGCCAGTTAGCCAGCAGTTACGTCGAATAAGAGCACCAGTTCATTCACGCCAGTGGGAAAGTAGTCATGGGGGATTCGATTTTGAGTTTTTGTTGCGCGACACCACTGTATCGTGTCTCGGCTACGTTTCGCAGTTCAAACTGCCGCAGCCGAACTTCTCAGTTTCTGTCTTATTTGTGCATCGACTTGTGTGCATAATCTACCATGTTCGGATAACGCAAAGCAACATGATAAACTCCATATTGTTCTTTGTTTGCGGTTGTCAAGTACGGATAGATCCTGCGACCTGGTAGGTAGGTAGGTGTCCAATCAAGCAAAACGACCACGATCATTGATGACGTTGTGGGGGTTATGATGACCAGACTATGCTTAGGCAGCTTAGCCGAAGTCGAAATATAGACGGCCAAATATTGAGGGGACTACACACAGATACACCCACCCCCATCCACATGGATACGCACTCACATGGACCCTAGCACACGACGATAGAAGCAGGTGGCTTCGTGCGCTCATAGTGCGATGACTCAAGCTACCTGCGTGCTCTTAACGAGGGACTCCTTGCAGACGACTCATGGACCACCTTTTCTAAGGTGACGACAATACAACCCAGGTAGGCGTCACGACTGCGACGTTCGGTGACGTTGTCGGTGGCGGGTTGCGTCTCTATTTATAGCAATCATCCTTAAGCACCGAACTGTCATCTCCCTGAACTCAATGAATGCCGTTACCCCCCAATAAACAAATTAGCACGCCAAATAAGTTCGTTCTACAACCGTGGTCTAAAAAGTGGTCAGCTCAAATGAACGTAGTTAGACGGGCTAATGCAGAAGCAGAAAAAGAAAAAGAAGAAACATAATTGTTACACTATCTCAACGACATGACAATCGCCGGTAGAGCTCTCCCCGTCCATAGGTTATTAATATAGGCCAAATGACACGGCAGTACCGCAAACGGTCCGTATAGCGCTGCTGCGGCCGCTCGTACGACGCTGTTCTAGTGTCACCATATTTCATGTGTAACTTATTAATTACAATAACGATGAGGATAAGTTAGTATTAAAAGTAACCATAATGTAATTATTAAGCATTTTAATTATTACAAATTCTAACGAACGTAATTAACGCTAACAAAAAAGTGCGTGTGTGCGTGTTAAGTAAGCGTTTTTCCACGACTTCCTAAGATTTCTACGAATTCGAATAAACGAGTTTAAAGCAAAGACTTTTTAACTCGTTTATTCGGCGTGGAAGTCTGACATTTATTATATATATATATATATATATATATA